>OY979690.1:0-623541 GCA_963855955.1 Luperina nickerlii
AGGGCGGGGATCCAGCCAGTACGCAAGCCGCCTCGTAGGAGATCGTGCGATACCCCCGGACGACCCTGACGGCCATCGCTCTCTGCGGCCTTCGCAGGACTGCGATGCTACCGGCCGTCAGGTCGGTCGCCCAGATCGGGGCCCCATACAGGGCCATGGATCGCACGATCCCCACGTAGAGCCGCCTACAGGCGGCGAACCTAACCTAACCTAACCTAACCTAACCTAACCCAGTCGCGCGGCACCCCTCACCGCGAGCAGATCATTTTTAAGTCGCTCCGCGTTCGAAAAATCCTAAAAAACGGTTATTTCGCGAAAAATTATAAGTGTGATACGTCATTGGAAGCGCGCTGCTGAGACGCACGCAAAAGTGAAAGAAAATTGGTGATAAGTGAAAAACTGTGAAAGTTATAAGTGAAAAACCGTTCCGTTGAGCCTTTACAGCTCAACGCTGCACGATTTTGAGTGAAGACTCAGAAATCGGTGATTGTAGCCGGGTGCGCCGTGCAAGGACCCATCTTTTGACACCACTTTTGGAATTTTCCGAGCAGGGGTTCCGAAGATATAAAAGAAAAACTGATAGCCACGTGCAACGTGGTCAGAGATCCTGAGGGAATTCGCTGGATCTGGAACCACTTCCTGAAAACAGCACGGACGAGGAGCCGGGAGACTCGTTGACTTCGAAGAATATCGTCCTGGAACACCTGCAAAAATAAGGTTGAATTATTCATTAATTTTCAAGATTAAATTCCCGGGAATCCAAAGCGACGACCTATATTTTTTATGGACTTGAAAAATTGCTTATAAGGATCCCTATAAGTGTTTTAAATTTAGTGTAGATACGATAAGTAGTTTTTAAGATATAACGTTTTGAAATCTTTAAAAATTTGGGGGTTGGTTAATTCAACCCCATAAAAGTCCAAAAAATATTTGGCTATAGGTTTTTGGTTATTAGTTGTGTTTATTGTCCATAGTATTATTTTTATCTTTAGTTAGCGCCAAAAAAAAACAGATTTATGTAATTTAGTTTCTGATACACACCCTTTCAAAATTAATATACACCCTCTCAGGGCAACTTAAAAAATCTGTATGTAATATCACTGGATAGGGAAATTTATCCTCTATCCAGTGAAATATATTATATCTACCCGAACCCAGTATTGACTTAGATATAAACAAGAATATAAGGTAAACATAGTTTGATCACCGGAACTATTAGAATAAAAACCCCCCTAGAGACTAAATTACCTTTAAAATTGCATAAATAAAATTCAAATAACCTAAAATAGTTTACAGTATATAGATTAGTGACATAAAATCATTTTTAACTTTTAGCATTATAATATAAAATAGGTTTCCTTATTAAGCTAACGATTTTCTTAAAGACTTCTGATATAGTTAAGGGTTGAAATTGGGAACTACACCCCCCAAGTCTTGAAAGGACATAAACGACTGCCTGACCTATTCTATAGGGGAAGTACGGATTTTTCGGTGCAGGGGAACGTTAATTACCACCTACTTTGCGGTTGTGAAACAAAAACTTTTTTGTTTTCGACTACCCCTCATGCAAACCCCTTAGCCGAAAAGTCCGGGATACAAGTCCAACGAAAGGTCACTCCACCCTCTTTCAGCCAATACTATCTGAACCCGCGCGCCATAGATAGGAGAAGTGCAACATCGTTCGGAGTGTAAGCAGTTATTGGCGAAAACTGCAACTGTAAAATTGTTACACCAAATTGTAATATTGTTACTGATTGTTATTGTTGTATTTGTTGTTATTGATAATTTTTAAAACGTTCAAAACTCCGGAACGGTGCGGGATAGTCCGTTATTTTGACACTTACTTTAATTATTAATTATTATTTATCAGGCTGCCCCCCCCCCCACCCCGCCCCTCCCCCCCCCCTCCCCAGCCCGCATAGCCATCTGTGACCATAGCTATATACTGTGGCTATATTATCATAGCTACGTTATACATATATTAAGACCTCCTTCAAATCCCCCCACCCCGCCCCACCCCTCTGAGAGCACTTCCAAATTCCCCGCCTCCTCTGCGTCATACGTCATACGTCACTCATACGTAAGACAGAAATATTAGTTTCAAATTTCCTCTTCCCCCACTTAAAACCCAGATATCTCGGGAACGGCTGGGAATATCAAAATTTAGACGAAATTTTCCCCCCCCCTATGTACCCCCCTCCCGGCTAGAACCTACTATAAGTTAAGCCCCCTAGACCCCATTTTTGACCCCCTCAAAATTGACCCCCGAGAACAAATATTAGCAATAGTAAATACACCTACAGTGTTCCCTCCATATTTACCCCCGGGACCCCCCTTCAAACCCCTCTTTGCATCCAGTGTAACCCCCCCCCCCCACCCCTCCCCTACCCCCCTTCCCACATATTATTCGCGGGACACCTTAGTAACCCTCTCCTTGACCCAATATTGTACCCCCGCTAGACGTTTTCATTCCCCCCCCCCCCCATCCCTCGGGTTTGCCTCACCCCCCCGGCCCTAACTTCTGAACCAGTGGTCGTAGACCTACCGAGTTTGGGTTCATCTGAAAGGGCTCGGCGAGAGCTGTCCACTGGTTGTGACAAAACGACTCTACGTAGAGTCTTACTAAGAGTCTATAAATTTTATAGTTTTATTTTTGTAAATTGACTTTCTATGACTTTTTGTTGTGTGTACTAGTTTACTCTTGACTCTACATAGAGACAAAAGTTAATTTTAACTTTTTAGATATTTTTATTTTTTATTTTTTTAGTTATTAGGGTGGCACGAAGGCTTTATTGAGCCTGACGCAAATTTATTCACTTTGAGACTGCTTTTTGGCACTTTGGTTTTATTTATTTTATTTCTTTGTTTACCATTTTATGTTTATTTTTGACCGAGTCCTTATTAGAGGACCCGCATCTTGGAATCTCTCTTTTGACCCCCCTTTACAGGGACATAGAAGAGTGACCAACAACCTCTGGTATCGGAGCCTATGAACCTCACCTTTACTAAAAGCACCGCCATGTTCCACACGCCGGCTAAGAAAAACCCGAGCTCGCTCATCTTCGGGGGCTCGCCGCGATCTGCAGAGAAAGCTGGGACCTCGCAACAAAGCGTGACACGCAGCACTGGGGAACGGGAGGCCGGGAATATAGAGCCCAAGGCAAAGTCCCCGGCCAACCCAAAACCTGGTACAACTCCACCGACTGCACAAAAAATCCCAGGCTCTTTGGGGACGCGGCGGGCCTCCGCGGATGCCGCGGGAACTAACAATAAGCCCGACTTTAAGTACCCCAACCTGACAGCGGAGGCGAGAGCTTGCCTAGGTAGAGCGAAGCTGCACCTGGGCAACTCTCGTAATTTAAAAACAGAGATCAAGACGGAGGTTTTGGGGGCCATCACTCGGCTTTACGAGATCGTAAAAGAGTCGGAGAAGTCGAGACCCCCTGCCACCACTGCTTCCACTCTGTTCGTCAACCCGACCAGCCTGCCCACCCCAAACGAGGAAACCGGAGTCGGCGGGGATCTCGCCAAGCGACTCGAAGAGAACAGTGCTCTCCTGAAGGAAAACCTCAGAGAAATGGAGTCGCTGCGAGATGCCTTGGCGACGAGGGACCTCGTTGGGGAGAGGACGTACGCGGCTGTGGCCGCACACAGCGAAAAGTCGCCTCCATTACGGAGTACGCTACACTCTATTGTAGTCACATCTAAGGACGAGACAGAAACAGGGGACGAAGTACTAGATAAAATACGGGAGGCAGTGGATGCAAAAGAGGGCTGGGTTAAAGTAGAGAAGGTGAGGAAGGCGAAGGACAGAAAAATAATCATGGGCTTCCAAACAACAGAAGAAAGGGACAAAATAAAAAGTAAACTGGCGAGAGACAGGCAGGACCTCCAAGTCGAGGAGGTGAAAAACAAAGACCCTTTGCTGATCCTCAGGAGCGTGCTCTCTGTAAATTCAGATGAGGACCTCCTCATAGCGCTAAGGAATCAGAACAAGGATGTTTTCCACAACCTCGACAAGGAGGAGGACAGGGTGGTGGTGAAGTTCCGGCGACGAACAAGAAACCCACACACTTGCCACATTGTGGTCGCCGTCTCACCCACCATCTGGAGACGGGCAACGAAACTCGGATGCCTGCATGTGGACCTCCAGCGCATAAGGGTTGAAGACCAAACACCACTGGTCCAATGTACGCGCTGCTTAGGCTACGGGCATGGCAGACGATTCTGTAAAGAATCGGCTGATCTGTGCAGCCACTGCAGCGGCCCACATCTGAGATCAGAATGCGCTGATTTTCTAACGGGTGTCCCACCCAAATGTCAGAATTGCACAAGAGCCAAGCTCGGGGACGTCGACCACAATGCTTTTAGCTTCGAATGTCCGACACGCCGCAAATGGGACGAGATCGCCAGATCAACCGTAGCATACTGCTAAGGGCATTCTAGGCAACTCAAACCACTACAGATTATTACAAGCCAACTTACAGAGAAAGAGACTTGCGACGGACGAGCTTCTGATTGAAGCGGTGGAGCGTAGAGTCGCCATTGCTCTCCCTTCAGAAGATAAAACCGACGACGACAGCACCAGCCGCCGCCTTATCAGAGAACAGGCCGAAGTAGTGAATGCTGGAGGGCAAGATGATTCATGCGATCCAGCATTCACGATGGCTGGACTGATGACAGCGTGCGGGTCTTTTATCAACCGTCCAGTTTTCGACTGGGAGAGACGTGAGGTCGAGCAAGTGCTCAACGTAAAACTAAACATCGAATGTGTGGCAAACAAGGCGGGAAAGAAAAGGGAACGGTTTTTTAGATAATGCTAACATAATATTATGCATAATATTAACGATTAGCATTAGTCATAGATATTAAGAACATTATGAAATAAGCAAATATAAACAAATAATTAACACATAAGTTGCCCATAGATATAATTTAGAGTTAAGATGGCTGTATGTTATAGTAGGTACAAGATAGCTAAAAGCTGTACCCACCTGAGTAACCCACCTGTATTTTTATGTTAAGGAATAAGAATAATTATTAAGGATAATAGAGTTTAGAAATAGAAATAAAAGGAAGTGTTATGTTGTTAGAAATAAGAGTAGACATAGAAAAAGTTATGTATTCCCATTAAGATATGAATAAGCTAGAAATAAGTACTGTTGTTGAAAATAAAATTAGAAATTGCGTTGATGTGTTATCCCCGAAAAATAAATAAAAAGGAATATAGAACAGAATAGGGACAAGTAGAAGGGCGTCCTACCCTTAAAGACAGAACGAAGATAGAATGCAAGAAAGATATAGTATGAAGAATGAAAGTGCGAGAGGAATAAAAGCGAGAACTGGAATGAATGTAAAGCTTAGCATAGGCTCCGATCATGTTGGAGGTATTTGTTATTAAAAAAAAAAAAAAAAAAAAAAAAAAAAAAAAAAAAAAAAAAAAAAAAAAACTAACCTAACCTAACCTAACCTAACCTAACCTAACCTAACCTAACCTAACCTAACCTAACCTAACCTAACCTAACCTAACCTAACCTAACCTAACCTAACCTAACCTAACCTAACCTAACCTAACCTAACCCAGTTGCACTCGGTCTCTCGAGCTGGAAGCAGCAAAAACCCACGCGCTCCGCACAAAAAAATACGAAATAATTGGTTTTTCTGATCTGATCGTGAAGAGTGAGGTGTCGTTGGATGCGGAAACTAGTGCCGCAAAAAGTGCCGCGATCAAATTGTGCCGCGGAATTGTGCCTGAAAAGTTATTAGTGAAAAACCTCGTTTTTTGAGGTTAAAAGTGAACCACGAAAACTTCAAAAGCAAACGCTGCGTAAACAAGAGCGGCGACCCTCTGTTTTTTCTCCGGAACTTCGTGGGCATCGTGGTCCCTGACCATTTGGAACACTTGGAGCTGTCCTGATATCACGCCCATGCGAGATATTCAGGAATTTCTGAAAACCACGTGGCCGGGAAAAGCTGAAGGAGTGGAGCTAGCGACCTGAATTTTGGTGTCAACCTAGACCAATACAAAACAAGGCGAGTGCAACTTAAATTTGAATTTTAAGACATATACACATTTATATATGACGTTTACAATCTATCAAATTAGACCCCCTGTAATTCTGGACAGAAGTGATATTTCAAAAATCTACAACTGCAGCCTGTTGCGCGCTCATCGGTTCTGTAGAGATATTAAGTTTTAGATTTTTAGCTTGACTAGTTTTTTAATTATAGCAAAAATAACTGAAAAACCATAATTTGGAAAAAATTTTGACTTGTTTTTGAATTTAAAAAATTTTTAAGTATTGTTTATTGTAGCCCTATATTTAAGACATATTTAGCATATTTTTTCATAATTTTGTGACTAATAGTTCCGGAGTAATCGATTTTTTAAGGTTTTTTGATTATAATTCTTAATTAAATAGTAAATTCCAAAATTTAACACCAGGATAGGGTCCAATACACCCATCCTGACCTCCTCAAGTCCAAACTCGGGCCCCATTGCTCCCAATTTGGCGTTTTTAGCAAATTCGCGCCATCTTGGTTTTTAGGTTATTAATTTCAATTAAATATATCTCGGGAACTGTTAGTCCATTTAATACCGGATTTTCGCAGAGGCTGGTAGCGCACCACCAACTTTAGGCTAAGACTATTTTCAGGCCATTTCAGGCCAAAAACTTTTTTGTCGCTGAAACTGCTTTCAGGACATACCTGAATAGACGCCGAGCTGTAGGTCCAAAACCCCGTCCTTCTGCGACGTAGGGTTCCGGAGATACGGACGTTTAAGTACGACTTTTGACAGTTCGGCGGCCATCTTGTTCAACTTCAAACCACTGTAACTCCTAAACCAGTAGCCGTGGGAAGTAGCGGTTTTTGAAGTCATAGTCGGAAACTCGCTGCCCTACTCACCCCGCGATTTCAGGTGGTTTGAAGCTGAAAATTTTCAGGATCCTGAAAGTAGTTTCAGCGGACAGCGGAGCTCAGACCGAGTTGGGAGAGCCCAAACTCGGGGGGTCTGCGACTTTCCTGAGGGAAGTTATCTGTGGTCAAAGATTGGCTTTGACAGCACCGCGGCCATTTTGTGAAACCTTTGAACGGCCATAACTCCCCAACGGAAAGTCGTAGAGGGTCGGGGTTTTCGCTGGACGTATCGGTAGGACTTAGGTTATAAGACAAGACTTTTTCAGGCGTTTTCAGGAGACTAAAAATTTTCAACCTGAAAACCGGCCCAGTGGATTGGTCTTGCCGAGCCAGACCCGGAAAGCCCAAACACCGGGGTTTTTGGACCGGTGGTTCCGGAGATATCCTCCTGTAACCATTCTTGGTTTTCATCTTGGTAAAAAACCAAAGATTTCAAGTTAGGATATCTCCGAAACCCCTCGGTGTAACCATACCGAGTTTGGGTTCATTTGGGAGGGCTCGGTGAGGGCTATCCGCTGGACTATACTGAACGACTCTACGTAGAGTCTAACAAAGAGTCATTATATTTATCTGTTTTTCTTTAAGTAAATTGACTTTCCACAACTTTTTGCTGTGTGCACTGGATAACTCTTGACTCTACGTAGAGAAAAAAGTCAATTTTAAATTTTTAAATATTTTTTTTTTTCATTTTCATTTTTATTTATTTTTATATTTTTATTTTTTATATTTTACTTTATAAGGTGGCACGAAGGCTTTATTGAGCCTGACGCAGATTTGTTTCTCTTTACGACTTCTTTTTGACACCTCGGTCCTAATTCCTTTTTATTTTATTAATTTACTTTATAATTAGACTGCGCACATTTTTTACACTGTGCGCAGACCACGACTGGACAGTCGTATTCACATCTACATATTTTACACTCATCACTGACGCATTCCTCCGACCATGATGATGCCTAGAACACCGGCAAAACCCACGGACGAAACGGTGAAGCAAAAATCTCCCCCTCGGACACAGACGCTCTCGTCCAAAACATCTTCACCAGGGACTCAAACACTCACGTCCAATGTCAGAAAAAGCATCGAGAATTTGGAAGCCGCGGCGTCAGCATCTCACCACCTGACTCCAGCCACTGGCAAGACAGAAGCTCAAATTTCACCGAGACAGGTACTGCCCACCCGACTGACTCGACTAGCGGAAGCTAGACAGAATGTAGTTAAGGCCAAAACGAATATAAATAGTTCACGGAACTTAAAGGCGGACCTAAAGGCAAACGCGCTCGACGCTGTGGACAGACTATTCCAAATTATAAAAGAAGCAGATGCCGACATCAAAAAGCTCCAAAAGACCGGTGAAGCAGGTGTATCATTAAAAACCTCGATAACACCAAAGGAGATAGCCGGAAAAGAGGCCCCCGAGGCCAACGGCCATATCATCAGACGATTGGAAGAACAGAGCCGGCTGCTCATCGAAAACGGCAGAAAGATGGATGACCTTAAACAAAAAATGGAAGAACAACACCAACAGTTGTTGGTCACAAAAACGTATGCCGAGACAACGGCGGGCCGAACCACCGTACACACACCTCCGCAAAAAGCACTGCACTCGGTCATTGTCTCGTCCCAGGACGAGAATGACACTGGTGAAAACGTCCTAACAAAAATAAGAGAGGCGGTGAACGCGAAAGATGGATGGGTCAGGGTAGAGAGGACCCGCAAAGGTAAAGACAGAAAGGTCATCATGAGCTGTCACACGGACGAAGACAGACAGAAGGTGAGACAGAGACTTGAAAACTCCGGGAAAAGCCTGGTCGTGGAAGAAGTTAAGAACCGAGACCCACTCCTGAAGCTCGCTGACGTTCTGACAGTAAATTCTGATGATGACGTCATCCGGGCCTTCAGGAACCAAAACCGGGGCATCTTCCACGACCTGAAGGAGAATGAGGATAGACTTGAGATCAAGTATAAAAGGAAAGCACGAAATCCGCATACTAACCACATTGTCCTGAGCGTATCCCCAGCCATCTGGAAAAGAGCGACCGACGCTGGAGCGGTCTATATCGACCTCCAACGGGTCCGGGTGTGGGACCAGTCACCACTGGTCCAATGCTCGAAATGCCTTGGTTATGGCCATAGCAAGAGGTTCTGCGAAGCACCAGTTGACCTGTGTAGCCACTGCGGAGGACCGCACCTTAGGGCGCAATGCACAGAATGGCTTGCGGGGGGCGAACCCTCCTGCAGAAACTGCACAGCGGCCAATCTTGATCGTAACGATCATAATGCCTTTAGCCAAGATTGCCCCATACGCAGGAAACGAGATGCCATAGCCCGCATGTCGGTCGCGTACTGCTAAGGGCGCCCAGGAGAACAACGGCATCCCAGACCCCTACAAAATAGTACAGGCCAACCTCCAACGAAAAAGACTGTCAACCAACGAACTTCTGATCGAAGCGGACAAGCGCGGGGTCGCCATTGCTCTCCTCCAAGAACCATACGTCGGCGGGGCTAGAGTAATGAGGAGTCATAGAGGCGTTCGGGTTTTCCAGAGCACTGACATAGGAGAAGGGACTGTCAAGGCCGCAATAGCGGTCTTTGACAAAGACCTTGTCGTCGAACAGTACCCGAAACTCACCACGAACAACATCGTCGTGGTGGGGATCCGAACCAGTGCCTGGAAAATCACACTAGTCTCCTTTTACTTTGAGCCAGACCAGCCAATCGGACCATACCTCGAGCACCTCAAACGTGTTGTGGATGAGGTAGGTCCGGGGAGATTGGTTCTTGGAGGAGATGCAAACGCAAAGAGTACTTGGTGGGGAAGCCTGTCCATAGATCACAGAGGCGAAGAAGTATCCGGAGTCCTCGAAGAGCTAGACCTGAACATACTGAACAGAGGGGAAATTCCGACCTTCGACACAACCAGAGGGGGGACAAGATACTGTAGTCACGTCGACATAACAGTATGTTCGACAGATATCTTGGACCTAGTGGACGACTGGAGGTTAGACGAGGGCCTCACGAGCTCGGACCACAACGGCATTGTTTTCAAAATTAAATTAAAAAGATCAAAAGGCATCCAAATTAACCGGACCACTAGGATTTTTAATACAAAAAAAGCGAATTGGACCGAGTTTCGTGAGAAACTCGGCCAATTACTGCAAGCAAACAAATTAAACAAAATGGAAATAGATAAATTAAATACGGCAATAAAACTAAATTCAACAACAAATCTTTACACTAATATAATAAAAGACGCATGCACTTCAACAATGCCTATAAAGAAGACAAATGAAGTTTTCACATTGCCGTGGTGGTCCGAGAAACTCGAGAGGATGAAAAAAGAGGCCACTACCTTTAAACGCAGAGTCCGGTGTGCTGCACCAGTCCGTAGAGCGAAGGTCGTTGAAGAGTACCTGAAAAAGAAAGTTCAGTATGAGACGGAAGCAGCCAAGGACGAAACCGCGAGCTGGAAGGACTTCTGCTCACGACAGGACAGAGAAGGGGTCTGGGAGGGAATTTACCGGGTAATAGGAAGGACCAGGGGAAGAGGTGAGGATCAGCCACTGGCGAGGGATGGGCAGGTTCTAGACGCAAAAGGCTCGGTAGAACTGTTGGCGAGAACCTTTTATCCGGAGGACCACGAAGGTAGCGACAGCACCTGCCACAGTCTTACCAGAGAAAAGGCCGAGATCGTAAATGCTAGAGGACATGATGAACCATGTGAGCCCTCATTCACGATGGCTGAACTGATGGCAGCGTGCGGGTCCTTTAATGTCAAAAAAGCGCCAGGAGCCGACGGATTTACAGCAGATATCTGTTGCCAAGCCATTAGAGCTGCCCCGGAGGTAGCCCTGGCTATCCTGAATGGCTGCTTGAGGACCCACCTCTTCCCTGAAATTTGGAAAGAGGCAACGGTGATTATCCTGAAAAAGCCTGGAAAAACCGACTACAGCTCCCCAAAGGCGTACAGACCCATCGGCCTATTACCTATTCTCGGAAAAATATATGAGAAGATGTTGGTGGCCCGCCTCAAGTTTCATCTGATCCCAAGGATGAGTACTCGCCAGTACGGATTCATGCCCCAGAGGAGCACCGAAGACTCCCTCTATGCCCTAATGCAACATATACGCGGTAAGCTGAAACTAAAGAAAATAATAGTTCTAATATCATTAGACATAGAGGGAGCCTTCGACAGCGCTTGGTGGCCAGCCATAAGGGTCCGTCTGGCTGAGGAACAGTGTCCAATTGGCTTGAGGAGGGTCATCGACAGCTATCTTGAAAACCGAAGGGTCAGGGTTAGGTACGCAGGTGAAGAGCACTGCAAGGCCACAAGTAAGGGTTGTGTCCAGGGTTCCATCGCCGGACCGATATTCTGGACCTTGTTGCTGGACCCACTTCTCAAGAGCCTAGAAGCTAGGGATGACTACTGCCAGGCATTTGCGGACGATGTTGTGCTGGTTTTCGATGGTGACACAGCGTTGGAGATCGAGAGACGTGCCAATGCCGCTCTCGAACATGTGCAGGCGTGGGGTTTTCAAAACAAGCTTAAATTCGCCCCTCAGAAGACCAACGCTATGGTCATGACGCGCAAATTAAAATACGACACCCCACGCCTGAGCATGGGCGGGATCGGCATTGCCATGTCAAACGAGATCAAAATCCTGGGTGTCACCATCGACAAACAGTTGACCTTCAACGCGCACGTCGCAAATGTCTGCAGAAAAGCTATTGGCATCCACAAGCAGCTCACAAAGGCAGCAAAGACCAGCTGGGGGCTAAACCCCGAGGTCATCAAGATAATATATGTGGCTACCGTTGAACCAGTGATCCTGTACGCCGCCAGCGTATGGGCTCCGGCCGTCGACAAGCTGGGTATCAGAAAGCAGTTGGGAGCAGTACAACGTGGAATTGCGCAAAAACTGTGCAAAGGGTACCGGACGGTCTCCTTGAACTCCGCGCTGGTGCTGGCTGGGATATTACCTCTCGACTTGCGAATCCGCGAAGCGGCATCGTTATACGAAGCCAGACGAGGGGTGCCCCAGCCAGCACTTGGTGACAGAGAGGTCGAACAGACCGCCTCGGCAATGGAGGCCCCACACCCCGCAGAGCGCGCCGAGCTGGAGCTTGTTAGCCTGATTAATCAAGAGCAATTAGATAATGCCCGGAGCGAACTTGAAGTTCGCATCTTTACGGACGGGAGTAGGATCGGGGGCAAGGTTGGGGCTGCGTTATCACTATGGAGTGGTGACGCCGAGATCAAAACCCGCAAGCTTGCTCTCCCTCACTACTCCACCGTTTATCAGGCCGAGCTTTTGGCAATTTGCGTTGCAACTAGGGAGATTTTGAAGCACAGTGCGCAATCGTTTGGAATCTTCAGCGACTCCATGGCGGCCCTCCAAACTATACAAAATTACAACCGCCACCACCCCCTGGCAGTGGAGACAAGGGCCAATCTTAGGTCCCTGTCGATCCAAAACAAGGCTGTTACCTTGTTTTGGATCAAAGCCCACGCGGGGTTGGAAGGTAATGAGAGGGCCGATGAATTAGCCAAGAGAGCCGCTGAAGGTTCCAAACGAAAGCCTGACTACGACCTGTGTCCGGTTTCATACGTCAAGCGGTGCATTCGTGAGGCAACGCTTGAGGTGTGGAACCGGAGATACAGCTCCGGAGAAACAGCTTCCGTCACCAAATTGTTTTTCCCGGACGCGGTGGCGGCGTACAGGATAATCAGGAAAATAAAAATCAATGGCATAATTACGCAAATTATGACGGGGCACGGTGGGTTCTCGGAATACCTGAACCGCTTCAAGCGCAAGGAGAGCCCATCGTGCATCTGCGATCCTGAAAAGGATGAGACGGTGCCACATATATTATTCAGCTGCCCCGTCTTTGACAGAGAAAGACTTGAGGCCGAGTATATGCTCGACACCAAACTCGACAGTGAAAATATGTGGCTGATAATGCAAAGTAAAAAGAGAAAACTGTTTTTAGAATTTTGCGTAAAGATATGTGAAAAAGTTATAAAGAGAAACAAAACTGCATAAGCAAAAATGTTTGCATAATATTGTAAAAATATTAGAGTCAAGCATTGAGAATAGAAGTTAAAAAATAGCCAAATACTATAAAGACCTATTAGAAAATAATGTTATTGTTTGCCCATATGAATTTTAGAGCGTAAGTAGCCGTAAGAAACAGTACCTATGTAAGATAGAGAAGTAAGCCAAGTAAATAGAAATAGCATAAAGGAATATGTGATAATATAATTTAGTGGATAAGTGTAAAATAGAAAAAGTGTTAAGAAATAATTATGTAATTGAGAAAGAATAGTTTAAAAAAAAAAAAAAAAAAAAAAAAAGATAGCTGTAAAAGTAAAAAACAAACATGTAAAAGAAATAAGAACCACCGATTGTGTCCCTGCTTTATACCCTAATAAACCAGAAACCCAAAATAAAGATATAATAAAAAGAATAGAGTAGACATAGTTTAGACCGGAATCCCACCGGGAAATTGCATGAAAGAGAAGTAAGAAAGAAAGATCAAGTATGCGGAATAATAGTGCGAGAGAAATAATTGATAGAACTAGAATGAAAGAGTAGCCATAGATAAAATAGGCTCTGATTTATGTCAGAGGAAGTAGCATTAAAAAAAAAAAAAAAAAAAAAAAAAAAAAAAAAAAAAAAAAAAAAAAAAAAAAAAAAAAAAAAAAACCTAACCTAACCTAACCTAACCTAACCTAACCTAACCTAACCTAACCTAACCTAACCTAACCTAACCTAACCTAACCTAACCTAACCTAACCTAACCTAACCTAACCTAACCTAACCTAACCTAACCTAACCTAACCTAACCTAACCTAACCTAACCTAACCTAACCTAACCTAACCTAACCTAACCTAACCTAACCTAACCTAACCTAACCTAACCTAACCTAACCTTTTTTTTTTTTTTTTTTCACGTGGAGAAATGCTCATGCATACTACACTACCACGGGGAGATAGTGCAGTTATGTGGGACTCTAACCCACTAAAACTCCACGGTGTCCACCTCTGCCGCTTACGGCGGGAACACGGGCACGCGTTAGCACTCATCCGTGAACCCGCCGCGGCTGTCCGTTGCCGGACCCTCCTCTGGGGAGTACTCCCCATCACCGGCGCACTAGAACACATAGCACGCCGTGACCACCCCAGGGACCAAACCAGCACATGGGCGCCAGACGACCCCGTGTCTGGGCACCCTTGGTCCCCCTGCGACGGGTCAGGACATTGGCCCCGCCGCCTGCCAATTTTCGGCTGCAGAGGATAGGGAGAGCGGCCAACGCAATACCGACACTCCTCTTCCCCTGCAGCCCCACCGCGTCCGCCATCTTACGGTGGCGACCCCGTCAAGGCCGCGGAAGGTAGGGAGAGCGGCGCACCGTAATACCGGCACTCCTCTCCCGCCGCGGCCTCCAACCCTCAACCGCGATGCCTTCGGTACGTACGACATCGCGGCCCACCTCAGTTGCGATGTCGCCCAAGCGACACCGCAACCTACCTTTGGCCGCTACGTCGTCGGCTTGTCAGCAAAAGCCCTGACGAGCGGCCCCTCCTCGGGTTCCTCTTCGCTTCACCGTGGGTGTCCAAGCCACGGCTACTGAGCCCCCCCGCCTCGACAATGCGGGAACCCACCGGGGGGGAACCTTTTTTTTTTTTTTTTTTTTTTTTTTTTTTTTTTTTTTTTGTCGCTGAGAAATGACATTACGCATCTCCGCTCGTCGGGGGACGACACGGAGTATGTGGGACTCCCTGCCAGGGTGGCAGTATACCCACTAAAACTCAGCGGTGTTCCCTCATCGCCTTGATGGGGGGGTCATGGGAATCCGGCTTAGCCTTTGCGTCCACAACCCCCCCGGCGCATGCCCGCCTAACTGGCGGGCCCCGCATGATCCCCCCGACTGGGGGGCTACGGGAATGACCGGGAACACCTGGCCATTCCCGTCCGGCACTGGTGGAAGCTTGTGCAATACAGGCGAGGGTGCCCCCGCACCCGTCGCCTGCTGGCTTCCACCTGGGAGGAGTCGGAAGTCGCCCACGAGGGCTATCTCTCCCCACGCGGCGGCCACGTATCCCGGTCCCCTCTCTAATAGCGAGAGGGGAGGGGAGTCTGTGGAGGACCGCGCCGCTAGTGCCACCAAGCCGTCCTCGTCACCCAGCCAACTGCCGGGGATCGAGTAGGGCTCGGCGACCACCGCTACGTTCACCAACCACTCAGCCATGGCCTGCACCAGCAGGTCCTGGGCCGCTCTGCAGTGATTGGTGTTCGCCTGGAGGGTGCGGTGATAGGAAACCATTATTCCGACATCGCACCCCCCTCCTCAGCCACCGCCGCTGGAGCTGGAGTAACAGCGGCGGCGACAGCGGCGGTGGCGGCGACAGGGCGAACCTGCGCCGGCACTATGCCCTTCCTCGCGGGAGGCTGGCAACTCCTGCCCCCCATCCTGTGCCCCGCGGGGCGGCCGCTGGCAGCACACGCCGGGCAGTGTGGCGTGGCGACGCTGCAAGTGGCACTCCTGTGTCCCTCCTGTCCGCACTGGAAGCAAGACTCTCCCCAGTCGAACTTGGAGGGACACGTAGATCGGGTGTGGCCCGGCGCGAAGCACTTGAAGCACCGCGCAGGCTTGTCCTCAAGCAGCCGGACCACAGCCGAGCTGAAGCCCACGAGCAGCCGTCCCTTGGTCGCCTTAAGGGCGGCCACCGCCGCCGCGACTGGGCACTCGACGCGGATTGCGCCCATGCCGCGGCGGCCGGGCCTGATGGCTCTCCCCTTCACGGCGCTGGCGCTGCAGCCTCCCGCAGCGGCAACGGCCGCCACCACATCCTCTTTGGTGACCGAATCGTCCATATCGATCACCTCCAAGGATGCGGTCTTGACGGGTCTGGCGACCGTCGCCACATCCGCGATGACCTCTTGCAACTTTGTTGCAAAGAGGTCCGCGTTTGCGCTGCGCTGCTCCCCCCCGAACTCAAAAATTCGGGCTCCGGCCTGGGTGCGGCGGCACGTGATGTTACCGATCCCCAGCCGAGAGGGATCCGCGTTAGCACGAGCCCGTCTTAGGACGGACTCATACGTTTCGCCCCGCTCTGCGGCCTCCGGGGTGATGGTCACCACGACCGCTGCAGTTTTGGGAGGAACCAACTTCCTCCCGCCCGCCGGAGCCTTCTGGGCTGCCGGAGCAGTCGCAGCGGGCTTGGACTTTTTGGCCTTTCCCCCCTTGACCACTTTCGTCCACGCCTGGTTGGACGGGGTGGTGGAGGGGAGCATGGCGTCCTCCCGCTGCGTGTTCTGGGGGGCTGCCGGAGTGGCAGACGCTCCCTCCGCGCTTGTGGTGGGGGTTTGAGGGGCCACCGTGCTCCTCTTGCCCTTCCCCTTGCCCTTGGAGGGCTTCGGGGCCTGGGCCTGCGCACCCGATTTCGGGTCTCCCGCAGGCTGCGCAGGTGCAGGCACCGGCTCCGTCGGTGACGGACTCTTATCCGCCGCTAACGGCGGGCGGAGCCGCTTTTCCGGCAGGAGCCGGTCCTCAATACCGGCGAAGCAGCCCCTGATGAAGGCCCTCTCCTCCACAACAACCCCGCGGATTATTTCCACGAGGTTGCCAGGGGAGGAGGAGCCTCCCTCTGCCGGACCAGGGGCAGGCGCAGGTTGGGCTTGCCGGGCCGTGGCCTCAGCCAGCTTCTGGTGCAGCTGGCTGACCTCCAGCTGCAGGCGATCCACCCTCGCCTGCAGCTGCCGCGTCTCTTCTGTGGCCGTGCGCTTCACCAGCTCGGTGACAATGCCGTGCATGCTCACGGCCCGACATTTGAGGGCCTTCTGGAAGGTCCCCTTCAGGTTCGAGGACTTGGAGGCGACCTCCAGTACCTCCTCCTTGTCCTGGAGCGCCATGCGCTCCAGCTCCGCCAAGGAGTGGTCGGCGTACAGCACATTGGATGTGCCATAGCCAGCCCTCGACCTGGCGGACCGCGCCTGCTGCTCCCTGACAGCGACCCTCTCTTCTAGGTCCTGCTGCAGCTGCTCCCTCCTTGCTAGGCCTAACTGACGCTCGGCGTCCACCAGACCCACGTCGTGGGTGGGAGTCGAAGCAGGAGTCGGAGCAGGAGTCGAGGCCTTTCTTGACTTCGGCCTCTTCTCCGACTTGCCCACAGACCCCGAGGAGCCCCCGGACCCGAGCCTCAGGTAGGCCCGCTTCCGCTGGAGGCGGTCGTTTTCGGCCGCCGACGTGTCCATAGTGGACTCGCCGGAGTCCGAAAACTCCGCCTGCAGACTGGATAAACTGGCCACAGATGATGCGCGGCCAGCTTCGACGTGGCCCTTAGAAGGGCCGGTGGATTGGCCCTGGTAAGGGCCACTGCGTTGGCCCTGAGAAGGGCCGTTTATATCATCCCCGGAGGGACATTCGGTTAAAAATCGCCCGGAGGCGTCTCGCCTTTGTTTTTTAGGCATCGTTGCAGACGTCCGCCTGTTGCCTGCAAGTCACAGCGCACTTTAGCCGCCGGTCTGCCACTCCGTTACGGTGGTCAGACACGGCGTTGCCCGGGGATCACGACGAGGACGTATGCGCTGTGGGGGGACCCCCACCGGGGGGGAACCTAACCTAACCTAACCTTTTTTTTTTTTTTTTTTTTTTTTTTTTGATCCGGGGTGGAAAATCCTCATGGATGTCCGCCGCCCTGGGGCGGGCGGCGGGGTCTGTCAGACTCTTACTGACTAAAAACCACCCCGGGTGTTCCATCTCACACCTACGCCGGGGGTCGCGGGAACGTACGATACTTCCGCAACCCCCGGCTGGTGCCGGCCCGCCTCAGCGGGCCCCGTCTGGTCGGGGGGGGGAGTGAGGTGTTTGACTCCCCCCGCGACGTCTAAGAGGGGCGCGCGTGGAACACATCGCGCCGCCACCTCGGGTCCTGATGTGTGGGGGGCGACGGACGTCCCCGAGTCCGTCGCCCCTGGACCCGTTTAGGGGGGCCGGAAGAGGGCGTTGTCCGCCCTCCGCCGACGCCCGGTGCGCCTGCTGCGGGCAGGGTGAGTGGACGAGATCTCCCTCTCCCTTTCCGCAGCCTCCTTCTGCGAGACGACCGTTTCGCAGAAGGAAACCACCGCGTCCCAGGACTCCTCGCTGTCGACCATGGACTCCACCACGGCCGGCAGCGAGAGGTCACTGCCTACTTCTGAAATGAGGGCACGGCGCGGCTCCTCCCAAGCGGCACACTCTGCCAGCGTATGCCACGCCGTGTCCTCCCGGCAGTCGACGCAGTGGTGACACCGGGCGTCCGGCTCCCTGTTAATGCGACACAGGTACTTCCCGAAGCAACCATGCCCCGAGAGCACCTGTGTCACCCGAAACGACAGGGAGCCGTGCCTCCTCCCGAGCCAGCGCTCGAGTACTGGCCGGACCGCCTCGATGGTACCGAGGCCGGCGGTAGGGCGCGAAAGCCTGTCCCGCCAATCCGCCACCAGGACCTCGCGAAGCTGAGACCGACGCAGCTCCATGTGGCGCTGCGTCAGCCCCTCGCCTCGCGCCCGCGCTTCCTCGCGCCACCGGTACAGTGACGCGAGTACTTTCGCCTCCAGGTCCCAGGGCGGGGATCCAGCCAGTACGCAAGCCGCCTCGTAGGAGATCGTGCGATACCCCCGGACGACCCTGACGGCCATCGCTCTCTGCGGCCTTCGCAGGACTGCGATGCTACCGGCCGTCAGGTCGGTCGCCCAGATCGGGGCCCCATACAGGGCCATGGATCGCACGATCCCCACGTAGAGCCGCCTACAGGCGGCGCTCGGGCCCCCCAGATTGGGAAGCAGCGTTGACAGCGCCCCAGCAGCGCCCAACAACTTGGGCGCCAGCCGCCGGAAGTGGGGGCCGAAATCCCACCGGCTGTCGAGCACCAATCCCAGGTACTTCATGGTGGACTCGACAGCGATCCGAGCCCCCCCGACCACGATGTGTGATCCGGGCGGCGGCGCCCGCCGGGGGCCATGAAACACCATGGCCTCCGACTTGTTGAGGGCCACCTCCAGGCCCAGGCGACGTATGCGGCTCACCACCTGTGACACCGCAGCCGTCGCCAGCAACGCTGCTTCCCTGTGCGAGCTCCCCCGGGCAGTGACCAGCGTGTCGTCAGCATAACACGTAAGGTCCACGCCCGGTTGGAGCTCGCCCCTCAACACCCAGTCGTACCCGATGTTCCACAGGAGCGGGCCCAAGACCGAGCCCTGTGGAACACCGCACGACATGCGGTGCTGGTTTCCACCATCACGTCCCACGTAGGTGACACACCTCTCCGACAGATAAGCCCCAACGATGTGGCGGAGGTAGGGAGGCACCCGATGGTACCGCAGTGCCTCCCGAATACAACTCCAGGGCAGGGTGTTGAAGGCGTTGGAAATGTCCAAGGACACCGCCAACATCACCCCGCCCCGGGCCACCGTTTCCTCCGCCAGGACCCTCACTCGCGACACAGCGTGAATGGTGGAGCGCCCATGCCGAAAGCCGAACTGGCTGCCGTCCAGGTCCGGCCCCTCTCCGCACAAGTGGCCGACGAGGCGGGCAGCGATTATCCGCTCGAACAGCTTACCCACCTCGTCTAGCAGCACTATGGGCCGGTACGCGGACGGCGAGTCCGCAGGGCGCCCCGCCTTCCTGAGCAGGACCAGACGACCAGATTTCCACAAAGTGGGAAACTGGCCCTGCTCAAGGCACGCTGTGTAGAGTCCTCTCAGTTGGGGCTCAAGCTCCTTCAGAGCGAGGGCTAACACGCAGCCGTGGATCCCGTCGGGCCCCGGAGCCACGTTCTTGGCCCGGAGCCGCATCACGGCTGCCCCCATCTCTGCCTGTGTCACCTCTGGGACGCTGATGGCGTTCTCTTCGGTGGACTCTGCGGCTGTGGGCAAAGCCATCGGCGGCGGAGTGTGCTCCGCTCTCGCCGGGAAGAGGGCTGCGACCACCTCCTCCAGCAGCTCGGGTTGGAGACTCTCCGTAAGCGGGGGCGCCGCGGCTCGAAGTTTCCCTCGAACCGCGCGATAAGGGCGCCCCCACGGATCCCCGTCTAGAGTCTCCAACATCTCCTCCCTGGCTCGCGACTTCGCCTCGCCGATGGCCAGCCACAGAGTCCTCTTCGCCGCGCAGTACACCTCATACAGCGCGGCTTCTTCGTCAGGGACCCGAAGACGTCTCCTCCGGTATCGGGTGTACTGGCGCCTGACCGCCACGCACGCGACGCGCAACTGCGCGATCTCGGCGGTCCACCAGTACACCTGGCGCCTTGCTGACTGTGTGTGGACCCGGGGCATGGACGCGTCGCTGATTTGCGTCATCGCCCCGCGGAACCACAGCGCCTCCTGCTCGACGTCAACGGGTCCGTTCGTCGCCGACTCCCGGAACCAGGCCTGGACAATAGCGGCCTCCTCGAGAAGCTCCCTGTCGATGCGCTTACGCGCCCAGCGCGGACCGTCCGCACGCGGGGCCGGTAAACCGCGGCCGCCTGCGGTCTGGGTGGAGACGTCGAAACGGATGTATCGATGATCCGACAACGTCTCCACCTCCGCGGCGACACGCCAGTCGCGTACACGGCTCGCGACAGCGGGGCTAGCGAACGAGACGTCCACTATTGAACCGCCCCGCTGCCGCACGCACGTGTGCTCCGTGCCCCGATTTAGGACGGTCAAGCCAGTCGTGACCGCCCACTCCTCCAGCACCTCGCCCCTGGCATCGGTCACTGGAGATCCCCACGCCGCAGATTTGGCGTTGAGATCCCCCAGCAACAGCACCGGGCGAGGGTGGAGTCGGCCCACGACGGCACCCAACTCGACAAGGAACCTCTCGAAGTCGGCGAGACTCTTGTTGGGCGAAAAATACGCCCCAACCGTGCCGATGCCGTCCACGAGGGCGGCCACCCAGCCGTGACCTCGGGACGGGTTGGCAAGAGCCCCGCCAATGATGGCCACCAAACCGTCCAGGTCTCCCACCCAGTTATCCCTGGGGGGGACAAAGTACGGTTCGGCGACCACAGCCACGTGAATCGACCACTCTGCCATGCTCTGGAGCAAGAGATCCTGAGCTCTGGCAGAGTGGTTGATGTTGCCCTGGAGGAAATGGTACAGCGCCATTAGGCACAGTCCATTCCCTCCGCACCATTCCTAGGCCGGGAGTCGGCCGAAGGGGGACCAGGCTGAGGGGGGGGTAAAGAGCCCCCGGCAGCCTTGGCACCCCTTCTCTTCCCCTTTTGGGCAGGCCCGCCACAAGCCTTTCCGCCCGCTCTGTGCCCAGCGGGCCTCCCTGCAGCTGTACAGAGGCTGCAGTTTGGCGCCGCGGAGCACTGGGCCGCCTTGTGGCCGGCCTGACCGCAGCGATAGCACAGCTCGCTGCGGTCTACACACGAGGTGCACCGTGCCCTGACATGCCCAATGTCAAGGCAACGGTAGCACCGCAAAGCCCTGGGTTGCAGCTGCCTCACCCTCGCCGCAACCCACCCCACCAACAGACGCCCAGCGTCGGCGACTTTGTTCGCCGCCGCCACCGGGCACCGCACCCAAATCGCGCCGAGCCCGGAGGCGTCGACGCGAATGTCCCCCGTCCGCACGTCCCCGGGCGGACATCCACCGGCCTTGGCGACGGCCGCCGCGACCTCAGCCGGAGTCGTCGAGTCGTCCAGGCCGTCGACGCGCAGTTCAGCGGTCTTCATCGGCCTGGACACCCGAACGTCCTCCGGGTTCAGGACCTCCCGCAGCTTGGCGGCCAGGACGTCCGCCTTTTCGCCGCTAGAGGCACCCGACACCTCCAGCAGTCGCGCCCCCGTAATCGCCGGCCTCATTCTGAGGCCGGACGGTATGCCCAGGTCGGGGAACGCGACCTTGGCTTTGGCCTCCATAAGGACCGCCTTATATGAGACGCCCCTTTCGACGGCTCCGGGCTGCAGCGTAATCACTACAGCCGCGGAGCGTGGGGCTCTGGCTCTAGGCGGTCCCTTTGCCTTGTTTGGTGCGGGTTCTCCAGCGGGTTCCGGTGGCGTCGTCGCCGTCTTCCTTTTCTTACGGCGGCCCCTCTTGACGACCGTCGTCCAGGTCTCCGTAGTGGACCCGGGTTCGGTCGCCGAGGGTGCGGTCGCCGAGGGTGCGGTCGCAGGAGGTGCGGTCGCTGGTGGTGCGGTCGGCGGGGGTGCAGACTTGCCCCCCACGGGCTTTCCGCGTCCTTCCGCGGGCTTTTGGGCCCCCTTGGGTTTGCCGGCTGTCGGGCCCAGCTTAGCGGGCTCCCCCTCCCTCTGCCCGTCAGCAGCGAGCGGCGGCCGGAGATTCTTCGCCGGGAGGAGCCTCGACTCTAGGCCCTGCAGCCGGGCATTCATCATGCCCCCACACTGCATCATGCAGATGCGAACGATCTTCTCGATCTCCGCATCCGCATGCTGCGTAGGGGCAGGGACCAACGACGGAGCCGACGGTGGCGGGGCACTGACGGGAGCGAAACCGGCAGCCGCAGGACGCCTCTGCTGCCATTCCGTCCTCTGCGCGGCAAGCTCCCGCTTGAGGTCCTCGAGCTCGGATCGGAGACGGCTGTTCTCCTCCCACAGCTTCGCCGTCTCCTCCGAGCTCGTGCGATCAAGGAGGACCCCAGCTGCCTCCCTGATGCCATCAGCCGCCTCCTTCAGGGCGCGCGTGAACGTGCCCTTCAGGCTGCCGGACTTAGTGGCAACCTTCAGGACGACGTCCACGCCGTCCAAAACTTGGCGACTGAGCGCCACCGCCGACAAGCTCTCTCCGGTAGCCGCCAGAGCAGAGCGTCGCTCTCGGGCCAGTCGGGCCATTTCACTGACCTCGTCAGCCGCCACCGCCTTCCGCTGCGCCCGCTTTGCGGCGTTCGCCTCCGCCTTATTGGACCCCAGCGAGATCAGCGAGGAGTCCTCGCTCAGGTCCCCTATCGAGGGCCCGGGGTCACTCTCCACGCCCTCCGCCGCACGCTCTACAGGAGCTGGCGTTGCGGGCCGAGAGATCGGCATGAACCGACCCACTCGGTCACGACTCGGCAACCGAGCGGTGGCTCCGCTCGCCCGACCCCGCCCTCTCTGTGCCGTTGGCACCTTGGGGGCCGACAGATTCTCCTCGCTAGAAGAGAGCCCTGTCGACCCCAAATCCTCGCTGTGTGGGCGCTTCCTCAAGGGGTTACGCCCACACGTGTCCTGGCCAGACAGTCGGTCCTCGCCAAGACCGGAGCCTCCTCGGCTCTTGTTGCCGTCCACGACGTCCACGACGGCAAGCGGTTCGCTTGCGTCGCACAGGCGCTCCAGGCTAACCCGGAGCACCTTTTCTTGCGAGGCAAGCGCAGGTTGACGCAGGTCGGCAGTAGTCTGCCGGCCCACGAGGCTAGTGTTGCCCCCCCCAGATACGAAGGGGCTGCCTTCCGAAGAAGGGCGGGATTCTCCCTCCTTGGGTAGGAGGGTACCCGCCTGGGGAATAGTTTTACCATTAGCCTTTTTCATTGTTCCTTTTAAAGGGTGAGGTCCCTTGTTCGCGCTAGCTTACCGGATGCCCTCCGGTCATACATCCCTTCGGCACGCTAGACCTTAGGATTGGGGTAATTTTTTATAGAGGTTGTCTTCCTCGCGGCCCGAGCCTCAGTGGCCCGGACCCCCGGTCCTGAAATCAGGATTACGGGTTGGCCGACGATTGGGCAGAACCAACCGCCGCCCCGGCGCGGGCGTCCCCACGCTGCCGCCGGATGCCGGACAGACGCAGCGCGGACAATGGACACCCTCCACCACCCACGCCCTCGCGGGCACAGCGGCGCGAACCGCCCCTTCCCAGTCTACGCCCACTCACGTCCCTCTGTAAGCAGAGGAGGAGTGGACGTACGACCGCCCGTCTGTAGCCCGGTTCCCTTCACCGACAATCAAAGATGATCGGTGATTGGAACCATGACCTTCCCCCGTGTGTTGAAAATTAGCCGCCGGCCCCAATTGTCCACCAAAACCTGGTGGGCAATTGGAGCCGTCGTTGCCCAGGGTGCGCCACGAGGAGGCTTTTCAACGTGCACCCCAACCTAACCTAACCTAACCTAACCTTTTTTTTTTTTTTTTTTTTTTTTTTTTTTTTTTTTTTTTTTTTTCACGTGGAGAAATGCTCATGCATACTACACTACCACGGGGAGATAGTGCAGTTATGTGGGACTCTAACCCACTAAAACTCCACGGTGTCCTCCTCTGCCGCTTACGGCGGGAACACGGGCACGCGTGAGCACTCATCCGTGAACCCGCCGCGGCCGTCCGTTACCGGACCCTCCTCTGGGGAGTACTCCCCATCACCGGCGCACCAGAACACATAGCACGCCGTGACCACCCCAGGGACCAAACCAGCACATGGGCGCCAGACGACCCCGTGTCTGGACACCCTTGGTCCCCCTGTGACGGGTCAGAACATTGGCCCCGCCGCCTGCCAATTTTCGGCTGCAGAGGATAGGGAGAGCGGCCAACGCAATACCGGCACTCCTCTTCCCCTGCAGCCCCACCGCGTCCGCCATCTTACGGTGGCGACCCCGTCAAGGCCGCGGAAGGTAGGGAGAGCGGCGCACCGTAATACCGGCACTCCTCTCCCGCCGCGGCCTTCAACCCTCAGCCGCGACGCCCCCGTTACGACATCGCGGCCCGCCTCAGTTGCGATGCCGCTCAAGCGGCATCGCAACCTACTTTTGGCCGCTGCGTCGTCGGCTTGGTAGCAAAGCCCTGACGAGCGGCCCCTCCTCGGGTTCCTCTTAGCTTCACCGTGGGGCTCAAAACCACGGCTACTGAGCCCCCCCGCCTCGACAATGCGGGAACCCACCGGGGGGGAACCTAACCTAACCTAACCTAACCTTTTTTTTTTTTTTTTTTTTTTTTTCACGTGGAGAAATGCTCATGCATACTACACTACCACGGGGAGATAGTGCAGTTATGTGGGACTCTAACCCACTAAAACTCCACGGTGTCCTCCTCTGCCGCTTACGGCGGGAACACGGGCACGCGTTAGCACTCATCCGTGAACCCGCCGCGGCCGTCCGTTACCGGACCCTCCTCTGGGGAGTACTCCCCATCACCGGCGCACCAGAACACATAGCACGCCGTGACCACCCCAGGGACCAAACCAGCACATGGGCGCCAGACGACCCCGTGTCTGGACACCCTTGGTCCCCCTGTGACGGGTCAGAACATTGGCCCCGCCGCCTGCCAATTTTCGGCTGCAGAGGATAGGGAGAGCGGCCAACGCAATACCGGCACTCCTCAACCTAACCTAACCTAACCTAACCTTTTTTTTTTTTTTTTTTTTTTTTTTTTTTTTTTTTTTTTTATCGTGGAGAAATGCTCATGCATACTGCACTACCACGGGGAGATAGTGCAGTTATGTGGGACTCTAACCCACTAAAACTCCACGGTGTCCTCCTCTGCCGCTTACGGCGGGAACACGGGCACGCGTTAGCACTCATCCGCGAACCCGCCGCGGCTGTCCGTTGCCGGACCCTCCTCTGGGGAGTACTCCCCATCACCGGCGCACTAGAACACATAGCACGCCGTGACCGCCCCAGGGACCAAACCAGCACATGGGCGCCAGACGACCCCGTGTCTGGGCACCCTTGGTCCCTCCTGCGACGGGTCAGGACATTGGCCCCGCCGCCTGCCAATTTTCGGCTGCAGAGGATAGGGAGAGCGGCCAACGTAATACCGACACTCCTCTTCCCCTGCAGCCCCACCGCGTCCGCCATCGTACGGTGGCGACCCCGTCAAGGCCGCGGAAGGTAGGGAGAGCGGCGCACCGTAATACCGGCACTCCTCTCCCGCCGCGGCCTCCACCCCTCAGCCGCGATGCCTCAGGTATGACATCGCGGCCCGCCTCAGTTGCGATGTCGCCCAAGCGACACCGCAACCTACTTTTGGCCGCTACGTCGTTGGCTTGTCGGCAAAAGCCCTGACGAGCGGCCCCTCCTCGGGTTCCTCTTCGCTTCACCGTGGGTGTCCAAGCCACGGCTACTGAGCCCCCCCGCCTCGACAATGCGGGAACCCACCGGGGGGGAACCTAACCTAACCTAACCTAACCTAACCTTTTTTTTTTTTTTTTTTTTGTTCTCGGGGGGAAAATCCTCATGGACATCCTCCGCCCTGGGGGAGGCGGAGGGGCATGCCGGACTCTTACCGGCTAAAAACCACCCCGGTGTTCCCTTCCTGTACCTATTGTCGGGGGTACGGGTATCGCTTGCGCATTCGTCCGCGCCCCCGGCAGGTATTGGCCCGCCAGATGTTCGTAGGCGGGCCCCGTCACCCTCTGCGGATGCCACCCAGTGGCCGCAGGAACTCCCACTAAGAGGCGCGCGCGGAACACTACGCCGCCGCCTCGAGGCCTGTTTCTGATCGGGCAACAGACGCCCCTAGTCTGTCGCCCGCAGGCCGCGCCCTACGGTGGCCGGAGATCGTCCGCCACCCTGCGACGCCCGGTGCGCCTGCTGCGGGCCGGGAGAGAGGTAACAGCTTCTCTCTCCCTTTCCGCCGCCTCCTTTAGCGACATTACGTCCTCACAAAAGGAGGCGACGGCCGTCCAGCCGCTCTCACTCCCGACCATGTATGAAATAACGGCCGGAAGCGAGAGGTCGCCCGCAGCATCGACTGCCGCGACCAGGTCACGGCGCTGTACTGCCCAAGCTGGGCACTCCTCCAACGTGTGCAGCGCCGTGTCCTCGCGGCAGCTGTCACAATGGTGACATTCGGGCGTCGGCTCCCGGCCTATCCGACACAGGTACTTCCCGAAACACCCATGTCCGGTAAGCACCTGCGTCAGCCGGAAGCTGAGGGCGCCGTGGCGTCTCTCCAGCCACTCCTTCATCACGGGTCTTACCGCCGCTATCGCGGCGTGCCCTGCCGAGGGTCGCGCAAGTCGCTGCTCCCATTCCGCCACTAGGACCTGGCGGAGCTCTGCCCTGCGCGCCTCAACTTGTCGAGGCACCAGGCGCTCGCCCCGCCCAACTGCTTCCTCGCGCCATTTATATAGCGACGCGAGGAGATCCGCCTCTAGGTCCCACGGCGGGGATCCGGCTAGGAGGCTCGCCGCCTCGAAGGAGATCGTACGGTATCCCCTTATCACCCTGACGGCCATCGCTCTTTGCGGCCTTCGCAGCAAGGCGATGTTACGGGCCGTCAGGGCATCCGCCCACACTGGCGCGGCGTAAAGCGCCATTGACCGTACGATCCCTGTGTAGAGCCTCCGGCAGGAGGTATTTGGACCCCCCAAGTTGGGCAGCAAGCGCGAGAGCGCTGATGCGGCGCCCAACAAGCGGGGTGCGAGCCGCTGGAAGTGCGGCCCGAAGCTCCACCGACTGTCGAGGACGAGTCCTAAGTATTTCATCGTCGACTCGACAGCAATGGAGACCCCTCCTACCACTATGCTTGAACCCGGAGGTGGCTTATTCCTCGGCCCATGAAAACAGAGGGCCTCGGATTTGTGCAAGGCCACCTCCAGGCCCAACCGCCGGATCCTACCCACGACATGCGCGACCCCGGCCGTCGCCAGTATGGCCGCCTGCCGGTACGTCTTCCCACTGGCTGTTACGAGCGTGTCGTCGGCGTAGCATGTCACGCCGACTCCGTGGAGAAGAGCACCGCGCAGAGCCCAGTCGTACCCTATGTTCCACAGGGGTGGCCCCAATACCGACCCCTGCGGAACACCGCACGACATCTCTCGCTGACCCCATCCTTCACGACCCGGGTAAACAACCGATCTTTCGGATAAATAGGCCCCGATAATGCGGCGGAGGTAACCTGGCACCCCGTGATACCGGAGTGCCTCTCTGATAGTATTCCAGGGCAAGGTGTTGAATGCGTTGGCGATGTCGAGCGACACCGCCAAGACCACCTCGCCCCGGGCGACTGCCTCCTCCGCCAGGACCCTCACGCGCATGATTGCGTCCACTGTGGAGCGCCCCTGACGGAAACCAAATTGATTGTCCGCCAGGTCCGGCCCCTCGTTGGTCATGTGCTGGACGAGGCGGTCGGCGATGATTCGCTCAAAGATCTTACACACCTCGTCCAGAAGCACAATGGGCCGGTAGGCAGACGGTGAGTCTGCCGGGCGCCCCTCCTTCTTTAGCAGGACCAGCTTTCCGGTCTTCCACCGGCGTGGAAGCTGGCCCCGCTCCAAACATGCGCTTAAGAGTCCTTCTAGTCGGGGCCCGAGAGCCCTCAAGGCCAGGACCCATGCACGGCCTGGAATGCCGTCGGGCCCTGGGGCGGTGTTTTTAATGCGAGAAACCGCCACTCTCAACTCTACCCGGGTCACTTCGGGCACGTCGTCGTCGTCGTCTTCCGCGTCGGGCACATTCCAAGGCGGAACCATAGCCGGTGGCGTATGCTCTGGTCGTGAGGGAAACAAAGCATTGACCACGTCCTCCAATAACTGTGGCTGAAGACTCTGGGACAGTGGGGGCGCCCACTGGCGCATCTTGCCCCTCACCATACGGTAGGGGCGTCCCCACGGATCTCGATCCAGAGTCTCCAGCAGTTCTTCGCGGGCCAATGACTTTGCCCTCACGATAGCTAACTGGAGAGCGCTCT
This sequence comes from Luperina nickerlii, assembly GCA_963855955.1. Classification (NCBI taxonomy): domain Eukaryota; kingdom Metazoa; phylum Arthropoda; class Insecta; order Lepidoptera; family Noctuidae; genus Luperina; species Luperina nickerlii. The sequence goes on from OY979690.1 coordinate 28,506, forward strand.
TCGCCTCCCTGTAGCTCTGGTATAGTTCCGCCTCGGTGGCCACCGCTGACGGGGAGCGGCAGCGTCTTCTTCGGCACCTGGCATACTGGCGTCTCCTCTCAACGCAGACGATGCGCAAGTGCGCAATTTGCTGCGACCACCAGTACACCTGGCGCCTGGATGGTACCGGCCGGACTCGGGGCATCGCAGCGTCGCAGATGTGCGACATGCTCTCCCGGAACCACTCCGCCTCCTCCTCAATGTCGACAGGCCTGTCGGGAGCATCCAACCAGGCCTGCACGATAGAGGCCTCCAGGAGAGCCTCCCTGTCCAGCCGCTTCGTTGCCCAACGCGGACCGTCTCCAACGCCCACCGGGGCTGCTTGGACCGGCACGACCGAGGTGTGGGTGGAGACACTGAATCGGATGTATCTGTGATCCGACAGCGTCTCCACGTCCTCCACTACGTGCCAGCCATGGACACGGCGCGCGAGAGCGGGGCTAGCGAACGTGAGGTCCACTATTGACCCGCCCCACTGTCGCACGCATGTCTGCACGCAACCCCGGTTCAGAAGAAGCAGGCCCTGCTCGACCGCCCACTCCTCCACCAACTCGCCCCGCACATCAGTTGTCGGGGAACCCCATGCCGCAGACTTGGCATTGAAGTCCCCCAAAACGAGAACGGGACGAGGACGACTACGACTGACGACCGTGCCCAAATCTGAGATGACCACCTCGAGGTCAGCGAGAGATAGGCTGGGGGCGAAATACACCCCCGCGACCATAATATCGCCCCAAACTGCCGCAACATAGCCCCGCCCTCGGGTGACGGCTTCAAAGAGCGGGGTGTCCACGGCAGATCTCCTTACAATCGCCACCGAGCCGCTAGTGTCGCACACCCAGTCATCCCTGGGCGGCACAAAATACGGCTCGGCGACGACTGCCACATCGATGGACCACTGCGCCATGCTCTGGAGCAAGAGATCCTGAGCTCTGGCGCAGTGGTTTATGTTGCTTTGGAGGAGACATAGATGACCTGGGGCCATTATTGGGTATCCATTGTTGTCTCCTCCTCCCCAGTCCCCGGCGGATCTGCTGCCGCAATCGGTGGGTGAGCCGGTTGCGAGGAACCGGTTGCCTCCATCGATGTGTCCGTAGAAGCCGACGGATGAATCGGCTGTGTCTTGGCCCCGGAGCTCTTCTTTGTGGGCCTGGCGCAGGCCTTAGTCCCGGTCCGGTGATCGGCTGGCTTGCCGGATGCCGCACAGAGTACGCAGTGCGGCGCGGCTGTGCAAGAGCCAGCTTTATGATCCGGTTGACCGCAGCGGAAGCACAGTCGGCTGCGGTCGACCCCCGCGGTGCACCGTACACCCACGTGTCCCGGCTCGAGACAACGATAGCACCGCAAGGGCTTGGGCGTCAGGAGCGTCACCTGCGCCGAGACCCATCCTACCAGCAGCCTTCTGCCCTCCTTAAGTTTATTGGCCGCCGCTACGGGACAACTCGCTTGCACTGTCCCGAGGCCAGAGACACCCCTACGGATTGTGCCCGCCTTGACTTGTTCTGGCGGGCAGTTGCCGGCCTTCGAGATGGCAGCGGCGACTTCATCTGGGGTGACAGAGTCGTCCAGGCCCGAGATTCGCAAATCTGCACACTTAGTGGGCCTGGACACTCTGACGTCGTCGGTTCCGAGAGACGCCCTTAGCCTTTCGGCAAGGGCGTCTGCTTTGGGGGCACTTGTAGCCCCCGAAATCTCCAGAAGCCGGGCTCCGGTAGCCGTAGGCTTGCACCGGAGGCCCGTTATGCCGAGATCACTCAAGGATATTTCGGCTTTTGCCTTTGCGAGGATCCCGGCATATGTCTGACCGCGCTCCTCCGCCCCCGGCTGCAGCGTCAGAACCACAGCCGTTGATCGTGGGGCACGGAGTCGCGCAGCCTGTGCTTGGGCCGCCGTCTTCGCCTTTTGGGCATGTCGCCTGGCCTTGCGGCGCGCCTTTTTATTGTTTTGCTTGGCGCCCGCAGTTGTCCATTCCGCCTCCTTCTGAGAAGAGGCGGATTTAGGGTCGCCCTGGTTCATGGATTGTGTTGGCGGCTTTGTAGAGTTAGCCGCTACACCCGACTGGTTGTTTTTGTTTTTCTTCTTCTTCTTCTTTTTCTTTTTTTCCCCATTCGCCTCATCTTGAGACGAGCCTATGGGGGGTGTCTTCTCCGTTATAGCCGCAGCAGCCGCTTGTGCCTGTTGCTGTTGCTGTTGGGCACGAGGCGCTGCGGCTTTGGCCGCATAAGACGGCGCCGGTGCGCTGCGTTGGTCTGCAGCTAGGGGAGGGCGTAAGATCCTCCCCTCTAGCACCGAGAATCGGGCGCTTAGGCTCGCCAGCTCCTGACGGACCAGGCGAACCAACTCCGACTCTGGTGGCGGCTGCTGCTGTGTCGGCTGCTGTGTCGGCTGCTGCTGTGGCTGCTGCTGCGGCTGTGGCGAGCCCAACTCCTTCCGGAGGTGCTCGCGGCGGAAGGACGCCATCTCCGCCTTGAGCTCCTCGTACTCCTTGCGGAGTTCCGCCATTTGGGCCGCCAACTTAACATTTTGGGCCGTTAATAAAGCCGCCTCTTCGCTGGAGGTGCGGCTGAGTAGCACCTCGGCACTCTCCAGTATCGAGGCCGTAGCCTCTTTGAGTGCCTTCTGGCTTACGCCACTGAGGCCCTTCGATACCTTTTGGACCCTCTTGATGGCAGCCACGGCATCAACCAATCTTTGGTTGAGGTCGGAAGCAGGTAGGTCTTCCGCCTCGACGACCATGTCAGAGGCAACAGAAGACGACTCCGACAGGCGGGTGACCCTCCCTTCCGTCACCCTTTTTGTCAGAGCCGCAATCTGCCGCTCATCCTCCGCTTGTTTGTCGGCGTCGGCTGCAGCCTTCTTGGCAGCCGCAACCTCACGCCTGGACAAGCCGATGCCAACGTACTTGCCCGTCGACACCGGCCTACCTCTCCCGCCTTTTTTGACACCGACCTTGGCAGCCGGTACCGAAGCATCACTCAGGGCCGAATCCGACCCCGAGTCCGTACCACTACGAGGGCGCTTGCTCGGGCGCTTTGAGTTGGAACTCGCAGCGCTTGCGACTGTCATCAGACTCGACGCAGAGTCCGAGTCCGAGAGCACACCTCCAATCCTCTCAACAAGTACACAAGGCACTTTCTCTCCTTCAACGTCTTTCGTTTTTGTTGTTTTTAAATTTATTTTATCCATATGAGTCCCACGAGAATGGAAGCAATTATTGGGGTCCTTCGCGGGCAGTGGCTCCATACCCTTAAACGTAGCCCTATATACTGTTGGGGGCGGGAGGTACCAACAGGTGGGAGCGCTAACGACCGTTCTCCCAACGGCCATTCATCCCCTCGCCGCGCTCCCAAAACTTGGGATTGGGTGGTTTTTTATCTTAGAGGTGTCCTTCCTCTGGGCCAGGCGGTTAAGCCAAGCCCCCGGCGGCGGCATTAAACATGCCTCCGTCCGCTGTCCGGCCAACCCGACTCAGCGGACCCGCCGAAAGGTTTGCTCCTCGATGAACGAGGAGACAAACGAACGCCGCTTCGGTGCGCCTGCACCTCAGCGGCGGCGGCCGCGTTCTTGCCTGGTCGACGAGCGTCGACGGAGCAGGAGCGACCCCTCCCTGTGTCCCTCTTGGTAATGCCCCTCACCTGAACCTCAAAGCGAGATCCAGGATCGGGACACGCAAGCCCCACCACGACGACAACGTGGGGATCACTTCGGTGGGGAACCTAACCTAACCTAACCTTTTTTTTTTTTTTTTTTTTTTTTTTTTTTTTTTTTTTTTCACGTGGAGAAATGCTCATGCATACTACACTACCACGGGGAGATAGTGCAGTTATGTGGGACTCTAACCCACTAAAACTCCACGGTGTCCTCCTCTGCCGCTTACGGCGGGAACACGGGCACGCGTTAGCACTCATCCGTGAACCCGCCGCGGCCGTCCGTTACCGGACCCTCCTCTGGGGAGTACTCCCCATCACCGGCGCACCAGAACACATAGCACGCCGTGACCACCCCAGGGACCAAACCAGCACATGGGCGCCAGACGACCCCGTGTCTGGACACCCTTGGTCCCCCTGTGACGGGTCAGAACATTGGCCCCGCCGCCTGCCAATTTTCGGCTGCAGAGGATAGGGAGAGCGGCCAACGCAATACCGGCACTCCTCTTCCCCTGCAGCCCCACCGCGTCCGCCATCTTACGGTGGCGACCCCGTCAAGGCCGCGGAAGGTAGGGAGAGCGGCGCACCGTAATACCGGCACTCCTCTCCCGCCGCGGCCTTCAACCCTCAGCCGCGACGCCCCCGTTACGACATCGCGGCCCGCCTCAGTTGCGATGCCGCTCAAGCGGCACCGCAACCTACTTTTGGCCGCTACGTCGTCGGCTTGGTAGCAAAAGCCCTGACGAGCGGCCCCTCCTCGGGTTCCTCTTAGCTTCACCGTGGGGCTCAAAACCACGGCTACTGAGCCCCCCCGCCTCGACAATGCGGGAACCCACCGGGGGGGAACCTAACCTAACCTAACCTAACCTAACCTTTTTTTTTTTTTTTTTTTTTTTTTTTTTTGTTCTCGGGGGGAAAATCCTCATGGACATCCTCCGCCCTGGGGAAGGCGGAGGGGCATGCCGGACTCTTACCGGCTAAAAACCACCCCGGTGTTCCCTTCCTGTACCTATTGTCGGGGGTACGGGTATCGCTTGCGCATTCGTCCGCGCCCCCGGCAGGTATTGGCCCGCCAGATGTTCGTAGGCGGGCCCCGTCACCCTCTGCGGATGCCACCCAGTGGCCGCAGGAACTCCCACTAAGAGGCGCGCGCGGAACACTGCGCCGCCGCCTCGAGGCCTGTTTCTGATCGGGCAACAGACGCCCCTAGTCTGTCGCCCGCAGGCCGCGCCCTACGGTGGCCGGAGATCGTCCGCCACCCTGCGACGCCCGGTGCGCCTGCTGCGGGCCGGGAGAGAGGTAACAGCTTCTCTCTCCCTTTCCGCCGCCTCCTTTAGCGACATTACGTCCTCACAAAAGGAGGCGACGGCCGTCCAGCCGCTCTCACTCCCGACCATGTATGAAATAACGGCCGGAAGCGAGAGGTCGCCCGCAGCATCGACTGCCGCGACCAGGTCACGGCGCTGTACTGCCCAAGCTGGGCACTCCTCCAACGTGTGCAGCGCCGTGTCCTCGCGGCAGCTGTCACAATGGTGACATTCGGGCGTCGGCTCCCGGCCTATCCGACACAGGTACTTCCCGAAACACCCATGTCCGGTAAGCACCTGCGTCAGCCGGAAGCTGAGGGCGCCGTGGCGTCTCTCCAGCCACTCCTTCATCACGGGTCTTACCGCCGCTATCGCGGCGTGCCCTAACCTAACCTAACCTTTTTTTTTTTTTTTTTTTTTTTTTTTTTTCCACGTGGAGAAATGCTCATGCATACTACACTACCACGGGGAGATAGTGCAGTTATGTGGGACTCTAACCCACTAAAACTCCACGGTGTCCACCTCTGCCGCTTACGGCGGGAACACGGGCACGCGTTAGCACTCATCCGTGAACCCGCCGCGGCTGTCCGTTGCCGGACCCTCCTCTGGGGAGTGCTCCCCATCACCGGCGCACCAGAACACATAGCACGCCGTGACCACCCCAGGGACCAAACTAGCACATGGGCGCCAGACGACCCCGTGTCTGAGCACCCTTGGTCCCCCCTGCGACGGGTCAGGACATTGGCCCCGCCGCCTGCCAATTTTCGGCTGCAGAGGATAGGGAGAGCGGCCAACGCAATACCGACACTCCTCTTCCCCTGCAGCCCCACCACGTCCGCCATCTAACGGTGGCGACCCCGTCAAGGCCGCGGAAGGTAGGGAGAGCGGCGCACCGTAATACCGGCACTCCTCTCCCGCCGCGGCCTTCAACCCTCAGCCGCGACGCCCCCGCTACGACATCGCGGCCCGCCTCAGTTGCGATGCCGCCCAAGCGGCACCGCAACCTACTTTTGGCCGCTGCGTCGTTGGCTTGTCAGCAAAAGCCCTGACGAGCGGCCCCTCCTCGGGTTCCTCTTAGCTTCACCGTGGGTGTCCAAGCCACGGCTACTGAGCCCCCCCGCCTCGACAATGCGGGAACCCACCGGGGGGGAACCTAACCTAACCTAACCTAACCTTTTTTTTTTTTTTTTTTTTTTTTTTGATCCTGGGTGGAAAATCCTCATGGATGTCCGCCGCCCTGGGGCGGGCGGCGGGGTCTGTCAGACTCTTACTGACTAAAAACCACCCCGGGTGTTCCATCTCACACCTACGCCGGGGGTCGCGGGAACGTACGATCCTTCCGCAACCCCCGGCTGAACCTTTTTTTTTTTTTTTTTTTTTTTTTTTGTCGCTGAGAAATGACATTACGCATCTCCGCTCGTCGGGGGACGACACGGAGTATGTGGGACTCCCTGCCAGGGTGGCAGTATACCCACTAAAACTCAGCGGTGTTCCCTCATCGCCTTGATGGGGGGGTCATGGGAATCCGGCTTAGCCTTTGCGTCCACAACCCCCCCGGCGCATGCCCGCCTAACTGGCGGGCCCCGCATGATCCCCCCGGCTGGGGGGCTACGGGAATGACCGGGAACACCTGGCCATTCCCGTCCGGCACTGGTGGAAGCTTGTGCAATACAGGCGAGGGTGCCCCCGCACCCGTCGCCTGCTGGCTTCCACCTGGGAGGAGTCGGAAGTCGCCCGCGAGGGCTATCTCTCCCCACGCGGCGGCCACGTATCCCGGTCCCCTCTCTAATAGCGAGAGGGGAGGGGAGTCTGTGGAGGACCGCGCCGCTAGTGCCACCAAGCCGTCCTCGTCACCCAGCCAACTGCCGGGGATCGAGTAGGGCTCGGCGACCACCGCTACGTTCACCAACCACTCAGCCATGGCCTGCACCAGCAGGTCCTGGGCCGCTCTGCAGTGATTGGTGTTCGCCTGGAGGGTGCGGTGATAGGAAACCATTATTCCGACATCGCACCCCCCTCCTCAGCCACCGCCGCTGGAGCTGGAGTAACAGCGGCGGCGACAGCGGCGGTGGCGGCGACAGGGCGAACCTGCGCCGACACTATGCCCTTCCTCGCGGGAGGCTGGCAACTCCTGCCCCCCATCCTGTGCCCCGCGGGGCGGCCGCTGGCAGCACACGCCGGGCAGTGTGGCGTGGCGACGCTGCAAGTGGCACTCCTGTGTCCCTCCTGTCCGCACTGGAAGCAAGACTCTCCCCAGTCGAACTTGGAGGGACACGTAGATCGGGTGTGGCCCGGCGCGAAGCACTTGAAGCACCGCGCAGGCTTGTCCTCAAGCAGCCGGACCACAGCCGAGCTGAAACCCACGAGCAGCCGTCCCTTGGTCGCCTTAAGGGCGGCCACCGCCGCCGCGACTGGGCACTCGACGCGGATTGCGCCCATGCCGCGGCGGCCGGGCCTGATGGCTCTCCCCTTCACGGCGCTGGCGCTGCAGCCTCCCGCAGCGGCAACGGCCGCCACCACATCCTCTTTGGTGACCGAATCGTCCATATCGATCACCTCCAAGGATGCAGTCTTGACGGGTCTGGCGACCGTCGCCACATCCGCGATGACCTCTTGCAACTTTGTTGCAAAAAGGTCCGCGTTTGCGCTGCGCTGCTCCCCCCCGAACTCAAAAATTCGGGCTCCGGCCTGGGTGCGGCGGCACGTGATGTTACCGATCCCCAGCCGAGAGGGATCCGCGTTAGCACGAGCCCGTCTTAGGACGGACTCATACGTTTCGCCCCGCTCTGCGGCCTCCGGGGTGATGGTCACCACGACCGCTGCAGTTTTGGGAGGAACCAACTTCCTCCCGCCCGCCGGAGCCTTCTGGGCTGCCGGAGCAGTCGCAGCGGGCTTGGACTTTTTGGCCTTTCCCCCCTTGACCACTTTCGTCCACGCCTGGTTGGACGGGGTGGTGGAGGGGAGCATGGCGTCCTCCCGCTGCGTGTTCTGGGGGGCTGCCGGAGTGGCAGACGCTCCCTCCGCGCTTGTGGTGGGGGTTTGAGGGGCCACCGTGCTCCTCTTGCCCTTCCCCTTGCCCTTTCCCTTGCCCTTGGAGGGCTTCGGGGCCTGGGTCTGTGCACCCGGTTTCGGGTCTCCCGCAGGCTGCGCAGGTACAGGCACCGGCTTCGTCGGTGGCGGACTCTCATCCGCCGCTAGCGGCGGGCGGAGCCGCTTTTCCGGCAGGAGCCGGTCCTCAATACCGGCGAGGCAGCTCCTGATGAAGGCCCTCTCCTCCATGACAACCCTGCGGATTATTTCCACGAGGTTGCCAGGGGGAGAGGAGCTCCCCTCCGCCGGACCAGGCGCAGGTTGGGCTTGCCGGGCCGTGGCCTCAGCCAGCTTCTGGTGCAGCTGGCTGACCTCCAGCTGCAGGCGATCCACCCTCGCCTGCAGCTGCCGCGTCTCCTCTGTGGCCGTGCGCTGCACCAGCTCGGTGACAATGCCGTGCAAGCTCACGGCCCGGCATTTGAGGGCCTTCTGGAAGGTCCCCTTCAGGTTTGAAGACTTGGAGGCGACCTCCAGTACCTCCTCCTTGTCCTGGAGTGCCATGCGCTCCAGCTCCGCCAGGGAGTGGTCGGCGTACAGCACATTGGATGTGCCATAGCCAGCCCTCGACCTGGCGGACCGCGCCTGCTGTTCCCTGGCAGCGACCTTCTCCTCGAGGTCCTGCTGCAGCTGCTCCCTCCTTGCCAGGCCTAACTGACGCTCGGCGTCCACCAGACCCACGTCGTGGGTGGGACTCGAAGCAGGAGTCGGAGCAGGAGTCGAGGCCTTTTTTGACTTCGGCCTCTTCCCCGACTTGCCCACAGACCCCGAGGAGCCTCCGGACCCGAGCTTCAGGTAGGCCCGCTTCCGCTGGGCGCGGTCGTTTTCGGCCGCCGACGTGTCCATGGCGGACTCGCCGGAGTCCGAAAACTCCGCCTGCAAACTGGATAAACTGGCCACGGATGGTGCGCGGCCAGCTTCGACGTGGCCCTTAGAAGGGCCGGTGGATTGGCCCTGGGAAGGGCCACTGTGTTGGCCCTGAGAAGGGCCGTTTGTGTCGTCCCCGGAGGAACAATCGGTTAAAAAGCGCCCGGAGGCGTCTCGTCTTTGCTTTTTCGGCATACTTGCAGTCGTCCGCGTGTTGGCTGCAAGTCACAGCGCACTTTAGCCGCCGGTCTGCCACTCCGTTACGGTGGTCAGACACGGCGTTGCCCGGGGATCACGACGTGGACGTATGCGCTGTGGGGGGACCCCCAACCCCCGGCTGAACCTAACCTAACCTAACCTTTTTTTTTTTTTTTTTTTTTTTGATCCGGGGTGGAAAATCCTCATGGATGTCCGCCGCCCTGGGGCGGGCGGCGGGGTCTGTCAGACTCTTACTGACTAAAAACCACCCCGGGTGTTCCATCTCACACCTACGCCGGGGGTCGCGGGAACGTACGATACTTCCGCAACCCCCGGCTGGTGCCGGCCCGCCTCAGCGGGCCCCGTCTGGTCGGGGGGGGGAGTGAGGTGTTTGACTCCCCCCGCGACGTCTAAGAGGGGCGCGCGTGGAACACATCGCGCCGCCACCTCGGGTCCTGATGTGTGGGGGGCGACGGACGTCCCCGAGTCCGTCGCCCCTGGACCCGTTTAGGGGGGCCGGAAGAGGGCGTTGTCCGCCCTCCGCCGACGCCCGGTGCGCCTGCTGCGGGCAGGGTGAGTGGACGAGATCTCCCTCTCCCTTTCCGCAGCCTCCTTCTGCGAGACGACCGTTTCGCAGAAGGAAACCACCGCGTCCCAGGACTCCTCGCTGTCGACCATGGACTCCACCACGGCCGGCAGCGAGAGGTCACTGCCTACTTCTGAAATGAGGGCACGGCGCGGCTCCTCCCAAGCGGCACACTCTGCCAGCGTATGCCACGCCGTGTCCTCCCGGCAGTCGACGCAGTGGTGACACCGGGCGTCCGGCTCCCTGTTAATGCGACACAGGTACTTCCCGAAGCAACCATGCCCCGAGAGCACCTGTGTCACCCGAAACGACAGGGAGCCGTGCCTCCTCCCGAGCCAGCGCTCGAGTACTGGCCGGACCGCCTCGATGGTACCGAGGCCGGCGGTAGGGCGCGAAAGCCTGTCCCGCCAATCCGCCACCAGGACCTCGCGAAGCTGAGACCGACGCAGCTCCATGTGGCGCTGCGTCAGCCCCTCGCCTCGCGCCCGCGCTTCCTCGCGCCACCGGTACAGTGACGCGAGTACTTTCGCCTCCAGGTCCCAGGGCGGGGATCCAGCCAGTACGCAAGCCGCCTCGTAGGAGATCGTGCGATACCCCCGGACGACCCTGACGGCCATCGCTCTCTGCGGCCTTCGCAGGACTGCGATGCTACCGGCCGTCAGGTCGGTCGCCCAGATCGGGGCCCCATACAGGGCCATGGATCGCACGATCCCCACGTAGAGCCGCCTACAGGCGGCGCTCGGGCCCCCCAGATTGGGAAGCAGCGTTGACAGCGCCCCAGCAGCGCCCAACAACTTGGGCGCCAGCCGCCGGAAGTGGGGGCCGAAATCCCACCGGCTGTCGAGCACCAATCCCAGGTACTTCATGGTGGACTCGACAGCGATCCGAGCCCCCCCGACCACGATGTGTGATCCGGGCGGCGGCGCCCGCCGGGGGCCATGAAACACCATGGCCTCCGACTTGTTGAGGGCCACCTCCAGGCCCAGGCGACGTATGCGGCTCACCACCTGTGACACCGCAGCCGTCGCCAGCAACGCTGCTTCCCTGTGCGAGCTCCCCCGGGCAGTGACCAGCGTGTCGTCAGCATAACACGTAAGGTCCACGCCCGGTTGGAGCTCGCCCCTCAACACCCAGTCGTACCCGATGTTCCACAGGAGCGGGCCCAAGACCGAGCCCTGTGGAACACCGCACGACATGCGGTGCTGGTTTCCACCATCACGTCCCACGTAGGTGACACACCTCTCCGACAGATAAGCCCCAACGATGTGGCGGAGGTAGGGAGGCACCCGATGGTACCGCAGTGCCTCCCGAATACAACTCCAGGGCAGGGTGTTGAAGGCGTTGGAAATGTCCAAGGACACCGCCAACATCACCCCGCCCCGGGCCACCGTTTCCTCCGCCAGGACCCTCACTCGCGACACAGCGTGAATGGTGGAGCGCCCATGCCGAAAGCCGAACTGGCTGCCGTCCAGGTCCGGCCCCTCTCCGCACAAGTGGCCGACGAGGCGGGCAGCGATTATCCGCTCGAACAGCTTACCCACCTCGTCTAGCAGCACTATGGGCCGGTACGCGGACGGCGAGTCCGCAGGGCGCCCCGCCTTCCTGAGCAGGACCAGACGACCAGATTTCCACAAAGTGGGAAACTGGCCCTGCTCAAGGCACGCTGTGTAGAGTCCTCTCAGTTGGGGCTCAAGCTCCTTCAGAGCGAGGGCTAACACGCAGCCGTGGATCCCGTCGGGCCCCGGAGCCACATTCTTGGCCCGGAGCCGCATCACGGCTGCCCCCATCTCTGCCTGTGTCACCTCTGGGACGCTGATGGCGTTCTCTTCGGTGGACTCTGCGGCTGTGGGCAAAGCCATCGGCGGCGGAGTGTGCTCCGCTCTCGCCGGGAAGAGGGCTGCGACCACCTCCTCCAGCAGCTCGGGTTGGAGACTCTCCGTAAGCGGGGGCGCCGCGGCTCGAAGTTTCCCTCGAACCGCGTGATAAGGGCGCCCCCACGGATCCCCGTCTAGAGTCTCCAACATCTCCTCCCTGGCTCGCGACTTCGCCTCGCCGATGGCCAGCCACAGAGTCCTCTTCGCCGCGCAGTACACCTCATACAGCGCGGCTTCTTCGTCAGGGACCCGAAGACGTCTCCTCCGGTATCGGGTGTACTGGCGCCTGACCGCCACGCACGCGACGCGCAACTGCGCGATCTCGGCGGTCCACCAGTACACCTGGCGCCTTGCTGACTGTGTGTGGACCCGGGGCATGGACGCGTCGCTGATTTGCGTCATCGCCCCGCGGAACCACAGCGCCTCCTGCTCGACGTCAACGGGTCCGTTCGTCGCCGACTCCCGGAACCAGGCCTGGACAATAGCGGCCTCCTCGAGAAGCTCCCTGTCGATGCGCTTACGCGCCCAGCGCGGACCGTCCGCACGCGGGGCCGGTAAACCGCGGCCGCCTGCGGTCTGGGCGGAGACGTCGAAACGGATGTATCGATGATCCGACAACGTCTCCACCTCCGCGGCAACCTAACCTAACCTAACCTTTTTTTTTTTTTTTTTTTTGATCCGGGGTGGAAAATCCTCATGGATGTCCGCCGCCCTGGGGCGGGCGGCGGGGTCTGTCAGACTCTTACTGACTAAAAACCACCCCGGTGTTCCATCTCACACCTACGCCGGGGGTCGCGGGAACGTACGATCCTTCCGCAACCCCCGGCTGGTGCCGGCCCGCCTGAGCGGGCCCCGTCTGGTCGGGGGGGGGAGTGAGGTGTTTGACTCCCCCCGCGACGTCTAAGAGGGGCGCGCGTGGAACACATCGCGCGCCGCCACCTCGGGTCCTGATGTGTGGGGGGCGACGGACGTCCCCGAGTCCGTCGCCCCTGGACCCGTTTAGGGGGGCCGGAAGAGGGCGTTGTCCGCCCTCCGCCGACGCCCGGTGCGCCTGCTGCGGGCAGGGTGAGCGGACGAGATCTCCCTCTCCCTTTCCGCAGCCTCCTTCTGCGAGACGACCGTTTCGCAGAAGGAAACCACCGCGTCCCAGGACTCCTCGCTGTCGACCATGGACTCGACCACAACCTAACCTAACCTAACCTAACCTAACCTGAGCGAACCTTTTGTTTCAGCTTATAGCGTATTTTTTGCATAAGGGTATAGAGGGAGTCTTCGGTACTCCTTTGTGGCATGAATCCATACTGGCGAGTACTCATCCTCGGTGTAATATAGAACCTGAGTCGGGCTACCAACATTTTCTCATAATATCGCTGGTTTTCTCATAATATCACATTAATATCGCTGGACATAGAGGGAGCCTTCGACAATGCCTGGTGGCCTGCTATAAGAGTCCGACTGGCTGAGGAAAGGTGTCCGGTCAACCTGAGAAGGGTCATCGACAGTTACCTGCGCGACAGGAAGGTACGGGTAAGGTACGCCGGCGCTGAGCATGAGAGAAGCACGGAAAAAGGCTGCGTCCAAGGCTCAATTGGAGGCCCCATTCTTTGGAATCTCGTACTGGACCCCCTCCTTAAAGATCTCGAGAGAAGAGGAGACTACGCGCAAGCCTTTGCTGATGACGTGATCCTGGTATTCGATGGTGACACGGCACTGGAAATAGAGAGACAGGCGAATGCTGCCCTCGAACGTGTTCGAGCGTGGGGCGTTGAAAACAAACTAAATTTTGCACCACACAAGACCAGTGCAATGGTTATTACAAATAAGTTGAAATACGACGCCCCACGCTTGAGCATGGGCGGGGTCGACATTGCAATGTCGCAGAAAATTAAAATACTGGGCCTCACTATCGACGACAGGCTCACGTTTAACGCGCACATCTCCGAGGTATGTCGCAAGGCCATCGCAGTCCACAAACAACTCAGTAGAGCCGCAAAAGTAAACTGGGGCTTAAATCCAGAGATAGTCAAAATAATTTACGTGGCTACGGTGGAACCAATAATTCTATACGCCGCCAGCGCATGGGCAGAAGCCGCTAACAAACTGGGAACAATCAAACAGCTAGGCGTCGTACAGCGGGGAATAGCACAGAAAATGTGTAGGGCATACAGAACTGTTTCCCTAAACTCTGTGCTCCTTCTAGCCGGGATACTCCCCCTGGATCTTAGAATCCAGGAGGTGGCATCGCTGTACAAAGCCAGGAAAGGGGTGCCACAGACCATATTGGGAGACAGAGAGGTAGAGCAAATGTCCTCTGCACTAGAATCCCCGCATCCTGCGGAGCAAAGCGACTTGCAGATTGTCAGCCTGGTAAACCGTGAAGAAGTCAGCGCTAATTCGGACCAACAGGTGAAAATCTACACTGACGGTAGTAAGATTGGGGGGCGTGTCGGAGCAGCTCTGTCCATATGGCACGGAGAAGCCGAGACGCGCGCCCTCAAGTTGGCGCTGCCGCAATACTGCACGGTATACCAGGCTGAGTTACTCGCGATATGCAGAGCAACGCGGGAAATCAGGAAAACTACGGCGCCTACCTTTGGGATCTTCAGTGACTCCATGGCGGCTCTTTTGACCGTGAAAAACCCCAGTTGCCTTCACCCCCTGGCAGTAGAGGCCAGAGAGAACATTACAGCTGCATCTCTCCAGAACAAGGTTGTATCCTTGTTCTGGATAAAGGCTCACGCAGGGTTGGAAGGCAACGAGAGAGCGGATCAGCTGGCGAAAGAGGCCGCCATAAACTTGAAGAAAAAACCGGACTACGATCTATGTCCGATCTCATTCGTCAAGCGGCACATACGCATGGGGACGCTTGACGAATGGAATCGGAGATACCAGTCCGGCGAAACCGCCAAGATCACTAAGATCTTTTTCCCAGATGCGGTGGCGGCGTATAGAATAATACGGAAGATGAAATTTACCAATATTAGGGCACAGATTATGACGGGGCACGGTGGATTCTCCGAGTACCTGAATCGGTTCAAGTGCAAGGGGAGTCCATCGTGCATCTGCGACCCAAACGTGGAAGAAACTGTGCCACACCTGCTTCTCGAATGCCCCGTACACGCCGCGGACAGATATACACTGGAACAGGCACTGCAAATAAAGCTAAGTATAGAGACAGTTGGGGAAGTGATGCGGGGAAAAGACAGAGAGAAATTTTTAGACTACTGCACAAAGATTGCACAGAGGGCGATAGATAGAAATAAAACAGCTTAAGAAAATATGCTTATAGTATATTTGGATATATATATATAAAGCATAGAAATAAGTATAAAAATCATTAGTATAAGAGGTAGTATAAGAATAAATAGAAACAAGATGATATTGTAAGATAACAAAGTTTAAAAATTGTATTAGAGCAAGGAAAAAGTTGTCAAACAAATAAAAGGGCAAATTGGACTTTTATTCCCCCTGATTAGAATAAGTAAGAAATAAAATATGAAAGAAAACTTAGACAGGCAGAATAGGGTAGAAACGGGACTCACCCCGTAAAAAAGAATGGAAGATATGATGGATGTAGAAAGATAAAGTATGCGGCATGAAAGTACGAGAGGAAAACAAGCGAGAACTTGAATGACAAAGAGAATTAGGCTTAGCATAGACTCCGATAACGTCGGAGGTAGAGAGGAATAAATAAAAAAAAAAAAAAAAAAAAAAAAACCTGAGCGAACCGAACCTGAGCGAACCTAACCTGAGCGAACCGAACCTGAGCTGACGAGGACATCTTGACTGCCCTAAAGGTCCAGAACGCCCGCCTGCTGGAGGGCCTGACGGCCGTGGAGGCAACTGCTACTGTGAAATACCGGAGGAGGGCACGGAACTCGCTAGAGAGTCATGTCATCCTACAGGTGACACCGAAGTTGTGGCAGAAGCTTACCGCGGCTGGCAGAGTCTTCATCGACCTGCAGTGCGTTAGAGTCCAGGACCAAACGCCTCTAATACAATGCACAAGGTGCTTGGCGTATGGACATGGCCGAAAGCTGTGTACGGAGACTGCGGATCTGTGCAACTATTGCGGAGGACCACATCTCAGGGCTGAATGTGCCGGGCTGGCAACGGGCGACAGGCCGACGTGTAAGAACTGTGTCAAGGAAAAACATGACGACACCGGACATACGGTCTATAGCCTCGACTGCCCCGTGCGCAGGAAGTGGGATGCATTAGCGCGATCCGCAATAGCGTATTGCTAAGGTGCTCCCGGAGATTATACGAACGGCAGCTACCCAGGTATACACCACAGTGCAAGTCAACCTCCAACGTAAACAACTGGCGACTAACGAGCTTATGCTCGAGGCTCAAAAGCGCAAAATAGCCATCGCACTGGTCCAGGAGCCATATGTGGGTAGTATAAAGGCAATGAAGTCGTACGGCGGGGCTAGGGTCTACCAGAACTCGGACGGCAGTGGGGACACTGTTAAGGCGGCGATAGTCGTGTTCAATCACGACATCGACGTCATACAGTGCCCCAGATTCACCACCAACAACATCGTGGTGGTGATGCTGCGAACGAGCGCGTGGGAGATGCTCGCCGTCTCGTACTACTTTGAGCCCGATATACCCATTGGGCCATACCTGGACCACTTAACAGCCACGATGAAGGAGCTAAAGCCCAAGAAAGCCATAATTGGAGGAGACGCTAACGCCAGAAGTGTGTGGTGGGGAAGCAGTACCATCGACGATAGAGGCGATGAGCTGGCAGGAATGATCGGGGAGCTTGATCTTCAGGTACTCAACTGCGGGAACAAACCCACCTTCGATACCATCAGAGGAGGACGTAGACTAACTAGCTACGTTGACGTGACGCTATGTACAGAGGACCTTCTTGACCTGGTGGAGGAATGGATGGTTGCTGAAGACTTAACGAGCTCGGACCACAATGGCATAATAATAAAAATTAAATTAAAAAAAGGGAAGGGTTTCAACATTAAAAGAACGACCAGGAAATATAACACTAAAAAAGCTAATTGGGAACTTTTTAATGAAAAAATGGACCAATTAAAAATAGAAAATAGAATTAATATAGCACAGATACAACAAATAAATAACAAGGAACATTTAGAGGATATAATTGGAAAATACATAATAGTAATAACAGAAGCTTGTAATGAAGCAATACCGAAGAAAAAGCAAAACCATACACTTACCATGCCGTGGTGGTCCGAAGAACTCGAAGCAATGAAGCGCTCAGTCGCCACCAGGAAGAGAAGGATCCGATGCGCCGCGCCGTCGCGTAGAGAGGGTGTGGTCGCGCTGTACCTGAAAGAAAAAGACAAATATGAACTAGAGGTCAAAAAACGCTCCACAGAGAGCTGGAAACAGTTTTGCCAGAAACAGGACAGGGAAGGGGTCTGGGAAGGGATTTATAGGGTGATCAAGAATACGGCAAAAAGGCAGGAGGATCTGTCACTAGTTTGGAATGGGAGGGAAGCAGGTCAGGAAGGGTCTGCGAGACTACTGGCAGAAATATTCTACCCGGAGGATACAGAGGAGGAGGATAGCCCAGACCATCGTCGGATCAGAGCCCTGGCTGACCGAGTAAACGACTGGAGCCATAATGAGACCCATGACCCGGCGGCGTTTACGACGGAGGAGCTCAGGTTCGCGACGGAGAGCTTTAATCCCAAGAAGGCACCCGGAGTAGACGGCTTCACAGCCGACATCTGCCAGAAGGTAATATACCAGGATATGGACCTGCATCTGGCGATATTTAACAAGTGCTGGCAACTGACGCACTTCCCCACAGCGTGGAAAGAGGCCACCGTGGTGGTGCTGATGAAACTGGGCAAGGACACTTACACCAGCCCCAAGTCCTACAGACCAATTGGACTGTTACCAGTAATGGGTAAGATACTGGAGAAAATGATGGTAAGAAGGCTAGTTTGGTACCTGGTCCCCCGGCTAAGTCCCCGCCAGTATGGCTTTATGCCACAGCGAAGCACGGAAGACTCCCTCTATGACCTGATAGGCCACGTGAAAGGCAAACTCCAAGAGAGGAAGCTCATCACGATGGTCTCACTGGATATAGAGGGAGCCTTTGACAGTGCGTGGTGGCCGGCCATTAAGGTCAGACTGGCGGAAGAGAAGTGCCCCGCGAATCTCAGGAGGATGATAGCCAGCTACCTAAGCGACCGCAAGGTCCGGGTAAGGTATGCTGGCCATGAGTACGCGAAAAGCACGAATAAAGGGTGTGTCCAGGATCAATAGGCGGCCCCATTTTATGGAATCTCCTGTTGAACCCATTGCTGGAGAGCCTCACACAAAGGGGCTATTACTGTCAAGCGTTCGCGGATGATGTGGTGCTCGTTTTTTCGGGAGACACAGCCCTAGAAATCCAGGGACAAGCCAATGCCGCTCTTGAATACGTTCGGGCGTGGGGTGTCATGAATAAGCTCAGGTTCGCACCACACAAAACGAGCGCAATGCTACTTACGAGAAAGCTTAAACATGACACGCCACACCTGACCATGGGAGGGATCGACATTGAAATGTCCTCGGAGATAAAGATCCTGGGGCTCACGATTGACTCCAAGTTGACCTTTAATAGTCATACGGCTAACGTCTGCAAAAAGGCACTTGGAGTCTATAAACAGCGGTCGAGAGCTGCCAGGGTCAGCTGGGGTCTCCACCCGGAAATAATCCGTGTCATATACATTGCTACGGTAGAGCCCATCATCACATACGCGGCAGCGGCCTGGTCCTCAGCATCAAAAAAGTTGGGAGTTCAACGCCACCTAAATGCAGTCCAGAGGGGTTTTGCCCAAAAACTTTGCAGAGCGTACCGCACGACCTCTCTTCACTCAGCGCTGGTACTGGCTGGTATATTGCCACTCGACCTCCGCATACAAGAGGCAGCCGCCCTGTATGAGGCGAGGAGAGGAGCACCCCGGCCGGAGCTAGTAGACAGAGAGGTCGAGCGGAGAGCTGAATTCGCCAGTGCGCCACACCCGGGAAAGCACACTGCGATAGAGTTCGTGAGTCTGGTAGACCAGGAACAAGTGGATAGCCGCAACAACCAAGCTATTCGGATATTTACTGATGGCAGCCGGATTCAGGGCAAGGTTGGAGCGGCGTTAACCATATGGGACAGCGTAGCAGAGGTGAAAACCATAAAACTTAAGCTGGCCCCATACTGTACGGTTTACCAGGCAGAACTCCTCGCGGTGTGTAAAGCCACCGAGGTGATCCAGCGGAGAAGCGAGGAGAGCTATGGCATATATAGTGACTCCAGATCAGCCCTGGAGACCATAGCCAACCCCAGAACAACGCATCCCCTGGCGGTAAACACCCGCAAAAATCTAAAGGCCATTGAAAACCAGAACAAAACCGTGTCTTTGTTCTGGATCAAGGCACATGCGGGCCTTGCGGGTAACGAGAGAGCGGATGAACTGGCAAAAGACGCGGCTCTTAAAACTAAAACCAAGCCTGACTACGATCTATGCCCGGTTTCATTCATCAAACTACAAATCCGAAAGGAGTCGATTGATGAATGGAACCAAAGATACAAACAGAGTACCCGGGCCAAAGTGACAAAACTTTTCTTTCCTGACGTCACTAATTCTTACAGGATAGTTCGACAAATGGTCCTAACGAATGTCACCACCCAAGTACTGACGGGGCACGGGGGGTTCTCCGAGTACCTGAAACGATTCGGGTGCAAGGAGAGCTCATCGTGCATCTGTCAGTCTGGAACACCCGAAACAGTCGAACATATTCTAACTGACTGCCCGGTTCACGCCCTAAAAAGATTTGAGGCTGAAAGTAGGTTACATTGCAAAATAACAATCAAAAACTTCCCAGAACTAATATCAGACAAGAAATATAGGGAAACATTTGTGAACTATCTCACTGATATCGCAAAAACTGTTATTAATAGGAACAAGTAGTATAATAAATATATGCTCTATATATATTAGTATAAGATATATAGATTAGCATACAAGAAATAAAAGTATAAATATAAAATAAGATGTTAGATATTTAAGGTATATAAATAAATGTGAAAGTATAAAAAATATAAATAATAAACGTGTAAACCCCACCTAGTTATAGAATGTACCTACAACTCATAAAAGAATGAAATAAGATGTTAGAAAATTAAGGCACAAGTTTAGTATAAATAAGTAGATAATAACAAATGTATACGCATAAGTATAATTAAACTCTTGAAAATAAACTACTTTGAATGTATAAAATTAAAATATAAGCTGGCCGTGTACGGAATAGATATAAGATTAGGCTACAAAAATAAGCACTAGATTGATAAGAATAAAGAACTCCCTGCAAGACATCCCATCCTAAGTTATTTAAGGACTCTAATTATGTTAGAGGAAAAAGACGCAACGCCCTGTGATGACGGGTGAATATAAAAAAAAAAACCTAACCTGAGCGAACCTAACCTTTTTTTTTTTTTTTTTTGTTCTCGGGAAGGGATTTATAGGGTGATCAAGAACACGGCAAAAAGGCAAGAAGATCTGCCACTAGTTTGGAATGGGAAGGAAGCAGGTCAGGAAGGG
The DNA here is from genome assembly GCA_963855955.1 of Luperina nickerlii. Taxonomy (NCBI): domain Eukaryota; kingdom Metazoa; phylum Arthropoda; class Insecta; order Lepidoptera; family Noctuidae; genus Luperina; species Luperina nickerlii. Next base: position 48,681 of record OY979690.1, read on the forward strand.
TCTGCGAGACTACTGGCAGAAATATTCTACCCGGAGGATACAGAGGAGGAGGATAGCCCAGACCATCGTCGGATCAGAGCCCTGGCTGACCGAGTAAACGACTGGAGCCATAATGAGACCCATGACCCGGCGTTTACGACGGAGGAGCTCAGGTTCGCGACGGAGAGCTTCAATCCCAAAAAGGCACCCGGAGTAGACGGCTTCACAGCCGACATCTGCCAGAGGGTAATATACCAGGATATGGAGCTGCATCTGGCGATATTTAACAAGTGCTGGCTGTAGTGTATAGACATTTATAGTCTGTTGTGTACGACTCTGTCATCTCGAGCAGCGCACGCGCGGTGTCGCGGGGCGGGGGGCAATAGCCTACCGACCGCCGGGAAGAGAAGACGTGGGCGCTTGCTGCGAGCCGATATCAGTGTAATTTAGTTACTTGTTCTTTTCTAATATCAACTCTCGAGTCTTATGGTACATTACATGTGGCGACGAGGACAAACTGTGAGTTTTTAAGGATATTTACATTAAAAAACAAAAGAAAGTAGAGGAAGGCAAGCATGGACAAGGTATTTATACCTACTATCCGACTACAATCGTTAAATAAATAAAACTTACGAATAACGAGGCACCGGCTGTAAATTCATGTATGACAGGCTACCTACCAAGCTTTTATCAAAGTGATTATTATGTAGGTGACTAAGTGACCACCCGCTAGGTTTCTTCAAAGATGTCGTTTCATTCGGTTACGCCCGTGGTGGGTGAATATGATACCTAACCTACAAGTTACCTACCTACTTGAGTTCGAGCCTCAATAATTATTACCTAGTTAGCTGTATAAGAAATTTTAATAATAATAATAATATCGTTTATTTATAAAAATGGTGCAGTTTACAGTAACATAACTTAAAAATTATAGTGGACACAGTCGCTCATTTGCCTGAACTAGGTAGAACCTGTGTTTCAGGCTAGAAAAAAAGCTAACAATTTTAAAATATAAAAATAAAAACTGATAAGACTAATTAAAACTAATATTAACTTAAAAGACTAACATGTTTTATTTACAGACAACGAGTAAATCCTCTGTCTTACTGTATGATATGCTAAGTAAAAATTGCAGAATACTCTTTTTACAGTCGTAATTATTTAATTTATAAATACTTAATTTCCTATTTAATTTATTGTACAGAAATGGGCCTAAGAAAGTATAGAATCTGTTTACAAAGACATACTTAGAGGGTGCATTTGACTCACATACAATTATCATTCCGTCTCTTATTAGTACTTTCAATGTTATAGGAGAGCATGGTGTGCTGTTTTAATACCAAGTGCATTATGAAAAGCTGGCGAACAGTCAGCACGTTACAGGATTTGTAAAGCAGATCTGTAGGATAGAGAAAGGGATGGAAGTTTGCTACTTTTAAAATTGCTCTCTGTGCTCTTTCAAGAGGCAGTAAGTAAGTTTTTGGTGCTCCACCCCATGAAGTGATACAGTACTGTATTACAGATTGACCTAGGGCCAAGTAAACTTGTGACACTAGTTTTTTATCTGCAATTTCTCGCAATTTTTTAAAAACAAAAATTAACTTGCGCACTCTTGTAACCAAACTGTCAATATGTGGTCTAAATGAGAGCGACTCGTCTATTATAACCCCGAGATATTTTATGTTACAAGTTTTGAGGATAAAAGGACACTTACATATGCTGACTGAGCGGAGTCCGCAGTGATGGGCGTACAGATGAGAGTTAGTAATATTAAAATGGGGTTTGCGGATGGAGAAGTGAATATATTTTGTCTTGTCGGCATTTAATGTTAGCAAGTTGCTTTGAAGCCAGTTACACACAGTGTTGAAACCTATTTGAGCAAATTCTTACAATTCGCTATTTGTTTTAGCGGTGAAAATTAACGCCGTGTCATCAGCATACGATATAATTTTGCCTTGTTTAATGTTTAAACTACACAGATCATTCATATATATCAGGAAAAGGGTGGGGCCCAAAATACTTCCCTGGGGAACACCAAAACCTGTGGTTTTTTGCTCGTCGCTACTAATATTGTCAATTTTAACACATTGACAGCGATCGTCTAAGTAGTCAGCAAAAAGTTTCAGCGGCGATCCTCTTATTCCTATGGCCTCTAATTTATACAAAAGCTTCGAAACAGAGACTGTATCAAAAGCCTTCGCCAGATCAAGGAAGATCCCCAGGGTCTGGTTTCCTTTACCAAGTTCTTCTGAGACATAATCTGTTAGACTGTGCATTGCATCGGCTGTGGATAATTTGGCTCTAAAACCAAATTGCGCAGATGATAAGAATTCATTTTTCTCTAGATAGTTAACTAGTCTACTGTTTATAATTTTTTCTAGTATTTTAGATATTGAGGGGAGTAGTGATATTGGTCGATAATTGTTAACTAGGTCTTTGTTTCCGGATTTAAAGATAGGGATTACAATTGCTTTTTTTAGACATTTAGGGAAAATGCCTTCAGAAAAACACATACGAAAAATATGTGTTAAGGGAGGTACAAGGATATGCTTATAGAGTTTAAGGGTCTTATTGCTAATTAATGTTATCCCATCCAACAGCACAGTCATCTTTTAGTCCACAGATTATTCGGGTAATTTCGTCTTCGTCGGTGTCTAGCAAGGCAAAAGATTTTAGGGTACGTCTATTTTCACGCTTTTGTGAAGATAGTTGAACACAGTCAGGTTTTGGAATCTGCTCAGCAAGAGTTTTCCCAACATTTACGAAAAAATTATTCACTTCGTTGGCTGACAGTATAGGTGAAGTATTAGAAAGCAGTAAACTCGAACTTGATTCACGCTGTTTTGACATATAGGTGACGTTTTTGATATGTTTCCAAAGTTGCTTGCTATTGTTTCCCGCTCTATTTAATTCATTTTTATCGTAATTTCTCTTTAAATCCTTTAGGAGTTTGTTACAAAAATTCCTGTATCTGGTATAGGTAATTGTACACACCTGGACTTACAGCTTAGTACGGCCGTTATTCCAAGTGCGTACGATGTGACTACGGTTGAGACAATTGAGCCTGAACCAGTACCTAAGGCCCAATTGACGCCGACCTAGCCCTACAGTAATTACCTAGCACCCTAGTTATCCTAGCCCTATAGTAATTACCTACCTAGCACCCTAGTAAAAGTACCCTAATGCCCTAGCCTACCATACAAACCATACCAAACGCAGGTTACGTTGGTTACGTGAGAGGGAAGTCTGTCACAAGGAGACCTACGGTAACAGACGGAATTTGGGTAGGAAGAGGGTTTTGTGTACGTCGTGCAATGTACACAGGAAATGGTTTTCTTACTGCCGATCCCACAGACTCATAGGACCGATGATGGCTAAAGGTGTCTTGGCCACAGTAAGAGGAGGTATAGGAGATGAATCACACTCGACTCCAGCTTGATGACTAACTTTATTACAATAATAGACTTAATTATATACAATTTTTGTGGTCAATACACATTGATACCTATTTACATGTGTGTCGTGTGTGTATTGAGCCGATGAAGCGAAGATCTCAGTAGGCCACCTCTTAGTGCTGACGGTGTGCTGGTGTTGCCGGCGCGTAGACCGTATGTATGTCGCTCTTAATGCTGACGCTGTGATGCTGTTGTTGGCGCGTGTAAATAGTGGTATGTTCATGGTTGAACAGTAATTTTAGTGACTAGATTATCTGGGTCCCTTCTATATCTTTGATGAAGTTTATCTCGCTGTCTTATGCACCGAATTAGGCCAGGAGTAATCCAAGGTTTGATATTATAATTTTTCTTGTTTACTGTAACAACGGTCGTGTTGTGTAATATAGCTGATTGAACATTTTTTATTAAGTACGATAAAGCAAAATTTGGGTCAGGTGTATTGAAAACTGGGCTAAAATCAATGTTGCGTAAATCATGTTCAAGTTTGTTTGTGTTTAGTTGCGTTTTGGTCTGTGGGCGATTTTGCTTAGGCAGCGTTAGGTTGAGGGTCAGTAAAACTGCGTGATGGTCGGTAATTGTAGAGTTAGTAACAAGCGTAATAAACGAAAAACTGGATTTGACTATCATATGATCGAGGCAGGAACCACTTTGATGCGTAGGCAGTGTATGTGCGGACAGAAAACCATGGAAAGAGCAGATATTAAGATAGTCTTGGATTTGCGGACATACCTACATGGCATTAAATTGCGGACATACCTACATGCATTAAATTGCGGACATACCTACATGGCATTAAATTGCGGACATACCTACATGGCATTGAATTGCGAAGGTTTCACGGTTTAAAATTTTATGTTTACACATTGATTTATTAAATAAAGCAGCGCCGGTTCCTACTAAAGTGAGTGATTGTACTCACTAAGCTGACTAAGCACTCAGTACAGCACGGAACATCGTTGATCACACAGCTCGATAATTTCAGTTTTTTTGTTGCAATAAATACGCATTAAAATGACTTTTGTGCAGCTAAACAGTGTTTTAACGAGGAAGGAAAATAAGACACAGATTACTTACCACAGGTAAATAAAGCAAAAAAAAAATGTTAATTTGTTGATAATTATAACAACATATTAATGTTTGCTTCGTCATGTTTGTAAGAGCGAGACAGATAATACAAAATAGCGTGAGAAACACGATGCGACGCATCACGCGTGACGTACTATCAAAGATCACAATCATCAGCATTTGGCGACTAACGTGATTTCGCTTGCACGACAGCGTCGGCTCCTATCGCTGTCGAAACTGTAGGTTTGCGACTATCATCACAGATGTGCGAGTTTCGGTGCATGTAGTCGTGCGAGGGGTTGCGATATTAGCGCGTTACGTATCTGTGAAAATAATATGTATATCAACGTTTACACTTTGAGCACCCATTCGCCACTTGGCGGCCGCGCGCTGGCGCCACAGTACAGCACAGCATGACGACAACGTGTCGTCATGTGCGCACAGGGTGTGTTTGCCATGACGACTACGTATTGTCATAAGCGCCGATGGTGTACTGCGGGCGTAGATTTATAGCCAGGGTACAGTCGCGTACAGTAGACGCTTTATTACCAGCATTAGATTGCGATATAAATAAATAAATAAAAATAAAAATTGTTTATTCTCAGACAAATAAGTCCATAGAGAGGTTAATAGCGTGTTAAAAATCTATAAATATGCAACATAGTTACTTACCTTGTCAACAGATAGCCCCAAATAGCACAGTACACTTTAGAGAAGTTCGAATGTGAATGGGAGGTTGGTTCAGATCTGTCCGTTGGCAACGAGGGATAAGAAGTCTGAACATTTATAAACTCGAGGCGGCAGGCATAGACGGAAAAGAAAGAAATAGTCTTTTACATTTCGGTGGTCCTGAGTTACAATGGATTTGGACTGCAGTTTAAGACTGGCAAAAAAAAAAAAATAACAAAAAAAAAACAAAAAAAAAAAGTCTCATGGTGTAGAACTGTTCCGCACAGGATAATTCCCTGCGTATAGCAAGAACTACCTATCGAGTACTACTGAGTTCTAGGGTAACATAATTTAGGTTGGTAGTGTTGCTATCAACAGACTAAGTAAAAGACAAAAGCTATGCAGTTAAAATAATAAGTATACATAGGTACTTTGAAATAAAATGTGTGCAAAGTGAAAATAAGAAGTAACAATAACAGTAAACTGCTGGTTGATATTATTGCAATGATTAATAGAACAACATAATATTTTCTTATGATATGATGAAGGTATGAGGTATCGGTAAACAAGAGAAGTTCCCTCCTTCTGTTAGAGTATAACTCCTTAATGTGGGAAAGGTCAAAGGTCACTAAGTTACAGGTGCCATGTAACATGTAATAAACATGCAACAAATGTACTTATAACAATAAAGATTGCTTACCTATTCAAACATAGGTACCTACATCTTTCTATTTATAAAGCGGAGCCGGGTTGGTTGCACCATTTGTAGCTCGAGTGTGCCTGGACCGATTTTGTGGTCTTTGATTTGTTGGATTTGTCTCCGCCCCGAGTGGCGGAGTGGCTGTTGAAGCACGGGAAAAAAATCACGAAAAGACAATGGAGATGATTCATTTTTCTCATACATTTTGTGTTTTGACTCTGGGGCGATTGCTGGAAGATCTGTTGAAATTAGAATGCATTTATAGTCCAGTCAAAATAGACATTTGACTTAGCCAAAATTCGCATAGAGCTGAAAATTGGCTGAGACGTTATATACATCATTATAAATGAAATGTCAAAAATCCTCTTCGATCCTACTTCTGCAAAAAAAATTATTCAAGGTCAAAAGTACAAAATTAAGGTTTTTTCCATTTTTCTCGAAAACAGTAAGTATTATCGTGAAAATAGATCAGACAAAAGTTGTAGATCATACAATTCTCTACAAAAATGGTCCAGTCACTTTTTCTCTTACAACTCACCATTCGTGAGATATCGCGATTTTAATCATTAGAAAATTCATATTTTACATAATATGCACACATTTCCGCACCACATGAGGTAATAATGTACTTGGCGCATTTTTTTAACGTGGTTTCCCCAGTAGGTATACTCAACGATCTATTGTTATAAAGAAAGTTTGATCAGATCGTATCCTATTAATTGCAAGAATAGTAATATTGCTAATGATCAAAGTGGAATAGGTTGTTTTTCTACATGTTATATTGAAAGAAATACAACAGATGAAGATATTTATGATATTAATGAGGAGACAATTGATGCATCCCTTTTCTTAGAACAGCGAACTTCTGCAAGAAGAAGAAAATAAAGACGAAGAAATAATTGTCGAAGTAGAATTAGAAAATTATCTTATATAATGACATGTGGAAAAAAACAATCTATTCCACTTTACTCATTAGCAATATTACTACGAGGATTCTTTCAATTAAAAGGATACGATCTGATCAAACTTTCTTTATTACAATAGATCGTAGAGTATACCTACTGGGGAATGATGATGATGATGCGACTCCCTTTCCCGCATTCGGGCCGTTGTGCGTGGGGATTCTGGCTAACAGAGCCAGCCTAGCTCCGCCCAGAAGCACAGAAGCTTCCTGGGAGCTTCACAGGCTTCGCGGAGCGACCTCATTGTTCCGAGGATTTCTGCACGTTGAGAAGCCACGGCCTCGCAATCCAGGATGACGTGGGCGGCTGATTCCTCGGCATCAAGGCAGCCCCTGCAAAGGGGGCTGTCCGTGGCGCCTATGTTGAAAAGATGTTTGTTAAGGAGGTTGTGGCCCGTAATTGTACCTATTATTATTCTAAGGTGATTCCTACTCAGGCTGAGAAGTTTTTTGGTTAATCGCGGGTGTATCATTGGTAAAGCCAATTTTGACTGTCTACAGTCTGTTGCCCGTGACCATCTGTTGTTATGAAGTTCGGTCGATCTTTGGCGAATCCACGCACGAAATTGTGAGAAAGGCAAAGGGAGAAGTGGGTACGGGCCTAGCACCCTCATATCAGAGCCTCTCTTCGCAAGTTCATCTGCAGCATCATTGCCCAGAGATTCACTGTGCCCTTTGATCCACTGGAGAGTAATACGATTAGACGTCGATAAACTCTCCAGAGCTAGATGGTACTCAAAAATTAGCTTATTGTTAGTTTGTTTGCTTCCTAAAGCTTTAAGCACAGATAGGCTGTCGGATAGGAATTTAATGCCATAGTTCCGGATGCCTAAGCGCTTTACTGCTGTTGCAGCTTGTGTTAAGGCAACACATTCACATTGAAAGATCGAACTATGTGTGCCTAGTGGTATGTGAAAGTTAATATTTAGGTCAAGGGAGTGCACGCCAGCACCTGAACCGTTTTGTGTTTTAGAGCCGTCTGTATAAATGCGCACTTCATTGACTCCTGACTGATCCCTTTCTTTCTGAACTGTTTGTATAATGTAGTTCTTGTTGAACATCGGTACTCAATCGCCCGGTCCAGGATTTTAGCGTGTGGACTGGTAATGTTTTTGCCCCATATGCCCAGATGCATTAGCCTGATGGCGGCTAGCGCCGCTTCCTTCTGTATGTACAGATCAAGGGGAGTTAATTGAAGGGCTATCTCCATCACCTACTGGGGAAACCACGTTAGAAAAAATGTACTAAGTACATTACCTCATAGGTGGTGCGGAAATGTGTGCATATTATGTAAAATATGAAATTTCTAATGATTAAAACCGCGATATCTCACGAATGGTGAGTCGTAAGAGAAAAAGTGACTGGAACATTTTTGTAGAGAATTGTATGATCTACAACTTTTGTCTGATCTATTTTCACGATAATACTTACTGTTTTCGAGAAAAATGGAAAAAACTTTAATTTTGTACTTTTGACCTTGAATATTTTTTTTTGCAGAAGTAGGATCGAAGGGGATTTTTGACATTTCATTTATAATGATGTATTTAACATCTCTGCAAATTTTCAGCTCTATGCGAATTTTGTCTAAGTTATGACTTATTTTTGTCTATTTTGACTGGATTATTATTCGTACACATAGGTACACCATAGTGGTACGTGATGGTATAAAATCAAAAAATATGTTTTTCCACTATGTGCTGCCTTGCAAGGCGTACAAGTATTGCTTACACAGTAGGTAATAGGGGTACAAGAAGGCCTAAATAATTATAAAAATACTGCAAGTTATTGAAGTAATTTTGATGTCTTATTTAATATACTAAAATTTCAAGGAAACATTCTGTATTGTTACTTGGGTTTTAGAGGTAATTAACAATTGCACAGTATAGTACCTACTTATATCGAAATATGGGAAGCTCTTTATTTCTGTTTGGAAGTTTTAATCAAGTGAGTAATATAAGAAGTTTCAGTATATGTGAATTCAGACTCTCAGATAATTATCAAGTTTTGGTAACCCAAACTTAATGCCATACCGGTATTATAAGGTTCAAATTCCATGGCAACTGTTAGGACCTTATTATAGAAATACAAGCGGTGAATCTAAAAGTAGGTTCTAGAATATAGAAAGAAACCAAGTAAGATATATATTCGATAAGAAGCGTAAGGACACAACCACATCCACAATGACAGAAGTAAAATAATAGAAGGAATAAAAACACTCGCGTGCAGCCTGCGCGGTGTCATTGGCCTCGTGTGAATTTGAACTTATGTTAAAAAGATCTAAATGATCACTGTTTACCAAACAAGCTATGTCAAACCAGTGTGATTTAAACTCAACTATGTACTTACTCACCAAATAAAAAAAATAAAAAAAAAGTACAGGTCACTTACCGTGTCATGCTTACATACACATAACAATAGCATTTAATTTCAGCACAACAGTGGTGGTGGTCTAGCCCAACTAAAGTCGTGGGTTCGAAACCAGGCAGACATTTTGTGTATTTTCACTCATCACCACTGTTCATCAACGGTGAAGGAAAACACCGTGAGGAAACCGGCATGTCCGAGAACCAGTACTTCAAAGACATGTGACATTACCAGTAGGTACGGAGAGTTTCCGCGTGGTAGATAAGACATCCATTAAATTGGAAGCAATGGGCATCCACTAAATTGGACGCATTTGATATCCATTAAATTGGACGTAACAAAATGGTGAAGGAAGGCATCGTGAGGAAGCCATCTGTAACAATCCATTAAATTGGATGTATCAAAACGGTGAAGTATCGGTGACTGAAAGCGTCGTGAGGAAATCATAATGTCTCCATTAAATTGGATTTATTAAAGCGACAAAGGGAAAAATCGTGGGGGGCCGGCGTGTCCGGGAGCGAATACTTCAATTCAATATTTCAACAAACATGACAACAACAAACATCTCAATTCAATAATAATAAGGGAGGGATGTAGTGTATAGACATTTATAGTCTGTTGTGTACGACTCTGTCGTCTCGAGCAGCGCACGCGCGGTGTCGCGGGGCGGGGGGCAATAGCCTACCGACCGCCGGGAAGAGAAGACGTGGACGCTTGCTGCGAGCCGATATCAGTGTAATTTAGTTACTTGTTCTTTTCTAATATCAACTCTCGAGTCTTATGGTACATTACACTGGCAACTGACTCACTTCCCCACAGCGTGGAAAGAGGCCACCGTGGTGGTGCTGAGGAAGTGGTGGTGCTGAAAGAAGAATTAGCGCGTCGCCAAAATTATGGCGAGAATGAACTAACAATTAAATACATCCACGGTACACCTACGATAGTAAAAAATACTCCAAAAAACTACAATTAACGGCTGACACTAAGCCCGCCTGTACAAATTGCAACACGTATCAAGTACTCAATGACTACCGCTATATTAATGCTACCAAATCTCGCCTCAGGTTCTTATACCTCAATGCTAGAAGTATTCGTAAAAAAGGAAAGTTTGATGAATTAAAATGCGTCTTAAGATCATTACCGAAAACAGCACACGTCATTCTTATAACAGAAACCTGGATTCGCTCGGAGGCTCAAGCTTTGGCACTACAAATAGACAATTACACCCACTATTATAATTACAGAACCGACTCTAGAGGAGGGGGAGTCTCTGCCTACGTACACAATGATCTGAGACATAATTTATCAGAGTCCAAGTATTCAAATGGAAACAACTACCTGTGGATAAATCTCGAACGGTACGCGCTTGAAATAGGAGTCATATATTACCCCGGAAACACTGACTACCAAGAATTTCTCCAAGAGTATGACTCACAGCTACAACAAAGGAAAAGAACAATCGATGTAATTCTTAGGCGCAAAGAGACGAGCTATGGAGTGTATAGCGACTCAATGTCAGCATTGCAGACGCTTACAAACCATGGGTCCCTCCACCCTCTGGCGGTCCGCGCACGAGCAAATCTAGCTCGGGCATTGGACCAGGGCAAAGATGTCTCTTTCTTTTGGGTCAAATCGATTGCCTGGGAACGAGCGTGCGGATGAGCTGGCAAAGGAGGCAGCATTGTCGTCGCGGAGGAAGCCGGACTATGACCAGTGTCCGATTTCATTCATCAGGCGTCAAATCTGTTTGGATTCGCTCGATGAGTGGAATCGAAGATACGTGTCTGGCGAGACGGCCTCGGTGACGAAGATGTTCCTTCCAGGCGCTATAGCTGCCTACCGTATTATACGAAAGGTGAGGCCAACAGGTGTGCTCACGCAAGTCTTAACGGGACACGGTGGGTTATCGGAATACTTAAACCGCTTTAAGTGTAAAGGGAGCCCATCGTGCCACTGTGACCCAAATGTAGCGGAATCAGTCCCACACATTATATTAGACTGCCCAATCTACGCTAAGGAAAGATACGACCTAGAACAGCAAATAGGTAATAGACTGCAGAGAGAAACTGTAGCGGAAGTAATGTTGGGAAAAAATAGAAATGACCTTATAGCCTACTGTGAGAACATAGCCCAAAAAGTTATTCAAATAAATAAAACATGATGAAACAACTATGTTTCTTATTATATTGTAAATATAAACTGTAAACATAGGACATTAGTGTAGTAAATTAAATAGGATAAGCAGTAGGTTAAGAGTGATGTAATTAAGATTAATTGGTTAGATAGATAATAATCGTAATCGTGGTGTTTTAATTATTCTCACAAACTAATAAACTAATAGTATATAAGTTTACATTCTGTATAAGTTAAAAAATGTTGAATATTACCAAACCTGTTTTAAACAATTCCCTAAAAGATAAGTAGAAAATAAGTGTTAAATAAAGTACAGCAATTTATGTATAATTAGTTAAGCAATATGTGAACAAGCAGAGTTGAAGTGTATTTAATAAAACAAAAGTGAAAGTTATTTCCCCGAACATAAGTAAATAAATAAATAAAGTAGAAGAATATGAGGCATGGAAGTACGAGAGGCATGTAAGCGAGAACTGGTATGGAAAAGGTTGAGATATAGAATAGGCGCCAATTATGTTGAACCTCAGCGAAGTTCGGCAATTACCTTAGCTGGATTCCAGAGCTTCCAATTGTCTGTAGACAACTACCGTTTTGTGCTTAGTAACTGAAACGGTACGTAATAACACTTTAGAAATTAATACACGAACCGAATATAATCGACAAACCATCGCAAATTGAACAAAAATAATTTTTCGTCAAAAATAAACTACCTCTCCTTGGCGCTCACCCCCCGCAATCTTAATTCCGAAATTAAAACAAATGGAAACAGATTCAATATAGGAACCAAAACCTGCTGCGTTCCGCATTCTAGTTGTATCCCAGACACGAACCGGCAAACAACACCATTAGGTACGCTTCTACATATTTTTTTGTTTTATTGTTTGAATCGTTATTGATTCTTTTTAAATCGTAATCGTAGAGCCTGTTTACAATGGGCTCGCGAACACAGAGAAGGATAAAAACTGGCGTTGTGTTTGCGTTTTCGATGAATCTCGTTTCGGTTTGCGGCCGGATACAAGACGAAGTCCAGTTTGGAGGACCTCTGGACGTCAAGGACGTTTGAAATTTTGACAGGAAACTCATTCTTATGGAGGGGGAACAATAATGGTTTGGGTTGGTAGTTGGATCGGTGGAAGAACCGATCTTATTTGGGTCAGGGGCAACCTCAATGCTCAGGATTATGCTGAGAGGATTGTTTCAGTTGTTATCATCCATTTGCAAAACGGGTTAGGCGATTCGTTTTGACTAATGCACGACAATGCACGTCCACACACGGCTAGAGTCATAACACGTTCTCTTGTTGATGTTGGCATCAGTGTCTTGCCATGGCCTGCTGCCAGACCTCAACCCAATTGAGCACGCATGGGATATGCTCCAAAGAAAAGCTCTGCAATGAGGTTTGACTTAATGTCAAACTTACTTTATGCATAACTTCCTGGGGGGGTGCTGAAAAAACAATTTTATAACATATTTGCTCGTAAAGGGTCTCTTATTTCACCAATTTCAATATCGTAATGTATCTCATTACGCACTTGTGCGGTAATGTAAAGTAAATCGCACGGTTTATCAAGATGCTCCGTCAAAACGAACGGTACTTTTTTAAATCTTAGCAAAGAGTTTTTATTTCAGAAAAGATGTCAACATTTTATGAATAAAATTAACTTTGGGAGATAAAATATAATAAATAAACATTTAATTCTTTAATTTAATTAATTTTGACAATAAATTACAACCATTAATATCTGTAATAAAAACAAAAATATTAATTTACTTTATTAATAATACTGGCTGTTTTGTGCCTATGCCTGAAAAAAAAAAGCGCGAACGCGCGCGCATTGCTTATCTGTTAAGAAGTAAAAATTATTCCGCGCGGTTTTTCTTTTCGCTGTACTGTTTTTTATTTGAAAATGTCGTCAAGTAATGATGAATTTATTAATTCCACACCGCCAGAAGTCTCAGAGGCAGCGAAAAAGGCTACTCTAAGCCTCGCCCGAAAAATCGACCGATAGATACTTACAAGCGTATCAAAATTTCATCATATGGAAAACAAGCAAATATGCAAGTTCAGTCCGAGTTTTATTTATTTCCTCGCAAATATGTTATAAAACGTCGTATGACATACGTGCGCTTTGAAAATTACAGCCTCTGCTTTATTTTAGCCCTCGCCTACGGCTCGGGCAAGCAATATCGCCTCGGCTGTAATTTTCAACTTACCGCACTTATATCATAATGTACTATTACTCCCTCTAGAGCGCGCTCAAAGAGCAATTCTTAATGTTGCTACCTTTCGCCTTTTTACATTTCCTACGTACTAACTCTACATAGCATCTAATGTACTAACAGTAAACCAATTATTTATTCTAAGCATAGCCACCAGCACACTGCACTTCCTTTTGACCCAGTACCTTCCGACAAGAGAAGGAAATACTTGGTTTGCATAAAGCCACAAACTAGACATGCGTTTGCTAATCGTTTTTATGTGTTTTTACGACCCTTTCTGTATAACAAGTTACTAAGCTTCTATAGTGTAAGCTATAAAAAATGTAGTACAATGTATCAGAATACTTAGCGATACTCAATTACACAGACACAGAAAAAATTCTTGAAATTTTGTCGTGATCATAATTTGATTCCGTTGTAAGTATTTACTTTTGTATGTTTACATAGACTTAGTATTAGGTATTAATGTACCAATGTGCTTTGTCTCAGAATTGTTAATTAATTATTTTTATATCAGTTATATTTAAAAATTAACGCTTTAATTTAATTGAAATGTAAAGGGAAGGCCTGAAACACAGGTTTGAATAAACGTAGTTCGGGCGGGTTGCTACCTAATACTCTAATTCCGAACCATCACTACTTGCACCTGTTACAAAAAAAATAGTTTTAGTTTATTTTTAGGGACTATAATTGTATGGAAAATTTTCTACTCTTGGCTAAATGTACACGTTTTGAAAACGTTTTTATTAAATACATTATTTTTATCATATTATTACTATTAAATACTGGAGTAAATTATAAATTTTCATGACGACCGTAATAATATGACGGAACCGCTTTTCTAGGAAGGCAAAGCTTTATGTGGCATTTATAATATATTAGTGTGGATAAACTTCAGTATGATAAATACAAACTCAAAAATAAAAGCCATTAATGAAGTGTATAATTATTATATTTTACAAAAATATACTAAAGAGAACTAGTGGAATCCTTGATTCGTTTCAAGTCCTTGCAGAGATCGGACCCATTACTTGAGGAGCACATGGACACGCGAGACATGTGCAGTACCTCTAAATCTAGATCAGCCTTGGACTTCTTCAGACCGGGGTCTGACGAGGGCCCCTTTCCTTTCCGGGATAAGAAAGGTATAACGTTTCTCATCACATTATTCTTGGATGTTTTACTCGAGCGAGAAGAGTTGTTTGCACTCGACATGCTGCTGAACGAGTACTTGGACGCGTTGTCGCCGATGAACAGCACCCCTCGCTCCGACAGGAAGTCGTCGATCGAGTCGTTGGAGAAGTAAGCCTGAGCACCTTGTTCTATAGAGTCAGTGTTCTTGTCTTGTTTGTAACCAAAAGTCTTACCGTGCCCACTATTCTTGAAGTCCGTCACTTTGGAGCTGCCCTCGTAGTTGTGACATTTGATCACTTTTTCAGAGGAATCGCTCAACGTTCCCGCATTGCTTCTGTTGTCAACTTTCTTCACGATACTCTTTACAGATTTAGTCTTCTTAGCATCTCGTTTCTCGTCTTGGAAGTTAACTTTAGTGTCGGTCAGCTTTCTTTGTTCTAATATCTCTTGATGATCAGTCACGTTTAGGTCGTCGTCGATGCGCACTTCGGGTATCGTCTCGGAGCGCGGCAGCCGGTGCCAGTCGCGCCTCGTGATGCACTTGGACAGGATATCGTCTGACATGCTCAACTTGCAGCTGGTCTTCCGTTCCTTCTGGCAGGCTTTGTAACACCTGATCTTCTTGTCTATGTAGTTGGAAGACTCGCTGAGATACTGGTAGTCAGTCGTCTCCGTGTCGATGTTACTGGTGCAAATCAGCGGCGTGGTGACGGACGCGTCCTGGCGGTAGTTGAAGAACTTGTTGACAACTTCTTGTTTTTTGCAGCAGGCGCAGCTTTTCGCGAAGCAGTAGACCATGGTGCAGATGAGGCAGCACTGCACGAGGATGATCCCGCTGAGCGCCAGCAGCGTGTTCTTGTTGGTCATCACGTACGTCAATAAGCAGTTGAACCTGCGAATGGTCGGCGCGAGCTTCGGCATCTTTTTGGCGGTGAAGTAAGAACGCGGCCGTGTGGTCGTCTTCAACCCTACGACCCTCGATATGGTATACGATTCCAAGTCTTGTATCTTATCGTTCGGTAACACCGAGCAGTTCTTACGGGTCGTATTGATGATCAGCACATCTTTCGTTGGCCTGCTTTTTCCGCCCGTCAATGCTTTGATGAAGTTAATATCTTCCTTGGTTATAGCTGGCTTATCGACACATTTGTTTGAAACAGGATTGTATGCAGTTTTAGGGATTTCAGTTTTAGCGTTAGTCAAACAAGCGGGTACTTCTACGCAACGTTTTTTCAACACATTGAAGTAAGACTTCCTGCCATTGTAATAGGTGTCGCAATAGACCGGCTTGCAGTCGTTCAATGGGTCCTCGTCGATGTGCTTGCATATCGTGGCGTCGTCCGGAGCATTTAATTTCTGTAGAGTCGTATCGAACTTTATCTTGATAGTGTCTCGGATGAACTTCTTCGGCCTAGACTTGGAGTTGTAGTCGACGTGGATGGTGCAGAACCCCTTGCGGTCGTAGGGGCCGAGCAGCGGCGCCACCAGGTGGAGGGTCGACGTCGATCCTGTACAAGATAAAGGAACTACTATAAATAGCTGAGCAAGCTAACTAACGCCCCCATTACAGAACCTTGCTAAAGACTCAAACATTACTTTTTAAAACTGTTTTAAAGCCTGGATTGGTTGAAATTATTTTAAGGAATGAATTGTCAATAATCATAATAATTATAATGTTTAAGACCCATTTAATAGGGGGCGAGCCTATTGCCATCAATCCTGATCGAAAAACCTAATAACACTTTGCCCGAACTAGGAATGGAACCCATGAACTTATGCTTGAACATAACGGGCGACATGTGGGTGTACTATAGATACACCTCTGCCTAACTTATGTTCAACATAACGGGCGACATGTGGGTGTACTATAGATACACCTCTGCCTAACTTATGTTCAACATAACGGGCGACATGTGGGTGTACTATAGATACACCTCTGCCTAACTTATGTTCAACATAACGGGCGACATGTGGGTGTACTATAGATACACCTCTGCCTAACTTATGTTCAACATAACGGGCGACATGTGGGTGTACTATAGATACACCTCTGCCTAACTTATGTTCAACATAACGGGCGACATGTGGGTGTACTATAGACACCTCTGCCTAACTTTTCGGGAATTGCAGGCGTGGTGATAAGGAATGTGTCAACAGTATCGGTCCAAATAAAAACATTTTTTCAAAAAAAAAAAAACGGCTTCCAAATAAAAAACACTACAAAGTGAAAAATAACTTTAATTTCGAAAGTCGATGTTAAATAACGAAAATACAAAACCAACGACACCGACTTCCGAAATTAAAGTTATTTTTCACTTTGCAGTGTTTTTGTTTTCCGTTTTTTGCGATTTGCAAGTCGGTAGTGCTAAATTAAAAGGTTGATGTAAACGTGACCAGCAAAAATAATTTTGTATGTATTTACTGAATTATAATCATTAGAATCGTCAATCTTAAACCACCATCGCCCTTCAACCTTCATAATATCGTGATCTTCATCTTTTTCTTTTCTTCTTCATCATTCTTATCTTTTTGTTCTGAGAATAAAATTATTTCAAAACTAATACAACTTTCTAAGTTAGAATTGCTCTCACAAATACCTAGTCATAAATTCCCATTGTCCCCTTCAACGGGGACAGCGTACGGGGAGAACGGGAAGTAATTTTAATTATTTTATTAAATTCCCTTTGTACCCTTTAACGGGGACATGACCTACGGGGACAACAGGAATCCAGGATTCAATAAGGTAATTTGAACTTGGAGAGTTGCGTTGATGATTTGACTAATTATAATTCTGTTAATACATAATTGTTATGGTCGTGAATCATAATAATATTTTGATCAACATACAACCTGACACAGACCTGCAAACTGCACTAAACTTGAACATTTTGATGTCACGGGCCGCTCTGGCGCTTCTGTCTTACGGACTCTTCGGGCCCATCGTATAACAACAGGCGCCCTCTGTTACTGTTCGTGACTTGAACATATTACCCAGCGTCAATGAAAACAACATACCTTCAGGAACAGTATCAGAGGCGCTTCCAACGACCTCGACGACATTACACCTGGCGTCGTCGGCCTCCAGACAGCACTCGTCGGGGTGCACCTCCACCGTAACCTCTTCCCCGCTAGTGTTGTTGATCTCCGCGAAGAACTGCAGCCCCACGGAGCACGGCAGCACCTCCTGCAGACCCGACTTCGTGACGATATTCTTACTAAACACACACATTACTATGTTAAATAATATAAAACTGATGTAAAAATTCATCGGAATAGTTCAGTAGTGTCATCGTATTAGACCTACAGCTACAGACTGCCAGATCATGACGTCGCCGCGTCTGGCTGACAAGCGTGGAGGACCATTGACAGAAGATGAATTATTTTTCTAAGAATAGACACTTGTATTAGAGAGAAGGAGTACAAATATGGGTGCATGCTGAACACTGTGCCGCAGCCTTTAGCGAATGTGTGCGAACGTGCGTTCCAGCGCGGCCACAGCGCGGCCACAGCGCGGCCACGGGGAGCATACACCCCCGCCCGCGCCCTGCCAACCGAGAGTGGATGAAGGATCGCGAGTCTGTGCGCTGAGCTCGCGACCCGCTCATAAGTTTCGATATTTACCTGTTTGTACCGCACAGGTCGATCGATCAGGTTAAGCTATGCTTGCCGTGGTTGAACTGTGGATGGGTGACCATCTTTACATACCGAGACCCCTCCGTGCCTCGAAAAGCACGTTAAGCCGCGGTTGGTCCCGGCTGCTATTCGTGGATCTTACGGGTAGTCAGAAGCTCGAAAGTCTGACAACCAGTCAGTCAAGGGGTATCGTATTACCCGTTAACTGGGTTGTGGAGGTCAGATAGGCAGTCGCTTCATGTAAAATACTGGTATTCAGCTGCATCCGGTTAGACTGGAATCCGACCCCAACATAGTTTGGGAAAAGGCTAGGCAGATGTCCACATAATAAGGCATCGTCAGTTATAAGCGTTTGAGAAATCCGCTTGGCAATCTGTTGCGTGAAGTGCGTGATGCGAACACAAAGGTTGCAGGCGCCGTCAGAATTGAATGAGTTTTGGATAGCGTCCATAGAAATAAAAAGAACAGCAGAAGTGGCAAGGGAATGCTCATGTAATAGGCAAATTGCCGTCTCCGCGAACTAGTGCACTTTCGACCGCTATAAGAATGCCGTGTTGTTCAGTGGTTTCTTCTAAAAACCGAAGCCAAAACAAAAACGTTGTACATATGTACCTTATGGAATCACTTACTACATAATGTAAGTACTTACAAGAATTTTGATATATCTGTCTTTAAAATCACGAAAAACAACAAATCGTAAAATATTTCATGCTTTTACTATGCTATTTTTCTTTTCAAATATCGCAGCGATTGTAATATTATAGCAGTAAATACATTGCTCCTTAATCACTATCTGGGGGCACGGTAGCGCCCCCGCCAAGACGAGCCAAGCGAAGCTCAACGGCGCGCGGCGCGGCCGGCCGCGGCATGCGGCATGGCGGCACTACCTACCTTTTCTCGAAGGGCTTCGTCGGTTTTTTGAAGCCTCATAATTTGGGTTTGGATTATACCAGATAAACAAAAATCTCGGGATATGATGTTACTAGTGAAATTATTTAAGATATAAAGTTTCAATTGTCGTCACTGACTCACTGATGATCATCAAAGCACGTAGCTGTACGTGTCCAGACTGCACCACTCCACGAAGGTTGAGGAGATCGTGGAGTTCATGCGTGTGAAGACCAACTGGACTTTGAGGGTCGAGAAGTTGGAGTCGCGTCACAACACGAACTTCAAGTCGTAATGACAACGCGACGAAGTGTCACTTTGATTTATGAGAATAAATGAAAGCGCCTGCTCGAGGCTGATTATCTGACCAAACAACCATATTATGTCCATTTTATTTTGCATCCTTTTTAGAATACTAACTGGTAAAATCATACCACCATTTTATCTAAAGTAGGTATATCTGAGATTAGTAGATGAAGTTTGAAGTTAGTTTTTATAAGTCTTGGTGTTCGCACCATCGCCTGCTGTTTCTGTAATACCATCAAGTAGCACATTCAAGTGGTGCTAAAACTAGTTTCGTAATCTTTTACTTACACCCGCACACTTTCACATTTTTCACTTTTTATTAGTATACCGCTGCGTCGAGATCTAAAAAACCGCAATTCATTGTAACAATTACTGAGGTTTTCATTATTAAACGCCATCTATCGAACAAAGGTTTTTTTAGCCTTTTAGCGCCAATATAACACCACAATGGAAAGCGATTTTTATAACATAAAATTTTTCATTATGATAACACAGACACAAGGATCAGAGTTATTTCGTCATAAAGGCAAGCCTTTACGACGTGATTATTCACATAATAATGTATCTATTAAAGATAACAATATGTTTTCGTTAGTAGGTGTTTCTACTTATTGTAATAAAAAGTTGTTATAGAATGCTTTAAATTGATTATATCTTTTGATAGACTGAAGCGATTGCGATGAAACAAAGACTAATCACTACTCCGAGTTCTACACTATATTATACTATATAAAGCTCGTTTCAGTATAAAAATGAACCATATTGGTTTTGTATTTTTTACGTTGAACCTGTTCAAATAGATAATCTCTCCCATCCAAACAGACAAACCGACAAACGGTCAAAAATTAAACAAAATTGATGAAATGGCAACTGTTGGTTATCCTTTAACTTCCCAACTATTTATTTTTTAATATTTTCATTGTACAGAAACGTCTCGTCTACAGATTTATTATATGTATACTCGTAGATAGGCACATTAAAGTCAATTTTGAACGTCAAAAATTACAACAAAATAGAATTGATTCTAGTCGCCCATTCCAAAAGGTAGTTTTCGTATGGAGAAGAATGGCCAAGAAACTCCACCGTTACTCTTTTAAAATGTTTTACAAGGTTTTGTATACATGATAACATAATTATATGTGAAGACGATGCACCTAGAATAAAATTAGTCTACCACAAAAGGTAAAATGAAGCAATGACAGGTAAATCAATTATGTGATAGATACACGGTGCTCACATATTTACAAATTATTTGCAAATATTGTAAAAGTAGATGATTTTCCTAGAATTTTTACAAGTGTGTGAGTTACTGTAGTCACAGATTATAAAAATCAATGTCATAAATATTTAAAAATAAATTAGGAACCAGTTTGATTTTGTCTATACTCTAGGTTGTCCTATGGAGCAGGACCAGTATGTTTCCAAGCATTCTTATCATGGATATCATCCTCTTATTTGTAATATCCTTGTTTACAAATTGTACTTAAAAATTTCTTTCTTTTAATTGCAATATTTCACAAGGTATTTTGTTGTAGCATTTAACACAGTACCCCATAAAAGATGTACCTATGTATGTACTTTAGATAACCTGAAAAAGGTTGATCTCATTTATCTTTATTTCTAATATTAAAATTATGTCTATCCCTTATTTTATTAAAAAGATGTTGATTTTTTCTTACATAGATAATATTTTCATAAATGAATTGGCAAGGTACCGTCATGTTAATAACCTTTTTAAATAGTTCCCTAAGAGATTCGCGGCGACGTACATTGTAAATGGTTCTGACAGCTCTCTTTTGTAAAATAAAAATGGATTCAATGTCAGCAGCCCGACCCCATAGTAAAATGCCATATGACATAATCCGTGGACATAATACTGTGGAAGTAACTAAAATAGACCAAACGCGCGGCTTCTACATCTGTTAACTGTCTTATCTTTCTAACAGCATAAGCGGCCGAGCTTCGCCGCCCAGCAATAGATGTTAGTGAGATTCCCATTGTAATTTCTCGCCTAGCGTGATTTTTAGGAAAACTATCTCATTAATAAATTCTAGTTTTTGATCGAATGATCAAAAACTAGAATTTATTAATGAGATAGTTAAAAAAAACTAATAATATGATTTCACATTCGCTACTTCTAACATTCGGTAATTTAAATCTAATGCATTTAGTTTTTTTTTCATTAAGTACTAAATTATTTACTGTAAACCAATCTTGGACCTGAAGAATAGAGTTATTCACGTCGTCAAGATTTTGTGACCGTCGGTCTATTTTAAAGATCAATGATGTGTCATCTGCAATTAACACCATCCTCGGTTGATTTTGAAGTGATTGGGGTAAATCATTAATGTAAACTAAAAAGAGGAATGGACTCAATATCGAACCTTGAGGAACGCCCATTGTCATTATAGACCCTAATGTGTTTACGCCGTTTACTTGAACTTTAACCTTTTTATCTTTCAGGTACCTATGATCTTAGCAAATCAAATGCTGTTTTCTAATTCCATAATGCTCCAGTTTCTTCAGAAGTGTCTCATGTTTACGCAATCGAACTCCTTAGAGAGGTCGCAAAAGATTCCAATGGCACCTTGTGCTTCTTCCCAGGTGTTAACAATATTCGTTATTAGGGTCAGTAGTACAACGCCCTTTGGTGAAACCGTACTGGTGTTCATGAAAGATGGAGTTTTTATTAAAATGACGTAACATTTGATTGATCATCAACATTTCAAACACCTTACTGAGAACTGGCATGATTGACACAGGTCTACAATTATTGGGTTTTTTACTATCACCGGCTTTGAATAATGGTACTACTTTACTGTTTCATAAGATCCAAAAAAAACTCCTTGGTCAACACTGGTGTTAAATATAAAAGCTAAATAGGGCGCAACTATTTAATTATATATCCATTTATTTCAGGCGTCAAGGCCCATATAAAACACATACAATACAGTATGAATATAACTTAAAAATACTATAAATACACTAAAAACGACATTAAAATTACACTAAAAACGAACAACTAAAAACTAAGGCACACGAAGTGTCTGCATCGTGTTTCGCTGACTGGTGTCATGTAGCAGGCCACGAAACCGGCGCGGCGGTACACAACACCGGTTTCGATGAAAGATCTACATACTTTTACAGACATTCCCCAGAGATCTTCAGTTGATTTAATGTTAAGATCTTTAAAAGCTTTTATAACAGCCTGAGGGTTTATATGCTGAATCCTAAAGTCCATAAAGGGCATGCCTTTACATTATTTTTAAGTAAGGCAGCAGAAAGCGTGGGGGACGAATTTAAAGCTTCAGTAGTTTTAAGGAGAATATTAGCAAAAAAGTTTACAAATTCCTGAGCTATTTCTACATCTGAGTTGATGGGGCCGTGTACAGTCTCTAAATTAAATTCAGTATTACGCTGTTTTTCCTACCTGTTTCATTATTTATTATTTGCCAGGTAGTTTTTATTTTATCATCAGCTGATTGTATTGTATGTGTTTATATAGGCCTTGATGCCTGACATAAATCACACTCATAATTATTATAAGGTAGTATTAGTACTCAAACAACAAAAAAAAATCTAAAATTTGGAACTTTTACCCCCAACTCCATAAACTAGGGGATGGAAGTTTGTATGAGAGTTCCGCAAATTTTGATGCTAGAGGTCTGAAAATTGAAATAGAGTCCCTCTATCAATTTTCAGACCTCTATCTAGCATCAAAATACCTTGTTATAAATAAAACATACATATTTCAGGATTTTTAGTAAATCACCCCCCAACCTTTAAATTAGGGAATGGATGTGTGTATGGGTTTTCATATACAAATTTAATTTCATGCTAGAGATCTGAAAAAAATACAATACGTACACATACTTCTTAACACAAATTAAAAAAAAAAAACGTGTTTCAGGTTTTAAAAAAATCATCCCTCAACTTCTTAAATTAGGGGATAAAAGTGTATATTGGGCTTTCGTCAGGTTTCAGAATATTATTACATTATTATACTTATACGAATCTATACTAATATTATAAAACTGAAGAGTTTGTTTGGTTGAACGCGCTAATCTCTGGAACTACCAGTCGGATCTTTGGGGAATGTCCATTAAGGTCTGTACCTCCATAATTGAGACTATTGCGCCCTACTTATTAACCCAACTGATGGAGCGATACGAGGAAATCCAAATCAATATTGAGATGTTGGACACGCCCGACCGGCAACAAGCCAACGAACAAGATCGGGAGACAGCCGAAACAAAATTAGGTTCAGGTATTGCAGAAGTTGTATCAATCTTAGTTTTCTTAAGTGAAGATAACTCATCAAACATAACATCTCGAGATCTGATCAGTTTCAATTCCTTTACATTCAAAATTCGATATCCTTCATCAACGTCGTACCCAATAAAAATACCTTTCTCAGCTTTCCTGCCAATCTTACTTTCTCTCTTTTGTTTTGGGACATGCACATAGCAATCGCTTCCAATGATTTTCAAATGATTAATCTTGGGCTTCTTGCTGTACCAGAGCTCATGCTGTGACTTTTTTTTCTATAGGAGTAGGTCCCGTTCTGTTTAATATGTAAACAGAGGCTTTGGCTATCTCTGCTCATAAACCCTCTGGTATCTTTTTATGAGCGTGCATTAGTGCTCTTGTCATCTCCACGATTGTACGGTTCTCTCTTTCTGAGGATCCGTTTTGTTCTGGAGTGTATGGCATCGTAAATCTTTGTTTTATGCCATATTTTCTCAAACTCTTACGTACCTGTTCGTTATAGAACTCCCCTCCATTATCGCTTAGCATCTTTATCACGATGTGTCCGGAAGTTTTTGCTTCTGCTAGAAAATCCGCTAGAAAATTCAAGCGAGCGTGAACTTCAGACTTCTGTCTCAGGAAGTAGATCCATCGATATTTTGAGAAGGAGTCTTTGAACAAAACATAATATCTGAATTTTGAGATCGAGTAAGGGAATGGACCACATACGTCTGTACTGATTAGCTCTCCAGGTTTGTTTGCTCTTGGTCTCTCTCCGAACTTCTGCCTATGGCTCTTGCCAAAGACGCAGCCTTCACAGATATCAGCAGAACTTGAGTCCAGCTTCACTCCAAGCTCCATTTGTATCAGTTTTGCTACATGTCTCTTGTTCTGATGTCCAAGGCGTTCATGGTAGAGTTGAAGATTCTGTGACGTCGTTAGTTGGTTTATCTCAAGCTCGGGCATCAGTACTTTTACTTTAAGTTTGTACAGACCACCATACTTGTCGCGATTCCCGACTAAAATGACTTTGTCATCGTTCTTCACATAACATGACTGGGCAGTTGACTGAAAGATGCTATTCTTTAGCGTATCTTGTGCAGCTGGCACAGAAAATAGATTGCGTTTAATGCTTGGAACATACCATACGTTTGTTAAGACCAGTAATTCTTTGTGGCCGTTTATAGCAGCTTCAAGTTGAATAGACCCTTTTCCTATGGCTTCAATCACCTTTCCATTGGCTGTCATAACTGTATGAGGCTCGTCAAAAACTTCGAAGGTGCGAAATACATCTCTTCTATTAGTGACGTGGCTTGTCGCGCCATTGTCCACATACCACAAGTCTTTATCTGTTTTCTTACTATCGCAGGCTAGAGTTAGGCCTGTCAGCATCTCAATATTTGAAGATTGCTTTGGAGGTTTTGGAAGTCTACCGTCCGCAATCAACTTCTTGCAAGATGTGACTTTGTGAAAGCCTTCTCCACAGTAATTGCATTTCTTCCATTTCTTTTTGCTAATCCCATGTTTTTCGTAGCGCTTCTCTCCTCTTAACATAAGAAGTCCATTGCTACTTCCGCTTTCTTCTAAATTCTTCTGATCTAAAGATGTCTCAAAAGCACATACTTGTGTCGTCAGGTTTTCTATATTTTTGTCACTCTTATTCATCAACAGCCAGCTCGACTTAAAGTTGAAATATTGCTCAGGAAGTGTATCCAATATTTTACATATCAATAAAATTTCTGGTAGATCATTTCCTTCAATCTCATTGTTCAAGTCATACCAAACAGTCTTGAGAGTCGAAATATGCGTGGCCATATCATGCTCCTCGCTTTTCTGGTAGCGGAAGAACCTCATGCAGAGATCGTAACTCCTGTCTTCCTTTGCTCCACCATAAAGCCTATGAAGCTCTTTCCACATCTCACATGACGTTTCACATCGCATTACCTTTTGTAAAGTTTCTTCAGTCATATTCGTAGTAAGAATTAGAAGTGCTTGACTGTCACATTTTTGAAACATATCCATTTCATTCTTCAACTTTTGTAAATCTTCAGTTCCAGCCGTTTGTCCTGGATCTTTCGGCTTAATTAACTTGCCTTCAATTGCTTCTAGCGTACCTGGAGTACTCTTCAGTAGTAATTTCACCTTGTATCTCCATGTTTGCCAGTCGAGTCGACCGATCTCGATTTTTACGCCGGACGATTGCATATTTGAGGACCCGTTGGTTTTTCACTATTGCAACTAAACAATGTTAATTGTTAACGCTCTGTTACCATATTAAAGAATAAGAAGAAATGTTGTTAAAATAAATGTATATTTTATAAAGTCAAACTAGAAGAAGAATAACAACCCATAGCAACGTAACACAGATATAGGAATATAATGATATAAAGCAACTGGATGCGCTCTATACTAGAAGTGCTTCCTTAACAAACTTTAACTACCATTTCCGACACTAAAAGTCTTTCAAATAATGGGTACCACGGCTGTGTTGGCCAGTGTGGGACAACCACTATACCCTTGGCGTTGTCAGACTGAATTTTCCGTAATAATTTTAATATCATAGTAAACGGTGGAAACGCATAAAAATAAAATTCTGACCAAGAAATTGTAAAAGCATTTACAGCGTACGCATCCGGATCTCTATGCCACGAGACGTATCTTGGGCATTTATTATTTAATCCACTGGCGAATAAATCTATGTTTGGGGGATTAAATAGTGTTACAATTTTACTCATAGTTTGCAAGTTGCCACTCAATATCTGGATGCGTACGTCTTGACTCTTGATCAGCTTCAAAGTTCTCAGAAAAGCGAATATATAAAGCGAAAACATATAGATTTCTATGTTCGCACCATTGCCAAAGTTGCCTTGTAACATCTGTCAAATGGGGGAACTGGATGTGGTGAAGTTGGGTATAGCGGCTTCCGAAGGACCAATAAGCGTTGTGTAATTTTAGCGGGAAAATATTGGACGACACAGATATCGAGTAAAAAGGAGTAGGACTTACTTGGAGCACTGGATGGCAGGTGGGTGCAACGACTGCCGACGTGGAGGTTCACTCGTTCTTCTGGGTTGCACTCGCGCTCGTTAACTCTACTGTGTCGGCCAGCACGTTATACAGAGTTGATATGACAGAGGGGCATTAAATTACACTACGTATACTATACGTGTATAGTATTAATTCGATACAGTACAAAAATAGAAAGCGCCAAAAATGAGATTTTTTTTTTTTCAAACAAACTAAATAGCTTAAAGTCAGAGTGAAACGCAACCACCCTTTATAAATAAATTTGACTGACCTTAGATGCCTAGTAACAAAGTCGCGCAGGAGCGCGTGTGTGTGTTATCTCTCTTGGCGGGGGGCGGGGGGGGGGGGGGGGGGGCGGGGAGCGGGCGGTTTAGACCGCTCGCTCGCGCGGCTTTTATGTTAGGTAAGTTGTAAAGTACGCGCACACACAAAAACACAAAATTTTTAAGTTCTCGATGTGTCCTCGATTCATATTAATGCACAAATTATACCGACGGAGAATATTGTTATTTATTTTTCTAATTAAATCACTGTCCGTCGCTAAGCACTTTAATTCCCGTAATCTTTGTACTTACTGCCAATTGTATGGTGCCGGCGTTCCTAGGGCTATTGCGCCGGTCACCATACCTTTCTCGGTATGTTCGCAGAGCTAAATCTGTGTTTCCACGGCATTCACCGTAAATTAAAATCATGTAAGTGTATTCTGACGCCGTGTAAGTTACACGAGGCATTGCTGAACACTTTAATTTTACACACACATACAACCAACGTTTAATTACGTATCCTATCACAATAAAAACAGTCAATCACAAAAAAAAAACACTAACACTAAATAATAATATTCCCAAGTTACGTATCCTGTCACAATAAAAAAAAATACTGGATTAAACTTATTTAGTGTCTATCACAATAACAAAACAAAATCACAATTATTGTCAGCGAGTTCGACAAAACATAACGGCGCGGCGGCGGCGCCGGGGCTCCCGTGTTACGTAACGTACGTCCCGAATGGATGACGCTTGCGCACTGTCCACTGAAAGAACAAGTTTTTTTAGCAAATTCGCAAGGATCTAGGATACAATAGCAACACACTGACCTATTTCTATTCCTTTTACGCGCGGGAAAAAGGCGCGGGGGTTTTGCTATGTTTGTCACTCTCATAGTGAAAGTGCAAGTGTGTGTGTATTTATTGCTTCGTGAAATATTTGGTTGTACTTGTGCGGCAACAATGTATCTTATACTCAGATTATCGTTTTAAGGTGCATGACCTATGCGTATGAGATAATCAGCTGTTAGGAAATATACATCGTGTTCAAACGTAGCAAAAACTTCAAAAATCATTTGTGACTAAACTACTGCTCCTATTTAATTGATTTTTGGTACAGAGCTTGAAAATGGTATCTAGTATAGGCAGTTTAAAGGAAAGCCCCTCTGTCGTATCAACTTTGTATAGTTTATATTATAGTATAAACCATAAAGCGGTTGCGGTTGCGGTTGCGGTGTTAAGCGGTCGGCTGCTTGATGAGAACAGTGTGAATCTTCTTGACGACCTCAGTCAAGTCGCTGCGGGATGATGGCAGGATAGGAAAGGGAACCGGAGTATGATTGGCTCAATACTGTGGTCCAATATGAATTCTACCCTCAATATGTGAGACGCGTTTGGATACATGATACCAAAATTTTATATTGCTAACTTGCGTAAGCAGGATGCCTCCCATCCTGTTAACGTAGGAAATAGCGGTGGTATTGTCAATCCGAAGAAGAATCAGAGAGTTAGAATAATTCTTGGCAAATATTTTAAGGCCAATATAAGCGGCCATAATTTCTAGATAATTAATGTGTTGACTGAGTTCAGCGTCCCCCCACAGGCCACTAGCTCTCTGATCACCACACGCAATTCCCCACCCCGTTGTTGAGGCATCCGAGAAAATTTCAAGGTCATATTTATCTACTTTAATTTTACAAACAGAATGGTCGATAGCATGATTCCACCATTCGAAGTTATTTTTAATGAATTTGGTATATTCATAACCGATTCATAATTATTATTTGTATCTTTTATATAAAGGTATTTACATCTTTCAAAAAGTTTTGTATACAGCCAGCCATACTCCACAGCTGGGCAGGCAGACACCAAGAGACCAACAAAACTTGCAAAGGCTCTGACTTTGCATTGTGTTAGATTTTTCATTTTTTTGATTTCAAATTTGATTCTATTTATTTTATCTTTTGGTAATGTGACCTGAAACTTTCTCGTATCTAAAACATATCCTAAATATCTGCAAGTGTGGGAAGGATTGAAATTACTTTTTTCCCCATTTATGATAAAACCAAGGCTCGTCAGTAGATTTTTGGTTTCTTGCAGGTTTTTGTAACAAGTTTGATAATCATGGCCAATAAGGCAAATATCATCTAAATATAGGTATTGTAGATAAGTAACCACGTATTCTTAATAATTTCATGACTGGTTTCATAACCTTTGTAAATACAAACGGAGCAGTATTTAAGCCGAATGGTAAAATATTAAATTCATAAATAGAATGCTCAAACTGGAACCGGAGATATTTTCGATCATGTTTCGATAGTGCATAAGTAACAATCTCTTGATATCAGTTTTAGTACTGTTCTCAAGTCTTCCAGTTTAAAGTGATTAGTATCGATAAATTTATTTAAAGATAAGATAAAACGCATCTTTCCATTGGACTTTGGTATTAAAAAGATGTTTGACAAATATTGGTCGGACTCGGCTTCACATTCTGAAATAGCTCCTAACGATAATAAATTATCGATGTATTCAATGAAATGTGCTCTTTCTGACTCGGAATATTTCCGGATACTAGGAGGTACTGACTGAATTGGTGACCGAGAAAAGGGAATTTTATAACCCTTTATATATGAAAGAATCATTGGATCATGAGTGATCATTGACCATTCTTTATAAAATAAGGACAATCGACCAGCAGGTTTTACCTGGTTTAGCGACGTCTGTAGTTCTGTCGCTGCTGCGGATGCTGAGACTGCTTGGACAAGCTGGCTGGCTGATTGGTCGATGTCGTCGCAGGCTCCTTCATCCTTGGTGGACCCTTCGGCCTGCGGGTCGGACCCGGATTCCTCCAGTTTAAATTCCTTGAAGGATTAACTGTGTTCTGCGTAAACTTCTTATTGGGAGGTTTAGGTGCTGGAGGTTTAAGATCTGTACCAGATTTAGTGATGGCTTTTGCAGTTTTAATGGTTTCGGCTAAGTTCTCGCCGAAAAGAAACTTATCAATCTTTGTATTTCAGCATTCAATAGGAAGTTTCTCCGTGTCACAGAGTCAGCGTGTTGACAGTCGCAGATGATACGCGTAGAATCCATAAGAAGTTTGAGTAGAGCTGTATTTTTCTCCTTCGCAGATAATATAAGCGTTATGGCTTCTTCTAGAGAAGTCATGGCTAAGGTAAGTCGATTTTTTTTACTTTCAATAGCTTTATCGCGTTTAGCAATAATATCTTAGACAGCTGCTTTTATTTCTGCATTCAACTCAGGAGGATCAATCAACTTGGCATTTTCAGGAGTTAAATAATTTTCTTTAAGTTCCTTGCGCAGCTCTTTCGATATCCCAGTCGTAGTCCAATGTTGAAATCTTATCGACAAATCTTTTTATATATCTCTTCCGTATTTTTTCTCTGTTGTAGGATCTGTGCCTAATATATCCAACAGGTCATTATCAAGTCCTGAATCTTCTGTTGCAGGTATCATCGGGTCTGCAGCTGGAACAGGCTCTGGGACTACGAGTGGTGAAGGGTCCCTAGGATCCGGCGAAACTATCACAGCAGACCGAATCTGGACAGAGCTTTCATCTCGTGATGTGCTGGGGATTGGATCTGGTTCTGGCTCCACCTCGGGCTGCGTTAAGTCTACATCTGTTTGTAGCTCAGGAGAAGACTGATATAGGCCTGACATGACCGCTTCATTGTCTAAAAACTCCATACATTCTCCGTCTGAAAAGGAGACGTAAAGTCCCATGTAGCCTGGCAATGCGAGTCAATATTATATTGTAAGTGACAGTCCCAAGTTATGATAACACGTACTGTCCACAAACAAATTTATCAAGCACCATGAAACAGTCCCAATGTACTGATCGGTGGGCCGGGAAGTGACTACATTCGATATTATCATCGTAACAATAACATTTGTTTTTATTGTGTTAAAATTCTTTACTCACTTGTGAGTTATATAATGATAGTCTAAAAGACTGAACTAAATTATTAGTAGGAAATTAACAGTAAGAAACAGTCCCACTGCAAGCAAGTACTGTCTGCAAACTATTATTCCCTAACTAAAGAATAATTAAATATTAATAAGTCTGGCCCATATTAGTGAAAAAATCAGTCCCATTGTACTGTCCGTAACACAAATTTTTTGAGCAGAAATAAAACTACAATAGTATAAAAACTAAACAAACAGTAAATAAGACGACCAACTGACCAAAATAGGTACTTATCTCGTTTATTTTCATTTTAATAACCTAACAGATCACTATGCAATCTAATTGAAATAAAATTAGTGCATAAGTTGACCTACTTCATATTATAGCATGACACTAATTCATATTATAGCATGAGGAAAAAACAAAAATCATACCTTGTAACGGTGAACGCCGCGCCGCACTATGGGATCAAACCGTGCGTACCGTCTCAAAAATAGGTTTTCATAATGTTCGATATTGAATATTTCGTTAATGCACACGTCTAACTAAATGTCCAATATATTATGTAGTAGTTTAAATCCATTATTTCTATTTTTTTACCATTAGACTAAGGCTTGCAAGTTGACGGTTAAAATTATGAGAATTATGTAGAACACAATTCCTCCAGTTCGCATGGTCATATTTTCATTAATTTCACAGGAAATTTGTAAATGTGATATATGTTTAGAATCGTTAGGAAGTACTCTAATTAAAAATAATTTAAGTGAAGCTTTTTGTGAAAACTGGAAAGGTATAAAAATTTTATTTCGGGGCCTAATATTTTAACCTTATTAGAAACTTCAAATAGACTTTTGACAGTTAGCCGCGTCTACCCATGACGTAATTTTGGTAGTGTTACATAGAGCAACTTATACAGAAGTCAGGGCAAAAAAAAAAAATTCTGCCCGAATCTGCCCCCCTTGAAATAAATCGAAAAATCCCAGATGGGGGGAAAATACAAAATATTTCAAAAAATATTTTAAGTTGTGATTGATGCGATTTTTGAACAATTAGATTATTTTTGACCTCTAATTCTTCAATAATATTATCTATTTACAAAAAATTTAGGTAAGGTTGAGTACTGGGTAATATCTTATTTTTTTTTTATCTTCAAGACAGATGTGGTTAATGTTTTATTGTCACTGTGTAAATTACAAGTTTCTCATATAGGGAGGAAATGGTGGTTAAATTTACCAAGTGGGGATGTGATGGTTCATCGGGACAAAGTGAGTATAAACAAGTTTTAACAGATGAGAGTGACTTAGTCTCAGATGCAAATTTATTTATAGCGTCTTTGGTACCGATAAAGCTGACTGACGCAGAAACGAATGAAGTTATTTGGAAAAACCCGGCTTGTTCTTCTATTCGTTATTGCCGACCAATCCTGATGGAATTTGTTAAAGAAACCCCTGAGAAAACCCGATCAGTGGTTGGTGATATTAGGGGACAAACTGAAAATTTGCGAACTTCAAAGATACACAAGGATGAACAGATCATTGAAATAAGGCACGAGCTATTCCTGACTATGGTGGATGGAAAAGTTACACAAGTGTTAACTGACACAAGTTCTGGAGCTACGAGTGGTTTAGCCCCACACACTGTACACTACAGTGTGTGGGGCTAAACCAAGCGAAATGAATAATTTGGAGAAGTGAAGCTTTTTGTGAAAACTGGAAAGGTATAGAATTTTTATTTCGGGGCCTAATATTTTAACCTTATAACCTTAACCTTTTAACCTTATAACCTTTTTAACTTCAAATAGACTTTTGACAGTTAGCCGTGTCTACCCATGACGTAATTTTGGTAGTGTTACATAGAGCAACTTATACAGAAGTCAGGGCAAAAAAAAATTCTGCCCGAATCTGCCCGTCTTGAAATAAATCGAAAAATCCCAGATGGGGGGAAATACAAAATATTTCAAAAAATATTTTAAGTTGTGATTGATGAGATTTTTGAACAATTAGATTATTTTTGACCTCTAATTCTTCAATAATATGATTATTTTAGAAAGTATGATTAGACATTTTGCTGTTCTGATATAGGTAATTTATCTGAAGATGCCCAAGAATCTCGAAATAAAGATTACAAAAAAGTCAGATTGTATCACGCAAGAAAATGCTCTAGATCAGCAACGAATCAAGACGTATTTCATGATCTCCTATACACATCAGATCCTTGTGTATCAAGTATCAGAAAACCATCAGTGACTATTTTCAAGGAATTGTTAGACGAAGCCAAGAACCTTTTGGATATTTAAGTAGAAGTAGGTATTACATTAATTAAAAAATATATGTTTTTGGAATTAATTATTATATTATATTTGTTATTTAATTAAATTTTAGATTTATATATAATAAGAAATATATTATATAGTAGTATCATAAAACTGTAAAATTGTAATTGAATAAGCTAAACAAACTATGGTTTAATATTAAAAAAATACATTTCTATTTTTGTTTTATTTTTTAAATATTTTTAATTCAACATTTGACAAAACATGTTTAATAATTGGATTGTATATATATTCGAGATACTACGTGCCAAATTTGAGCTATTTATTTCAATTAACATAAGAGTTACAGATTTTTGAGACGGTACGCACGGTTTGAGCCCATAGTGCGCCGGCGCGAACTTGTTGACGATAACTCTGAATCATCCGAGTAATAAAGATCACGCGATCGACGCCGCTTGCGTCTTCATTTTTTTCTAATCTTCTAATTTTTTGTTTTATACGATCACAATTACCACCTTTTCTTTTAGGCATTATTATAACAATAACACTAGATATTAAAATCACTTTTAAAATAACTTTTTTCGAGCGAGCGAGCGTGGAACGGCGCGGCGCTAAAAAGAATCAAGTGAACTAATCTACCCTCAGCAAAATAAATAACATTTTTTTTTTAAATGGAGCTAGGAGAAATCAAATATTCTCAAAATAGTGTGGAATGGTGTGTACTAGGCGTTACTACAAGTGTATCAAATGCTAATCTCGAGGACGAAGCCTGAAATATAATCTGGGGTGCTATGATAAAATCAATTTTCTTGAAGATTTATAACAAAAAAGACTAAATAAAACATCAAAGTATTTGTCATTAAATTATTTACTTAATATCATTCTCACTTCGAAATGGCATTTGTATGTTTGTCCATCAACTCGACACAATATTGCAGTTCATCTTAATTCTAAAGTAAACATAGTCCTGTATCACAAGTTATGCTAAGATTTAATTAAATACCTGTAATTATATGTCTTTTTTTAAAATTAGAAAATTCACCTCTTACCCATAAAAATGTTTAAACACCAAAAAGAGTAGAGCCCCCTGGAAGACGTCCACTGCTGGACAAGGCCTCCTCCAAATTTGACTTGTCCTGACCAGGGCAGCTTCATTCTCCAGCATTTCATACTATTCTTGGCAATAATAATGATGTGCCTGATATAATGATAATAGTGATGTAGTGATGATAATGATGTGCCTGATATAATGATAATAGTGATGTAGTGATGATAATGAAATGTCTGTTATTGACAACAATATGTGAATTTAAATAAAAATAGTCAAACACCATGCTCGAGACTACCTCTGCACTATTTTATCTTAAAATATTTTACAAATTTTTTTGTTTTATTTTATTTACATCTTACACTTAGAACGACCCGTTTCTTTGGGTATAATCTTCATAAAATATTTATTTTACTAGCAGACCTTATTTATTTTATGTCCAGTCAGGAAAATTAATTGTTTAACGAGCTGACATACTCGTACACACTTACGACTGTCATAAAAATACAGTAGGTAAATAAGTTGTGATTTGAATTTATGGTGACAATCAATTTGCTAAACAATCCTTTCCCCTGACTGTACCTACATATTTTATGTTAACTTATTATTTAAATAACAATTATAGTTTTTTTTCATTTAGCACCCATTCTTGGACAAGTCTTAAAAAGTCATGATTGTTGCTAAATATGTTTCACAAACAATTTGAAGCCGTTGTTATCATTACATGCATTCATTTTGTTCCTACTAAATACTGAGTACTTGTATAATACAGGTCAGTGCTACTAAATCATTCGCGATTTCATTCTAAGAAAGAAAGAAAAGTATAATATTTCCTTTCTTTCTCGTTCATTTGTCCTACATTTGCATTTTCCCATAACTTCGGGAACCAGTCATGCGAGTATATCACTAAAAACAAAACCTGACACACCCTCAAACATTCACAAAAATATCACCACAATCCTACAACAAAACTGGCAAGCGCCCACAGTAGCCTCAAGAACAGCAGCCCTAGGATGGTACAGAAGGTGTAGTGGAGCAGCCGCAGCCGGTTGAGCTTCCTGAGGCCGGCGGGCACGGTATCCACGGGGTCCTTGAGCAGGTACACGCGGACTCCTCGGATGTAGTTGTAGAAGTACTCGTCCCAATCCATCGCGCCCATGTCGAAGTCGAACATCTTCTTGTCGGCCGCACTGAGCTCGCTGAATAACTTCTGAGTGTTGCTGTTGTCGAACTTCCACTCTCGAGTCGCGAAGTACGAAATCACTTCCGAGAATTTTGTTATTTTAGCGTAGGTTTTTCTTAACCTGTTGAAGAGGAATGGCAGTCAGTAAAATGAAATGGTTGGCCTGTGGGATATCTAACCATAAACTTCTATAGCAGGTCACTAGTAGACAACAACATTTACTATGTAATACCCCGATCAACGATATGCCGTGGGGTGCGCGCAAGACCTTTGTTTGCTGTAAGTTCTTGCGAGCAACCCTACGCCGCCTTACCAATCTCAAAAAACAACAAGATCATTGAAGACATCGACTTCCTTTTTATTTATTTTTATTTTATAAAAGAGAGCTGTTAGAGCCATTTATAATCTACGTCGCCGCGAATCTCTTAGGGAACTTTTTAAAAAGGTTAATATCATGACGGTACCTTGCCAATTCATTTATGAAAATATTATCGGCTCGAATGCGTCACCAACTGCTGAGAATGCATGCGTTGCAACGCGTGCCGTGGCCGTCCCTGCCTCGACACAGGTGGAGACAACGACGTGTGTAGGTTCGTCGAACCCCAAACGAGCCTACGCAGCAATAGTAGCTGCTAACAAGCCTGCTGAACCGAAAGGGGGTAAACGGAGCCGGTCGAAACCTAAGAAGGTTTTGAAAAGGCAGGATCCAGAGAAGGACACGTGCGACAAGGATGGTTTCATCAAGGTGGAGAAGAAGAAGAAGCAGCCTCCTTATCGGAACCAGTGCGGCACCGCGCTGGCAGGACCCAACATGCTGCTGCGTCCAGCAATCCCGACGACACAGCTGTACGTGTCAGACTGCACCACTCCACGAAGGTTGAGGAGATCGTGGAGTACATGCGTGTGAAGACAAACTAGACTTTGAGGGTCGAGAAGTTGGAGTCGCGTCACAACACGAACTTCAAGTCGTTCGTGGTTCGTGTTAGAATGGAGCTGCCCAGACTGTTTGACGAACATGTCCAAGCGATCCTCGTTCTTCGTTCCTGACGATGACTCCGACAGTGACGAGCAAGATAACAGTGAGGAAAACCCACCTGTTACGCTTGATGTCAAAAAACTGCTGCAGGATATTAGCAAGGATGTACGAAAAGCAGTTCAGGATGCCCTGGAATCTGTCCAAACGTCTATAGAGTTCGTAAGTGATCAAGTGCTCACTCTAGATAAAACAATACAAAATCAAGACGAAAAAATCAAGGCACTTGAAAGAAAAAATATAGACCTAACCAACAAAAACAAAAATTCCGACCTGAGGATTGCAGCCCTAGAACAACAAATCCTTGAAATCGACCAGAAGTCTATGGCTACATTTTTGGAAATTTCTGGATTGCCAGACACACCTAAACAGGACGTACAAACCGCTGTAAAGGCGGTTGCTTCAAAGCTGGAGGTTAGTGACGAAGATGTGCTGGACATCCGCCAGCTATCGCGCCATCGCAAGGAGCAGCCCGTTACATTGGTTCTAGAAATGAAAACCAAATCAAGCCGAAACGAATGGATTTCAACTGGGAAAAGTTTGCAGCTAACTGCTGGAGATGTCGTTTCCGGTGTGCCTCAGGACTTGGCCACGAATAGAATTTACATTCGCGAAGCCCTGACACAACAGACCAAAGCTCTCCTGTATGAAGCCAAGCAACGCCTGCGAGCATCCTATCAATTTATCTGGTGCAAATATGGTCGAATATACGTTAAAAAGGATGCAGGCAAAGATACCAAAGTGTCGATTGTACGCAATAAACAAGATATTGAACTTCTAGCTGAGTCATCAGGATAGGTGGGTATCTACCTGTTGTGTAAGCAGTAGTAATTACAAATCTTTGTCTGTTTATCTTACTATATTCAATATGTGTAGTAATTCCGCTAAAATAAGTGAATTATTTGACTGTGTAAATGTAAACTCTTTCCTAGAAAACATTAAGTCATTCAACATTAACTTTTTTTGCCTACATGTAAATGTACGGTCGATGATCAAAAACTATCCCAAGCTCCTTCAAATAATAAACAGTTGTCTTACACCTATTGATATGATTGTTGTGACCGAAGCAAATATTTCAGAAGCTATATCAAACCTATTTAACATCTCTGGCTATAGGATGCACACAAAATTACGCGAAAATCAAAAAGGCGGTGGAATTATAATGTATATTAAAAATTATCTTAAATTTACACCGTGTAATTTCACTACCCACACCTTTGAAAACGCCACTGGCACAATCAAAACAATATCCAACCAAATAATAAATGTGTGTGCAATCTATAGGCCACCTTCCACTAACAAAACTATTTTCACACGAGAACTAAACTCCGTGTTGAATAAATTTCCATGCAATGACTTAATTTTGCTTGGTGATATTAATATTGATCTTCGATCGTATTCCAATTGCAGAGATTCCTACTTAGATATGCTCGCCGGGCACGGACTAATGTGTGGTATAACTGACTACACTCGCATTGAGAAGAGGCTAAACAAATTAACAAAATCGTGTTTAGATCACATATTCGCGCGCACTATCACCACTACATTGGATCCGTGCACGGCGGCTATCGACAGCGTACTGGCGGACCATCGCCCCGTCGTACTTAGCTACATCAATAACAATGCGCAAGCGACGACGCATATACAGGTTGATACAAAAACCTTGTTTACCCGATGCTATAAAACTGTACTCGAGGAACTAAATAAAACCGATTGGTCTCGTGCCACTTCATTAACTTGCCCTATCGAATCATATAATTTTATAAATTCTAATTTTAACCGGGCATATCAGGCTTCTACAAAAAAAATAATTAAAAAAACCGATATTAAATCCAAAACCTTTCGACTACCATGGATAAATCAAAATATCAGAAATCTGTGTGATAAAAGAAATAAACTCTTTAATAAATGGAAAGCCGACACCAATAACAAATGTCTTAGACTAAAATATAACCAAACGCGGAACAAAGTTCATAAAGTAATCGAATATCACAGAAATAGATACTACAATAAAGAAATTACAAACAATTTTACAAACAGTAGGAAAATATGGAAAATAATTAATAACATCTTAGGTCGCGTAACTTCGTCTATAGACCAGGCAATACAAAGAGCATTTGACGCTCACAACTTGACCGATAAACAAATAGCCAACAAATTTTCCGAAGGATTTGACACTTCCATCAAAAATATACTACCAAACTGCTCCACACCTTTGCTAACGAACACCTATATTGACAAACCGATCAACCTTAGCATGCGCTTTTCTAAAGCAACGCCGGAGAAAGTAGTTAAAATAATTAACTCACTCAACACCGAGAAGGCGCCAGGTTCGGACTCCATTAAAGTAGCTGATATTAAAAATATAAGAGACAAAATATCCCCTGTTATATCTAACTTGATTAACACTTGCATAGCTACGGGAAAATATCCGACTGGACTGAAGCAGGGCTGTGTTCGACCAATCTATAAGAAAGGAAAACATGATGACGTTACGAACTATCGTCCTATAACGCTACTTTCAACAATCGATAAAATTATAGAAAAATACCTCACTGCTCAA
This sequence comes from Luperina nickerlii, assembly GCA_963855955.1. NCBI lineage: Eukaryota > Metazoa > Arthropoda > Insecta > Lepidoptera > Noctuidae > Luperina > Luperina nickerlii. The sequence goes on from OY979690.1 coordinate 87,752, forward strand.
ATTTATGACTTCTATCGTAAAAACAATATTATCTATCACAATCAATTCGGATTTCAACCAAATAAGAACACATCTTCCCTCTTGTCCATCTTTACCGACACAGTCAATAGCTACTTAAATGATAGGAAAGTAGCTCTAGCCCTATTTATAGATTTTTCCCGCGCTTTTGACACTCTCAACCATAGTCATCTTGTACAGAAACTCCAAGACACAGGAATACGCGGCCCACTACTAAATTGGTGTCAAGACTACGTACGTGACAGGTCATACCGGGTTAAAGTTGGTGATAGTCTTAGTGATCCCATCAACGTAACAGAGGGCACTGCACAAGGTTCCGTAATCGGACCTCTGCACTTTCTAATATATGTCAACAATATGTATAAAGTCATTGAACATAGCACTTGTTATCAGTTTGCTGACGATACCTGCCTTCTGATTGCCGACAAAGATCCCAATCTCGCCATCTCTAAACTTCAAACCGACTTCGATAACCTTAGCAAGTGGTGTCACGACTCTGGACTTGTCCTAAACGCCCAGAAGACAAAACTTGTTCTAGTTAACAGTCCTTATATTAAAAGAAGACCCCATAATGTCCTCATCGCTCACTGCCATTCCTGTATGCACGATCTCAGCACAACTATTACAAAAAAATGCAAATGCCCTCCCATTGAAATTGTTGACAAACACACATACCTAGGCCTGGTCATCGACAAGACATTTAATTGGTATCCCCATATAAATCGAGTCTGCGACAAACTAAGAGCGTTTTTGGCAAATATGAATATTATCAGAAACAAAATACCGTTTAAAACTAGACTAATTCTTTATAATGCCCTAGCAGATTCCTATATATCCTACGGGTTAACAAGCTACGGCCGTACTTACAAAACTTACCTGCAAAATATACAAAGTTGATACGACAGAGGGGCTTTCCTTTAAACTGCCTATACTAGATACCATTTTCAAGCTCTGTACCAAAAATCAATTAAATAGGAGCAGTAGTTTAGTCACAAATGATTTTTGAAGTTTTTGCTACGTTTGAACACGATGTATATTTCCTAACAGCTGATTATCTCATACGCATAGGTCATGCACCTTAAAACGATAATCTGAGTATAAGATACATTGTTGCCGCACAAGTACAACCAAATATTTCACGAAGCAATAAATACACACACACTTGCACTTTCACTATGAGAGTGACAAACATAGCAAAACCCCCGCGCCTTTTTCCCGCGCGTAAAAGGAATAGAAATAGGTCAGTGTGTTGCTATTGTATCCTAGATCCTTGCGAATTTGCTAAAAAAACTTGTTCTTTCAGTGGACAGTGCGCAAGCGTCATCCATTCGGGACGTACGTTACGTAACACGGGAGCCCCGGCGCCGCCGCCGCGCCGTTATGTTTTGTCGAACTCGCTGACAATAATTGTGATTTTGTTTTGTTATTGTGATAGACACTAAATAAGTTTAATCCAGTATTTTTTTTTATTGTGACAGGATACGTAACTTGGGAATATTATTATTTAGTGTTAGTGTTTTTTTTTTTGTGATTGACTGTTTTTATTGTGATAGGATACGTAATTAAACGTTGGTTGTATGTGTGTGTAAAATTAAAGTGTTCAGCAATGCCTCGTGTAACTTACACGGCGTCAGAATACACTTACATGATTTTAATTTACGGTGAATGCCGTGGAAACACAGATTTAGCTCTGCGAACATACCGAGAAAGGTATGGTGACCGGCGCAATAGCCCTAGGAACGCCGGCACCATACAATTGGCAATACAAAGATTACGGGAATTAAAGTGCTTAGCGACGGACAGTGATTTAATTAGAAAAATAAATAACAATATTCTCCGTCGGTATAATTTGTGCATTAATATGAATCGAGGACACATCGAGAACTTAAAAATTTTGTGTTTTTGTGTGTGCGCGTACTTTACAACTTACCTAACATAAAAGCCGCGCGAGCGAGCGGTCTAAACCGCCCGCTCCCCGCCCCCCCCCCGCCCCCCGCCAAGAGAGATAACACACACACGCGCTCCTGCGCGACTTTGTTACTAGGCATCTAAGGTCAGTCAAATTTATTTATAAAGGGTGGTTGCGTTTCACTCTGACTTTAAGCTATTTAGTTTGTTTGAAAAAAAAAAAATCTCATTTTTGGCGCTTTCTATTTTTGTACTGTATCGAATTAATACTATACACGTATAGTATACGTAGTGTAATTTAATGCCCCTCTGTCATATCAACTCTGTATACCGACTTCAAGTTCGTATTCTCAAACAAGTAGTCTCTCAGAATGTCAAACTCAAATGTACGGGTAACGAAGCGCTTTTGTTTGAACATTGCAATGTTCTTCCCATCCATCTTAAAATAGAATACGCATTACTAAATGAACAATTCTTTAACACTGACATCCAAACTGAAGTATCGCACTGCAAACAAACGCGCTCCGTATCACAAAAAAAACTAGTGACAACTTATGCTAAAAACACTTACGGACAACGAACCACTGCTTATTTAATTCCTCGACTGCTAAATAAAATAAATCCTATGCTTAGAAGCAGTATAACGAAATCCAATATAAAATCTAAATTAAAATCATACTGTATAACGAAGTTAAAGGACGACATCGCCAATATTGTAACTGGTTATTAGCAAACCATAGATGTGTGCCGTAATGTTGCCAACCAGTGGTGGATGGATGCAACATGCTTACTGGGTAGTAAGCATGTTGTATCTATCTATTGCTGGTTGGTAGCATTGGTTGGTAACATGATGTGCATACCGATTAATCACTCGAAATATTGTATTATATTTTTATGAATCAACGTTCCTAACAAACCTCTGTGGTTTTCTGGAACGTATATTTTGTCAATAATTGTAATGTAAATAAGTTTCTTGATAAAATAAATAAAAAAAAAAAAAAAAAAAAAAAACATCATCTCGAAAAGTTTCTCAAGGAAGAGTTCTGGCCGAAAGGTGTTGTGTGCCGCCGCTTTCGTGGCCTGCTACATGACACCAGTCAGCGAAACACGATGCAGACACTTCGTGTGCGTTAGTTTTTAGCTGTTCGTTTTTAATGTAATTTTAATGTTGTATGTATTTATAGTATTTTTAAGTTATATTAATATTGTATTGTATGTGTTTTATATGGGCCTTGACGCCTGAAATAAAGAAAATAAAAAATTATGTATGTAAGAAAAAGTCAACATCTTTTTTGACCGACTTCTGAAAAGGAGGAGGTTCTCAATTCGGATGTTTCTATTTTTTTATGTACCTATGTTCGGGCATAACTCCATCGTAAATAGACGGATTTGCAAAAGTTCTTTATTCTGTATTTCGTAAAGATCTGATGATGAGTTTCAGAGACAGACGACGGAACACTTCAATAAATGCCAGTAAATCAACCGCGATTACTGCTACCCTTTAAAGGGGTAGGCAGATGTGTTCAACAGCTTCCTGTCACTGATATTCACATAGCAAGTAGTGATATATGAATTTGTTTAGGGTAGGTAGGTTCAACTAAAAAGTGAAAAGTAAAAACTTTTTTACAATAATTACGCTTTAGCGATAAAGTTGAAAATCTCTTATAGAAATTTGACAGATTGTAGTAGCTTGATGTGCTGGCGTCTGTACCTACCTACACCATACAATTTTTTGCAAATCCGTCTATATATGAGGTAGTTATGCCCGAACATACATAAATATATATATGTATATATAAACATCCGAATTGAATATATATATAAATATATATATAAACATCCGAATTGAAAAATTTAAAAAATAAAAAAACCCATTTGAATTTGAAAATATAATAAAAATAAATGGTATGGGTCCCGCCTGCTTCCAACTTTAATTTAATTTAAAATGGGCTTGTTTTTAGCTTTTCTGTTTTTTTTTATTAACTTAAGTTTTTTACGCAGTCGGGTTTTTTATTTTTTAAATAACTTTTTTTTTATTTCCAGCTTACAAAATAATAGTTTACAAAATAATGTGATTGTAATAAATATTGTAATATCGCAGACGATTTAGTTCTTGGTACGTGTTTTTCATGATTTGTCACTTCGAATTACTTTTAACCATATAAGTTGTATATATTTTTGTACTCACTTTTTAAAACCCTTTATTTTTATACCCTAATCGATAGGTTTTGAGAAAAAAATTTTTTGAAAACGTAGGTATTATGGCGCCAAAAATCGGCCATTTTTTTTTTTCAATTTTGATATACCCAGTGTCACTCTCACAATTAAGACGAATCTATCAGCACCTCTCAAGCTGAAATCGATCAAGGCGTTTAGGCTACAGAGCGTGCCAAAGAAATATACATACATACATACACTCTAAAAAAACATAACCCTCCTTCTGGCGCAGTCGGGTAATTATTTTTGGTTTTTCGGGATAAAGCCATTTTTTTAATCGATCAAGTGCAAGATATTATATTCAATACTTGAGGTCTTCAGTACGATGGTGTAATACTTATAAATTATTTGTCAATACAAGTAGATAGGTATACCATATGGCTGCTCTCCTGCGTTACCGGGTAGGCTACCGTGCCAAATAGGAGGTGGATATCAAAAGGTAATACACAATGACAACAACATAAGCCTGAAGTATTGATATTTAATTATGGGAGTTTTAGCCAGTTAATCTGTCACCGCCTTTACCGAGTGGAGGTATTCCCGGCTTATGATTCAAAATTTATACCCGGTGTCACTTTCACAATTAATACGAATCTAGCGACACCTTTGAAGCTAAAATTCATTGAGCCGTTCTGGCCGCAAAACGTGCCGAACATTTGAATATGGCGCCAAAAATCCGCCATTTTTTTTATTACGATATCACTTTTACAGTAATTACGAATCTAACGACACCTTGCAAACTAAAATCCATCGAGCCGTTCAGGCCGCAAAGCGTGCCAAACATTTGAATTTGGCGGCAAAAATCCGCCATTTTGTTTTTTTTATTTTGATATACCCAGTGTCACTCTCACAGTAAATACGAATCTAACGACACCTTGCAAGCTAAAATCCATCGAGCCGTTCAGGCTGCAGAGCGTGCCAAACAATTATACATACATACATACAAACATACTCTCGAAAAACATAACCCCCCTTCTGGCGCAGTCGGGTAAAATCGAAAACACAGAACCAACGACACCGACTTTCGAAATTAAAGTTATTTGTATGCGGTTGTTTGCATGCCTGTCGATTCTCACTTTCTCTGTTGTTTGCATGCCTGTCGATTCTCTCTTTCTCTGTTGTTTGCATGCCTGTCGATTCTCTCTTTCTCTGTTGTTTGCATGCCTGTCGATTCTCACTTTCTCTGTTGTTTGCATGCCTGTCGATTCTCTCTTTCTCTGTTGTTTGCATGCCTGTCGAGTGTCGATGTTTAAGTTTATTACTAACTACTTTGCTGTTTTAACAGCTTAGAATAGCGCAATGTTTTATATAACTTTAAATGTTGGAAATGTCGTAGGTTATACATTTATAATTTTTGTGTAATTATAACCTAGTATAAGTATAAGATTTTAATGTACGTATACTTAACTGTTCATTTTCCCGAATAAATAAAATAAAGTAGTAGACTAAAAGGTTAAGTATAGTTTAACAACTGCAACGGTTCTATCGTTACCTTCGGACGAGTCGAAACAAAGCTCTGGACAAAACTGAAGCGCATCCCGCGTGAGTTGGGGGACAAAACTCACTCGTGCCGAGAAGGCGGTAATACGAGGAAATGATGAGAGGTACTCACATGGGCTTCTTGCCGAAGATGACGGCTATAGCGTCGATGATGTAGGCGGGTACCCAGTGCAGCAGGAAGCAGTAAAGTGAGTACAGCGTGTGGGAGGGCGTCAGTATGAACAGGTAGTAGTAGATAGCTTGGACTGACGGCACCTCGAAGCCGTACACTTCGTTGTAGTGCATGAACTTCTCTGGAAGGGAAGACTTCTGTTAGTGATAAGACAAGCAAAGTCAATCAGAGTTAAGTACCCCGGTTTATGGTAAAAGGCGCGCCCCCTATTAAACAACGCAACGCGTTCACCGAGCAGTGTCGGCAGCCTCACCCCACGTGAGCGGCTTCTGCTCGCTGGCCACGTAGTTGTAGACGGGCGGCGCCAGGTCGGGCGGCGGCGCGTCCTCGTGGTTGCCGAGCGCGGCGCCGGCGTCGCGCGCCGTGCGGCTGGCCGCCGCCACGCACGCGCTCACCGCCATGTCGCCGGGCACCAGGTCGGCGCGCACGCGCGGCGAGCCGCGCAGCACGTGCAGCAGCCCCACGGCGGCGCCCACCACCACCTGCGCGGAGTCTTACTTAGTGTGCGAGACCTTTTTCACAAAACTTGGGCATAATAGTAATTACTTACACCAGTAGGTCCGTACACATTGTCAATCCATCCAGAGACCGGCTCCTTGGCGGTACCGATCACTGTAACCAAACGACCATCCACGAGTCAAAGATTGCTGTAGATCTATGCGACGTTACATTAACAAATACAATAACTCATTCAGGATGCTGCTTAAGCTCCCTCCATTTTGCAGCGCGTCCGCCATGTTCATGGAGGCGCGCGCAAAGCGGCGTCACTGCTGCACAGAGTGCGTGTGAGCAGCAACAGCATCCTGAGTGTGATAGCGGACAGCTATGACTGTCCGTTCTTCAAAAATTGTATGCGTTTATGTGTGAACTAACATAGTGTTAAAGATCTTTTTTACTAACAAAATGAATCGTGTTATCTGAAATGTAGATAAATAAATAAAAAAAAAAAAAACTTTGTGCAGTCGACCCCACGTCACTTGTAATAATCGAACTACACGAAAACCGCTACGACACGAAAGCATTGTCAATGTCAAATTGTTGCTAGTGCCGTGCATTGCGTGCAGTGCGTTCAAACTATCATTTTATCAGCCCGGGTCTGTCTCCCTTCAAAACAAAAGCCTCTCAATTGAGCAGAATACAATTAGAACAAAAGAGAAGAGCTCACCAATGGAAGGCCTGAACAGCGCCACCGGCAGTCCCTTGGAGTACTCCAGCACGATGTTCTCGGCCACCGCCTTCGTGTACGCGTACGTGTTCGGGAACTCGCCCAGGAGACTGGCGGAATACAACGTCGCATGTTATTGCATGGGAGAAGCACAGAGTGGCGGTGCTTAGAGGAGGCCTATGTCCAGCAGACGTCTTTCAACTGAATGATAACGATATTATTGACTGCTCCTTGCTCCCGTGCGGGAATTTGTTCCAATGGAAAAAGGAGACAGCGCCATTTTTACCCACTATCTATCCTCATGTCCATATCTATCTCTGTTTTAGAAGAGTAGGTAATCGTGGTGGTTTTGCCGGGCCTTTTTCATAGGAAACAACCTATTGGAACCATGCACCTAGCGTGACACATTTCATTAGGTGGCCCGTCGGTTTGTTCATTTCCGTCTTGAGCAAGTGTGGTGATCAATGCTCGTCTCTTCTCTTTATGAGAAGAGGCCCTGCAATGGGGTAGTTACAGGCTGCTATTATTATGAATTATTAACAAAGCATCTGCAATATGTGATTTCCCTTCCTCGCCCCTTTTAGGGGAATAATTTTCAAAAAGTTTTCTATTTCGTTATACAGATGGCAGGCTGGCAGGGATATCGACGCGCAACCTGTTATACAGGTGGCAGGCTAGCAGGGACATCGACGCGCAACCTGTTATACAGGTGGCAGGCTAGTAGGACATTGACGTGCAACCAGTTACGAAGAAGAAGAAATTACGGAAGGAAAAATAAATTCTTGTGCACAATTTTAAGCTCCTAGAACGAGCAGTTTAGTCTGTGTGTTACTTGTCAATTAATGAATTAATTAATTCAAGAATATGTTATGAATGAGATAACATCTGCTCACCCGGGCGTGATGTCGTTGAGGACCTTCTCGTCCATGCTCTCCACCAGGTCGATGAGTTTGTCCCCCGGCAGCGGACTGTCGTAGAACTTCTCGCCGATCGCCGTTTGTGGGCAGTTGCTGAAATAACGTGCAAATACTCGTCAAACTGTTGTTTACCTACTTTGTGTCTCACGCAGGATTTAGTACAGAAACAGTCTGTTATGGTCAAATAAAAGGGCTTGAAGTGAAAGAAAATAGGCGAATTTTCCACAAGAAAAATAATACAATAATTTTATCGACGATGACATAAAAAGTGGCAGCACAGAGTACTTTTTGATAGACTGAGTGGCAGCACATTGCAGCACAGATTACTAAGAGTGGCAGCAAAAGAAAATAAAAGTATTTAATCTCCTAGTAATATTATAAGCACTTTTTGATAGACTGATATATAAGTCAATGATCTCCTGAGAACAAAAAGTATAATGCGATATGCATCGGTTACAAACAGAGTATTCTGTTAGATTTTTGCGTTTCGCTTCTAGTTTGTTTTGTATTCTTTGACTGATGTGTTATCCTCAGTCCTCACTTTACACAAGTAGCTCAGTAATATGGTAGAGTGTGGTGTGTGTGTGACGAGTGCGGTGTGGTATTCACCTGTAAGCTGTAGATATGTGTACGAAAGCCTTCAGTTTAGTACAGCCTCGCGCCAGTTTGAACATCTCTCTGGTTCCTCTCACGTTGATCTCCACTGCGGTCTTCAACGGCTCGTCGAAGCGCACTGTGGCGGCTCCGTGGAAGATCACCTCGACCTATGAGTAGAGAGATTATAGGATCTCACAATGCTTAGAACAGACTGTGGGCAGTAACATAGATGTAGCGAGACATGGATCTATCTAACCGAGCGCGCTCAAATAAAGACAATAAAGGATTTAACAATCTCTTAGAACAGACTGTGGGCAGTAACATGGATGTAGCGAGACACGATCAATTTAACTGAGCGCGCTCAAATAATGAGCTGACATGAAATGTCATCATTCTCCTGCCCATATCCCAATGTATTAGTGGTCGGCGCAACATGTCTACTTCTTCCACACTACTCCATCAGTCGGCACCTCGGCAGTCACCCCCTTTCTAACTATATCATCATTCACATAGTCTATCCATCGTTTCTTTGGTCTTCCCCTTCTCTTATAGCTACTAACTAAAATGAGATATGACTTTCCAAGCAAACACAAATGTGTAATACTAGCGACCCGCCCCTGCTGCTGCTGCGGAATATTTGTAATACTAGCGACCCGCCCCTGCTGCTGCTGCGTATTATTTGTAACACTAGTGACCCGCCCCTGCTGCTGCTGCGTATTATTTGTAAAACTAGTGACCCGCCCCTGCTGCTGCTGCGTATTATTTGTAACACTAGTGACCCGCCCCTGCTGCTGCTGCATATTATTTGTAACACTAGTGACCCGCCCCTGCTGCTGCTGCGTATTATTTGTAACACTAGTGACCCGCCCCTGCTGCTGCTGCGTACTATTTGTAATACTAGCGACCCGCCCCTGCTGCTGCTGCGGAATATTTGTAATACTAGCGACCCGCCCCTGCTGCTGCTGCGGAATATTTGTAATACTAGCGACCCGCCCCTGCTGCTGCTGCGGAATATTTGTAATACTAGCGACCCGCCCCTGCTGCTGCTGCGGAATATTTGTAATACTAGTGACCCGCCCCTGCTGCTGCCGCGTACTATTTGTAATACTTACTAGCGACCCGCCCCTGCTGCTGCTGCGGAATATTTGTAATACTAGCGACCCGCCCCTGCTGCTGCTGCGTATTATTTGTAACACTAGTGACCCGCCCCTGCTGCTGCTGCGTATTATTTGTAACACTAGCGACCCGCCCCTGCTGCTGCTGCGTATTATTTGTAACACTAGTGACCCGCCCCTGCTGCGTATTATTTGTAACACTAGTGACCCGCCCCTGCTGCTGCTGCGTATTATTTGTAACACTAGTGACCCGCCCCTGCTGCGTATTATTTATAACACTAGTGACCCGCCCCTGCTGCTGCTGCGTATTATTTGTAACACTAGTGACCCGCCCCTGCTGCTGCTGCGTACTATTTGTAACACTAGTGACCCGCCCCTGCTGCTGCTGCGTACTATTTGTAATACTAGCGACCCGCCCCCGCTGCTGCTGCGGAATATTTGTAATACTAGCGACCCGCCCCTGCTGCTGCTGCGTATTATTTGTAACACTAGCGACCCGCCCCTGCTGCTGCTGCGTATTATTTGTAATACTAGCGACCCGCCCCTGCTGCCGCGTACTATTGACAAAGATTTCTTTATTACCTACATCTTAGTTAAACATTAATATAGAGCATCGTAGCTATCGAAAGAGACTTACGCAGAGGCGTGAGTCTCTTTCGACAGCTCGATCATCATCTGCCTAGCCTTTTCCCAAATATGTTGGGGTCAGCTTCCAGTCTAACCGGATGCAGATGAATACCAGTATTTTACATGAAGCGACTGCCTATCTGACCCCCACAACCCAGTTACTGGGTAATACGATACCCATTGGTACAACATGTTATCAGACTTTTGGGCTTCTGACTACCCGTAATCATAGAAAAAACAAATCCGGACTAAAGATGTGTGGGAATTCGTGACCGCGTGGGCAAGTAATACACAGAAGTAAGTTGTAAATAAGTAACGATTAATTTATTTAAGATATCAAGTAACTAAAGCTAGCAGTTATACTTGACACGAAAAAGTAAAATTAAATAATGTTACATGAAGGGTAAAACTACTAGAAACACTAGGTTATGGTGAGCTTCGGCGAGTCAAATATGATCGGGGGTCAGAGAGGACCTCGCACGATCTTGGTTAAAAACAGACTGAAGCTCAGAACCAAAACTCTCCTACATCTGCACTACACAAAGGACGCGGCAAATCCCACATCTGCAGTTCCTACACAAAGGCCGCGGCAAATCGATTTTACACAAAGGACGCAGCAAAACGATTACATTTTAAAAGTACAATAATAAAAGACGAGAAATACAAATGGGTACAATAAAAGACAACTGAAAATAACAGAACAATGAACCTTAACTAAAAATAGCAAATGGGTACAATACAAGATAACTAAACATAATAGAACAATGAACCTTAAAAGTAAAGAATCATGAAAGACAATAGTACCTATAACTTAAATCGCTTTGCAGATGTGGGAACGTGGGAAAAACACAAAAATGAAACTTTCTAAAAATAATTACAATAAGTACTTCTATAAAAATATTACATTCTGAACAACTATGTGAGGGATGGGTACGTGAGACACAGTCCCCATAGATGTAACGTACTTTCCGAGGCACGGGATGAGTCTCAATTATATAATGGATGGTCACTCATCGACGAACCACCGCGGCGAGTGTAGCTTATCTGTGACCCGTGCGCCTGCGGCTGGTATTATTGAGCTCCGTGCATGCAACTTATTGCAATCAAGACTTCATCAGGCGTTTTTTTTAGAAGGTTGGTTAGTTTCAAGTCTTTCTACATACAATAGCGTGCTCTTTGTTCCTCACAGTGTACATACGCACTGTACAGCTCTGATCTAGATTTTCACTTTGCCTGCCTGAGCACGCATCCCGACAGGAAGTGTAACAAACGAACCCCGTTCAGGTTCAATGTTAGGCATTCACTCACTGCAGGGAATAATAACACATTTATTTCAAACTCAAACTCAAGGCATTTATTTCGATTAAACCATTTACAGGTACTTTTGAATTGTCATTTGTATGTAGAAGGTTTCATCCACGGATATCGAATTAACTGATTTTTAGGGTAAACATGACTTGAAAAGTTCCAGTTTCTAGTGCTGCGTTAAAATATTAAATATGTCGTGTTATTTACAGGGGGTACAAAAGTTTGAGAAATGTCGACAGTTGGCATGACTGTCGCCAAGAATATGACGCTGCGCAGGCGCTTTTGGATCTGAGATTCAGATTCAGATTTATTTATTTGCCATCAATGTAGGTACAAGTTTAAGATGATACAAATAGCTGAAGGTTACCGCTACATTCTACCTTACGGCATGCAAATTCATAGAAACTAATAGATAAAAGTAAGTAAAAAGCAAAGTAAAGCAAAGAAAGTCAAGCAGTAAAGCAACAGTAGCAGTAGTAAAGTCTGCAAAGTAATATTCGAGAATCACAGAATGAAGATGTAAGTTAGAAATAAAAATGTTTTTACTCGACTGCGCCAGAAGGAGGGCTATGTTTTTATTAGATTCCAATCAGCAAAAAAAAAACTATTGTATGTGTTAACCTTCATTTTTTGATCGCAGATGGCCGTAAAGAATCTGTAGAAGCTGCACAGCTATTCTTGAGCTGCTGTGTAGCATCTAACGTAACGGTAAGTTGTGTGAATTTTATGTGAAGCAGAGTGAATTTCATCGGTTCCCTATAAGATTTTTACTTATACTTTTTTTATTTTAGCAACAGCAACAGTCAATTAAATCTATAACTTCACCTACTGTTGAAACTGTTAGTCCCATGTGTGCAGTATGCGACGACGACCATCCATTACATACCGACACCCCACGGACACCTACGACGACTAGCATCCATTACATACCGAAACCTCGCGGACACCTACGACGACGAGCATCCATTACATACCGACACCCCACGGACACCTACGACGACGAGCATCCATTACATACCGACAACCTACGGACACCTACGACGACGAGCACCCAAATCATACCGACACCCCACGGACACCTACGACGACGAGCATCCATTACATACCGAAACCTTGCAGACACCTACGACGACGAGCATCCATTACATACCGACACCCCACGGACACCTACGACGACGAGCATCCATTACATACCGACAACCTACGGACACCTACGACGACGAGTACCCAAATCATACCGACACCCCACGGACACCTACGACGACGAGCATCCATTACATACCGACACCTCGCGGACACCTACGACGACGAGCATTCATTATATACCGACACCTCGCGGACACCTACGACGACGAGCATCCATTACATACCGACACCCCACGGACACCTACGACGACGAGCACCCAAATCATACCGACACCCCACGGACACCTACGACGACGAGCACCCAAATCATACCGACACCCCACGGACACCTACGACGACGAGCATCCATTACATACCGACACCTCGCGGACACCTACGACGACAAGCATCCATTACATACCGACACCCCACGGACACCTACGACGACGAGCATCCATTACATACCGACACCCTACGGATACCTACGACGAGGATCATCCATTAGATACCGACACCCTACGGACACCTACGACGACGAGCATCCATTACATACCGACACCCCACGGAAAGCACGCAAAGCAGTTGGTCCCAGCTGTCCTTCGTGTATCTTTGACAAGTAGTCAGAAGCCCAAAAGTCGGACAACCAGTCATACAAAAGGGTATAGTCTTACCCAGTAACTGGATCGTGGAGGTCAGATAGACAGTCGCTCCATTTAAAATACTGGTATGCAGCTGCATCTAGTTAGACTGGAAGCCGACTCCGACATAGTTGGGAAAAGGCTAGGCAGATTCATTGTTGACATTTTCGTCAGATACTTTTGGAACAGACATGTACGAGGGTCAAACAAAAAATTCTTGGAATCAATATTAAAAAATTCAAAGATTTAAACAAAAATATTTTATTTTTCTACATAATCTCCCTCCAATGCAATGCATTTAGAATAACGCGTTTCTAACTTCCTTATTCCTTGCGAAAAAAATTGTTTTTCTTGACTCTCGAAAAACTCCTCTACGGCAGCCATAACCGCGTCATTATCGTGAAATTTTGTTCCACGAATTTCCTCTTTTAATTTTGGAAATAAGTGAAAATCACTTGGGGCTAAGTCCGGAGAATATGGTGGGTGGTCAAGGAGATTGAAGCACAGCGGATTGCGTTGAGCGCAACTTCCGATCGATGAGCAGGAGCATGAAGAAACAACACGCCCGACAGTTTTCCACGACGTTTTTCTTTAATCGCTTCACGCACTTTCTGTATTAAATTTGCATAATAGGGTCCAGTAATCGTCTGGCCTTTTGGCATGTAATCAATAAAAAGGATTCCTTCACTATCCCAGAACACTGAGGCCATAACTTTGCCAGCGGTAGGAGCAACTCGAAATTTCTTAATGGATGGAGAGGATGGTCGTTTCCAAGACATGCTTTGTTACTTAGTTTCAGGATCGAAATGGTGGACCCACGTTTCATCCATGGTGACAAGGCGACGGCAAAAGTTATCCGAATCACGCTGGAACATTTCGAGATTACGCTTAGAAATTTCCAAACGTCGCTTTTTGTTTTCGTCGGTTAACATTCGTGGCACCCATCTTGCCGACACTTTTTTGAAACCCAGTGAATCAATCAAAATGGATTGAACGCTACCAAATGATATCTTTAGGATCTCAGCTATATGTTTTATAGTTATTCTTCTGTCTTCCAAAACCAGATTCTCAACCTTTTTGACATTCTCTTCCGTAACAGAGGTTGAAGGCCACCCAGAACGCGGATCATCTTTACAGCTTGATCTACCACTTTTAAATTCAGTCACCCAGTACGCAACCGTAGAATAGGATACAACATTATCCCCTAATGTCTGCTGAATGTCCAAAAAAATTTCCTTCGTAGAAATTTTTTCAAACTTAAATATTTTATCACCGCACGTAACTCACTTTTATCCATAATTTTGTATTTTAGCAACTCGTTGCACAAAACAATTTATTACGTGCGAACGAACTGACAAAAACAAGTGACAGTTTGCATAAATATTGTGTGATTGTCACTCTTTAATTTGAATATCGAACTTCTCCCAAGTAGGTTTTATATATATGCATTTCTAAGAACTTTTTGATTCACCCTGGTACATTAAAGTAATCCTACATTGTAATGTCGCACACAGAGCTTAGGTCATAACTTTGTTATTTCAGTTGCGTCAGGTCGGTGAAGTGCACAACTTGAACATACTGGTTTAGCTGGCATCTAGTACGTAAGTACACACATATGTAGGTAAATGATGACTCGTTTTACTTGAACAAGTAAGTACCTCGCTCTGTGTGAATTAACTCGGATATCTATGGTATTAACATTGGCTTCGGAGGAAATCGTAGAAGTTTTAAGAGTCATTTGATGCAATACTCATGGACAACACACGGCAGTAACTATGTGAAAAAGAAATAAGAAGCGATAAGTATACTAACACCTAACAAAAATCTACTTATAAAAACCATGTTGTCGTACAGCTTATGTTGAAAGGATTTAATTAAAAAAAATAAAAACACAGAGTAAAGGACATCAACGCGCAAACTGCGCCCTCGGCGTATACAACAGACACAACGTTGACGACGCAATGTCGACGACGCGACGCGATTCTCGTGAAACAATTTCCATGAAGTTTTTACAGAAATTCTTCTACAAGAGTCGCGTCGCGCCTGTCTGCGGGACGACCGTTTAATTGGTTATTAAAAAAAAAACAGTTATATAAAAAAAAAAAATGAAAAAATTACAATAGGTACCTACACGATCAAAATATTTGGAACAGCAGATTTTTTTCTTACTAACTGATGAAAAACTATTAAAGAGTTCATGATACAGCTTGCCCCTCGTGCAGCCTGATGTTTAAATACGCACGCATTACGTTTTTATAATGGTTAATAGTAAGTACAGAAACACTGGTGCAAATATTTGCTTCCTATTTTTTTATATGCAGACCTCTTGAATCTCGTAACTGCGTAGAATATTAATGAGAACGCAAACATTTTAGTATAATACATAACGTAATTTTCCATGATCATTTTTTGTCGGAGGTAAGCATAAAAACATGTTCTGTCGTGAGGATAAGAACACTCGCTCAATCAAGTTTACACGTGATATATTCATGGTAAACAAGTGGACGCTCCACCTGACGGTCTATTCTGTAAAAGTGTCACCGTGTAAACTTGGTACGTGTGCTGTCATTCCACCTCACACCTGACGCTACTGACAGCTCACTTATTCCACCTGACGCTACTGACAGCTCACTTCACATAACTTTTCCCAGGGACAAAGCTGAAATGTGTTACGTGTTATACTGGTTACACGTTGTAGTTTCACCCGCGGCACCCTTTTTCTGTTTCGCACCCACACGAGCTCTAAGTGCTAACTACTAACTGAAACATGTCACGTGCAGTTACACGTTGTAGTTTCACCGGCACCCTCTTTCTGTTTCGCACCCACACGAGCTCTAAGTGCTAACTACTAACTGAAACATGTCACGTGCAGTTACACGTTGTAGTTTCACCGGCACCCTCTTTCTGTTTGGACCCACACGAGCTCTAAGTGCTAACTACTAACTGAAACATGTCACGTGCAGTTACACGTTGTAGTTTCACCGGCACCCTCTTTCTGTTTGGACCCACACGAGCTCTAAGTGCTAACTACTAACTGAAACATGTCACGTGCAGTTACACGTTGTAGTTTCACCGGCACCCTTGTTCTGTTTGTTGAGCCCGTGCGGGTGGACAGCCACACGAGCTCTAAGTGCCAACTACCAACTTGTATACGGGAGTACAAAGCCTGTCACATAGCCGTTTTATCTTTCCATTCTGTGCATGAAACTAAGTAACATTGAGCAAAAATTATTACTGGGAAACGAAATTTTGGTGTGAACAATCGCTGTTAAAGATAGCGCGCAATGTAAAGCATGCAAGTTACAAATTTTAATGTTGTAATTTGCATGCGCAAGTTACAACATTTAAAACTTGTTCCCTTAAAAAGTTTCGTAAAAAGTTCCCACGTGTGGTCGGACTCTCGGCATCGTTAAGCGTTTTCTACACCCGGGATGTACGGTGCACGAGCTCCTTCGCAAACGCAGACCAAATAAAAAGTCAAGACATAGCGCTGCGAACAATACAGTGAATCATGCAAAAACTACACCTCACTATGTGCACACATGTTTACGAAACCGGCTTCACTTTACTGTTGACAGCCCTCTGTCTTTGTTTATTATTTGGTCTGAGTTCACAAAGAGCTGTACAACTTTCGCGTCATGGTACTCACCTCGTTCATGATCTTCGCGCGGTCCTCGGCGCACATGCCTAGGTCAGGAAGACCCATGTCGCCCTCCACGATGCTGATCTTACGGATGAAGTCGGGACATTCTTTGCGCAGTCTGTCGTACAGCTGGAACGTTACACAACGTTATTTATTTCAAGAATGGAAGACAAGATGTGGTTTCAAACGGGTACAAACAGCGTCAGTATGTCCTAACCCCTCAAGTTTTAAAATGTTACACATTAAATTCCTTACAAATAATCTAAAGAATACTTCAAAAAGAACCCATTGTTTCGACTCAGATTCGAACCATCGCATCACCGAACGTCGTCATACTCATACCGGCAGTTTGACGAACTAGCCAGCGAGCCCATATGAATTGCGTTGAAATTGTTATCTACTATGGTCTGAGTCATTTTATCTTTAGGTGGGATGTCTAATCGATAGATGTTATAATTTGAGGGTATCCATTAATTTTACTTACTTACGTTGTCTTTATAAAATTAATCCATACCCTCAAGTTATAACTATAACGTTTTATGTATACGTTCACTTAAAACGGCGAAGAGTAAACGACTACGATTTATTCATTAATTTTTAAAATGATTTATGATTTTATGAGAATTAAAATAGTTGTTCTGTGTAAACAAAATGTGAGCATAAAAGGAATTGCGAGACAGCTTGGCATAGCAGTAAGTTCATTATAATATTAATTGTGTTCTCCGATTTTTTCTTGTTGAGCTATTTGCGGTATCTTGTGTGGGGTATTTAATAACTTATTTAAAACCATTTTTTTCTATACAGAGACAAATGGTGCGCTTATGGGTGCGTAGATTTCAAGAATCCGGCGATGTTAAGACAATGTCCATGGCATGGAATATCTCTGTCCACGGTTCGAAGACATTTACACGCAGCGAACATTCACAGTTATCGACCTGCAAAATATGTCTAACAGAAGAACATCGAAGAGAACGATTGCGATTTGCCCAGAAATAGCATTTATATTAATTAAGTATGACAACAAAATAAACAACGAAGACATTTAACTCATTTGATTCCACTATTTTACTTTGTATAGCAAAATATTCTAAGTAGATATCATGAGCTAATAAGAGATGTTAATTGATTATCTATTGATAACATGTTTATTCACTTATTATGCTCATGATTGTAATCCTGCCAAACTAACTTCTAGTTCCTAGACAAGTTGCAAACGCTTCAAAACTTGTCTCTTTCGATGTCACTTGTCAGACTGTCAAATGTCAAATTTGTATGCTGAGACGTGACAGGTCACGTGACATTTCGTTAGGTTATGTCAATCTAAAATATTTCTACCGCTTACTATTTTATCGTTTACCTTAATAGGATGCCACTTGTCTAGGAACCCAATTATGTCAGTTCGCAAAATAGTATATTATGATAACTGTAAATAAAATTATCAAATCAAAATAATTCTTTGTTTTAAAATAAGAACATAGTTTTGTTAAATAATAGCAATAATAAAATAATATTATTATATGATTATTAAGGTATTTTATTTTTCTTTATTTTTAAATTCTTTATAAATAATTACTAAAACAAAATAGAAAAATATATTAAAATAATAATTATAATGAACAAAAAGCACATTTCGTGGCTATGATTTGAACTTCCACTCATAGGCACGGCAAGCGGTCTTAAAACCTCTAGTCTATTTAGACGATGAATAAAACGTTCGTAAATGTTAACCCTATTATTGCTTGTCGTTTTCGCAATAATAAAAGTATTAACGTTTTATTGGAAAAAACAATAATAAAAACAGAATTTTAAAAAATAAATACTATCTTAAACTTATTTATTCACTAAAACAATAAATTAATTAAAATAAAATGTTTTTGCAAAATACAAAAACCAACTTGGGCCTATCACGGATTTGAACGCACATGTCTTTTGGAGGGGTAATCACTTAATGAAGCTGTGTGTACCTTTATATTGTGCGCCAAATAAGGTGACAATTGAGGTCATTGACCCACCGACGTATCTGTTCAACTCGGAATATAAATTATGCTCTACTCAGATCAAGTGTATGAGTATCAATCGGATCTTTAGCGCAGGTGGTAAATACACTTTGCTTCTTCGTGTCACTTCCACATCACCGAATTGGCAGAATTTTCGATATAAAAACAGAATTTTTAAAATTGATCCACAATTGACAGAGAAATCGGTGAACACCAATAAAAAAATAAAGAAAAAGTAGCACATATATGCTCCTCCTTTTTGGAAGTCGGTTAAAAATAGAAGAGATTAGACCTTCCTATCTGGCACCAAATATATACTATCAACACGTATGAGGCCCACCCGAGTAGGTCATCGGTCCCACAAGGTGGACCGATGAACTAGTGAAGGTCGTGGGAAAGCGAGAAGCACAGGACCGGTCGGTGAGGCGACGTTTTGGCTAGGCTTATGTCCAGAAATGGACTTATTTCCATTCAAATGCTGTTTAAATACAGAGCGGTTATTTAGTCACCAAAGTCAAAGTCAAAGCATTTATTTCAAATAGGCACATAAAAGCACTTTTGATCGTCAGAAATTACAACAAATAGAATTGATTCTTGATGGAAAAGAATGGGCAAGAAACTCCACCGTTATCTACTCTTTTAAAATGTTTTACAATATTTTGCATACATTAATTATATAATAATAATAAAATTACTATACCACAATAGGTAAAAGAATTAAAAATTAAACCATGACATATAAATTAATTATCTGATAGATACATGGTGCTCACATATTTACAAACATGGTAAAAGTAAACGATTTACATTAAAATTTAAAAAATTACAAGTAATAAGTCAGGGTGTGAGTTAACGTAGTTATGGAATTTAAATCAAATAAATAAAAAAAGAATAAGTTTACTGGAAGGAAAAGGAACTTACAGGAGGATGTAAGATGATGCGTCCCTTCGATAGCAGCCTCCAGCACACCGGTTCAAGCGATATTTCCACCAAGTGTCACAAGAGAAAAGAGAGTTTGAGGATTCACCACACAGCACCAATATATTTATCACTTTTGAGTTTTTTGGCGGGAGCGCGGGCGCACACGTCATACGTGTCGCCAGTAAGCGAGCGGATTTTGGAGTGTTAGAGGGCGGGGGTTGTCCGAATGACCGGAACAGGAAATGAGTGGGAGTAAGGAAGGAATCGATTTTGATTGGAAGATCCTTCTCGAGTGAGCTAATGAGTGAAGTGTATAGTGTTGCAAGTATTATATGATTTCAATGGATTATTAGATAAAATTAATAATAAGCGTAGATAAAATAATGCGAATGGCGCAGACAACTCCCCCGGCCTAGAGGTTTTCCTCTAAATTGAAACTTTATGAGAACTTAAATTAAATAAATGAATTTAATTAAAAATAGAGTTAAGAAAAATTTGTAATTATTGTGTAGGTAGAGGACAAAGCCGCACTACCGGGCGTATGTAGGAACCGGAAGCAGTTCTAACTTTCACAGTCCTAACTATATTATCCTTGCCAGGATAAGTCGCATCTATGACACCTAAAGGCCAACAAAGCGGGTGAGCGTTGTTGTCTTTTAAAACAACAATAGTACCTATTTCAATAGGCTTTGACGGTGTGTTCCACTTCTCCCGCTGTTGCAAGGAAGTGAGGTACTCCTGACTCCAACGATGCCAGAAGGAATGAGTGATTTTATTAAGAAGTTGATAACGCGATAAGCGATTGTCTGAAATGTCTGTGACATCTTCAGCAGGTAAAAATTTAAGCGGAGTTACGTTTAAAAAATGGTTAGGCGTTAAAGCACTAATATCAGACGGGTCAGAACTTAAAATACTTAGAGGTCGATTATTTAAAAGACATTCAATTTGAACAAGTACGGTACTAAACTCCTCGTATGTTAATATTTGAGAACCAATGACTTTAAAAAGATGAGTTTTGACACAACGAACATTAACTTCGCTGAGTCCATTAAAATGAGGACCGTAAGGCGGACTATGTTTAAATCGTACACGATGTTCAGCTAGCTGTTCACCTATGTAATTTGTATGAGATTTGGATTGAATTAAGGCGTAAATTTCGTTCAATTTGCGCTTTGCGCCAATAAAGTTTGTGCCTCCATCACTATAAATCATAGCAACAGGACCTCTACGAGAAATAAAACGCTTAAAAGCGGCAAGGAATAAATCAGAACTAAGGTCAGAGACTAACTCTAAGTGCACTGCCTTAGTCGTTAGACAGACGAACACACAAATGTAAGCTTTGTGGCTCTTAATTCCGCGTTTTCGGATATGAGTAATGTAGAAAGGACCACAGTAGTCCACAGCGGTATTAACAAACGCTTTCGCTTGTGAAACGCGAAAGTCGGGTAGATCACCCATAGGAGGGTAAGTATTTTGAGGTTTAAGTTTAAAACATTTATTACAACTATGCACACGTTGTCTTACAATGTTACGAGCAGATAAAATCCAGAATTTTTGTCTAATTATAGACAATAAAAGAGCGGGACCCGTGTGTAAATTAGTTACATGATAAAAGTCAATTACGAGTTGAGTAAAACGTGATTTAGTTGGAATTAAAATGGGGTGCTTTTGACCATAATCAAGTTGAGAATGAGTTAGCCTTCCACCTACTCTGAGAATATTATTCGAATCCAGAAAGGGGTTGAGTTTAGCGAGACTTTTATTTATATTTTTATTAGATTTTAAAGCGTTAATTTCTTCAGAGAAATATCTACCTTGTACGTAACGTATAAGGTATATTTCCGCGGTATCCAAATCCGAAACGGTGGTACAACCACGCGAGTTTAGTAACTTGCAGAAACGTAATATAAATACCAAACTACGTAGTAAAATAGAATATTTAGAAATGCGGTCAATTAAAGATTGAATAGGTTGAGGACCTTCTTGCGTTACTTTAACTGAGAGAGCGATATTTTTAGTTTCCATTACTTCCGAATTATTATTATTTAAATTGATCTTAAATGGCTTGATTGGCCACTGATTTATGGGGAATGAAAACCAATGCGGAGCGTTAAACCAAAGAGTTAAATCTAATAATTGTTGAGGCGTTATGGGACGAGAAACTACGTCAGCGGGATTTTCAGTTCCATCAATGTGAAACCAATGTTTAGCAGGTAATTTTGAATTAATTTCAACGATGCGATTTGCGACAAATGTATGAAATCTATGCGAGGGCGAGTGGATCCAGGTGAGCGTGACTGTTGAATCAGAAAAGGCAAAAATATTATTAATATTACAGCGTTTACTTAAAACTTCTACAACCGAGTTGATTAAGTTTGCTAAGAGAAGAGCAGCACATAGCTCGAGGCGAGCTAAGGGCGTATTTTTAAGCGGAACGACGCGAGATTTAGAAGTTAGCAAGACGACTGATCCGTTATCTTCATCGTTAGAACTAACCCTTATGTAAACAGCGGCACCATAACAGCGCTCACTGGCGTCTGCGAACCCGAGGAGAGTGACATGAGAACCAGAGGTGATACCTACATGTCGCGGGAATTTTATTTGTTCGAGAAAGGAAAGTTCTTTGTGAAATCGATTAAATTTATTTTCAATATGAGCGGGTACAGGATCATCCCAATCAAGGTCATGCTTCCAGCATTCCTGAACTAAAACTTTCATGAATGCGGTAACTGGACTTATAAGACCTAAGGGGTCAAAAAGCCGTGCGGTTGCGGATAAAACAGTACGTTTTGTACATTTAAGAGAATTACCATTTATTTTAAATTGAAAAGAGTCTTCTACTGGATTCCACTGCATACCTACGATTTTAGTATTATTATTAGCGTCAGCGTCAAATTCAATATTTTGCGGGTTTAAATGAGTTGAAGGAATTTTATTTAAGAGTTCGGAATTATTAGAGATCCACTTTACAAGGTTGAAACCGCCTGAACTGAACATGGCGACCATTTCTTGATATGTCTGCTCAGCTATTTTAACGCCATCTAGCGAACATACGTAGTCATCCATATACATATGGTTTTCAGCCTCGTAAGCCGCGAGCGGGTATTTATCCCGACTATCGGATGCGAGTTGGCGAACTACTCTCATAGCTAAATAAGGCGAGCTTGAGACGCCGAAAGAAACGCGGTTAAATTCAAAAGTTGAAATCTCAGAATCTTTATTGAATCTGTATAAAATGCGTTGAAATGCGTGATGATCAGCGGAAAGATTAAGTTGAAAATACATTTTTTCGATGTCTGCAACTACAGCAACGGAAAACATGCGAAGATTAATTAATAAATCGAAAATGTTACTTTGTAGATTCGGACCTACATAAAGGAGATCATTTAGCGATTTACCTGAGCTAGTTTTACAGCTAGCGTCAAGCACGATGCGAGTTTTACTGGACTGTTTATCCGGGCGGTAAACAGCATGATGCGGAATATAATAATGCGGGATATTGAGAGAGGGATCTTTGACCTTGGTCAAATAACCTTTGTCAAGATAATCTTGAAGCGTAGCGTTGTAATTAGTTCTGATCTCGGGATCAGAATCTAACTTTTTTTCTAAATTAACGAGGCGGCGCATCGCCGTTGAGTGCGAATTTCCTAAGTCTGTACACGGAGCCTTAAATGGTAGCTGCACTGTGTATCTACCTGTTTCATCGCGAGAGTAAGTTGAATCAAATATTTGTTCACACGCCTGATCATCAGGACTCATGTGAATCTTATTAGGGACGCTTTCCAGCTCCCAAAAGCGTTGCGTAAGCGTATCTAAACTAAGCGTGCTAGTAGCACACAGAAAAGTTTGCTCGTTTTTATTTTTGTTTATTTGAGCGGGGCGAGCGCGCGAATTTATGCGAGGTTGACATTCAGCCCGACCCATGGCTATGTAGCCAAGGGTGGTTTCTACAGCGACGACCGAGGAGCCAGGTAAAGTTACCTTTCCACTTCCCAACAAAAGCGGGAAAAGTTCATTGCCGAGGAGGCAATCTATCTCACCGGGAACGTGGAACGCGTCATCCGCCATAGGTAAATTACGTAATGGAGTGAGATTTGTGATATCTATGGATATGTTGGGCAAGTCGTCAGTAATACGATCTAAAACCCGAGCGTGAATTGTATAACAACAGCGCTGATCAAAGCGGGAAAATATTTTAAATGTTGTAGTACCAAAAGAGGGTATTTTTGCGTGACCTATACCGAAAATAGAAGATTTGTCAGGAGTAATTTCTAAGTTTAAGCGTTTACAGCAAGCCTTTGTAATAAAATGACTCATTGAGCCTGTATCAAGAAAAACGCGGAGAGTATAAGGTTTATTATTATTATAAGCGTATACGGAAGCGGTAGGTAACAAAACAGTTGTATTATTTTCAACGCGCGAGGTAGCCGAAGTCATTGATAAATAAGGTGCGTTTGAATTTTCGCGCGCAACGTTATCACCTGCCGGTACGGGCGACGAATCGAGTGTCGCGGGAGCGGCAGACAGCGGGGGCGCGGGAGCGTGCGCGCGGGGCGCGCAGGTCGCAGCCGGCGCGGGCTGTACGCACAGCGGGGACGGCGCGGAACCATGTTCAACTACCCGAATGTTTGAATTGTTAAAGTTATCTATATGTAATAATGAGTGATGTTTACGGTGGCAAATCGAACATGTATTTGTTGACTTACACATTTTAATATCATGAAATCCTAAACAATTACGACAAAACTTATGTTTGTATACAAGGTCTAATCTATCTTTAACGTTTTGATTCATAAAATGAGAACATCTATAAAGTGGATGTGAATCAGGGGATCCACATACCTTGCAGGAACGCACTGGGGTGTCCTGGGTAGTACTTGCGAAGGCTTGGCTATTTTTAGATTTAGATGAGGATTTATTATTTTCATTATTATAATAACGAACTTTAGAGGGATTAGAGTGATTACGAAGCGTTATTATTTTACTTTGTTCTTTTAAAAATTGCGAAAGATGATCGAAAGTAGGTATTGCAATATGACTATGCGATCGTTCGAAAAGGTTAACGACCTCTTTATCGAGCTTACTGAGTGCAATATCAGTTATTATAAAATCTGACAAATCTGTTATGTTTAAGCGACGTAAAGCGGCTTGTGCCGAATGAAACTGCTCAAGAAATGTATCAATAGATTGATAAGGTTTAAATTGAATCATTTGATGTAAATACATGGAAGCTTGTACGCGCGTATCTTGATATCTTTCTATTAAAGCATTCCAAATGAGTAGGTAATTATTAGCGGTAGGTATGATACCTGAGCAAACAGTTAATGCTTTGCCCGAGAGACAACCTATTAAATACTGAACCTTTTCGGCGTCAGTTAGATGCGAATTATCATGAATAATACTTTTGAAGTTTTCATGAAAAGTTGTCCATTTGCTGGGCGTGCCATCAAATGAGACAAGTTTTAAAGGCGGTAGTTTACGATTTAAAAACTCGAATTTATTATTAGTGTTATCATTACTCGTATTTTGAGATCTAAGAATGTTAGATTCAATTGCTTTGATTTGACAATAGATTTCATCAAATGCGGAAAATGGGGCGTAGTTCGGCTTTGTCGTCGAACCACATTCTAATAAAGCTAAATTATAAGCATCAAGAGTTTCCATAAAGTTTGTTCTAATTTGCTCAAGGGAGCTAATTCTAGCTAGAAATTGAGATTTTAATGTATTATTTACGGAAACTTGTAGGCCGAGATCGTAAATGGATTGCAAAATTTGGAATAAATTATCTTTTTTCGACTCAAATAAAAGAACTTTAGGATCTTCCTCGGTAGAAACATAGGATTCTTTATCGGATTCCTTATCCTTACTACGCGTGGAAGCCATTTTTATGCGTTGAGAAATACCTATTCGAGTTTATAACCGTGTAATTAAAATAGATAAATGAGTGAATCTATGCGAACTTGCGTGAACAAAATGGACTTGTCTGTGTGCGTTATGTTTTGAGAAATATGCAAAAATATGCGTGAGATGAATAAAATATAGTTATAATATTATAAATAAAGGTTGTTTATATTGAAATAAGATGCGTTTTTATAAAAACAACTTAGCGTTGATGAGAGATTGAGCGGGAAATGTGCCCTCGTGGGCGCGTCTCGTGAGGTATCACGTAGACGGGTAATGGCGGATGCGTAATTGAGCGTTTTTATGCGAATAGATAGATAAATGCGATAAATATGATGTGTGTGATGAGTGTAGCGTAATATGCGTAGTAGATATGCGTTTTTTATCCGGCTCGAAGGACCAGAACACTTGGAAGGAAAAGGAACTTACAGGAGGATGTAAGATGATGCGTCCCTTCGATAGCAGCCTCCAGCACACCGGTTCAAGCGATATTTCCACCAAGTGTCACAAGAGAAAAGAGAGTTTGAGGATTCACCACACAGCACCAATATATTTATCACTTTTGAGTTTTTTGGCGGGAGCGCGGGCGCACACGTCATACGTGTCGCCAGTAAGCGAGCGGATTTTGGAGTGTTAGAGGGCGGGGGTTGTCCGAATGACCGGAACAGGAAATGAGTGGGAGTAAGGAAGGAATCGATTTTGATTGGAAGATCCTTCTCGAGTGAGCTAATGAGTGAAGTGTATAGTGTTGCAAGTATTATATGATTTCAATGGATTATTAGATAAAATTAATAATAAGCGTAGATAAAATAATGCGAATGGCGCAGACATTTACAATTAAATTACCAACCCGTTTGATTTTGTCTAGACAAGATTGTCCTATGGAGCAGGACCAGCATGTTTCCAAACGTTCTTATCTTGGATATAATCTTCTAATTTATAGTATGCTTGTTTACAAAGTGTACGTTTAATGTGAGTTTAAAATTTTCTTTCATTTAATTGCAATGTATCACAAGGTATTTTATTGCAATATTTAACACAGTACTCCATAAAAGATATAGTATATGTTCCTTGGCTAATCTGAAAAATGGTTGATGTATTTTATCTTTATTTCTAGTATTAAAATTATGTCTATCGCTTCTTTTATTAAAAAGATGTAGATTTTTTCTTACATACATAATATTTTCATAAACGAATTGGCAAGGTACCGTCATAATATTAATCCTTTTAATTTCCTCGGAGATTCGCGGCGACGTAGATTATAAATGGCTCTGACAGCTCTTTTGTGCAAAATAAAGACGGATTCAATGTCAGCAGCTCGACCCCATAGTAAAATGCCGTACGACATACTGCTGTATAAGTAGCTAAAAAAACGCAAGAAATATTATGTGAGGTCCCCATTGTAATTTGTCGTCTAGCGAGATTCCCAGAAAAACAGTTTGATCAACAAATTCCAGTTTTTCCCCATTCAGTATGATGTCACATTCACTACTTCTAACATTAGGTAATTTAAATCTAATGCATTTGGTTTTCTTTTCATTTAGTACCAAATTATTTACCGTAAACCAATATTGGACCTGAAGAATAGAGTTATTTACTCAATAAGTTTTCCTACGAAACTCGTAGGAAAACTTATTGAGTAGGACGGTTAACAATGATACTATGTAGCATCGATGGTGGCTCGAGTCATGGCCAGCCCTGAACGGGTTCTGAAGGTGATTAGGGACAGAGTGGACTGTCCGTATGTAATTCAGCGTTGTCAGTATGTGTACCGTATTGCTATTATGATATACTTAATATTGTTTGCATAATGTCTCACCACGTCGTCGAACTGCTCCTGTAGCCTCTTGGCGATGTCTTTGTTCCTTTTGGGTCGCGCCAACAGGAATATTTTCTTTAGGTCTGGACACGATCTGAAACAAACAAAAGTTTTTTTAGTATTGGTATAAAGTATAGAATAGAATAGAATAGAATATTTATTTGCCAGAAACATGGTGTTTACATAGGTGTTCATAATACATTGCATAGTGCTACATGTCTCACCGTTTTAACGGTATGCAAAAACAGTAGGCAAAAAAAGTAAGGCAGAAGTGAACCGGCTGCAGATGCAGTCACATCTTTATAGTGGGTGATTGCGCCAAAACTGCTGTGTTCGGTTATATCGGCTATGTTTGTGTCTTTATTAAAACTTTACAGAATTATACTAACTGCGTCGTTCGTCTAGTCACAATTCATGTATTTATTTCTCTAATTAAAACTGTTTAAAACCAATTACAGAATAGTATATTTCATTACAAGTGCGGAAAGGTTGTCATTGGAAACAAGTTGCAATGACGATTTCGCACGTGTACTGAACGACTATTTTTAATACAGTTGCGAAAAAATTAAGCAATCTAATAAAATAATAAAAACACAATAAACTCAACTAACTAATGGCGCCAACCATAGAATTTTTTTTTTTTTTTTTTTTTCTCTTCGCCCTACTTGGGCAGGCTAAGGTCTTGGACCATACCGCCTCGTCTTCAGTGTTTATTTATTGTCCTTCTTGACTAAAAGTAAGGCCAAAGCCTCGTCTTCAGTTTGAACCTTAATGTTCAAAAGTAAGTAAGGCCGAAGCCTCGTCTTCGGTTTCATCCTTCTTGTCTAAAAGTAAATAAGGCCACAGCCTTGTCCTTAGTAGTTTAAACCTTGTTTTAAATTTATTTTAGGCCAAAGCCACGTCTTCAGTATTCATTAGTCAAAATCATAATAATATGGTGTCATATCCGTGTATTCGTCATAAACATTTTGTAAAGTAAGGTCATATCCGAGTCATATCCTTCGATTAAGTCGCCCCGAACGGTTAAATTGCCCATCCAGTGCTTTCAATAAATTCATACAGTTCTATGTATGTACTGTAATTTTCCAGCAAACTTTGAGTGTCGCGCGGGATGCTTGCTGGCGTTTTATATATTTCCAATAATTTATCAACTAAAGGAATTCTTTGTAAATCATAAGCAGGGCATTCAAAAATTATATGATCTAGGGTGTGATCACTTCCTAAGTCACAATTGATACAAACTGGCGAAGTTATAATTTTCATTCTGGCTAAATGTGCGTTGAATCTTCCATGTCCAAGTCTAAGACGATTTAAAGTAGTATAAAATTTTCTGCTCTTAGGAAGAACAGATCTGGTGAACCAGGGCGCAGAACCAATGTTTGGATTTATTTTCACATACCATTTTCCTTTATTTTTTAGTGTTTCTTGCCAGTTCTCATGCCAAATACAGGTGTTTTGTTCATGTAATTTAGTAAGCAGGTCAGAACTTGGTATGGCAACATTTCTTGTCTCTGGGATGTCAACGTCAACAATAACTCTTGCAAGATAATCTGCGTTTTCGTTTCCTGCTACTCCTATGTGGGAGGGTGTCCATATTAAACTTATTGTAAATCCTCTAGAACCAAGATCAGCGTATAAAGTCCGAATCTCATATAAAATATTTCCAGTATTAACGTCCAGTTTCGGTTTTTGTAAGGCCATAAGAACACTCATGCAGTCGGTCACTATAAGCCAAGTTGTGTGACCAAGATTCTTTTCATGTATATACTGCAGAGCTGATAAAATGGCTAGAGATTCTGCTGTAAATATAGACATGGCTCCAGGTAACCGAACTCCATGTCCAACGGTAAGATGAGGTAGATATATAGCTAGAGAAACATTTCTATTGTTTTTGGATCCATCAGTAAATATATGCCTGTACCCAGGGAACTCTGCAATTAACTGATATACGTCTTCTTTACTCCTTAGGTCACGATTAACAGAAATGTCCATGGGCCAGAATTTGCTGATGTAATTACCAGAATAACATGGCCATCTGCCTTTACATTTCTCAATTTGATATTGATCATCAATACTAATTAGATTAGAAAAGTCATGAAATATATAAGGGACATTTACGGAATTAGAGGGACTGTATACTCTATAATAAAATAATATTTTCTTTAATAAAGGATGATTTTCAAAAGATAAAAGCTTGAGAATGTATTTGGATTTTAAAAACTGAAATCTTATATTCATAGGAGGAGTATTACATTCAATTTCAAGCGAATTAATTGGAGTTGTCTTCATTGCACCAGTTACGCATCTAAGATTGTGGTTTTGAAGAATCGCCAATTTGTGAACCAATCTCTGATCAGCCCCAAAGCATAAAAATCCATATTCAAAATGACTACGGACTAATGATTTATATAGCATAAGCAAAATTTTAGGATCAGCTGCAATTGACAGTGACTTTATAAAATTAAATGCTTTATTAGCTCTACCTAACAGATAATCAACATACTTAGTCCATGAGAGGTTGCTTGTAAAAATTATACCCAGAAACTTCACTTCATTCACTATTGGAAGAACACTATTATTGTAATAAATATGTAAGTCTGTTTCACACTCTCCAAACACTATAACTTTAGATTTTTCTGGACTAATATCCAAGTTTAGATAATGAAAATAGTTCTCTAGCCGAGTTAAAGCTGTGTTTAAGGTACATTCAACAGAACTTATATCTGAACCTGAAGCATAGATAACCAAATCATCTGCAAACTGCAAATTTGCCACATCAAGACCAAGTACAATGTTTAGTCTATGTAAATAAAGAAGATAAATCAATGGACTGAGGATGCCACCTTGACATACCCCTTTGTATGAAAAACGTGGCCCTATTAAACGTTTATTCACCTTGACATATACTTCTCTACCATGTAAAAAGTTAAAGATCCATATTATAATTTTTTCAGGGATACCAAGGGCACGAAGTTCACCACACAAAATGTGCAGATTGATGTTGTTGAATGCACCCACTACATCAAAAAAGACACCAACTAAATGATTGTCCATTTTATTAGAATTGTATATATCTAATTGCAAGTGGGAAATGCTGTCTCGAGTGGAGCAACCGCGTCGAAAGCCAAATTGATTTGATGGTAATAAACTATTACTTTCTATATAAAATTCTAGCCTTTGTTTAATTAGTTGTTCAAAGGTTTTTCCCATGCATGATGTTAATGCTACTGGCCTATATGATTCTGCTTTGTGTCTTACTTTGTTAGGTTTAAGTACTGGAATAAGACAGTCTGTTTTCCATTCATTAGGGATGATCAATTCCTGCCAGAGTAAATTAAAAACACTAAGTACGTCAGACAGTGCTTTAATTGAAACATTTTTCAGCATTTTATATGGTATTCCATCAAGGCCAAAAGCAGAATCACGTCTAGAGGATATCGCAGATTTTAATTCCTGAAGAGAAAATGGATAAATTAGATATTCATAATGTACTGAAGCTTTTACTTCATGAGAAATTGATTGAAATGGCCCCTCAACTGTATCTGGAGTATATTTTTTAAGAAAATTGAATACCCAAGGAGAAATATTATTACTTGGAGGTGTAAATGTTTTGTTAAATCTTTTTGAAATTTGCCAAACTCTAGATAATGGAGTAGTTCTATTAAATGACTCACATAGAGAAATCCAACTTAAATATCTTTCTCTTTTTAACACTAACTTTTTAAGAGCTTGTAATTTTTTAAATTCAATATATTTTTCCAATGTGGGATTTTGTTTGAATACTTTATAGGCATTCCTAGAGTCTTCTACTGCTTTAGTGCAATTCAAATTCCACCATGGTAATGGAATGCGTTTTTTACGATTATTATTTACTGATGCTGTATCAAAAGATGTAGCAGATCTTATAGTTGATGGTAATGATTTAATAACAGCTAAATTTAATAATTTTATCAAGTGATTATATGACTGTAATGGGTTATCTTGATTAATTTTAAAATCCATTAGCAAACTATCAACACTCTCCTTGTATATTTCCCAATCAACCATGTTAAAATTAAAATGTTTTGGTAAATTTGAAGTTTCCATATCATGTGGGATATTATAATTGTTATTAATAACTAACCTTGTAATTACAGGCAAATGGTAACTACCTAAAGGATCATCATGAACAGACCAGTAACAAGACAATGAAATTGAAGTCGATACTACAGTTAAATCAAGTGCATTTCTTTGCCACCTATCAGAGCCTACAGTAGTCATTTCTCCATCATTTAATAAAACCAAATTATAGTCATTAATGATTTCAAGCACATCTCGGCCGCGTATGTTCACACTATTACATCCCCAAGCCGTATGATGTGCATTGAAATCTCCACCGATCAAGAGAGGACCAGGGATATTGCGAATTAAATTATCAAACTTATACTTAGTAAATGAAGCATTTCCGGGACTATAAAAACTGACTAATGAAATTTCTTTATTATTGCCATACATTAAACGAATCGCTATATTTTGTATGGAATCGTCATATAAAGTATCTATTTTACTAAATTGTAAACTGTTATGTATTAAAATGGCTACACCATTGTGTGTATTACCTGAGTCTAATCTTACTATATTATATCCTTTAATACTAAATCTCATGTGAGGCTTGAGCCAAGTCTCACACAATAAAGCTACATGTATGTTATACTCATGTAAAAAATACGAAAAAGCATGTTTGTTACTATTGATACTCTGAGCATTCCACTGTACAATATTTAGCTGATCCATAAAATTAAGGTTTATTTATATTATTCTGAATTTTTGATAATAGAACATCTTTTATGCTTTGAGTGCAAATACTCTTTTCGTTATTTTTATTTTGAGAAATTAATGTTACTATTGTCTGTATTAAAATATTTAAAATTGGTTCTGTTTCAATTAGTGATTTTAATTGATTAGCAGGACTGGTCTTTGAAAGAGATGGAAATGACTTTTCATTGAATAAGTCTGCATATGATTTTTTATTAAGTTTGTTTTTGTTTTCTTCCACTTTTTGTTGTTTGACTGGGCACTGTGCCGAAATAGCCACATGTTTACCTTGACAATGACAACATGTTGCCTCTGTTGGTGGTACTTGACATTCTTTATAATTGTGGTCCTTTGTACATATGGAACATCTTTGGGAGTTCTTACAAAATTTTGCTATATGACCATACCTTAGACACTTCAGGCATTGTTTTACCGGCGGAATGTACGGACGTACTTCGAATCGCCAGCTGTTCAGGTCTACACTATCGGGTATCGTCGCACACGAGAATGTGATGGACACCGTCTTCGTAGGCTGGAAGGACACCCCCCCTCCTTCTGAAATAGTGCGACGCATGAATCTTCTGATGGAAATGATATTCTTTGTGCTAGTTATTGCGTTATAAATGCGTTCGTTGCTCAAGTCAATTGGAACATGCATAATAACACCTATATTTTCCGTAGCGGCTGCAGGAATACTGGCTTTCAATTTATAAGTATCCAAAAATTTACGGTTCAGTAAGGCTGCATTAGCTAAACCAGGACGTTCGAAAATAACGCCAATTTTGTATCGATTCATGCGTAATAATTGTTTTACGCCCTTATTATATTTTTTTATGTTGGTTGAAAGGGACATCATGTCTCTATCACCTATCGGAACCAAGTCAATGCTTTCCAAAAATACAACATATTCAAAGTTGCCTCCGTTTTCAGGATATGACCTAATGTAGTCAGGAATCCTGAATTCCCGATACTTATCTTTTTCTGCTGGTAGAGATTCCTCCTCTGAAGAGCTTGAGGTTCCACCGTCTTCTTCAGAGGACCCCAATGGTGGAACAGAAGACGAAATATCTTCTTTTTTTCTTTTTTTTGGATTCCCTTTTTTCCCCATCTTGAGAAAAGCAACAAAATGAATTTAAGAATAAATAAAATAATTATTTGAAAATTAGTTTTAAAAAAGGCGCCCTTTCGTTATGAATTTCCCACGCTTTTTTCCCAACCATAGAATATAAGCAGAGATTTTTTTTCTTCACCCATTCTGGTAGGCAAAGGGAACTATGCCCATACAGCCAAGTCTTCAGTAGAATTTTTTATTGATATGAAACGAAAATGAAATTTAATGAGATGAAATGAAATGAAACCTAACCTAACTCATTCAATAAAATCATTAAATCTGATATTGAAACAAATTAGTAGCTTCTTTTTAGAAATATACGTATTTGCATGAATCATAAAAACTTCTATGATTTTTTTTTGTAAAAACTTCATGGTTGGTTTTTCTTTTTAATAGACATTATTTTGACAGTTGGGAAAGAGAACGCACGAGTTCGGGAAAGGTAAAAAAAGCACGAGTATGTAATAGCCCACATCCCGAACGCTATACGTCCCTGCAATACGCCACTTTTGAGCAACTGTATTAAAAATTAAACTTACAGTTTGTATAAAAGTACTTACACATAAAATATAAAATCATCAAGTAAAAAGTTAACAACACTTTCATAAATCCCTTTCACAGTACTTCTGACATGCCGACAAAATCTTCGTCCATTCGTCCGCAAACAGATCGTTTGTTGGATTGAAGTCCAAGAGATTATTAGGTAAGTGCAGCCAGAGTACGTGGAACTGGGGACTTGGCACGCGCGAGGTGCAAGATGGAGGCACCGCATTCAGCTTGTGCTTCCTGCCTCGGAAGTAGTTGTCTCGCACAAAGAGCGAGCCAGCACATCATGTAGATCGCGCGTCAATATTGTCACGGAGCGTCTTAAAGGCTATGGTGAGCTGCTCTCTTGCTCGTCTTTTTTTTAACCGACTTCATAAAAGGAGGAGGTTCTCAATTCGGATGTTTTTTTTTATGTATCTTCGGGCATAACTCTCTCATATATAGACGGATTTGCAAATTGTTTTGTTCGAAAGAGGCTTATTCCGAAATGGTCCCATTTAAATTTCCTAAAGATCTGATGATGAGTTTCGGAGACAGACAACGGAACTCTTCAATAAATGCCAGCAAATCAACCGCGATTGTTGCTATAGCATATGTATGCATTGTTTACGCAATTACATAACATCACGCCTGTACCCTTTAAAGGGGTAGGCAGATGTGTTCAATAGCTTCCTGTCACTGATATTCACATAGCAAGTAGTGTTATATGAATTTGTTTGGGGTAGGTAGGTACAATTAAAAAGTGAAAAATAAAATCTGTTTTAAAAAAATACAACCGACTTTCAAAAAAAAAACACTACAAAGTGAAAGAATAACTTCGAAAGTCGATCAACTGTACTCCCTGAGCACGAAACCCGTCGTTTCGGCTGAAGTTTCCTACTCCGTATCACATGCGGACATATGATTGCTTCGTGCCCGAACTAAGAATTAATGACAACACGATTTGATAGTTGTGCCTACTCTACTGCACTAGGTCCGAATAATTGGAATTGACATTGTTTTGACGGATCAACTAGTTTCGGACGGGCCCCGTTGACAGAGTTAGTGAGTATAGAGTATACCTCCTGAACCGGCGTTTGATTCCTAGCTCAGGCTTTCCATTAATATTCACTCCTTCAGGTAAGCTAAGTATGTATTTGATATTTGAACAATAACCATTGCTTTATTTTGTTATCGAGCTGACGACAATTTCGCAATTGTCTATTGATTTTGTAAAAGGGTTTGTCATTCCAGTGAGTTACGCAAATAGAGTGCAGTTTGCTTTGCAAGTTGTCTATCCCCTGATCTATGCAGTCGTACCGACAAGTAGAACCTACGCAACCACGGTGGTGCTACAGCGCCATGTCCTGATCAAGATTACGCAGGCGCAGTGTGATTGATATGCCGCTCGCGTGGCGGGCGTTAAGCTGAGGCGAACTGACAGACAGATTGCTTGGCTATGAGTGCAAGTACGTACATTAACAACATGAATATCGTGAGAAAGGTACACTATAAATGAAAAGAAGATATATCACGTCTGTATTCCCGGAAGGGGCAGGCAGTCGTACAAAGTATCTACACCCATATTTCGTACAAAGTATCTACACCCATATTTCGTACAAAGTATCTACACCCATATTTCGTACAAAGTATCTACACCAATATTTCGTACAAAGTATCTACACCCATATTTCGTACAAAGAATCTACACCTATTTCGCTATTTATGTTTTAATAGTCTCATGTAATAGGCGATTGAAAATATCAAATAACCGCGAATGTTTCACATTTCCTGATGAAAATACCCAAAGTTAATTTTATCTATAGGTACTATAATATTATAAAGCTGAAGAGTTTGTTTGTTTGTTTGGTTGAACGCGCTAATCTCTGGAACTACCAGTCGGATTTAAAATATTCTTTTTGCATTTGATAGCCCAATTCTTGAGGAAGGCTATAGGCTATATAACATAGCTATATAACACAGAAAGAACGCTAATCAAAAACGAAGTAATAGCGCGGGCAGGCGATGCGATGCCACGGGGTGGGTCGGAGTAACAAGAAATTTCACGCGGACGAAGTCGCGGGCAGAAGCTAGTCAACCCATAACCCTACGTTCTTGCTACTACTAGACAGATAAAGAAGTCATTAAGAAGTCATTTTGACTTGGTAAATCAACCACCACCTCTTCCAAACTCTTTGGGGATTACGTGTTATTGAATTAATATTGATTTTATTTTTATTCGTTGCTCAACGATTTTTTAACGTGATGTGCTAAATCATATGCTAATAAGAATGGTTATTCCCACAGTGTTTGACAAAAATCTCACGGAAAACTAAAAGAAAAAGCTTCGTAACAATATTAGTCATTCAGCACAGGAGCTCTACAGCCCTAAGTGATACATAAGTCATGAGTTGCGGTCGCTTTGCTTCAGTTTGCAGAGCAGGTTCATTCCCTACTTCACGTTAGGGAAAAATATAAAGTTCTCACGAGCTTTAACTAAACAAACTGTACTGCGGGTAGTTGCGTAACACACTCACAGTAGCAATGAATTTCATTTTGACAGTTCAACAACATTCATTGCGTTATTTGCGTTGCTGAGCAGACAGATTTTTCGAACATATGAAGCAATGGATTAGCAAGATCCCTCAAAATGATTCAGATTGTGAATGGTAGTGTGTTACGCAAAAAAGGTGCGGAATAGTCAGTCATATTACT
The DNA here is from genome assembly GCA_963855955.1 of Luperina nickerlii. NCBI lineage: Eukaryota > Metazoa > Arthropoda > Insecta > Lepidoptera > Noctuidae > Luperina > Luperina nickerlii. The sequence continues at coordinate 124,485 of OY979690.1, forward strand.
ATACTCTACTGATCTACGAAACGATATTGTACTTTGATTGCGCCTTTATTTCAAAATCAAACCAATTTTTTTGTACAAACATAGCGTATATACAGATATCTGAATATTATGTATTCGTATGTGTAATATAGCTCACTATGTCTGAGCAAAAACGGTCAAAAACGGTGAAGAAAAACATCGTGAGGAAACCGGCATGTCCTAGAACCAAAAACTAGAAGACCTGTGAAATCTACTAACCCGCACTGGGCCCGCGTGGTGGGTTACAGCCCACTCTCTCTCACAGAGAGGAGGCCTGAGTCTCAGCAGTGGGAACAGCCTAGGCTGATTATGTGTATGCCTGAGCAACAAGGGCGGTTCTCGTAGTTATGTGTATGTCTGAGCAACAAGGGCGGTTCTCGTAGTTATGTGTATGTCTGAGCAACAAGGGCGGTTCTCGTAGTTATGTGTATGTCTGAGCAACAAGGGCGGTACCCTTGTTTGAGGAAAATTTTGCAGTTTTTTATATAAATACAGTATTTCAACAATGCATGTCAGTGCCTCTTTACATAGATGTAGATGAGTTGAGGAATAACTGCGTGTCGTGGCGGACTTAGTGTGTGATGTAACTGACGCAGAGGAATAATGTGGCGAGAAAAGTGTTCAGCATGAATGTGGATGACTATAACAAAAGAAACATACCAAAGAAACGATGGATGCTCTGTGTGAGAGATGCTATGGCTAAAAAGGGGAGATGGAGATGACGGTTGATAGAGATGTGTGGGAGAAGAAGACATGGTTCGCCGACCACTGATACATTGCGATAAGCGCAAGAGGATGATCAGGGTATCGTGCTACCCGGTAACTAGGTTGTGACGGTCAGATAGGTAGGTCGCTCTACGTTAAATACTGGTATTCAGCCGGAATGACTGGAAGCTGACTTCAACACGATAATCTTCTCTCTCTTTGATCTTGGTATCCACGATAATTGACAGGTATAAATTTGAACCCTGTCAGTCAGAGTAGGACAGTTTAAAAACATTTCATTGTTGTTGGTGGTGGTATCAAATTGATTTTTGGGTGATGTCTCCGAGTGTGGAAATTGTGACTACATTGTTGTATTGGGTTCCGACCTGTAAAAACTCGGTCTGGTCGCTCCACGTACGGTCGCGTTCAACGCCGCTTGCGCAATCAAGGCCGCGAGTGTACGTGCTGAGGACGAACGCGGCACAACTGCTCATTAACAATCAACGACTTATATAAACCAACAGGCAGCTGACGGCGCGACGTCGGCCGCTGCTGGCCCTGCTCAGTGTACACACCTCCTTTTGTTAACGCTGATCGGAATGTTAATTTGATGAGCACAGGCAAGCCGACATGGATCTAAATGAACGTGGTGAAATAGAGAACTAGCATGAATCTTACGTTACGTGCAAGCGACGTCGACGCGCAGACTGTTGTTGCCATGAACAGTCTAAGATTCTAGACAGAGCAGAAAGTATTAGCCGGTCGGTCAAAATATGATTCGCGGCCGTAACAAATATGTATTTACAGAATTATAATCATTAAAGTCATCAACACAACTCTCTAAGACCACATAACTCCGAAGAATGACGATTTCATGAAACAGTTATTCTTTGGAGTTACGTGGTCTTAGAGAGTTGTGTTGATAACTTTAATGATTATAATTCTGTAAATACATATTTGTTACGGCCGCGATCATATATTAATCAACGTACAACTTAATACTGACCAGCAAATTGCAAAAAACCTAAAAAAATTGAATTTCGCGGACTACCCTGGCGCTTTCGCCTTAACCAGTTGCTTATACGAAGAACTTATTGCCTAGCCGGAAAGGCCTAGTCCGAGCTGCCTGCATAGTTTAGCCGGAAACCTAAAATGAGTAAACACAGTACGAAATCTATACTAACATTATAAAGAGGTAAGTTTATTTGTTTGTAAGTTTGTATCTAGGGAGTAATCTCTGGAACTAGTCGGAATTGAAAAAATATTTTTGCATTTGATAGCCTTAATCTTGAGGAAGGCTATCTAGGCTATTTAACATCACGCGGTGACCCCTAGGAGCCGAGCAAAAACAAGAAATTTCACGGGCAGAAGCTGAAGAGTTTGTTTGTTTGTTTGGTTGAACGCGCTAATCTCTGGAACTACCAGTCGGATTTGAAAAATTCTTTTTGCATTTGATAGCCCAATTCTAAAAGCCCAATTCAAAAAGAAAAAAATGTCAGAAAGAACGCTAAGCAAAAACGAAGTAATAGCGCGGGCAGGCGATGCGATGCGACGGGGTGGGTCGGAGTAACAAGAAATTTCACGCGGACGAAGTCGCGGGCAGAAGCTATATTTAATACAGCTAAGTATATTTGATATACAACGAGACAATTTTTTTTTGGTATGGAACTTTGCAACCGCTCATAACTACGACACTTTTGATACTAGAATAATGTTTGGACATGCAAAAGATGGCTCATGTCCATACCAATTTTGAGGCAGGAGTTCATTTGTCTTTGACGTCACATGGAGAGTGCAGGTGCATGCGCGAGGTCCTCTATATTCGTAGCAGTAAAGGCCGTTTTCGTAGCTCAAGTATATAGCTATACTACCAACACGCGACTTCTCTTTGTCCGTACCCAAGTAAATGCAATGAGTTTTTAATACCTAGTTACCATTTACAGCAATACGTTATTAGTTAATAACTCGTAAACGTGCACTTTACGATGCAATCATGCAAAATTTAAATATGCAGTTATTGTGAATTACAAGTGAAGCACAAGAGTAAATACCAATCAGAGACTGAGCTACACGGGGCCCGGGGTGGCAGGACATCCACACGCAACCTGTTACCCTGGATACAATCTGAGACTGAGCTACACGGGGCCCGGGGTGGCAGGACATCCACGCGTAACCTGTTACCCTGGATACAATCTGAGCCTGAGCTACACGGGGCCCGGGGTGGCAGGACATCCACGCGTAACCTGTTACCCTGGATACAATCTGAAACTGAGCTACACGGGGCCCGGGGTGGCAGGACATCCACGCGTAACCTGTTATCCTGGAACTGGATACAGTACATGATTCTGAATCCCACTACGTTGAAACTTTTCGTTGTTTATTGTTTTTAACCCCCGACGCAATAAACGACGGGATGTTATATGTAAGTTTGACGTGCCTGAGTGTGTGTGTGTGTGTGTGTCTGTGGCATGCATCGTAGCTCCCAAACGGATGAGCCGATTTTGATTTTATTTTTTTTGTTTGAAATGTGAATTAGTCGGAAGAATAATTTGTTTTTTGACGGAAAATAAGAACCTGTTTAATCAGGTTTATTTCCGTCCAAATTACCTAAATCTTAAAACGCAAGAAAATCGAAGAAAAGAAACAAAAAAATTAAGGAGTTCTTACAAAAAGCATGAAATAAAAAATTTAAAAAACCTCCGACACAAAATAATAAAAAAAAATTGTATGAACACAAAAAGACTAAAACAAGTGAAAAACTATGATAATATAGGCACAAATAGAACAAAAAGGATAAGAATTTAAAATTTTGAACATACCCACGACGGTTAAATGTAATTGGAAAAGGATAAAATAATTTACAAACCCCCGGTGCCTTTGTGTCGCGCGCGATTCGCGTCACGCGTCGCGCCTGTTTGCAGGAGCCTTTAAAGGCTCGTACACACAGGCGCGACGCGACAGTGCGACACGATTCTGCGATATATATCCGTAGAACATTTTCTATGGAAACGCGCGCGACACTTCACACAGGAGCGACTTGTCGCGCCGCGACCGTGTCGCGGCGCGTCAAGGCTCGTACACACAGGCGCGACTTGTCGCGCGACGTGTCGCGTGGCGATTCTGCGAAATTATCGCGCCGCAACACCTTTCACACAAGCGCGACGCGAATCGCGGCCGCGACGCGACACAACCTAACCTAACCTACCCAGGTACTTACTCATGTCGCGTCGCGGCCGCGAATCCGCCGCGACACCATACAAAATGAACATTTAGTATGGAGTCACGTCGCGCCGCGAATCGCGGCCGCGACGCGACACAACCTAACCTAACCTACCCAGGTACTTACTCATGTCGCGTCGCGGCCGCGAATTCGCCGCGACACCATACAAAATGAACATTTAGTATGGAGTCACGTCGCGCCGCGAATTCGCCGCGATATCGCCGCGACACGAGGGTATTATAAAAGGCAGTGCAATCCAAACCGAGCTCAGTAGTAGACGATCTTCGTCAGAGGACGAAGGCAGGTCTGTGCGTGTTTGCTGAGCGTGGGTCCCAGGTTCGATTCCCCGGCCGGCCGACATAACCCAACATAAGTTTGACCACACAAGCACGAACGACGACACTGAGGAATTCGACCAAGGTGCTAAGTGACTTAGGTATGTGTAATTAAGTATTTTTATTACGGAGTTTTCAATTTATATAATATGACTTCGTAAAAGTAACTTTTACTCATAAAGTTTACTCTAGCCTGTAACACATGTTTATGGCTTTGTTAGAGGACGACGGTAGATCTAGGCGTGTTTGCTGAGCGTGAGGCCTAATGATGGGTTCTTCATCAGATGACGATGACCTTTTGTTATTAGCAGTAGCTATTGATGAAGATAGAAGACAAGAACACAGTCGCATTAAACGCTGGTAAGTCGCAACATTAAATTATCTATTTGTCTAACTGTTTCTCGCCTTGTTGTTATGTGGGTACCTAGGTACGTTTCAATACCTACACAGTCGGGATGCAACGTAGGTACTTAATTGTAATTAGCTTCACTATAATAAAGCTCACGGCTGAAGTTTTTTGAAAAGGTTTTTAATATGGAATTAGTAAAATGCGATAAATAGCTACTTAGCATCAATACGATTAGTAGATGATTCGATAAAATAATTGTATAGTGTTGTTGTTTGTACCTACTTATTATAATTTGATTTCTTCTTGCAGGAAAACATCGGTCCACCCAATAAATGTTATTTTTGTATTAACAAACAAATTAAATAGGTACCTATTTTATATTCAATCTATGTAGGTAGGTACTTAACTCTAAATGGGCGGGCTGTGGCCCGTGTGTCGACCTGTGAAGACGAGGCATTAGTGTAGGCAATGATGTATAAAACTATAGATACGTTGTCCGCACTCTAAAATGGCAACATGAAATGAAGCCAATTGGCCACATTGCGCTCAGTCACGCACCAACCTGTCGCGCGACGCTATGTTTGTTTTTAATTTATATCGTATTTGAAAACCTGTACAAAACATAAAGAAAATATTCCGCCGTGTGTTTTCAGAGGATGTAAAAATTATACCCCAAAAGTTAAAGACAAAAATGTGTCATTTCACGCGTAAGTTTACAAAACTAGATTATTTTATTTTATTTTGTACGACGCTGCGTCTAATGGCGGCCGGCGCATGAAGTTAGTAATCACGTGACGTTAGGGGAGGTTGGGACACTAATACACAAGTTTTTTTTTTGGTTGTTAGAATTTATAATATTGTTTGAATATAATATTATGCACTAGTTATGTTATGAATATACATTATTGTTTTCCGTTTCATTTTAGATTGCCTACAGATGGGCTGATAAAAGAAAAGTGGCTTAACATAATAAGGGTTCAAAGACATGAAAACGATTGGCTACCAACTCCCTATACTAAAGTTTGCTCAAAGCATTTCTCAGCTGACGATATTTATGTGACGAAAAAAAATTATCGAAGAATAAAAAAGACTGTGCGCAGTTCCTATAATTATGGTAAAATTATACGTCATTTAAAACACATTATTTAAAAGTATTGGTTTTTGTGAAATAATCGGATTGTTATATATACAATGTGATAGGGGTGAGACTTCTAACCCGTTAAGGCTGTGTACTACATCTAATTTTATCGACAAAAAAAAATAATATGGGGGGTTGAACCCCCTCCCCCTAAAAATTATGGCTATTTTAATATTTTTTTAATGTACTACGGCGCGATTGATACTTTATGTGATATCAAAGGTTGTATGCGTCGTAGAAACAAAAAAAAAACGACAAACGGTAGCTAATAACCTTGGCTAACTCATTCATTACTTTTTTCATATGTTTGATAATGTTTTGGTGAGAAAAAAAATCATTTCTGAATTATTTTGACCGAAAAAATCGCTATTTTTCAATATTTTCACGAATTACTCAAAACTATGTCCCATAAAATTATTAATAATTTGCGCTCACTTAAAAGTATTTGAGTTATTCTTTCTAACGATACCAAAAACATCACCATAACATTACAAATTCAAGTATTAAGAACCATTAACCATATCATAACAAAAGCAGGTAACAAACCAGGTAACAAACCAAACAGGTAAAAAAATAATATGGGGGGTTCAACCCCCCATATTATTTTTTGTCGATAAAATTAGATGTAGTACTCAGCCTTAACGGGTTAGAAGTCCCACCCCTATCACATTGTATATATTTTAAACATTTAAAAGATATAATATTGGTATTACTTTACTCGTAAAGTAGGTAACACGGTACAATTATCAATTATTTTATTAACTCTAGAAAATCGAGTGTCCTTTTTTCCCCATATGCCTCTGATAGCTACGTCACTCATGCGCTCGACCAATGAGCATGTAATTTGACTATTACTTATCCTGTGACGTAACTGAAGATGTTTATTTATCTCCCTCTAGCAACAGACATCCCGCCGTACGGTGTCATATTTTCTTTCCCTTTCTTTACGCGTATCAGTTGTTATCTAGTATTTTCGCCGTTTTTAAGCGCCGAGATGTTGGTTGATAACGTGTCTATATATAATACGTCATTGAGTGTAGGATCCTCAACACATTCTGCACGTAGTTTCGTAAAAACGCTCACTATTTCTGCCCCGCATTTCATCAGCACTGTCGCATTCCCAAAAATCATGTTGCCGTATTCACGAGCACAGTTCAGTTCGCGTCAAATAACTTTGCCGCTCTGAAGCTAGGGTTTTCCCTAGCCGAGCATGCATTATTATTTATTACATAAGTACGATTCAATAGCTATCGATCGATTAAACGTAACGCACGTTCGCTCGCGAACCGAGTCGGGAAGGAACTAACTAAGTACCTACTAACCAGATTACTAAAAATACTAAAGAAGTAGGTACTAAGAAGATCAAACATGCCGCCTGCGTGCGGGGCCCGCTGTCAAACGTTACCGCCGCGCGGACGCCGCCGACGCGGCGTGTCTTTTGATGTGCAAAGGTCAACAATTTACAGAGGAGAAAATGTTTAAAGATTGTTTTCATTTTCTAACTTTTAAATACGATTAACGGGTTTCTTAGATTAAACTAAGTTAATTATCCACTTTAAATTGATTGGGTTTACTTACCTAATAAATATTGTACCTATATATTTATATTTACAGTTAGGTATTGCAATAAACGAGCGCGCGTCGTGTGACTCTAATCACATTGACATAAAGTTCAAATTCAATTGATTCACGATTCAATAGATTCATGATGAAGATTTTTTAGTCAATCACGGCTGAAGTCGCGATCTTTTATTTTATTAATTCACTAAGTATCGATTATCGACTGACATAAGTACAAAACTTTTATTAAATGCACGACCCAGTGCATCAATTTGTTAACGGACGGCCCTGTTAAAAAATCTTGGTTAGTAAACAAAAATACTTCGTAAAAGTACGTACGTCCGAATTCACCAGTGTCGTCGTTCGGCTTAGGTACCTAATCTAACCTAAGTGTGTAGATGCACATGCACATAGTTTCTGTGTGCGTTAGCTCGGGAACGTTCAGGGCTCAGTCAGTATCGTCCACAAAACATAAAATAATATCCTAACGGGCTACTAGAGCTGTTTTGCGCCAAAATTTTACAGGCGTAATGTATGTAAGTATGTGTGTATGTTTAAAAAATATGTCTAATGAATGAGTGACCTAATTATAAATAGACTGCCTCGTTGGTGTAGTGGTCGCAAGTGCAACTGCGCGTGAGGTCCTGTGGGAGCTGTAATGTACCTGAATGTAACACAGCCGTTGGCATTCAGACGTCGAACTCGAACTGACTCACGCACAGCTGATATCACTAGCACTCGACTGCCAGCGGAGCCCAAGCGGCTCTCAAATGACTATAATAAAATGTACTATAACAGACCGCGTCCGCTAAAAGTACGACAAACGCAGATCGTTCCAACTCGCGTCGAGAGTTAAGTAGGTATACATAGATTAGATATACTTAATAATAATTTAATTTGTATTTTAATACAAAAATAACAAACAATATTTGTATTGAACATTTAATGATTTCAGATGTCTTACACAATGTTAATTATGAGTTGCAGGCAATAAATTGTAAAATTAGCTTCTGCCCGTGACTTCGTCCGCGTGAAATTTCACCCTCCCCACATTCATCCTCTTAGGGGTGGAATTTCGAAAAACCCCTTTCTTGGTGGATACCTACTCTTCATAAAGAACACACCCTCCAAATTTTGTCTCTAGGATCAGCGGTTTAGGCTGTGCGTTGAAATATCAGTCAGTCAGGACTTTGAATATAGTTATGTCGGCCGACCGGGGAATTGAACCTGGGACCAACGCTCAGCAAACACGCACAGACCTGCCTTCGTCCTCTGACGAAGATCGTCTACTACTGAGCTCGGTTTGGATTGCACTGCCTTTTATAATGCCCTCGTGTCGCGGCGATATCGCCGCGAATTCGCGGCGCGACGTGACTCCATACTAAATGTTCATTTTGTATGGTGTCGCGGCGAATTCGCGGCCGCGACGCGACATGAGTAAGTACCTGGGTAGGTTAGGTTAGGTTGTGTCGCGTCGCGGCCGCGATTCGCGGCGCGACGTGACTCCATACTAAATGTTCATTTTGTATGGTGTCGCGGCGAATTCGCGGCCGCGACGCGACATGAGTAAGTACCTGGGTAGGTTAGGTTAGGTTGTGTCGCGTCGCGGCCGCGAATTCGCCGCGACACCATACTAAATGTTCATTTTGTATGGCGTCGCGGCGATATCGCGGCCGCGACGCTATTCGCTACCTGACGCGCCGCGACACGGTCGCGGCGCGACAAGTCGCTCCTGTGTGAAGTGTCGCGCGCGTTTCCATAGAAAATGTTCTACGGATATATATCGCAGAATCGTGTCGCACTGTCGCGTCGCGCCTGTGTGTACGAGCCTTCAGGTAGCGAATAGCGTCGCGGCCGCGATATCGCCGCGACGCCATACAAAATGAACATTTAGTATGGTGTCGCGGCGAATTCGCGGCCGCGACGCGACACAACCTAACCTAACCTACCCAGGTACTTACTCATGTCGCGTCGCGGCCGCGAATTCGTCGCGACACCATACAAAATGAACATTTAGTATGGTGTCGCGTCGCGCCGCGAATCGCGGCTGCGACGCGACACAACCTAACCTAACCTACCCAGGTACTTACTCATGTCGCGTCGCGGCCGCGAATTCGCCGCGACACCATACAAAATGAACATTTAGTATGGTGTCGCGTCGCGGCCGCGAATTCGCGGCGATATCGCCGCGACACGAGGGCATTATAAAAGGCAGTGCAATCCAAACCGAGCTCAGTAGTAGACGATCTTCGTCAGAGGACGAAGGCAGGTCTGTGCGTGTTTGCTGAGCGTGGGTCCCAGGTTCGATTCCCCGGTCGGCCGACATAACTATATTCAAAGTCCTGACTGACTGATATTTCAACGCACAGCCTAAACCGCTGATCCTAGAGACAAAATTTGGAGGGTGTGTTCTTTATGAAGAGTAGGTATCCACCAAGAAAGGGGTTTTTCGAAATTCCACCCCTAATAGGATGAATGTGGGGAGGGTGAAATTTCACGCGGACGGACGAAGTCACGGGCAGAAGCTAATTTTACAATTTATTGCCTGCAACTCATAATTAACATTGTGTAAGACATCTGAAATCATTAAATGTTCAATACAAATATTGTTTGTTATTTTTGTATTAAAATACAAATTAAATTATTATTAAGTACATATATCTAATCTATGTATACCTACTTAACTCTCGACGCGAGTTGGAACGATCTGCGTTTGTCGTACTTTTAGCGGACGCGGTCTGTTATAGTACATTTTATTATAGTCATTATTTTGAGAGCCGCTTGGGCTCCGCTCGCTGGCAGTCGAGTGCTAGTGATATCAGCTGTGCGTGAGTCAGTTCGTGTTCGACGTCTGAATGCCAACGGCTGTGTTACATTCAGGTACATTACAGCTCCCACAGGACCTCACGCGCAGTTGCACTTGCGACCACTACACCAACGAGGCAGTCTATTTATAATTAGGTCACTCATTCATTAGACATATTTTTTAAACATACACACATACTTACATACATTACGCCTGTAAAATTTTGGCGCAAAACAGCTCTAGTAGCCCGTTAGGATATTATTTTATGTTTTGTGGACGATACTGACTGAGCCCTGAACGTTCCCGAGCTAACGCACACAGAAACTATGTGCATGTGCATCTACACACTTAGGTTAGATTAGGTACCTAAGCCGAACGACGACACTGATGAATTCGGACGTACGTAGGTACTTTTACGAAGTATTTTTGTTTACTAACCAAGATTTTTTAACAGGGCCGTCCGTTAACAAATTGATGCGCTGGGTCGTGCATTTAATAAAAGTTTTGTACTTATGTCAGTCGATAATCGATACTTAGTGAATTAATAAAATAAAAGATCGCGACTTCAGCCGTGATTGACTAAAAAATCTTCATCATGAATCTATTGAATCGTGAATCAATTTGAATTTGATCTTTATGTCAATGTAATTAGAGTCACACGACGCGCGCTCGTTTATTGCAATACCTAACTGTAAATATAAATATACTATAGGTACAATATTTATTAGGTAAGTAAACCCAATCAATTTAAAGTGGATAATTAACTTAGTTTAATCTAAGAAACCCGTTAATCGTATTTAAAAGTTAGAAAATGAAAACAGTGTGTAATAATAATTAATTAAGCCTATGTACAATTTTCTAACAGTTTCTGATTTCATAATTATTCTTTAAACATTTTCTCCTCTGTAAATTGTTGACCTTTGCACATCAAAAGACACGCCGTCGGCGGCGTCCGCGCGGCGGTAACGTTTGACAGCGGGCCCCGCACGCAGGCGGCATGTTTGATCTTCTTAGTACCTAATTCTTTAGTATTTTTAGTAATCTGGTTAATAGGTACTCAGTTAGTTCCTTCCCGACTCGGTTTGCGAGCAAACGTGCGTTACGTTTAATCGATCGATAATTCGATAGCTATTGAATCGTATGTAATAAAATAAATAATAATGCATGCTCGGCTAGGGAAAACCCTCTAGCTTCAGAGCGGCAAAGTTATTTGACGCGAACTGAACTGTGCTCGTGAATACGGCAACATGATTATTGGGAATGCGACAGTGCTGATGAAATGCGGGGCAGAAATAGTGAGCGTTATTTACGAAACTACGTGCAGAATGTGTTGAGGATCCTACACTAATGCCTCGTGTTCACAGGTCGACACACGGGCCACAGCCCGCCCATTTAGAGTTAAGTACCTACATAGATTGAATATAAAATAGGTACTTATTTAATTTGTTTGTTAATACAAAAATAACATTTATTGGGTGGACCGATATTTTCCTGCAAGAAGAAATCAAATTATAATAAGTAGGTACAAACAACAACACTATACAATTATTTTATCGAATCATCTACTAATCGTATTGATGCTAAGTAGCTATTTATCGCATTTTACTAATTCCATATTAAAAACCTTTCCAAAAAACTTCAGCCGTGAGCTTTATTATAGTGAAGCTATAAAAGATACCTACGATGCATCCCACCCAACTGTGTAGGTATTCAAACGTACCTAGGTACCCCACATAACAACAAGGCGAGAAACAGTTAGACAAATAGATAATTTAATGTTGCGACTTGCGTTTAATGCGACTGTGTTCTTGTCTTCTATCTTCATCAATAGCTACTGCTAATAACAAAAGGTCCTCGTCATCTGATGAAGAACCCACCATTAGGCCTCACGTTCAGCAAACTCGCCCAGATTACCGTCGTCCTCTAACAAAGCCAAAAACATGTAAACTTTATGAGTAAAAGTTACTTTTACGAAGTCACATAAATTGAAAACTCCGTAATAAAAATACTTAATTACACATACCTAAGTCACTTAGCACCCTGGTCGAATTCTTCAGTGTCGTCGTTCGTGCTTGTGTGGTCAAACCAAGGAACTTATGGTCAAACTTAGGTTAGGTTATGTCGGCCGGCCGGGGTATCGAACCTGGGACCCACGCTCAGCAAACACGCACAGACCTGCCTTCGTCCTCTGACGAAGATCGTCTACTACTGAGCTCGGTTTGGATTGCACTGCCTTTTATAATACCCTCGTGTCGCGGCGATATCGCGGCGAATTCGCGGCCGCGACGCGACATGAGTAAGTACCTGGGTAGGTTAGGTTAGGTTGTGTCGCGTCGCGGCCGCGATTCGCGGCGCGACGTGACTCCATACTAAATGTTCATTTTGTATGGTGTCGCGGCGAATTCGCGGCCGCGACGCGACATGAGTAAGTACCTGGGTAGGTTAGGTTAGGTTGTGTCGCGTCGCGGCCGCGATTCGCGGCGCGACGTGACTCCATACTAAATGTTCATTTTGTATGGTGTCGCGGCGGATTCGCGGCCGCGACGCGACATGAGTAAGTATCTGGGTAGGTTAGGTTAGGTTGTGTCGCGTCGCGGCCGCGATTCGCGTCGCGCTTGTGTGAAAGGTGTTGCGGCGCGATAATTTCGCAGAATCGCCACGCGACACGTCGCGCGACAAGTCGCGCCTGTGTGTACGAGCCTTAAAGAATTTATGTAACGAAACTAAAACAGATAAATTCATATGGCAGTCGGGGAACCTCTTATAATAGAAGCCGAGCGCTTGACCGTCCCGCACATAATATCGCGGGGGATTGTTTAAAGTTCGATCTCTGTTGACTATCTACTCTTGTCGCTATAAAACCAGATCTACCTAGCTAGATAGACAAATAGGATACAAAGAAGAAAGCCCTCATTGACTTGTGTGGACCTCCTTGATTACAATATTATCTGCTCGTGATGTATTAACGCAGAGCAAAGGCCCTCCACTTATAGGATCAAGCTTTGATCGCATCATCGGCAAAAAATGTATTACTGAAATTCCTGTGTTAAAAAAAAGTAATAAAAAAAATTAAAAATCCGGCTGCAGTAAAAAACTTAAGTTAAAAAAAAACTGAAAAGCTAAAAATTTTAATGTAAATAAAAGTTGGAAGCAGACGGGACCCATTTGAATTTGAAAATATAATAAAAATGGTATGGGTCCCGCCTGCTTCCAGCTTTTATTTAATTTAAAATGAGCTTGTTTTTAGCTTTTTAGTTTTTTTTAAGTTTTTACCGCAGTTGGGTTTTATATCTTTTTAAATTATTTCTTTTATTTCCAGCTTATTTATTTTATCCAAATCTAAAAATAACAAAATTAAAAACTATACAGAAACTAAAAAAATGGCGGTGCTTAGCCTCTGGCCAAGGTAAAAGCCAGCCCTTGGGTCACGGGAAGAGTCAACCACCGTTTCGAAATTTCTTTAAAAATACCATGAGCAGTCGGACCCCACGGCCCGAGGGTGTCAACCCCAAACGGCTCGAAAATATAATTTCCGATAAGGTTATTATATTTTCGCCGCTTCAGGTTTTCCGCAGCCGCAGCATCAGCAGCGCCAGCTCAACATGTCGAGCCAGAAAGATGGGATAGCGCAAGAGTATCGACAGACGTATCGTCCCATACTAAAGGTCTACCCATCTTCCAAGGAAATAAAGATTTATACCGTCCGGTCTCTTGCCATTGTCGCGTGCCAAGCCATTGGGTTCTAATACAGCTGGAACGCCGACGGTGACAAAAGCTCGTTGGATGATGTCATTAATATTCGCGTGCCTCGCTAAACGACCCGCACTTCGGATGCAAGACAGGCCGTAGTGTCCGAGGCCGTTGACATCTTCGCCACAGTGATAGCGATGGGGAGAACAGCAAGGAGTGCCTAGTCGTAGGGAAGCAGCGAGGCGAAAAGTAGTGTCATCGAACAAAGTGCCTATGTTCGACGAAGGTAGTGCATGAAGCCAAAGACCCGACTCCCACCTACCCACAGCCAGCAGGCGCGCACGTTCCGCAGTAGTAGCAGACGAGTCAAGTAAATAATTGTTCTGTACTACTCTGCAGAGCGGCTCATCCCACCGTCTCTGGGAAGATGGATTGTCGGGTAGATCTATATTCGGGCAAGTGAGTCTCCAGGCATCCATAGCCTCGGTGAAACACGGCACATCAGAATCGATCAGTATGGAGGCTAGGATTTTTTTTATAGCGTTTTAGTTTAAAAACGTGAAAGATTTCGCAGACGATTTAGTTCTTGGTACGTGTTTTTTACGATTTGTCACTTCGAATTACTTTTAACCATATAAGTTGTATATATTTTTGTACGCAAAATACGCGCATTGACGTGGAGTTGCGTACACCAGCCCGTATTACCTATATATTTTTGTATAATAGTCACCTTTTAAAAACCTTTATTTTAATACCCCATTCGATACATTTTGAGAAAAAAAATTTTTGAAGACATAATAAGGCGCCAAAAATCGACCATTTTTTTTTTTTTTTCAAACTCAGGCACTTTTGCATTGTCAAAATTTAGTCAGAAAGATGAAGCTTGTTACCCATTCCAAAACGTAGATGTCTATGGAAAAGAACGGGTAAGAAACTCCATGGACACTCTTTTAAATCAAGATATTACAAAATTCTGGGTACATTATTCTTGTTGCTTCTATATGTGAGAACAATGTAAAAAAAAGGAAACAAAATAATGAAGATACAATTCAAAATATAAGATTAAAAATAAGAGATGACCAGTCTCAACCGACGGCGCCCGTTCACGAACGTGACGCGTGGATCAGCACCATCCAGCTCAACCATTTTGTAGGGAACCGAATGATCCAACACACGCGCCACCATCGATGAGACATTTAAGTGAGCATGACGTGTTCTGCAACTGCCATGCTCTTTCAAGTACCTACCATAAAAAAATCATAATAAACGGAAACATGGTTCTTACATACATTTACAAAATTAAAAAAAAAATTGCTTCTAAATTATACAAAACCATAGTTTGCAATTTAATTAAGAGATTAATAGAGTTTTACTACCAAACAGGAAGATATATTTAATAATGAAGTATTCAACAATTAAAACTTGATTGAATAAAATAAAAAATAAATTATGTTCGTAATGTCACAAAAGAAAAAGAAAAAGGGAAGCACCTCTTCCAATTATTGAAAATTTAATTATGAGCCCAAGTGCCTGTGGAGCAGGACCAGCATTAAGCCAAGCATTTTTATCTACGATAATTATAATCATCCAACTTGTAATATGCCTGTCTACATAGTGTGCGTTTAATGCCTGTTTTAAATTTCTTCTCATTTAGTTGAAGAATATCGAGTGGTATTTTATTATAAGATTTTACACAGTAACCCATAAAAGAAGTTTTTACTTTAGACAATCTGAAACGCGGTTGATCTAATCTGTCCCTATTTCTAGTACCTACCTATTAAAATTATGCCTGTCACTTACCTTACCATAAAGATGTAGATTTTTTCGAACGTACATAACGTTTTATATTGACAAGGAACCGTCATGATGTTAATTTTTTTAAACAGTTCCCGTAGAGATTCGCGTCTGCTGAGCTTCAATTTTGGTATACCTAGTGTCACTCTAACAACTAAGACGAATCTAACGGCACCTCTCAAGCTGAAATCGATCAAGCCGTTTAGGCTACAGAGCGTGCTAAAGAAATATACATACATACATACACACACTCGAAAAACATAACCCTCCTTCTGGCGCAGTCGGGTAAAAAATAAATCGACTTCAAAAATATGAAATGACTTTAATTTCGGAAGTCGGTGTCTTGCGATCTGTATTTTAGTTTTAGTTTTTTGTTAATTTCTTTTTGAATTCTACTTTTTATTTTGTAATTTTTAGTTTTAAGTAAACACTGAAATATTTGTTGTAATAAGTAGGTAATAGTTTTGTTGTAAATATTGCACTAGAATTTGACCAAGGTTTTGAGATTATTTCCTTTTGACACTACACCCTTAGCTCGTATCAATAAGCCAAGTCGTCACACTTACACGTATAACCCTCCTTAAAGGGCTTGCCATTCCAGTAAATAAGTTAGGGTGCTGGTTTATTTTAGTTAGTTTGATTTTTGTTTTAGGTTTTCATGATATCTGTCAGAGTTGTAAATTTACAAAATTATGTCCTTTTTCAGGTGCTTATGCTATTTCTTAGGTATGTAGACTGCCTCTGTGACTCTGCACCTAGCTTCTGACGTTTCTTATGTGCCCATGAAGGCTTATGTGAAATAAAATGTTTTGATTTGACTCTAATATCTACCTGTTTTCACTAACACTAGGTAGCATCTAAACAAACGCCAAAATATCATGATTGCCCTGCGCTGCTGCGCTTTTATTTAGGGATTCAATTAGGTGTCGCGAAGTGTCGTGTTAAAGAAAACGGACACAAAACTTGAGAACAGTAAGTTGTAATACTTATGTTACCATTTCTTCAACCAAATCGTTATTACATTCGACCCGGTTTCGCCTGGCAACCGGCAACCAGTACGTGCCATAAGATAATGCTACACTTTCTTAAATTATAGTGATTCAAGTGTTATGAAACACTTACGTACGCCACATACACTACACGTAGCGCTTCGCTTGAGAAAGTGTTTTACTTTTAAACGAGATCGCGGCCGAGCGGCGAAAAATGCATATTAGTCACCCGACTTGTCACCCGACTTGTCACCCGGGACTTTTTTTTTTTTTTGAGGATGGGAAATCATCAAATGACTCCTCCCGATCTGGGTGGAGCGGAAGGGAGTGTCAGACTCTTACTGACTAAAACCCACCCGTGTTCCTTCCTTAGCCCTTTATATTTCGAGCCAGCGGTAACCCTTTCGGACAATCCCGCTGACCCGGCAGGCTTCGGCCCTGACGGGCCCCTCCGTATGATGCTGACATCTCTTTGAGGCGCGCGTGGAACACGTACGCGCCGTCCGACACGGGCCTGGTCCTGATCGGACGGTGAGCTACCCATTACTCTCCGCCCGCAAGCCCGCGCCTACGATGGCCGGGAGTCGTCGCGCGGCTCCCGACGCCCGGAGCGTCTCCCGCGGCGGCTGGGACGGGAGGCTCTCTCCCTCAGCCGTCCCGCCGCCTCCTTCGCTAGCATGACTGCTTCGCAGAAGGAGGCGACTGCCCCCGACTCCCTCTCGCCCCGGACCATGGCTTGAACCAGGCCCGGACGCGAGAGGTCGCCGCCGCTGCCGATCGCCTCAACGAGGACACGGCGGTGCTCCGCCCAAGCGGGGCAGACCTCCACCGTGTGCTCAACCTGGGCGATCCTGGCAATGGTGACACCCGGGTCACCCGGGGCTCGTGGCTACATAATAACAGCCAGACAGGTTGGTCGGTCCATGAAAGGGTGACCATCCATAAAACACGAAGACCCCTCCGTGCATCGGAAAGCACGGTAAGACGTTGGTCCCGGCTCTCATTTGTAGATCTTTGACAGTCGTTATGGGTAGCCAGCAGCCCAAGATTTTGACAACCCGTCTTATCAAAAGGTTTGGAGGTCAGATAGGAAGTCGCCCCTTGTAAAATAGTGGTATGCAGTTGCATCCAGTGAGACTGGAAACGGACCACAACATAGTTGGGAAAAGGCTAGGCAGATATATATACGTACTATCGTATAACAATATGTGATAAGTAATACGGAAATATGGTCAACGGCAAGTCAGTAACATAGTAAAACTTTAACTACGACAACCGCCACTTACTGTCGCTACGAAATAAAACCACTATCAATAACAATTAAAGTTACCTGAGACGTGTTCTTTAGACTGCCGCAGTATACAGGGTGCGCGAGGGCGGGATGTCGACGCGCAGACGGTACCGACGAACAATGTCTATGCTAGGGGGTCTCCCCTAGCATAGACATTTAGACTGCCGCAGTACACAGGGTGCGCGAGGGCGGGATGTCGACGCGCAGACGCTACCGACGAACAATGTCTATGCTAGGGGGTCTCCCCTAGCATAGACATTTAGACTGCCGCAGTACACAGGGTGCGCGAGGGCGGGATGTCGACGCGCAGACGGTACCGACGAACAATGTCTATGCTAGGGGGTCTCCCCTAGCATAGACATTTAGACTGCCGCAGTACACAGGGTGCGCGAGGGCGGGATGTCGACGCGCAGACGGTACCGACGAACAATGTCTATGCTAGGGGGTCTCCCCTAGCATAGACATTTAGACTGCCGCAGTACACAGGGTGCGCGAGGGCGGGATGTCGACGCGCAGACGGTACCGACGAACAATGTCTATGCTAGGGGGTCTCCCCTAGCATAGACATTTATTTAGACTGCCGCAGTACACAGGGTGCGCGAGGGCGGGATGCCGACGCGCAGACGGTACCGACGAACAATGTATATGCTAGGGGATACCCTAGGTATTTTGGTATTTTATTTTGATTATCAAAAAAAAATCTGCTGTTTTCTAGAAAAGTACGATATCAGCTACGCGGTCAAAATGTATGGAATGGAAGAGCAATTTTTTTAAAGAATTATGTACTGAATCCATATTAGCAGATTGCGCGTCGACGTCGCTACTACCCTGCACTGCTGTTGCGGCTGCATGTGTCCCGGATTAAGTGCCCGAAGTGAACTTACAATCCAATGAGGCATTTTGGCCTCGACTTCGCTGGTATTACAGATATCTAAAGTTGCAATGACACACTTGGTGGTTCTTTTAGCTCATAGCTCATCTACCAAGTGGCAGACGTGTTTGGTCCAGTAACATAACATGTCAATTGGTCAGGCTGAAGCCTGACCAGTCTTACCGCGAGATATCACTGGTATCGTATTGCCCAGTACAGTTACTGGGCAATACAATTCAGTGGTTACCGAGGTCAGATAGGCAGTCGCTCCTTGTAAAATACGGGTACTCAGCTGCATCCTGTTAAACTGGAAGCCGGCACTAAAGCTCGGCAGAGGTGAGGATGATGACTGACCTCAATAGTTTCTCGATGATCAGCTTCCCCAGGAAGCCGGTGCCACCCGTGAGCAGCACGGCGGAGCCCGCAAACAGCTTCTGTATCTGCGAGGGGCCCACCGGCTGCTGTTCGTCCACCATGTCCTCGAAGGTGATGTCTCCTCCTTGCTTCGCCTCCATCAGCTGAGTGTCTGTCAGTATTTCTACTGCCATCGCTGGAAATAAGGAAAGAAAGTAGATAAGTATATTAAAAGATATACCTATAACTTACACAAAATACACCTCTACATTTTTCGGCTTATTAGTCGATTCGCACGAATTTACTCACCCAAAACCGGCGAATCATCACTTTTAAATAAAAAAAATGTTTTTCTATAGGCGACTCGCACGAATTGTCACATATTAAAGGACATTGCTCGTCGTCCATACATAGTTGGCCTAAGATCCAACAGGGAGGTGTATTTACCTTTTGGGTTTTAGATAATGTATATATTCGATTGAACTTAAATTAAAACAACGGACACTTTGAGAATTCGGAAAAAATCAAAACACTTTCGGATTTTGAGGTTATAATTACGTCAATAAAAACATTCGGTATGTAGCAATAACAGAAGGCGCGCGCCAAGTGACATTACAGCAATTTTCAGTGTCCATATTATTGCTCGTTTGACGTTTCAAACAGCGCTCAATCGAGTTTTTTGATAAGCCGTATTATGGTTCCGCGACATCATAGCGGACGTGTGTAACTAAAAACCATTATCGTATATCAAGCGTTGAGAATACTGACGCTTGTCTGTGACAAACTCTTATTAAGAGTGCTGTTACAAAGACTTGGCTGTATGAGCTATAATACCTTTGCCTATTAAAAACCTCAAATTGAACCAAAAAATAATAACACCGATGATTATGACGGAAGTGAATACTTTTTAAAATGATTTCGAAATTAAGAAGTGTCCGTTCTATTGAAATATTTGTAATGTATATTATTAAAAGAACCAGTAATTAAAGTAAATGTTTCATGCGTGTTGATTTATAGGCCATTTTTTACAATGTCCAATGCAATAAAGTATAGACATAGGGACACTAACGCACAGAAGTGATAAGCGTTAAATATTAAGAAAAAACAATATTATGCAAAAGACACGACTCGTCCGTTACAGGCGAGTAAATTCGTGGGAGTCGACTAATAGCCGATTTATCCATTAGGAGAAGTTTCTCAGCAGCAGTCTGCATTTGAATTCTATTGATAGCTGTAGACTCGCCCCTAGAACATGGGTTTTATGTGTAACTAACTGTCTCCTGTGCGTATGATGTGACCAAAGAAATATAAAACTTTTTTTTTTAAGCTCTAGCTTCAAAGGGCCAGCAAATAAATAAAAAAAGTAGTCGGTAAGTATAAAAAAGTGTAAACAGCTCCACCAAGAGCAATAATATCAACACATAAAAATATAATTTATTAATGATCATAATAAAAAACTAGTTTTCCATTTGTATTCCACAATGTGAAGTAACATCATAACCAAACATCACGTTTGTAATCCCCGAAGGAAAGTATGTCCTTCCCCAGTATCCCCACACCAAATTTCATCAAAATCGGTCCAGCTTGACATACAACATTTTTTTTGGTAAATTCCCGTACCTATGTTCTTTTTCATATATATATATGTTATTGACATTACAAGCAGACACTTTTACGACTGCGCCAGAAGGAGGGTTATGTTTTTCGAGTGTCTGTATAAAAAAGTGTAAACAGCTCCACCAAGAGCAATAATATCAACACATAAAAATATAATTTATTAATGATCATAATAAAAAACTAGTTTTCCATTTGTATTCCACAATGTGAAGTAACATCATAACCAAACATCACGTTTGTAATCCCCGAAGGAAAGTATGTCCTTCCCCAGTATCCCCACACCAAATTTCATCAAAATCGGTCCAGCTTGACATACAACATTTTTTTTGGTAAATTCCCGTACCTATGTTCTTTTTCATATATATATATGTTATTGACATTACAAGCAGACACTTTTACGACTGCGCCAGAAGGAGGGTTATGTTTTTCGAGTGTCTGTATAAAAAAGTGTAAACAGCTCCACCAAGAGCAATAATATCAACACATAAAAATATAATTTATTAATGATCATAATAAAAAACTAGTTTTCCATTTGTATTCCACAATGTGAAGTAACATCATAACCAAACATCACGTTTGTAATCCCCGAAGGAAAGTATGTCCTTCCCCAGTATCCCCACACCAAATTTCATCAAAATCGGTCCAGCTTGACATACAACATTTTTTTTTGGTAAATTCCCGTACCTATGTTCTTTTTCATATATATATATGTTGTTATTGACATTACAAGCAGACACTTTTACGACTGCGCCAGAAGGAGGGTTATGTTTTTCGAGTGTATGTATGTAGGTACATATGTATGAATATTTCTTTGGCACGCTCTGTAGCCTAAACGCCTTGATCGATTTCAGCTTGAGAGGTGTTGATAGATTCGTCTTAATTGTTAGAGTGACACTGGATATATCAAAATTGAAAAAAAATGGCCGATTTTTGGCGCTATTATGTCTTCAAATATTTTTTTCTCAATGCGTATCGATTGGGATATCAAAATAAAGGGTTTTAAAAGGTGATTACAAAAATATATACAACTTATTTATGGTTAAAAGTAATTCGAAGTGACAAATCATGAAAAACACGTACCAAGAACTAAATCGTCTTCGATATTACAATATTTATGACAATCACATTATTTTGTAAACTAAAATGCTGGAAATAAAAAAAAAGTTATTTAAAAAATAAAAAACCCGACTGCGTAAAAAACTTAAGTTAATAAAATAAACTGAAAAGCAAAAAACAAGCCCATTTTAAATTAAAGTAAAGTTGGAAGCAGGCGGAACCCATGCATACCATTTTTATTATATTTTCAAATTCAAATGGGTCCCGCCTGCTTTCAACTTTAATTTATTTTAAAATGGGCTTGTTTTATTCACTAGTTGTTACCCGCGACTTCGTCCGCGTGGTAATTAACAAAAAAGTTATTGTTCAGTTCGCAGAGTTTACGATAACTTATTAATTCTGTATTCCGCGTAAAGAAATACCTATGCTAATTTTAATGAAATTCTTCTATTTTATGAATCGATATTTTGTTTTCGTAATATTTCTCCATTTAGTTCCTTTTTTTCGTTTTTGCATTTTTAGTTTAATTATTATTTATTTTTAACCCCCGACGCAAAAACGACGGGTGTTATAAGTTTGACGTGTCTGTGTGTGTGTGTCTGTCTGTGACATCGTAGCTCCCGAATGGATGAAAGGATTTTGATTTTGTTTTTAGTTTTTCGTACTTATTAGCTTTATTGAAATTTCTTTAAATACAATATTTTTGGTGTACGATTTTCTTGGGCTAAAACAACAACAGTACTGGCATTCCTCGCACGTGAACATGGCATGTATAGTTGCCGATGGGTAAAGCAACCCTTAGTTAATCTATGCCAGCTTTGCTTAACGTTTGCCCTTGTGACTTGTTGATTGTCATAGCAAAACTGACATTGATACGAATTGCAATCTTTTGAATTCGAAAGGAAAATTCGACGGTATTATAGGAATCCGTGGTATAAATACGATCTCACCTTTTCCGCATCCGGATATTATACGACCTTCTATAACGTTTCTTTGCAACGACACTACT
The DNA here is from genome assembly GCA_963855955.1 of Luperina nickerlii. Lineage (NCBI taxonomy): Eukaryota > Metazoa > Arthropoda > Insecta > Lepidoptera > Noctuidae > Luperina > Luperina nickerlii. The sequence continues at coordinate 147,287 of OY979690.1, forward strand.
CGAAACCTAGTAAGTACCATTGCAAAGTTTCGGTGGGTTTCAATTACGGAGTAATATGATGGGCACGCCAATCTTAAGTTCTAGTTTGTGAGGGTTTAAAAATTCTGTTGGGTAATTAACCACTTCATCCGGATTGCAAACTGTATTGATGAAAAGGTATGTTGTGATTCAGCTTATCTAAAATGCGCCGATTAAGCGCAGTAACGGTCGTTCATAGGTGCTAAAATTGATCTTTCACACAACCACGAATCTTCTTTGATATTGAGATTGTTAATATCATCATAAATACTATGTATTAAATTTCAGTGTCCGCCACAACCTGACAAAGACCGTTAGGTAGTTCTATATCATGAGTACTATTCACTTCTGGACACTTTCCCTCATCAATATCAAGAAGAATGTTGCTAAATTCTGAATCGGCTGAATGTGCTCTCATTACAAACAGACATTCCAATTTTATTTAAAGATGTATGGAATTCATTTAATTGGTTTTAATATTTTTTCGTGGGATCCAATTTTTTTTTCTAAAATAAAAGTAGGTTACTCCTTATTACATCAGCTATCTGCCAGTCAAAGTCCCGTCAAAATCGGTCCAGCCGTTTCAGAGATTAGCCGGAACAAACAGACATACAGACAGACAAAAATTGTAAAAAAATTTATTTTGGTATATGTACCGTGTATATATACATCCATATGCATTTAGTAAAAAGCAGTTATTTTAATATTACAAACACACACTCCTATTTTATTTAGTTGTATAGATTTGTAAGTATTTATAGATGATAAACCAAGTAAAAAAGGCAAACGGTGCAAAACAATCCTACGTACAGCTTGACCTAGCTCAAACACAAGGCCTCATGTAAATAAAAACCCGTTTCCTATCTCTGTGATACCTACCACAATGTCAAGATCCAACCAATTAATTACCAAAAGAACTGCTTCCAACACACATTCATAGGTCGTAGATGTATCTATAAATATAGCAGTAGGCACACTCGCGAGCTATTTATATAAGCAGCCGTGTATCGTGTAGTCTAGACAGTCATTTAACTAATTATAATTAGGCACTGCGCTACGGTATGATTTGATAACGGATGTTAATTATTACGCCAAACTTGTTTATTATATGCCTCTGGCCAGTAGGCTAAGGAAATTTATTTACAGATTTAGAAAAATATCTCAGTATGCACCGGTAAATATGGGTTGTTTAATGTTATTAGAACGGACTAGCTTTTGCCCGCGGCTTCGCCGGCGTGGATGTCGAAAAAATATCCCACGGGATTTCACGGGAACGTAGTATGTACGTACTACCGGGTTTACTGGGGTTTTTACCGGGCTTTTCATATAACTCTATGATTTACGCAGCGCACATCAATAAAGCTCCCAGTCGGAATTGTTATTTTCCTCGCTAGAGAGCTCGGATAAACGCGTGCGATCGCTGCTAATCATAAAATGCTACAGGGCGAAGCGCGTTTTTTTGTTTTTTTTCTATATGGCTTCTTGTAGTTGATCTTGAGAGTTTATGGTGTGACGGTTTTTTGTTTTGTTTATAAGGAATAATGAAAAAATCGCTTCGTAAATAAGCCACTAATTATAAAAAGTAAAGAATAAAAAATGGTTATTGTGGGTTATTCCTAAGAGATAAACATATGCCATCACGGACTTTTTTGTAAACCTTTTTAAGGTGTACAATACTGAACTACATTATTTTGATCTGTCTCGTAGCGTTCAGCCAGCCTTTGCAATGTAAGCGCAAAAAATGTGTTTATTTACGACATCACTTTAGAAACCTCTAAAATTATCAGTGTTTCTCTAGTATATTATGCATGTATTATACATATAAACATTCGTCTTGAATCACTCTATCTATTAAAAACCGTAACCGTATCAAAATCCATTGTGTAGTTTTAAAGATATAAGCATATATATAGGAACAGACAGAGCGGGAAGCGACTTTGTTATACATATACTTGTAGTGATAGTGAAGTCGGACGTCACCAAACACTCCTTTATCAGTCAATATTAGACGAAGAGTGAAGTGTCGCACGATGTAGTAGCATGTGCGGGACAACTGTTGACTGTCAGCTTGGGCTGCCTGCACATCAGCTGCCCGAGAATGGTTACGGAAGGGGCCAGATCGCTGTAGCGGCGTGGCTACATTTCGGCTACGCCTTTGGAGAATACAATTTCGTTTCGTTCTTGTTCTGCGTTATGTTTACCGATAATAAACGTATTTCCTCCATGTCTTCTTCTTTCTAAAAGTATCTTCCCTTACAAAAATAGGAGAGGGACAGATTGAATGAAAATACAGTACAAAGGTATTCTTAATAAATATTGATGAAGACATCAAAATAAGAAATTACCTAATCTGCGTTCGCGACTTAGTTTCCAAACATGTACATTAGTGATGTAACGGATATTCGCATTCGCATTCGCATTCGCGAATATCCGCATATTTTTCAATATTCGCATTCGCAAAAATTATGCGAATATTTAGCGAATGTTTTTAATAATCAAAAAGGAAATTATTATATGCATGCATGTGAAATAATAATACAATAGATAACACTTAGATATTTTTATTAAATCATACTTCTACATTCTAAATTAAAGTCTCATTTATGAAAAAAGAACTTCAGAGATCTGATCAAATCTAACATTAATCAGCCTTGTTACAACTATGTAAGGTTTGGATTTATTTAGTAGTATATTATTACTTTACTACCATTTTTAAATAAAGTTTACAGTTTCTATTTACCAAAAAACTAAACAATTACTTGAAACAAAATTATTAAACTTTAAATATCTTAATATTCTTATCACATTAGATATTTAAAGTTTAATAATTTTGTTTATAAACTTTGGCTTTACATGTATATTTTTTCATTCCACTTTATATATCTGAGGAATTAAATATATTTATAATGAATTAGTGATGTAACGGATATTCGCATTCGCATTCGCGAATGTTGTAGATAAAAATATTCGCATTCGCATTCGCATTCGCGAATGTGAAAAATCCAACATTCGTTACATCACTAATGTACATAAATATGCGTTATTGGAAAAATAACTTTAATACCTACACTATAAAGTTCAGTTTACGCTACAACTTCAAACATTTTTATAACTTTACCAATAGTACTAGTCTCACATCAATCTAATTTTATCTTGTAAAGTTGACATTGTATAACTTGAAATAACATCAATTGGAAACATTAATTTGAATAGACATGTGATTGTTGATCAGAAATTAATAAAGAAATGGGCTACTTATGGTTTTCGTAAGATCAACCCTAAATGGCCAGTAGCAAGGGATGAAAATGGAAAATATATAAATTCTCGTGGACAAAGTGATAAGCAGAAGCTAAGACACTTTCTATCGCTAGGCTGTCTACGTGCGATAACAACAGAGTTACGTCACATGTGAGTTCACCGATCGTGATCAGACTATGTGATGATCACACACGGGGAATATCCACGGAATGTAACCGCGCACCTTCACATACAGACAACTAACGGAACTATACTGTTAAATGAAATTAAATGAAATGAAATTTATTTCCTACGGAATAGATGATGCCTACACATTATGTGGCAGACGTTACAGGATAAGAGGCTTGTTGTGACATCTGCCATCCCGCACTGGGCCCGCGTGGTAGATTACGGCCCCCTCCCTCTCACCGAGAGGAGGCCTGTGTCCCAGCAGTGGCGACATTATAAGCTGAGTACCGAGGCTTGAGTGACGGCCATGAAGGTCGGGTAGGCAGTCAGTCCCTGTCAAATACTGCTGACCGACCCCAACAAACTCCTTCACTCCGCTCCAGATGTCACAGTCCCAGAACTTACGTCAGTGTGAGTACGGTTGCTAATGAGTGGTTACTAAAACGAATAATTACTCTAACAGGCGCCGCCCCGGCGTGACATATTTTGCTGATATGCCTCTCTAATATTGCCAATGATAAAATACCTGTAGTTTTTGGAATGGTATCAATCCCCAGCATCAGGTGGAATGGTATCACTCCCCAGCATCAGGTGGAATGGTATCATTCCCCAGCACCAGATGGTATGGTATCACTCCCCAGCATCAGGTGGAATGGTATCATTCCCCAGCACCAGATGGTATGGTATCAATCCCTAGCATCAGGTGGAATGGTATCATTCCCCAGCACCAGATGGTATGGTATCAATCCCTAGCATCAGGTGGAATGGCATCATTCCCCAGCACCAGATGGTATGGTATCAATCCCTAGCATCAGGTGGAATGGTATCATTCCCAGCACCAGATGGTATGGTATCAATCCCTAGCATCAGGTGGAATGGTATCATTCCCCAGCACCAGATGGTATGGTATCAATCCCTAGCATCAGGTGGAATGGTATCATTCCCCAGCACCAGATGGTATGGTATCAATCCCTAGCATCAGGTGGAATGGTATCATTCCCCAGCACCAGATGGTATGGTATCAATCCCTAGCATCAGGTGGAATGGCAGCTCACTTCTCTTAAGTGGTCACGGTGAAATTGCTACAGAACACACTGGCTGCTAAGTATACAGGTGGGACATCTATGTGCTATGTATGACCGTGGGTTCAGTACAGACAGCGTCAGTATGTGCTAACCCCTCAAGTTTTAAAATGTTACACATTAAATTCCTTACAAATAATCTAAAGAATACTTCAAAAAGAACCCATTGTTTCGACTCAGATTTGAACCATCGCATCACCGAACGTCGTCATACTCATACCGGCAGTTTGACGAACTAGCCAGCGAGCCCATATGAATTGCGTTGAAATTGTTATCTACTATGGTCTGAGTCATTTTATCTTTAGGTGGGATGTCTAATCGAGAGATGTTATAATTTGAGGGTATCCATTAATTTTACTTACTTACGTTGTCTTTATAAAATTAATCCATACCCTCAAGTTATAACTATAACGTTTGATGTATACGTTCACTTAAAACGGCGAAGAGTAAACGACTACGATTTATTCATTAATTTTTAAAATGATTTATGATTTTATGAGAACTAAAATAGTTGTTCTGTGTGAACAAAATGTGAGTGAGCATAAAAGGAATTGCGAGACAGCTTGGCATAGCAGTAAGTTCATTATAATATTAATTGTGTTCTCCGATTTTTTCTTGTTGAGCTATTTGCGGTATCTTGTGTGTGGTATTTAATAACTTATTTAAAACCATTTTTTTCTATATAGAGACAAACGGTGCGCTTATGGATGCGCAGATTTCAAGAAACCGGCGATGTTAAGACAATGACCATGGGTCGGAGAACTACTGGGATCTATACGGACCAATCTGAACATCATCCGGATATTGTTAAGGTTCACACTACACCGCCGTTTACATCCACTCGTTACAGTTCGCAACGGCATGGAATATCTCTCTGTCCACGGTTCGAAGACATTTACACGCAGCGAACATTCACAGTTATCGACCTGCAAAATATGTCTAACAGAAGAGCATCGAAGAGAACGATTGCGATTTGCCCAGAAATAGCAGTTATATTAATTAAGTATGACAACAAAATAAACAACGAAGACATTTAACTCATTTGATTCCACTATTTTACTTTGTATAGCAAAATATTCTAAGTAGATATCATGAGCTAATAAGAGATGTTAATTGATTATCTATTGATAACATGTTTATTCACTTATTATGCTCATGATTGTAATATTTGTAATCCTGCCAAACTAACTTCTAGTTCCTAGACAAGTTGCAAACGCTTCAAAACTTGTCTCTTTCGATGTCACTTGTCAGACTGTCAAATGTCAAATTTGTATGCTGAGACGACATGACAGGTCACGTGACATTTCGTTAGGTTATGTCAATCTAAAATATTTCTACCGCTTACTATTTTATCGTTTACGTTAATAGGATGCCACTTGTCTAGGAACCCAATCGTGTCAGTTGGCAAAATAGTATATTATGATAACTGTAAATAAAATTATCAAATCAAAATAAATCTTTGTTGTAAAATAAGATCATAGTTTTGTTAAATAATAGCAATAATAAATATTATTATATGATTATTAAGGTATTTTATTTTTCTTTATTTTTAAATTCTTTATAAATAATTACTAAAACAAAATAGAAAAATATATTAAAACAATAATTATAATGAACAAAAAGCACATTTCGTGGCTATGAATTGAACTTCCACTCATAGGCACGGCAAGCGGTCTTGAAACCTCTAATCTATTTAGACGATGAATAAAACGTTCGTAAATTTTAACCCTATTATTGCTTGTCGTTTTCGCAATAATAAAAGTATTAACGTTTTATTGAAAAAACAATAATAAAAACAGAATTTTAAAAAATAAATACTATCTTAAACTTATTTATTCACTAAAACAATAAATTAATTGAAATAAAATGTTTTTACAAAATACAAAAACCAACTTGGGCCTATCACGGATTTGAACGCACATGTCTTTTGGAGGGGTAATCACTTAATGAAGCTGTGTGTACATGACTCTAGACGTATATATATATCGTAGAAAGTTTGCACGTCGATGTCACTGCCACCTGTATATTCATGGGAGCCCCAGCCGGCCAGCCCCCCAGGACGCCGGACGTCAGTCAATCCTGTATATTCATGGGAGCTCCGCCAGCTCCCCAGGACGCCTGACGTCTGCCAATCCAGTATATTCATGGGAGCCCCAGCCGGCCAGCCCCCCAGGACGCCGGACGTCTGTCAATTCTGTATATTCATGGGAGCCCCAGCCGGCCAGCCCCCCAGGATGCTGGACGTCTGTCAATCCTGTATATTTATGGGAGCCCCAGCCGGCCAGCCCCCCAGAACGCCGGACGTCTGACAATCTTGTATATTCATGGGAGCCCCAGCCGGCCAGCCCCCCAGGACGCCGGACGTCTGTCAATCCTGTATATTTATGGGAACCCCAGCCGGTCAGCCCCCCAGGACGCTGGACGTCTGTCAATCCTGTATATTCATGGGAGCCCCAGCCGGCCAGCCCCCTAGGACGCTGGACGTCTGTCAATCCTGTATATTCATGGGAGACCCAGCCGGGCAGCCCCTCAGGACGCCGGGCGTCTGTCAATCCTGTATATTCATGGGAGCCCCAGCCGGCCAGCCCCCCAGGACGCTGGACGTGTGTCAATCCTGTATATTCATGGGAGCCCCAGCCGGCCAGCCCCCCAGGACGCCGGACGTCTCTCAATCCTGTATTTTTATGGGAGCCCCAGCCGGCCAGCCCCCCAGGACGCCAGACGTCTGTCAATCCTGATAATCGACCTTGCCCGCGGTTGTTTGAACCTCCTCAATATTGAATCGACAACATTTAATTAATGTTTATCTGTTAACTTAGCGAGATCTTACAGTATTCAGACGAGTGTAATGCTAACAACATATAGGTGTCGGTTTTAGCGTAGAGCGTGTGTTTGTTCATACACAAGAGGATGTATCGCACAGAGACCGAGGGTCATACAATCTAGCTACAATATACTGCGCCGGCCGTGTGACAATTCGAGTGTTAGAAAGAGATTATCACACAGGAGGTATGAGTGACAGAGACGACGCTCTACATAACAGGGGTACACAAGACAACATAACATCACGCTTGTTTTCTCGAAAGGGTTTAGCAGAAACTACAGAAGATTCCTTTTGTCTGCGCGCCGGTTGCGAGTACTAAGGACCTGACCTGTGTGCAGAACATCACCAATAAGGTCACTATGACTTCCTAGGGCGCCCCCCGACGCGGGCATCCTAACATCACGCTTATATTACCCGAAGGAACAGGCACATTCCGATAGCTAGGCTACAACTTGATGCTATTGAGAAATTCCTAATGGAAATACGAAATATCACTTTGCCCGAGCTTGGAATTGAACCCATAACCACACGCTTAGCAGTTCTGGCGACCACTAGAGCAACGAGTCAACGAGGCAGTCAGTATGTAACACTGTATAATATTGCCATACAAACTTTCCACAGCAGTTATGGTGCATGTGACCCTCAACACATAGCCTTATTTAACTCAAACACTCATATTATTATGGGAAAATAGTGGGTCGACCTTACATATCAAGTTCAATAGATTAAGCCTTTGACATTTTATCATTTTATGCTTTGATATACACTATTAAACTACTTTAGTGTTGGGTACAATGCGACAAGGCTCTTTCGGCGCGTGGCCAAAATCGGAACTAACGCCGCCACCTTGTTTTGTCAATACAATTTCTGGGACATTTTCACAAATGTTTACCAACAGCGCCTCCTCCCAATGTCATCCAGGCGCCAAAAGATCCAAGTTGTGCTCTAATTTTTAAACTAATTTAGCGGAAATTATTGCATAGAATGTTACATGACTGCCATACTGGTGTAGTGGTCGCGTGCACGACTGCTGAGTATGACGTCTCAGACTCCTAGATTCGGACCCCAGGTCAAGCAAAAAGTAATTGACTTTTCCATCTGGAATATCTCAGGAGCTGAATCCTGGATTTGTGCTCGACGGATGGCAATAGGCTCGCCCCGTCACATAACTGTCGACATGTGGGTGTGCTATACTATTTGTGCCCGGCGGATGGCAAAAGGCTCGCCCCGTCACATAACTGTCGACATGTGGGTGTGCTATACTATTTGTGCCCGGCGGATGGCAAAAGGCTCGCCCCGTCACATAACTGTCGACATGTGGGTGTGCTATATCACGTACCTACGGAAAAAAACCGGGCAAGAGCGAGTCAGACTCGCGCACCGAGGGTTCCGTACCATCATGTTTTTAATTTGTCGTCACCGAAGCCTATATTCGTCAGAGAATTTTAACACTGCACGCTGCGGTCTCTTGACCGATAGTGGAACTATATAGTGTGATGAAAAACATGTGCACATGTGTGTGTGTGTGTGGGGGGGGGGGTGTGTGTGTGTGTGTGATGTGAGGTGTGTGCAATGTGTGGGGTGTGTGTGTGTGTGTGATGTGAGGTATGTGCAATGTGTGGGGGGTGTGTGTGTGTGTGTGATGTGTGTGTGTGTTTGTTGATGATTTCTGAAAAAGTGGGCTATTTAGAGACATTGTTTTATTTTTCCTGTAATCTTTACATAAACTTCTATCACATAGAATTATTTCAGATTTTTCTCTTTGCAAACTTCGGAGATAAGGGGGAGAACGGTATTTTTTTTTATTTTTCATCAAAAGTCAAAAACTATGCGGCGTAAAAAAAAAATGTTTGAAAATGTGCAAACTGCGCTCTTTCACATGATACCTACCCCACATGAATTTTTCAGACTCTCAGTCTCAGTGTCAAAAATATACATATATTTTTATTTCTTTCTTATTTGCGAAATAGTTGGGCAAACGTCATCTAAAACTATTCCAAATTTCAAGTTGATAGCATTAGTAGATAGTTCTTGAGATATCCAGCTGTGACAGACAGACAGACAGACTGAGTCTCACCACAAGGGTTCCGTTTTACCATTTTGCTAAGGAAGAAGAAGATTTATATTTTTAAGAATATTTTTGTCTATGTCAGCAGAAACACTTTACATTTACTTAACAATTACATCTGTAATGAAATACGCAGTGATTGTACTCGCTATTAGAGTGGAACAACGATTGCTGTCCCCTTGCCCCTCCTCCCCACTTGTTCGCGCGAGCGCCATTAGGACATTCAGTACCTAGTGCCTATGTTTGATCGGATCGTCCGATCAATACGATGCGTCGATGGTCACGACAACAATGACAATTTGATCGCATCGCATGATCGCGCGACCTTCAATAGGACATTCAGTAAATATCAGTATGTTTGAACACACGGTCGCACGATCATTTTCGTCGGCCGCGGTCGTGTCGGATTGCCGTCCCATCGGACTAGGAGAGTCAGAGTAAAGAGAGTGCTAGCCTGCACTATAATATCTCCCGCACAGAAAGCTGGTCTGGAGGACTATTTAATTATACCTACATTTATTTTACTAGAGTAATTCTCGTACATAGTCAACAGTTCTATGTTCCAATTTGACGTTCAAAAGTGCCCTTTATTAGCCTACGAGTATGTTAAATAAATCACTTGAATTTGATACCCGTCAATAAAGTAATTCAAAGTTTTTACGCATATTATTTATGAGTTTATGACTGCCAGGCTTCGTGATCTTCGGATGACGTTGTAGTTTATGTTAATATGACGTCCTTACAATAATTATAAATAATAGATTTAAATTTTACGCTTACAAGTAAAATAATAATCATAGAATCAGATACGCGTCAATAATTCGAAAACCAGAAAAAGTGCAATTATTAAAATGACTATTTAAAAAAACACAAGAGATTTGTTATTGACTTATTGTTATGGTTCTTGTCGGAATTTTTATAATTATTATTACAACAACTAAGTAAGTAAGTAGGTACACTTAAGTAAGGTCACTTTAGGTCTAAGTCCACTGCTCCAAGGACTTCTTGACGCACGAATGAAGTGGACCGGGGGCGCAATCAGCGTACAATGTTCCCACTGCTGGGACACGGTGACACAGGCCCATTACCTACAATAGAATATCAATTGCATATTCATTAGCGGTGATTAAGCGGTTCATCTTTATTTTAAAAAAGCTTATATTTATTAAAAAGTAGAAGTTTTTTTAGGGTTCCGTACCTCAAAAGGAAAAAACGGAACCCTTATAGGATCACTTTGTTGTCCGTCCGTCCGTCCGTCTGTCAAGACCCTTTTTCTCAGGAACGCGTGGAGGTATGAAGCAAAAATTTATATCAATTACTCAGGTCTACTGTCCCTTGAAGCTGTGAAAAAATCAAACTTTTAAGCCAACGCAATCAAAAGATACAGCCGTTTATGCCGCAAATTTTCGACACTTGCAAGGGAATCAAAACCTACAGGGTGCTTCCCGTGAACTCAGAATCTTGAAATTTGGTACGAAGCAACGTCTTATAGCATAGATAAAGGAAAAATTACGAAAACCATAAATTTTTAGTTACATCACATAATATATATTTTTTTAATAATTTTAAACTTACTACCCATTTCCTCATAAACGCGTAGAGGTATTAAATTGAAATTCATACCAAATACTCAGGTCTATAATACCTTTAAGCTGTAACAAAATCAAACTTCTATGTCAACGCAATCAAAAGAAACAGCAATTTAAGCTGCATATTTTGAAACTCGCAAGTACTCGCAAGGGAATCAAAACCTAAAGGGTACTTCCAGTCGACCTAGAATCTTGAAATTTGGCATGAAGCAACGTTTTATAGCACACATAAAGGAAAAATTCCGAAAACCTTAAATTTTTAGTTACATTACAAAATATATATTTATTTTTTAATAAATATAAACTTATTACTTTTTTCCTCATGAACGCGTAGAGCTATCAAGTTGAAATTCATATGCAATAAAAATACCATAGTTATGACTCGATTGTCGTAATGAACGAACTTTGTAAACCTTGCAGGTTTGTACGGAACCCTCGGTGCGCGAGTCCGACTCGCACTTGGCCGGTTTTTTTAATTTAGATTATCTCACTGGAATTAATCTTATTTTTTAAAAGTTAATCTTTATTAAAATGTAGAAGGTTAATATTTTTTATTTATCTGGAATTAATCTTATTTTTTAAACATTAATCTTAATTAAAATGTCATGATGGCCCAGTGGTTAAGAGCGGGCCCAATGACAGGATAAAATCTGATTTCACCCGCGCGTCTCGCAACACCCGCATTAGTGTAAATAACAACCACGGGTGGCGTGACGACGCGCGCTACGAAGCACGGTACTCCACTTCGAGTGCAGTGCGTAGTATATGCAGGCCATTCAGATAAAAATTTGCTAAGTGCGTGTCGGACCACGCACAATGAAAGGTTCCGTAGTTGAAATGAATTTAACCAAGATCAAACTTAACATTGTAGTTGAAACTCATTTTCTCCCATACATTTAAGTTTGTGGACTGTTATTCGTAAACTTGTAAAATCTACTTAGCTGTGACAGTTTTTTCTTTCGTTATATATTTTAATTTCGTTTTAAGTACTACTATCATGAATTTTAACACATATCCAAAAACAACAATTTAGCTGGCAGGGGGGAGGACACTTGACTCTAACAAAAATTAGCACTTTAATGCTTAATATTTCACAAACAGATCCCTGAATCGAAAAATTCTTCCACAAACCCGCAATATTTTTAAAAGACCTATCCAACGATAGCCTACACCACGGGATAGACGAGAAAATAAAACATCTCTAGTTTACGTGTAGGTATGTACCATAAAAAAATTTTTTTTTCAAGATTTTATTTTATCACTTCGTCGGAGTGATTAATATAAATATCCATGCCAAATTATAGGTTTCTAGTACCATGAATCTCTGAGCTAAGCTGCGGACGGACAGACGGCCAGGGCGAATAAGGGTTCCTTGTTGACTACGAAACCCTAAAAAATAGACTTTTTTAAATTCTATTTTTAATTTTTTTGGGACAAAATAGTAATATGCGCATACGCTCTAGGTTTCACAAAATCATCAATTCGCAAAATGCACTTTTATTAAGACTGTACTTTTATTGTGCTATACTATGAGTGAAGGAATAAGAATGTCTTTACTTGTGTTTATATAATGTAAACCTATTTTGTGTATGTATGTTGTGAAATAAAAGTTCTGTTTACTCCATTCCACCATAAAAAAAATTAGGAGTGATGAAATAGGTGATAAAAAATCCAGATGATATATAAGCATTATAAATTGCGATATTATGTAGCACATTCATCTTTTACTTATTCACAGCTATTTATTTAGAATTCCTTTATTGGTTTTACTATTCAATTCAATTATTTTGCTTCAAATCAAACACGGTGGTAAGAAATATCTTATAATCATCACAATAATATTTTTGAAGTGAAAACTTCTTTAGCGGCGCTGTGTACTTTTTTTGGAATGGGTAAAAACTTCTAAATTCGCGTCAGGTCACGTGACCCTGATCGAAAATTCGTAAGACGTGACGCGCGTTGTTGAGGACAGCGCCATCTATGCACATCGGGAAGAACTACGAGGGCCTCGCGTACTAACTACGTAGGCCTCGCGTACTAACTACGTAGTTCATCCAACAACGACGAGATGGCGCTGAACCACGGATATATAACTGACGACGAGCAAATCTGAATAAATTCCTTTCACGAGAAGAATAAACCAGTCACTTTGGTCATCATACCTGATTTGCAAAAAACCCTATAAAAAAAGGAACACACCTTAACACGCGTGTTTTGTTTATAAGACGATTCACAAAATACACTCGTAATTGTTCAAGTTTTCACTTCTGTCGGCACTACCGGAGTGCCAGTGTTTTTTTAATTTATTTTGTCGTCGGGTCCATAATTCAGTGTCGAGTTAATGGATGAAAAAGTCAATCTGCTGACAGACAACCTTGTTCAGCTATACGAAGTTCACGCTCAATTCATGCAGTAAAAACCAAGCATCTGCGACGATATTGGAAGCATCATGCATAAGAAAGCTGTAACTAAAACAAAATTTAAGTATCGGCCCTCGTCGTCAAACCATCCTTGTGGATGCTCGCAATCGCTCGCTGAAAAAGGTGTGTTTAAATTCCCAACGCCTAATATCCACACATCAGTTGAAAACGGAGATCCAGGTAAAGTCTGGAAATTTCATAAATCCATGGGAGTTAAAACCACGCCAAGAATCGATTCCTAAATACTTAAATATTGATCTACTAAATCAATACTTCTCATCTTTATCCTTCTGCAATGGGACCATAAAAGCAGCTACAGTAAACTATCTTTCAAATGTTGAAAATGAAACTATCAATCATGTCTAATGCAGTTAGTAGTGACTTTGTCAGTCGGAAAATGATACTCCCTGTCCTCGACGAAATCCTTCCCATTCTATGTTATATCCTAAACTACTCTATATCCTATGGTGTCTTTCCTTCGATGTGGAAAGAGGCAAAAATCCCTCCTTTACCCAAAAAATCTAATCCTGCTTCCTTTTCAGAATACCGATCTATCTCCATCTTGCCTTTCATCTCCAAATTCCTTGAACAGCTTGTTCACAATCAGCTTAGTGCATTTCTTTGCAAGAATAGTCTGCTGAACCTTTTCCAATCCGGATTTCGTCCTGTTACTGTACCCTAATGAACGTTACTGATGACGTACACTTATGCATGGCAGGAGGAAATCTGACGATTCTTTGCTTATTGGATTTTGGCAATGCGTTTAATATCATCAATTTCGATATTGTAAAAATTAATGCTAGACTAGATGGTGACCTAACACTTCTTTCTCGGATATGGTTTATATGGTAGAAGTTAGAGTCTCGAATCGTAAAGGAAATAGCTGTATATTTAATCACTACAACACTTAGTTACAAGACAATGGTAATGGTAAAGGAAATAGCTATAAAATATATATAAATCACTATAACATTTAATTACAAGACGAATGGTAATGGTTTTGAGCTCGTGGTGTCTCTAGTGAGATCTGAACGCGAACTGGCCCACATTTTGGCGGACGAGCGAATGTGCATACTTGCGTTCGATGCAATTATGCATTTTCGCTTAGTGTTCGATTAAAACTCGAACATATTCCCGAGAGCGAGAAGAAATGCGGGATGATAGCTGAAAACTACACTATGATACTTAGGTGTGTACAAATTATGAAACTACTTAAACGCATTCGTTTCTGGTAATCTTAACTGGTAAGTATAAAAATAATGAGCAACCAAGGTAAAAGTAAAAAATAAAAGCTTATCTACTTAAATACATTAACACCGATTTTAAGTTACACTATTGAGTCTTCCATAGTAAAAGCAATATTTTGATTGCCTATGCTCGTATTTTTGTCCCGTTTGATCGCACCATAGCTAGCGCTAGGCCAGCGTTTGGCACAATTGTGTAAACGATCGACAACAACCCGTAGCAAATTACGTATTGGTGGATATCATGCGGCGATATGTCTTCTATGTCGGAATCGTTTTTCGTCAGTTTTTCTATCGCCTCCCCCAGACTGGTCATGGATATGGTTAGGTTTCCGTCATCAGTCGGTCTTTCGTCTGGGATTTTGATGTTTATCAAGTGATTAATTTGGTCGAATTCAGGCATATAAATGGTCGGTGAAATGTTAATTTGGTTGGACTGATGACGTATTGAATATAATGAGAAGTCCCTTCCTTTGATAACGCACTCTTGACCTATGCTAATGATCCCGGCTTTGTTCAGCTGAAGAACGGTTACATGGTCGCCGCATATTATTTTTATTGTGTAGGTGTCATACCAAAAATAAGTGCTGAGAAGTCAAATGTAATTCAAGCCATACGTTGGTGCAGTTGGTTTTTTCTACTTTACATTTATTGGTTGCCGAATTCTTGTCGCAAAAACTTTCGTCATTTTGCAGGTCTGTTATTGGTTTTAGCAGCTGACACATGATAGTAGTTCCATGGTGTAAACATGCTGTTAGTTCCTGTGTGGACATGCTAAAGAAGGAATCCTTCTTTAGGTTGACGGCTACGTATTCGGAGACTGGTTTGATTGTGGTTTTAATGGTGTTTGTTTGGTGCGGTAGAGGTATTATCTTGTACAATTTGAATTTTTCTCTGTATACTAGTGGAAAAGTAACTTCAATTATAACAAGTTTTTAGTCGCTCTGGCTTTGAATTTCAGTATTTTGTAAAGGTACTGAAGATCTGTGTCTAAATTGGTAATTGGTAGTGTGAGTTCGCTTGGCATCTGGCCATATATGGTTTGGAGCTCACGTTTAAGTTGCGTTGGTGGCAGTAAATGTATGCTAATTTGACCGTGGTAGATGTCTGTAAATACATCGAGCAACGTGTCTTGAAGTCGTCTTAATCCTTGCAGCAAGCTGTTTGCAGACATAGCTGACAATGTGAAGTCATTGATATATGAAATATTTTGTATTTCGCGTTGAAGGGTGCTCGCGTTTTCTTGCAAAGTCATAAGTTTCTTATTTATTAATTTGTGCTGTTTATTTACAGTGATCTCCATCCTCTTCGTGATATTGAACTCTGCTTCGATTATGGATGTTTGGTTTTTCCATAGATTAGAAAGGTGTTTCTCATTGCGATGTATGGTTTCAATGTCCTTTTCATACTGGTCAGCGAAACGTGAGTCCAACACACCGAATAAGTCATTCGCTAGATACCCAATACCATTGATTAGGCCTCGTCGGCGCCGACCTGTCTTCCCTGCGGCGCGTCGCTGTCTGGTGTGGACATCAAAATGCTGTGTTAGCAAAAGTTCATTGTAGTATTCGGGTTCCTCATAATTGTGTCGGGCTTGTTGCACGATCGTATTACATTGGCTTTGTGTTTCAATGGTTGCGCACAATTGTTCTTGATAATTTGCTATTTTATTGTAAGTGGCTATGCCTGTCCAATAGGGTCCCATGTCGTAGTACATGACTAATGTCCATTTATCCCTGATTAATTGTACCTTTGAAATAGGGTCAAAATAAAGCGTTTGGTTGTTTGGAAATGGTCTGACATGGTAAACCGTAAGACGGAAAAATCAGCATGAAAAAGCTCAGTAATAGAGTTGCTACAGTTGCGATTTTTGATCTCGGTTTTCTTTTCCTTTCTGTCAAGTTGGTTGTAGGCTTTGTATCTGGTTTTGGTTTCGTTACGTTATTTTGATTTACGGGCAAAACGGAGAGTTTCACAATAGGCCGTTTCATGACACCGT
The DNA here is from genome assembly GCA_963855955.1 of Luperina nickerlii. Classification (NCBI taxonomy): domain Eukaryota; kingdom Metazoa; phylum Arthropoda; class Insecta; order Lepidoptera; family Noctuidae; genus Luperina; species Luperina nickerlii. The sequence continues at coordinate 163,957 of OY979690.1, forward strand.
TTTTGTTTTTTAATGAAACTGCTCTGGTTAGGCCATCATTTCCTGGGTGCGTGTCGACTACACGTCCAAGACCCCATTTTCCTGGTGGCAGATTTTCATCATGAATCACCACTAGATCTCCAATTCCGATGTTTTTTTGTGGTTCCATCCATTTACTTCGCGATGAAAGTTGTACCAAGTATTCAGCCTTCCATCGATTCCAAAGATCTTGGAATAGTTTGCTGGTTAGATGCCATCTGGTTCTAGCATCTTGCTCTGTTTCTATTACAGTTGTTCCTGGCTTTCCTGATAAGAAATGAGCTGGTGTTAGGAAGTCTATATCGACAGGATCTTCAGATATCGCGCAAATAGGTCGTGAGTTGAGGTGAGGCACGCTTCTAGTCTGGCTAACAATGTGGTGTACTCCTCGAAGGTTAGTCTTTGTTGACCGATAACCCTCTTGAGATGATGTTTTAGACTGCGTACTGCTCGCTCTCATAGCCCGCCGGCATTAGGCCAGCTGGGTACGTTAAAATGCCATTCTATGCCCATCTCTGTTATCTCGGTCATGAAACTTTCACTGAAACCTTTTTGAAGCTGGTTAAATTCTTCTTGTATCATTCTGTTAGCTCCCACGAAGTTAGTGCCGTTGTCACTCTACATATGTCGTGGCGCCCCTTTTCTGGCTGCCATTCTGGTTAGAGCTGCCAAAAAGGCGGAGCTGCTCATGTCTGACACGAGTTCTAGGTGAACCGCTTTAATGACCATACATACAAAAACTGCTATGTAACCCTTTGTGGTTTTGATTCCCCGTCCTTTATTTGCCTTGACCTTTACGAAGCCTGTGTAATCTACGCCGCAGTGATAAAATGCATGTTTTGGATTCACTCTTGGTTCTGGTAAATCTCCCATGAGCTGGTGCTGCCGCATGGGATTTTGTTTTCTGCATGTGACACATTTTCTTATTGGAGGCGTCGCAAAATCCGTACAACTCTATATTCTGGTTTTCTCCTATTCCTAACCATCTGTTGACTTCTATGCTGTTTATATCCGGCTCGAAGGACCATGTAAAAAGTAGTGCTAGACGCTATGGTGACGTAACACTTCTTTCTCGGATATGGTTTATATGGTAGAAGTTAAAGTCTTGAATCGTAAAGGAAATAGCTGTATATTTAATCACTACAACATTTAGTTACAAGACAATGGTAATGGTAAAGGAAATAGCTATAAAATACATATGTGGTCGTCCAAATCAAAAGGGACCTTATGGCGGAAATGAGTTATCTACAGAGCTGAAAACTACATAAATGTACCGAACTATAGACCCAAGAACCAACCTTCTAACCACTGCCGTTATTTTTTTACGAATTTTTGAAGTTCACTGATCGAAATTATAAGTTTCGAGAAAATCGCAATTTAAGTATGCCGTACAAAAAAGTTATGTTTTAGTGTGAAGTTATGTAACTGATGGTATACTTTGATTGACTATGATTATTACTAATGGAAATTCGTACAATCCTTGCATAAACTTGTTTGTTGTGGGAACTAGACCCGCCAACATAATGCATTATCAATGAGATGCAAAGTATCGATAATAGTATTAAAAATAAGTAAACCGCCTGTTTCTCACTAAACTTTTATCGTTTCCATATTGCTACTAATTACATAGATTTGCGAAAGGCCTTAGATGTAAATAAAAACAACACATAATTAAAAAAAAATAGTTTTTATTTACTAGCAAGAATTCTTATTTTTTATAAACTTTGAGATCTGACAGTAACAAAATCAACACTTAATCACTAAATAGGTTATACATAATTGGTTTAGATGCTAATAAAGCTAAGAGATCAATGATAACTGTTAGTTATGATCTTGTAAAGTTACATAGAGAACTGAACAATTTCTTCAAACAAATTAAAAAAGGGCCCTAATGGTGGGCACTAAACAATATTTTTTATTTTTAGCATGCATAATCAATATTTTAGTGCAACATTCAAGATAACTTAAATTTTCTTTTTTTATTATCACAAGGTATGAAAATGTTACTTATTTAACAAATTTTTTTTTATTATCACAAGGTATGAAAATTCGTAACAAGTATATACGTAAAAAAGGGCCCTTAAGGCGGTCCGTTGCAGTCTGCTGACACTTATCTCTTAGTATAGTTAATTAATTTAAGTATTTTAATAAAGGTAAACAATCTTGATACGTTTTTGTCGAAAAATATATTTATGAAATATTATAGCCATTACAAGATAAAACAAAATGAAATAACAGATGTTATAATGAATTACTTTTGCTATTAGCCTTAGCCTATTTTAAAAATATATTTTATGATAAAAAAACATACCTAACAAGATTGTTTACCTCTATTAAAAGTACCTAAACAAAATATGGACTACAATAGTGGGACCTTAGACCTAAGACGCATATACAAAGAATGCCGCATGCGGCGGCGTGCGACACTATCTAATGGCAGCTATACGCTACGCTGACGACACGCTAGTCCTGGCGCAGGGGAGGTCGCATCAGGCGGCGGCCGACGCGATGACACGCGGGGTTGCGATAGTCGTGGAGAGGATCCGGCAGTTGGGTCTCGAGGTGGCATTGCACAAGTCCGAGGCCATGTCGTTTCATGGGTTCCGGAATACGCCACCATCGGGATCCCAACTAACGGTAGGAGGGGTTCACATCGGCGTCGAGACGACGATGAAATACCTGGGTCTCATCCTCGACAGCCGGTGGAACTTAGTCGAGCATTTCCGACGTTTGGCTCCCAAACTGGAACGGGCCGGGGCCGCCTTCAAGCGGCTCCTGCCCAACCTGAGGGGGCTAAACGCCTCCTGCCGGAGGCTTTACGCGGGGGTCGTGCGGTCCATGGCCCTATAACGGGGCCCCGGTGTGGGTGCGTTCACTGCGGCGGAGAGCCGCCCATTATTTGAACGCGCCCCAGAAGGTGGTAGCCGTTAGGCTGATCCGGGGGTACCGCACGATCTCGGGCGAGGCGGCAAGCCTCCTTGCCGGACTGCCGCCATGGGATCTGGAGGCGATAGTCCTCGCGCGCCTGTATGAGTGGCGCGCGGAGGCATTACGCCGGGGGGAAACTCCGCTTCCGCAGCAAATTGCGGCGGAGCGGACAGACCTCCGGCGCGATCTCATGGCGGCGACCTCTCACGTCCGGGCCTGGTTCAAGCCATGGTCAGAGTTCTAGAGGGAGTGGGGAGCAGTCGCCTCCTTCTGCGAAGCAGTCATGCTAGCGAAGGAGGCGGCGGGACGGCTGAGAGAGAGAGCCTCCCGTCCCAGCCGCCGCGGGAGACGCTCCGGGCGTCGGGAGCCGCGCGACTACTCCCGGCCACCTTAGGCGCGGGCGGAGAGCAATGGGTAGCTCACCGTCCGATCAGGACCAGGCCCGTGCCGGACGGCGCGTACGTGTTCCACGCGCGCCTCAAAGAGATGTCAGCACTAAACGAAGGGGCCCGTATTGGCCGAAGCCTGCCGGGTCAGCGGGATTGTCCGAAAGGGTTACCGCTGGCCCGGAACAAAGGGCGAAGGAAGGAACACGGGTGGGTTTTAGTCAGTAAGAGTCTGACACTCCCTATTCCGCTCCACCCAGAGCGGGAGGAGTCATTTGATGATTTCCCATCCTGAATGAATAGTTTAGTTTATACCTACCTTGCAATATTAAAATGTTGATATAATATATGGTTTGAATTACAAGAAAAACGATTTGTTAGGTCTTGCCGCGATAAGGTTCCTTTTTTACTAAACTTTAGATGAATACGAAACTTTTTTAAATTGACTTTTCGAAAAGTTGAACACATCTACATGTAGTAAATACAATCATCTTTTTAAAAATACAGTTACTAAAAAAACGATTTTTTTGAGGTATTTTACAAATTTATTAATATCTCGGAAACTAGTTACCGCCATAAGGTCCCTTTTGATTTGGACGACCACATATAAATCACTATAACACTTAATTACAAAACGAATGGTAATGGTTTTGAGCTCGTGGTGTCTCTAGTGAGATCTGAACGCGAACTGGCCCACATTCTGGCGGACGAGCGAATGTGCATACTTGCGTTCGATGCAATTATGCATTTTCGCTTAGTGTTCGATTAAAACTCGAGCAGATATCCTGCTTGCCTTGCTTCGCTCGCTTCGTAGTTACCTTTATGGGCGCCGGCAACGTATATGCATAGAAGAGTCGTGTTCTTCTTGATGTTAAACTTCTGCCGGTGTACCTCAGGCTGGCGGTTTCAAATTGTTTTCGACCTCAATGGTACAGTCAGCGTCATAGAAAATGTACCCCTCTAAGACTTAAAGATTATCGCCCAAGCACGATCGGGCCCGCGTGTGTCACGTGAACCTTGAGCAGCTCCTTCTCTCGCCGCCGCACCCATCTCTGCCCGAGCGCATCCACTGATCCGCCTCAAATATTTTTTTAGACGCGAGAGGTCGCCGCCGCTGCCGATCGCCTCTACGAGGACACGACGGTGTTCCACCCAAGCGGGGCAGACCTCCACCGTGAGCTCCACCATGTCCTCTGGGCGATCCTGGCAATGGTGACACTCGGGCGTTTCCTCCGGCCTGATGATGTGCAGGAACCTCCCGAAACATCCGTGTCCGGTGAGGACCTGCGTCAGGCGGTAGGTGAGGGCGCCGTGACGCCTCTCTAGCCACTCCTCAAAGAGGGGTCTTATCTGGGTTGCGACAGTCGCTCTTTCCATGCCGCCATGAGATCGCGCCGGTGATCCGTCCGCTCCGTTGCGATTTACCGCGGGAGCGAAGTTTCCCCCCGGCGTAGTTCCTCTGGCCGCCACTCATACAGGCGCGCGAGTACTATCGCTTCCAGATCCCATTGCGGCAGTCCAGCAAGGAGGCTTGCCACCTCGCCCAGATCGCGCGGTAACCCCGGATAAGCGTAGCAAACTACGCTGACGCCATCAGGCAGAGGTGTACCTAAAGTACATCCACATTTCGCCAGGTATGTTAGTCTTATGTAATGGTGGCTTCCATACTAAATTATAATGCGAAAGGAACTCTGTCTGTTGTTGCATATGGCCGAACGGACTTCAATAAAAGGCACACAGGTGTACCATGACATGCGATACCTATTTGTTCTTTCGGTACTTCTTTCTCGTGGGATAATTTCCGTCCACCACGCAGGCAGAAGCTAGTACAACATCTATACTAACAATATTGTAAATAGGTAAAATTAGTTTGTATGTAGGGGTAATCTCCGGAACTACCAGTCGGACGTGAAAAATTCTTTTTGCATTTTTGATAGTCCAATTCTTGAGGCTTTAATATCGTGCTATGACCCTAAGGAGCCGAGCAAAAAAAGAACGCTAAGCGATGGTCGGGGCAACAAGAAACACGCGGACGATATCGCGGGCAGAAGCTAGCAATCAATAAAGGGCAACAAGAAACACGCGGACGATATCGCGGGCAGAAGCTAGCAATCAATAAAGGGCAACAAGAAACACGCGGACGATATCGCGGGCAGAAGCTAGCAATCGATAAACTGTATCATATTACGTACGATGGAATAAGTATACACAATACTTGTGCGAGCAATCATGGTGTTGCACTAGACAGTCGTTTACCTGCGTGACGTCACGCACCTCTTGCATGAGTGTGTGCAGAGCAGGTACACAGATAAGATAGTGATTACGGAACTGTGATCGATAGTGTCCTATGATCATGATTAGATAAGCACTTCTCGTCTTATTACAAAACGAAATGTAACTTTAGTTCTGGCCAATGACGTAGGTAATATCATTTTTGAGCCAGTGTTTGTATTACGAAACTAAAAATGGCAACTCAGCACCGAACTAAGCTGTCAGCACCGAATTAAGCTGTCAGCACTGAACTAAGCTGTCATTCTTGTATAAAGAACTGCATTTCTATAACAGTTGGGTTATTGATTCAATAGCTGTTTCGTATTTAAACAGATCTAAAGAAACACCTTGTTTTATAATAAGAGGGTCCGATTCGTTTACAATTAATAGTATTTCCACTTAAACTAATATCAACTTTATATTGTTAGGTTACATTGATTTGATTTCAGAATGCCTAGTACTATGGAAAAGTCATAAAAATGTATGAAGTTGCAACGCATACTTTTTCCAAAAACACCTATCAGTTTACATGTTTCGAAACTAAATCGCAAACGCACTATAGAATAAACTGATTTGTTCAACTAAGGATATTCAGATTCGGAGACTGCTACTGAGAAAGAAGAACAACCGTCTTATCCTTCCTACTTGCGTGAGCGTTTTTCTTACGCTCGCCCTAGCCACGCACCATGTAGATCACACCTAAGATCCCTCCTTAAATCTCTCCTCATAAAAACAAGCTACTATTCTTATTCCTTCTCTGTCCATGCTGTAAGATTGTGGAACTCTCTTCCGCCTAAAATTCGTGAATTAAAAACTATTTCTCTATTTAAATGTCGATTGAAAGAGCATTACCTTTCCTCTATACTGTGAGTATATAATTTTATACATATACATATATATTTAAGCATTATGTATTTATTTAAGTATATTTATGTTATTTTTTTTTTAGCTTTATAAATATGTGTAGGTTTATTTAATATTCTAGTTTTACACTTCACACATTCATATTTGTCTCTTTTTCTTCTCACACACTATTGTCTGCATTTCTTTTTTACTTCTCCTTTCGCAGGTCTGCTGGAAGAAATTTCTTAAGAAATAAGCAGTACCTTTTGTACTCAAATTATAATCAACTCATATCCCTATGTATTTTACTGTGTGTACATAAATTATAAAATAAACAACCTAATAACGTACCCAACCTGGTGGTCGAACCCAGGACCCCGTGCTCAGCTGTGGCTTGCCACCACTAGACCAACGAGGTCTAGGAAGAAACATGTCATCGTCATCTATCTACTTTTTACCAACTATGTTTGGGTCGGCTTCCAGTCTTACCGGATGCAGCTGCCTATTTGACCTCCACAAAGTAGGTACAACGACTAGGTAGTAGACAAAAAATTGCCGATTTTTATATCTAACCAGGGTTTGCAAGTACAGTCAACAGCATGATAACAGTTCGTCTGTTTTCACAGTTTAAGCGATCCCAAAGACGTGCAGTTGACAGTAAATTTAACCGCAAACCGCTGATCACGACGATGCATACTAATGAATCAATTAATAATCAAACTTCGCATGAATTAACAATAACTAGTATGAATTGCGGAATCTGAGTCGTCCACAATAAGATAATTGTAACGACTCCATATTTCCGTGTATTGTACACGCACACGCACGTACTCGTCGGAAAGACCCACTTCTATACTAATAATACCTAAAGCTAAAGAGTTTGATTGTTGTTTTTCCTAATCTCTGGAACTTCCAGTCGATTTGAAAAAACATTTTTGCATTTGATAGCCCAATGTTTGCGGAAGCCTATAGGAACACGGGTGGATTTTAGTCAGTAAGAGTCTGACACTCCCTTCCACTCCACCCAGGGGGAGGGGTCATTTGATGATTTCCCATCCTGGGAAAAAAAGAGTATAGGCTATTGAACATCACGCTAGGACCGGCAGGAGCCGAGCAAAAGGAAAAAAGTCAGAAAGAACGCTAAGGGAAAACGAAGTGATAGCACGGGCAGGCGATGCGATGCGACGGGGTAGGTCGGGGGAATAACTGAACAAGACATTTCACGCGGACGAAGTCGCGGCACAAGTGATAGCATGGGCAGGCGATGCGATGCGACGGGGTAGGTCGGGGGAACAACTGAACAAGACATTTCACGCGGACGAAGTCGCGGGCAGAAGCTAGTTATTATAATAAACTCAGTGGCTGAGTTTACTACGCCGTACTTGTGAGTTCGATTTCCGCTCGGAACAAATATTTGTATGGCTTACTAATGGTTGTTCTTTCCCGTGCTCGTGAGGTAAGTAGTTTGTCGTTATAAATTCCGAAATTCATTTATTCACTGTCAGACGACGCACAGCCTAAACCTCTGGCACTAGAACTTTGCCAAAAAACTTCCAAATAATGAAATTGAGCACTAGTAATAATCCTACTAATCAAACGACTGGTTGACACTTCCCGTGACCCAAGGGCTGGCTTTTACCTTGGCCAGAGGCTAAGCATCGCGAATCGCGATACAACGTGGTAATGCCGCCAGTCTCTTGGGTACATTACCAGTCTACAGCGATGCAGATGAATTTTTCGACGCAATTTTTTAGTTTCTGTATAGTTTTAGTTAAGTTAGAATTTAATTTTGTTATTTTTGGTTTTTACGTGGAACATTAATAAACTTTAACTAATCACACTAATATCCACTATCACGCTAATATTCTAAAGGCGAAAGTCTGTGATTGTGTGTGTGTGTGTGTGTGTGTGTTTATATGTTTGTTACTTGTTCAAGCTCAAACAGCTGGACCAATTTGGATAAAATTTTGTATGGAGGTAGCTGACACCCTGGATTAACATACAGTATGTTAAACAACAGAGGGCGTTCCCTTAAACTCGTTAATCTATATCATTAATAGATTAAAATAAAAATATCAGCATAGAAATATAAGCATAAAATAATCCGAATTAAAAAAAATAATTAATTGTCAATAAATTCGAAACCTCCTGTTTAAAATCAAAATAGTAGCGCGGAATAGTATTCGTAGTAGTAATGCCCAAACGCAATACGCACGTTGCTGGCCGAGCGTTTCCGAGAGTTCACGAAGCGGAGTGAGACGGCCGCCCCGCCCCGCCCGCACCCGCGCCCGTCATTCATAAATAAATTCCGACATTGCTGTCCTTCAAGTACGCGTGTACAGAGTGTTTCTTTAACGTATCAATTTACGATTTTTAGTGAATATTTTAATATAAAAAAAAATAAAAACATTTTATTTTCGAATGGTAATATTTTTTTTTAGCATGTATGGATGCTATACTATTGCGGGTTAACGGGAACGCCCTCTGTTAGTTAACATACTGTATAAGTAGGCTATCTTTTTATCCCGATGTTCCCACGGGATCGCAACTTACGCGGGTGAACCCGCGGGGCGCCTCTAGTCTGCCTGTAATATATGCACGACTGGGACACAGGCACGGTGTGACACAGGGCTCCTCTTGGCGAGACGGAGTGGGCCGTAATCCACTACGCGGGCTCCGTCCGGGTTGGTAAATGTCACATGTCTTCGAATTTTTGGTTCTAGGACATTTCGGTTTCCTCACGATGTTTTCCTTCACCGTTATAAGAGCAGTGGTGATGAAATAATGTACAAAAAGTAAAGCGCCAACCTGGGTTTGAACCTACGACCTACTTACTCGTAAGTCCATCACCGCTCGCGTTAGTGATTCCCCCCGTTCTTGTTTCCTCCCGAAAGTTATAATACAAATATCGTTTAATTACATTCTCGATTAACCCTGAAATTTAAAAATTAAGTATAAGTCCAACCAGCGAAATATTATTATTTTCAGGAACCAGCTAAAACCAGATTATCTAATCTAATTTGTACATCTAGCTCGTCGGCGTCGCAACTACTTGCCTATAATATTGTTACGAGCTTGGGGTTCGTGACAATAAAAACTGCCGATTTAATAACCAAAAAATGACACTTTACTCACCAACACTAATTACAGCTCAAACACACTAATTAAGAAACACAATTGCACTTACTGATCACTCTTAAGTCGCACTCAAATATCGCCTTCGATGTTATCGCTCGTATCGCTTAATCGAAACTATGTGTGTCTCGTGGCCCACCCGGCCTTATATAGTGCCGCAGAGCTAGTACATAAACATCTAGAACGTTCGAGTACATACCGGTCCCGACTGACTCGACGTCGATAGTTCTCGGAATTACTAGTACATAGAAAAAGGTCAAGTAGGGTCAAGGTCCTAGTACCAAGGTACTAGTTCCGCTACCCGATACTAGATGGCGCTAGTGGTAACTAATGTCGCCATGTATCAAGCATTATTTGCGGCGCGCAACAATATTATTAATAAGAACAATATAACGTGAGGTGAACAGATAGTATCTCTTTTAATTTCTAGTAGGATAGTACTTATTAAAATACTAAGTACTTATAGTACCTACTTAGTATTTTTTTCTAAGAAATATCCATACTAATATTATAAATGTGAAAGTGTGTCTGTCTGTCTGTCTGTTACCTCTTCACGCATGAACCGCTGAACCAATTTAGATGAAATTTGGTATAAAGATAGAGATAGTTTGAGTCCCGGGAAAGGACATAGGATAGTTTTTACCCCGATATTCCCACGGGATCGACACTTATGCGGGTGAAACCGCGGGCGCTGCTAGTTATTTTATAATAATACTAGCTGCGCCCCGCGGTTTATAATAATACTAGCTGCGCCCCGCGGTTTATAATAATACCAGCTGCGCCCCGCGGTTTATAATAATACTAGCTGCGCCCCGCGGTTTATAATAATACTAGCTGCGCCCCGCGGTTTATAATAATACTAGCTGCGCCCCGCGGTTTATAATAATACTAGCTGCGCCCCGCGGTTTATAATAATACTAGCTGCGCCCCGCGGTTTATAATAATACTAGCTGCGCCCCGCGGTTTATAATAATACTAGCTGCGCCCCGCGGTTTATAATAATACTAGCTGCGCCCCGCGGTTTATAATAATACTAGCTGCGCCCCGCGGTTTATAATAATACTAGCTGCGCCCCGCGGTTTATAATAATACTAGCTGCGCCCCGCGGTTTATAATAATACTAGCTGCGCCCCGCGGTTTATAATAATACTAGCTGCGCCCCACGGTTTATAATAATACTAGCTGCGCCCCGCGGTTTATAATAATACCAGCTGCGCCCCACGGTTTATAATAATACTAGCTGCGCCCCGCGCTTTATAATAATACTAGCTGCGCCCCGCGGTTTATAATAATACTAGCTGCGCCCCGCGGTGTCATCCGCGCAAGACACGTGGCGCCACCTATTATCATAATAAAGTAATTGTTGTTTCCCTCGGGAACAGCACTTTTTTATTGGAATGAAAAGTACTATGTCCGTTTTTAAACACCTGACAACGTATATGCAAAATTTCAGGATGATCGGTTCTAAAATTGACGAACGCTACTGCTACGAGTGTGGAACATACAGATACTTAAATTAATAATCCCTTACTACCTACTTTTTTCTTAGACTGTATGTACCATGGCACCTTGATTTCGTCTGACAAAACGGGATTATAAAGTAGGTATATTATTATAACTTTCCGGGGGGAAACAAGAACGGGGGGAATCAGTACTAACCGATAATTCATCCCCTAAACGGGATGAAAGTTGTGTGGAAGTTCGTGATTTTTTATTTAGGAACGTTTTAAAATCTGTTCAGAAACCAATAAAATTGTTCATACTTTTTTTAAAACGTGTACCCAAGGACGTAATATAAATAATATCATTGTCCTTACCTACGTAGCATTTCCTTACCCACCTATCACTTTTTAAAAAAAACTTGTTTTCAATTGTAATCACGTCTATGTAATATGTGTAAGCAGTACGTAGGTACTTATATCCTATTTTACAAAAAAATCCTACTTTATTGTTTCCTTCAGATAGTGCTTGGTTTATTTTGTGTGAATGATTGAACAATTATCTGAATTAAATCATACAACCATGATTGATCGTTTTAAAAATACATAATTAATTAATCCTTGTAAATAATAAAAAAATAAACAAATGCATAATTGACAAAACTTTTGGCTGAAAATAAATAAGGAAAATAATTTTACTTGTGATCTAGGGCTGATCATTCAATCGACAGATAATTTTCATTCGTTGAATAAAATTAACGTCTGTCTGATGTTTTACGGAAACGCCCTAAAACGACCCACTGACCAAGAACTGTCAAAAATTCATAATTGTTCCTCGGGTAAACTTATCTGGCGTTGGAAACATCAGTCCTCATTCAACTAGATGCAGGTACCTATTCTACCTAATAACCTTAGGTAACATTTTTATTTTCTTTTCCCGTAACTGCTTATAGGACCATAAAAAGATAATAAAGTGATCATAACTTTAAAGTTGATGTGTTAACAAACGACATAGTAGACACACAAGCATGTATGTTAAAAGGTTAAACTATACATATTGACAATTGTCTACTTTGAATATTTCTTAGAAAACCACTTAGCATAAATACTTATAATAATATGCACAAAACAAAACAAAATCATTAAACTGCTATTTCATTATGACTACCTAACACCTACAATTAAAATATACAAGGACACGAAACTCTTGAGCATCAACCAACTTCGTGCATACTGCACCTGAGTACTCATTGAAAAAATACTTAATAAAACCATGCATACACAAACATTCACCAAAACACATAAATTGCATAACTGTAGCAGTCGTAGAAAAGATCACATAGGTGCGAACAGCTCAAGGTAAAAGATCACTTGTTCACGGGAGGGTGCAAATTTACAATAAATCACCAGATGAGATAAAGGGTGCAATTTCGATCAATGTTATAATATATCAGTATTAGTTAACCATAAACGATTAATGCGGTAGCATTAATCGTAACTTAACACAAAACCAATACGGAAAATAACAATAAGCGAAGGAAAAAAAAAAATAGCAGCTGTAAACAAAAGTTTTACTACTGACTGATTTTTCTGCATTATGACAGCGGGACCGCACTCTGTATCTCAAGGGTTGTTACGCATAGTGGGGCGTAGTGTTGGATGTTTGGGAGTACCCGCGAACCTAAATAATTTGTAATACCTACTATATGTAATATATCGTCAAATACGTCAGGTAAATTGTAAGTCCGAGTGTCGAAGGATAATGATTAGTTTTTACTTTATGTTTGTTCTCATGTAAGTAAAATGTAAATTTCTTTATGAGAAATAAATGTCTTTAACCAGAATATGCACACACCATAACAAAACTATTTTCTCTTAACCAAATAAAATGACAGACTCCCCCTCTCACAGAGAGGCGGTCTGTGTCCCAGCAGTAGGTAGGAACATTATAAATGCATTACGTTAATTAAAAATAACAGAAAAAAACGCGAAATTTTTCAGAAAAAAAATTTGACTTACCTTTTCAGTCCAAATATAAAAAGCACTAAAAAATTACTTTTGAGAGTCCTCAAAGTATCCTTACTGTCACTTTCGAACACCACTTTTATCTTATTAAATAACAATTAAAATAATTTAAACAACAAATTATAATAATTCACACGATGTCCTACGACGGCTGCGCCACACAGACTAGATGCTGACAGGACATTTCACAACCCACGGCAAACTGTAGGTACGTGAGATACGCCCGCGCGTGTGCGTTGGACACTCGCTCTGACGTCACGCGCTCGGCAACGCCGCTCGGCAATTTTCGCCCGTTTCTGGATAGGTCATTGAGTATTTGAGTAAGACCAGTTTTGGGTGCGAGGTGCTATTTTGTCTAAGGGCAATCACAGTCGTCAGATTTGTGCAGATCAAGCCTGTGACGAGCGAAATTTCTGCGAAATTCTTCGCATTGTGCTCGTAGAACGGTGATGGAAAACATCGTGAGGAAATCGGCATGTCCTGGAACTAAAAATTCGAAGACATGGACGTCTACCGACCTGCATTACACTGCACAGGACTGCATTTACTCAACAGTACCCTAATTACAGAACACACTGAAATATTAATTGATAAATAATAAATTATTTTATTTGTAAGTACAGTCCTCCAGACCATATTTCGGCCATGGCGGCCAATCTCTAAGGAGACCAGCCTTCAGCGCGAGAGATATTATAGTGCAGACGCGTGTGCGCAGACACAGGGGCACTCTCTCTTCCTTTCCCTAAAACGCACACTATGTAGGCAGGCATATTATAAGTTAGGGGATTACATCGCTGATAAAAATGTCTGGCTCAATGCCGGTTCTGCTCCACAACCACGACTAATTGATTAACACTTGAAAATTCTGTTGGAGCTGCTGAAGATTGTAAGACTACATTTGCATTATATAAATTACTATTATATTGTATAATTGCATAGCACAGATGTGAGTTCTATGTACTATATAGAGCTACCATTTACCGGGTAATATTTGTCTTTCATTGACTTGAATGTACCCTGGCGGCGGATAGCATGTCATGCTCACACAAATGTCTCGCTGACGGTGGCGTGTGTGTTGGATCATTTATCTCCCTTCAAAATGGTTGAGCTAAATGTTGCTGATCAATGCGTCATGTTCGTATGGGCGCCATCATTTAGGGCTGGTCATCACTTAGCTGCCTCGGCTTATTTTTAATTAATTTATTTTTGGATTGTTGTTTTGTTACTATTTGCTGAACCCTGGACGGTTTTAACGCATCCGTCTTTTTTTTACATCGTTCTCATATATAATTATAAATTCAACATTAATGATGTGACTAATAGTTTGGTAAAATTATAATTTATAAGTGTCCATGGAGTTTCTGACCCATTCCATAGGTACGTAGGTCGTAGGTACCCTACGCTTTGGAATGGGCAACTAACTTCATATTTTCTGACTGACCGAATTCTTGACAATTCAAAAGTGCCTGTAAATATTTAATTGAAATAAATGCTTTGAGTTTGAGTTGAGTTAGCGTTGAGTACGGAACCCTAAACACTAATGAATTAAAGAAATCTTACTTTAAAACTCAGCAAAAAGATGTAGAAGGTAGGTGTATGCTGTATTGTTTACGTCAAATCGAGTCACGCGTAGTTTTTTGTTAAAATTAATGACAGCATAACATCGTGTTGTTGATTCCGTGCGGTCCGTGCGTATTGTCGCGCGTTCATTAGAGAAACCAGTGTTACGGTCATTGCCAATATCATGACTAATCGCTTCCATGTACGGTCAGCCGCACGTCACACTTGAATAACTAACCCACTGGTCTTCACATGATCTACACGCTAATTGTGTAACACCCTATCAATCACAATCTGAATATTAATAGGATATTGCTAATCCATTGCTTCTTATGTTCGAAAAATTTGTCAGCTCAACAACGTAAATAACGCAATGAATGTTGTTGAACTGTCAAAATGAGATCCATTGCTACGGATAGTGTGTTACTACGCAGTTACCGCTGGCCAAGATGATGTCTGCCATCAAGCAATAGACAAAACTGTTAATTGTTGAGTACGAGGATTGTGGCTACTTTGTATGTTTGTATAATAGTAAAATCTCGCAACCATAGAGAAAAATCTGAAATTATTCTATGTGATAGAAGTTTATGTAAATATACAGGTACAGGAAAAATAAAACGATGTCTCAAAATAGCACACTTTTTCAGATATTATCAACAAATTACATTAGTTCCGCTATCGGTCAAGAGATGGCGCTGACGTAAAATGGCAATATTCTACACCGCAGTATTAAAATTCTCTGACGATTATAGGCCTCGCCGATGTTTAAAAACATTTCACGTTTTACAATACGGAACCCTCGGTGCGCAAGTCTGAATCGCTCTTGACCGGTTTTTTTTTGTAATGTGCGTTTTATTTGGGCCCAATAAACAAATTTTTTTTCTTTCTTATGATACCTACCTGTTTCGGTGTTTCTCCTTAGAGTAATCGGTAGGAAGCATCGGTCGATGTTTCCTATCCGACTACGTCAAGGTCTCCCCCATATTTTTCCACTTTTCTTTGTACTGTCCCTTTTCCGTCCAATCGGTTAGGAACGAGTCCAAATCGTCGTTGGGTCAGGGGTTTGGGAGAGATTTATATTGGTCCGGGATCGAATTTGGTAAGGACAGCCCTGTTGTAGTGGACATTTCTTTACTAACTCTAGTTACTTAGGTATAAGTTATTACACTACTAACAAATTGAATCCTAGACTTTATCTTAAATAAATGTTTTTTATTATTATTTGTATTTCGAAAACCGCCCTTACTGTTATCTATGACAACAGACACTGTCAAAATCAAACTGTTACATGGACGTGCAGTTGACTGTACAACTTTATGTTTGTAGTCAGGATATCTTTTTGTTTGTGTGACTATTTTGGACGAATTTTAGTAAAGTAAAAAAGTCATGAACCTATTAATCGTCAAGTCTGTGCATTGACATATTTGTCATATAGGTACCAGGCACAAATCTAGCCTCCGGCAGTTAATAATAATTGACTTATGGAAACAACACTAACCGATCCGGACATCGAACCCAAGGCCATGAACTTAGCTGCCGCGACTGTAACCTCTTTAAGATCAACGCGGCTGTCAACATTCTATTTGAGGAAATCTCCCAAACGGTGCACGATCCTTCGGTGGACCAAGGATCGTGCAGCGTGCTATCACAGAATAAAGAGTACAAGTATATGCAATACTAGTGGACATCACTGTTCTATAAATAATACCCACGACAGACACATTTTTTATTCTAAATAAATTTATCAAAATGAGTATGAATAAAAATTCTATAAACACGGATACTTATAAGCCCGATCCGAATCAAGCCGATTATTATAACCGGAATCACATAATTCACATTATAAGTGAGGTAGTGGACCAACTCGGGGCTTGACAACAAGTAGGTACTTACCGTGAGACCCCAAGTATTTACCCCTAGAACCCAACTACCTACCGTGAGACCCCAAGTACTTACCGGTGGACCCCAAGTACTAACAGTGAGACCCCAAGTACTTACCGGTGGACCTCAAGTAATTACCGTGAGACCCCAAGTACTTACGAGTGGACCCCAAGTACTTACCGTGAGACCTCAAGTAGGTACCTACTGTCCGTGAGACCCCTAGTACTGACTGGGAGACCCCAAATACTTAACGGTGGACCAGCCGGTCTATTCTGAAGAATCTCATCGTGAAAAAGTAGGTGAAGTGAGCTGCTCAGTGCCCATAGTTACCATCCCCAGCATCAGGCACATGACAGCTCACTTCGAGGTCACTCGTAATCGGATACCATAACACATATCATCGGATATCAAACCGCCCTTAGGCTCAAAGTATTTAGCGATTATAATCTGTTGGTACCTAATTTATCATTCACCAAAGTCGAAAGGGCTGATAACCCTTTAGGTACGATCAGCAACAAAATTCGATTAACACTTCAGTTTTTTAAATCTCAGTTATTGAGCAAAATATTTGTTGAAAATTGCAGCAAAAGCACAATGCAATTTTGAACAAATATTTTGCTCAATAACTGAGATTAAAAAAAACTCAAGTGTTAATCGGCTTTTGCTGCTGACTGTACATCACATCAAAAAGCTAAAAGAAATGAACAAATGAAGTGCAAGTGTTAATTTCAGATGTAAATGCATGATAAATTAACAAAACAGTAAGCAGTGTGTCTTTGACCCGACTCCAGGACAATCACAGCGAAGGTTTATCGGTCTTAAAGGTAATAAAAGAATTGCATCAACATTATTTTTTCTAAAGTTATTATTTTAAAGAGAGGTAATCATTCTTCAAAAATATAAAGTTTGCAGATTGATGGGTTCCGTACCCATAAAAAACATTTTTACGAAACTTACGCCATTTATCTGTCTGTCTGTCATCGGTCTGTTGTATCTTTGGAAACGTAACGCCTACAATTTTCACAAAATTAGTCAAGCAAGTCTTACTAAGTTGTATCGTATTACCCGTTTGTCTACTCATGTGGTGTGTCTTACCCAGTGACTGGGCTGTGGAGTTCAGATAGGCAGTCTGAGTCGCTCCATGTAAAATACTGGTATTTACTTAACTGCATCCGGTTAGACTGGAAGTCGAACACAACATATTTGAGATAGGCATGTAATTATTCAAAAATTTAAAAAATCTTATTCGCACTCCTAAAAATATGATTGAACTTTCTAATATATGGATTGCGCCTTTTTTGTGAACTTCAAATAATTCCTATTTTGGGGTCCCACGACCAACTGGGTCACAGGAGTCACAGTTCCAACCAAACCTAATCCATTTGGTCGGGGTACCCTTGCTTAGTTACTGCGACCAACTATGTGGCGCGGTGGGTCACAGGAGTCACAGTTCCAACCAAACCTAACGAAAACGAAACTAAAATATTTTCTTTTGAATACAAAATGACGAGATGAGCGCAATGTGGCCAGCGTTAATCTCATAAAAGCTGAATTAATGGTATTTTGTAACGCTAATTTAGAGTGTAATAATGGTTATGAGACACTAAAGAAAAATATTAATAAATCGCATGCTTAATGGAATACTGACTTAACTCAAAAAGATGATTTTTGGGAAATTGCTAAAGAAGATCTTGCTATGAGGATTTATCCTATTTGTTGACGCATACAATTAAAACTGATTTAAGTCGATTATTAATTTATCATGATGCTTGTATTTTGAACGTATTATGAACGATAATCTATTGATGATATCTGAGTAAAAAAAAATATTATTCTCTGACCTATCTACTAATGGGTCAATGTTCCATTAAGAGTCCGTCCATAAAATGCCCTCGCTAGAGTTTAGGTAAATTCATTGCAATACTATGTTTGTGTGCAACGTTTACGCACACACGCCTAAAAATCGAGCGTAGCGATCGTTTAAACAGTTTTGATCCTATAGATGATATTTTTTTATTCATATAGGTACGGTTAAGAAATATAAGTCTGGAATGTTTGTCTAATATAGTAGGTATTCGTTTAGTATAATTACTAATTAATTACCAAAATCAACATAAAAATGGTACAATTTGGTGTTAGATCCATTTAAGTACATTAAGACATTCAATAACATTGAGGTAAGCGTTATACATAAATATCTACGAGTAGTATGCATATTTAGGTAATTCAATGTTTTCCTTCATCGATGTCAATGATGACTAAGATAAACTTAGAAATTTCAAACAAATTGAAAAGTCTTCTTGGGACTGGGCACGTATTTGAAAAAATAAAAAAGGAAGATTGGAATTGGATTGGGATAAAAAATATAGTTTTGGAAAATGCAAAACAACTAAAGAATATTAAGTCTATACCTGTGAAATTGCTGTTTTATTTTACTGGCCGCGAACCAAGGAATTGGGAATTCCAAGTCAAACTGTAACTACTAACGTTTACAGTTCGAAGTGGCAGTTTAATAAAACGACAATTTCATAGGTATCAAGTATACGTGGTGTTTTTATAATATATTACAATGGAGGTTATTGTACAGACGCCAGCACATCAAGGTTGATGTGCTGGCGTCTGTACAATAACCTGAACCTGAAATTGATTGGGAAAATTTGACAGTTTCGGGTAGGTACCCGAAACTGTCAAATTTTCCCAATCAATTTTGAACCTTATGCTTTAGCAATAAAGTTGAAAATTTATTAAAGAAATCTGACAGATTGTAGTAGGTTGATGTACCGGCGTCTGTACTTATCATTATGAACAACTTTTACTATGAGACCAAACCTGAAATCGCGAAAACAAAAATCAGCTGTTCCCTACATTTTGACGAGTTATACGAACATAAATATAAGACAAAGGTGATGCCATGCCTAGATCAAGCTGATATGAGTTTTAACAACTCATGTCAACTTTATCATAGAACATATCACTAGTAATTACTGTATTTTCAGAACTTCCATTGTCATCGATTTCCTAAAATTACCAGCATTTAAAAATAAGAATGTACTCGTAAATACTTCTTTATGCAATTCTAGCGTTGATCGAAAGTAAAAGCTTACAGTGCGTGCCACGTAAAAAGAGA
The DNA here is from genome assembly GCA_963855955.1 of Luperina nickerlii. Lineage (NCBI taxonomy): Eukaryota > Metazoa > Arthropoda > Insecta > Lepidoptera > Noctuidae > Luperina > Luperina nickerlii. Next base: position 183,570 of record OY979690.1, read on the forward strand.
CTTGACGAGTGTCAGTAGTGGGGAGCTTGCGCAGGTACAGTCATGTACGAAATAGTTATTCATAATTTGTTTGGCTACCTATACGGGGATTTTTAGATGACATTTAGATTAAAATTCTACAGAATAATATTATAATATTCAATGATATTATAAAGAAAGATACGCCATGTTCATACTGAATGGTGTTCAGATATCGTTGCGTTGTTATTATAAGTACTAATTTAAAGGTACGACAGCGATAGATAATACAGAACGTATAAGATAGAAAGAGATAGCTAGTTTGTGTGCATAGCATGCTATTTTGTCCCTGTCACGCAGCAGATTGCCATTCTATTCTCTATTTTGTACACCTTCCTTTGCTTCTTTTGACATATTATAGGTGTATACGTCGTAAACCATCTTTCTACTATGCCTTCTTAAGATTTTTGAATTTGATAGCTTGTTTGATCCAAATCCGTCCAATAGTTTGGAAACAAGAGCCCCAGACGTTTATTTATTCTACACTAATGGATTTTTTTAGATTTTATTAGTGTAGAAAATCGATACCCGTCAAAATCTCATCTGATTTTTGCCATCACAATACGTTCTTCACTACTTCGTCGCATATAGTAAAAAGGCTTAAAATAGATTAATTATGAATAAGTGACCTGGAATCATTTTTGGCTCGCTTTGAGTCTTTGAAGTTATTTAAGAATTTTTTTTGCGCTTCACAGCACCATATTTAAAGGTCTTGCTCTTTCCAGCCATCTGTTACGTTATGATCTGGGAATATGAAAATATATATTTTAATGATCATTAAAAAAAATACAAAAAACAGTCCAGCAAACCCAATAGCTGTGAATGTATGTCAAGCATAGGTAGTTAAGGAATTAAAATAAATATCCTAACAGTAAATGATTACATTTGTGGTAAGTATTCTAAACAACATGTCAAAATCATCACAAAATATTTCAAAAATAAAAACTTACTAAAGTATCAAGAAATCACGGTCCGGTCACGTTCGGTTGAGTCGTTACGCGATCGTGATAACTTGGCGGGAAGCGCAGAGCGATACACCCTCCCTCCAAAAGCGCTCGGCGCGGACTGCCGACTCGAGGCTTGCGGCGATTTTTTTTTTCTCGAAATAGATAAAATTTGATCTATAGTTTATTCCTGTCGTTTTTTTTATGAATTAGAGTTCCAAATAGCCGAAATTATCAGCAATTCTTTGCCCATTTTCTCTAAAATTTGGCCAAGTTACATATTTTTTTACTGAAATATTTCATATGAAAGTGATAAAAAGTAATTCCAACATTATATAGACGACTTTCTCAACAGTACATTGTAATTTTTTCATACCGTTAAGACGTCAATACAATCCATAAACAGGTGATATTCTAAACCTCTTACAGCAAAAAATCACAAAACAGTCGCGGGTTTGAGGTGGATTATTTAAAAATAGATAATAAAAATAAAAAAGTAGCTCGAACATTAGATTATAATTGAAATGATCTTTCATGGTGTGCATTAATTCTTATCGAAATACTGTATTTTAACTGTTAAATCACGTCTGTAAAATCTGGTAAATCAGCGGAATCGGAAAAATTTTGTCTACGGGGTCTTAAGCATGCGAAATGTTTAAAGTACAGTCGAACCAACTAATTAAGTAGTTTACATTTTACATGGTGTGGGTGAAGTCATAGTTATGCACACAAACACTAATTAATAATACGAGCGAGCTCTGTTTTTATTAGTGTGTGTATGGCATACCAATTACCATACCAATATATAGTAATCGTTCATTTATGTTACTGAATGAGAAATATTTCACATTGTATTACTATAGCAACCTTGGCATAATGTCAGGTCAGGGAACGAGAAGTCGTAAGTTCAAACCTTGGGTGCAGCGATATAATTATCCTTTTTGTATTCATTATTTTGTTAAAACATTACTTAAAGTTGAATTTATAACGATTCGATCCCGTTCATGGATGAGTGATGAAGTTTGCAACGTTTGAGACAACCATGGAACTCAGGCCATTTTATTTTGACTGTTTAGAAAACAACTACTTACCCACAATTAAAAAAAAATATTTTCAAACACCTTAATTTATAAAAAATGAGCGTTCTTAGTTGTCAATCTACGAGTATTTGCATTACTGAGTTTATTGATTTGATATTGACCTACTTATATTCGTGTGCGGATTTATTTCTGTGGATCCAACCATGCAACATTTATCAATGTTTAAAAAGGTAGAAATTGTTGTTCTGCATGAGCAAAAAATATATATAAGTAAAATTGATATCGGTGAGTAACAGTTAGATATTACGTTGATATTATACCTACTTCAACTTAACTAACTCATCTCACCCTTCAATGTTTACCTAGGAATAAATTAATGTAACTTATGTGCAATACCTACCATAGTTAAATAATAATGTAATACATACTTATTATCATAAAATGTATTACAGTTTTTTTTCACAGCCCACCTCAAATTGAACCTTAAAACAATAATTGTAAGAAAGGAAAGGCATATTGAAAGAAACTAGATGGATCATTTGCTAGCAAGCGTTAAGCTCGCTCATTCCAACCAACACCAAATAATAATAATATGTTTACCTTATAAAAAAATCAAATTATTTTAATGCTTTTATTTAATTTACCTTTCTACTTTTTGCTTGAGTGATTTTATTGGCCACAAAATTAATTTAATAAAAAACAAAAAGTAAAAAACAGCAAAGCAAAATTACTCAGCTGGGATCGAAATCACGTCGTCGAGCTTACATCGCAACGCAGGCGCTTACAATACAAAGATTACCTATGGGAACTATGTTATACTAGTCTAAAATGTTGGGTCAAACGGGTTTACAATGAAGGAATTCATTGTAAACCCGTTTATTTTATCTCTTACCGTGAATGTATAATACGTATACGCACACAATAATAATGACAGTTACCGATGTGTGCGTGATGTAAACTAATTAGCATTGCCGACTGTACCTACCAAAAAATTTGCATTAAAAAAGTTATTTAAAAAATAAAAAACCCGACTGCGTAAAAAACTTAAGTTAATAAAAAAAAAACAGAAAAGCTAAAAACAAGAAGCAGGCGGGACCCATTTGAATTTGAAAATATAATAAAAATGGTATGGGTCCCGCCTGCTTCCAACTTTAATTTAATTTAAAATGGGCTTGTATTTCGACTCATCCGTAGAACAGAGTCCGATGTGATCATGGAGCAAAAACGAGTTAAATAGCTAGATGAGATAAGGAATACGAACTCTACAAACGTACGTTTTTAGAATTTTCGTATCTTATTTAGTTTCGGAAATATAGAATCGAATAACGTTCAATCTGACATTAGCTCCGGATAAAAACGCACGAAGTGATGATGCGACGACGCGCGGGAAGCGGGGGCGGCGCGGGTGCCCCGTCCGTTCGTCAGTCCGGCCGTTGTTTTTTGGAGGGACGGCGTTTTTGTGTCAAGCGCTTAGCTTTTTTTCGGTTTGATGATAACAATAATTTATTAAGTGTTTTGCATGAAAAAACATATTTTTAGAGATGTCACGATCACGAAAAATGTTGAATATGCTTGAAAAAGATGCAAAAAGGCGTGAGCTTAGTTCTTCATCAAATGTTCCTGCTGTTTATAATATGAAGAAAAGTGTAAATGCTGGTAAGTCGACGATTTCAGTTGTATTATTTCGTGATACATACTATTAAGTTCTTAAACTAATAATAATTAAGACCTATATTGCTTTTTGTCTCAGTAAACAGTTGTGGGCGATCTATTTTTATATAGGACGTTTTGCTGTGTTTGATTTTGTAAAAGTATTGTAGTATCCTCATGGCCATATAAACATATTTTACTATAAGAGAAAGCTATCTTCTTTTAACTTCAGGCCTTTTGCTATATGTGGGATGAATCCGTGGCAAAACATGGCTCGAATGAGGTTAGCAGTTGCCTCTTAGATTTTATCCCGACTAACGTTGACCAAGGGGCCAAAGAGTTTCGCTTTTGGTCAGACAATTGTGCTGGCCAAAATCGTAACCGCTTTGTATTTTCATTGTACGTTTCCGCCGCAAAACAGTTCAACATATATGATTAACACATCGATTTTACAAGTGGGACACACCCAAAATGAGGGGGACAGTGTCCACTACAGAGTGGACACTGTCCCCCTCATTTTTGTTGGTTTGAAAAGCTCTCTCGATGATAGCATCGAGAGAGCTTCTCAAACCAAAACTATCTATACCGAGGGGTATAGATAGTTTTGGTTTGAGAAGAACGCCATTCATGAGGATGAATAGCGTTTATTAGTAAGATGGGCCAAGAATGAAGGAGAACCCTACGTTGTCCGCAACGTAACCCAGAATGACGTGTTTGACTTTAAATGTCTTGTTAATAATAAGGTTTGGATGAAAGACATTAAGGGCAAGAAGATTAACTGGAGTAACATTCGAGAAGTTCATACAGACGGTAGTGATCCTAACAAATTGTTTTTTAAATATGACCCGACTCAACCTGATTATAATATTTTAGTGATTCGCGGTAACACGAGGAACTCGGTACAAACTGAACTAAAACCTGCATATTCTGAACCTATTTATATGTCCTGCTGCTAAATATAAAGACTTAATGGATATGTGCCCCTCAGAAGTAATTCCCTTAGAGTATCATCCTTACTTTATTTAACTCTTTGCCACATCACACCACTGTTGATGTTTCTGAAGAATCGGATGATGACCTATCGGATTAAGAATTATTTTAGATATTATTTTTTTCGTTTTTGCTGCTTTTTTTTAGAGCTGAATTCTTTCTACTGATTTAGCGAAACAGTGTTAATTATAATAAGTACTCAACTAAGTAATTCAATGTTTGTTTATGTACAATTTCATTGCTAAAGTATGTGCACCCACGTCTAGGTCACGATGTAAGACTGATTGATAATTATTAAGAAGGCTGGTTGTTATATGATTTATTATGAATTAAGTAACTGGTGCGAAGTGTAAATAAATCTTCATTATTATAATAACGTTTTTTCCGTTGTTATGAAAAATATTTACGAACTTATAAGTTTAAGACTGCTAATTTAAGTCCGTGCCGTAGTCGTGTAAGTTACCTAGTTACCATGCTGTGATACGATACGCCATTTAATTACTAGTTTTGTTACCTTTTTGATTTTTTTAAAATTAATAAACGATTTTAAATAATAATTTCATTTTTTATTTAGTTACATAGGAGGGTAGTCTTAATATGGCTAACATAATGTTTAAATATTTTAAGGTGGTTATTCACAAAGGACTCATAAGGGATGGGTAATTCCAACAAAAAATGACCCATGGTAATATAGAACGTCACTGTCTCCGTAAAACAACGTATAATATTCACTACGGACCCCCGCTCTTCCGCCATAAAATGTCCTATGTTGATATGGAACTCACTATCTTGTGAAATAAAAGGATAAGAAATATAAACTATATAGCATTTAATTAGGCTGGGGCGTTGTTACAACATACCAAAAAATCTAAATGTCAAGTCTCACCGTTTAAGAGTTATACAAGTTTACAACTTCTCTAGCCTCTACTGAAAACTATCAACCCTACAGATCGGACTTTATTCTACGGATGAGTCGATTTAGCTTTTCTGTTTTTTTTTTATTAACTAAGTTTTTTACGCAGTCGGGTTTTTTATTTTTTAACTAACTTTTTTTTCATTTCCAGCTTTTTCGCTTACAATATAATGTGATTGTAATAAATATTGTAATATCGCAGACGATTTATTTCTTGGTACGTGTTTTTCATGATTTGTCACTTCGAATTACTTTTAAGTTAACCATATAAGTTGTATATATTTTTGTACTCACTTTTTAAAACCCTTTATTTTTATACCCTAATCGATAGGTTTTGAGAAATTTTTTTTTTTAAAACATAATAGTTATGGCGCCAAAAATCGGCCATTTTTTTTTTCAATTTTGATATACCCCGTGTCACTCTCACAATTAAGACGAATCTATCAGCACCTCTCAAGCTGAAATCGATCAAGGCGTTTAGGCTACAGAGCGTGCCAAAGAAATATACATACACACATACACTCTAAAAACATAACCCTCCTTCTGGCGCAGTCGGGTAATTATTTTTGGTTTTTCGGCATAAAGCCATTTTTTTAATCGATCAAGTGCAAGATATTATATTCAATACTTGAGGTAGGTCTTCAGTACGATGGTGTAATACTTATAAATTATTTGTCAATACAAGTAGATAGGTATACTATATGGCTGCTCTCCTGCGTTACTGGGTAGGCAACCGTGCCAAATAGGAGGTGGATATCAAAAGGATACACAATGACAACAACATAAGCCTGAAGTATTGATATTTAATTATGGGAGTTTTAGCCAGTTAATCTGTCACCGCCTTTACCGAGTGGAGGTATTCCCGGCTTATGATTCAAAATTTATACCCGGTGTCACTTTCACAATTAATACGAATCTAGCGACACCTTTGAAGCTAAAATTCATTGAGCCGTTCTGGCCGCAAAACGTGCCGAACATTTGAATATGGCGCCAAAAATCCGCCATTTTTTTTATTACGATATCACTTTTACAGTAATTACGAATCTAACGACACCTTGCAAAATAAATCCATCGAGCCGTTCAGGCCGCAGAGCGTGCCAAACATTTGAATTTGGCGGAAAAAAACCGCCATTTTGTTTTTTTTATTTTGATATACCCAGAGTCACTCTCACAGTAAATACGAATCTAACGACACCTTGCAAGCTAAAATCCATCGAGCCGTTCAGGCTGCAGAGCGTGCCAAACAATTATACATACATACATACTCTCGAAAAACATAACCCTCCTTCTGGCGCAGTCGGGTAAAAAAAAATAAACATAGCTACAAAATTTTTACATGCAGTGGCTTCGAAAATAGCAATTTAATTTATTTGTATAGATATATATCTATAGGTACAAATAAATAAAATTGCAGTGTCTGTTTGTAATATTAAAATAACCGCTTTTTACTAAATGCATATGGAAGTAAACACGGTACATATACCAAAATAACATTTTTTAAAATTTTTGTCTGTCTCTGTTTGTTCCGGCTAATCTCTGAAGCGGCTGAACCGATTTTGACGGGACTTTCACTGGCAGGTAGCTGATGTAATAAAGAGTAACTTAGGCTACTTTCATTTTAGAAAAAAAAATTGGTTCCCACGATATAAAACCAATAAAATGAAATCTATACTACATCTTATAGATAAAATTGGAGTGTCTGTCTGTAATGAGAGCACATTCAGCCGTTTCAGAATTTAGAAAAATTCTTCATGATGTTGATGAGGGAAAGTGTCCAGAAGTGAATAGTACTCATGATATAGAACTACCTAACGGTCTTTGTCAGGTTGTGGCGGAAACTGAAATTTTAATACAATAGTATAGATGATATTCACAATCTCAATATCAAAGAAGATTCCTGGTTGTGTGAAAGATCAATCTTAGGACCTATGAACGACCAGGCTTAATCAGCGCATTTTAGATAAGCTATCTGGTGAATCTCAAACATACCTTTCCATAAATACAGTTTTCAATACGGATGAAGTGGTTAATTACCCAACAGAATTTTTAAACAGTATAATTGTGCCTGGTCTACCCCCTCACAAACTAAAACTTAATATTGGCGTGCCCATCATACTACTCCGTAATTTAAACCCACCGAAACTTTGCAATAGTACTAGGTTGCGAGTAGTGTCGTTGCAAAGAAACGTTATAGAAGGTCGTATAATATCCGGATGCGGAAAAGGTGAGATAGTATTTATACCACGGATTCCTATAATACCGTCGAATTTTTCATTTGAATTCAAAAGATTGCAATTCCCTATCAATGTCAGTTTTGCTATGACAATCAACAATAGTCACATGGGCAAACGTTAAGCAAAGCTGGCCTAGATTTCTGCGAATCATATTTTAATCAACGTACAACCACGGTAATAATATCCATACAGTATGTCGTCTTCATACAAACGGACGAAACGCGAGCTATACCTACGCGCCTCGACCACGGCATGCGCTCGGCATGCAGACAGTCGCGACTGTGCCGCAGTGACGAACGGATGGTGTGTTGTTTTTTTTAACAATAACCGCGCGATTTTTTCACCAAAAATAAGTTCAAGTACATATTTAATATGACGAGTAGGCTATATTGTGCTGTTTTTGGTTGCATGAATTCGTCAATAACGCATCCAGAGATAACTTTTTTAGATTACCTGGAAACTCTGAAAGGTAAGACTATAAAATAATTTTACTTACTTGTAGGTAAGTACATAATGTGTGTCTTATTAATGGATAAGTATTTCATTTTATCTCCCGAAAAAAATATGTCTGGATTAATAAATGAAGTGAATAGAGTAAAGGAAAGTGATAAACACGAGTGAGGTAGGTAGTTATAGGCGGTTCATGAATCATTAAACGGTAGGTACGCTGGTGTTAAAACCTCGGGGCATGTGTATTTTGTTAGTTTGTATAATTCCAAGTAAAGACGTGGTTTTTATTATTAATAATAGTTGTTTATTTTATTGTGTGTATGAATAATACTAGAAAAAAATTGGTTGTCTGTAAAGTCGATTTACGGACGATAGTTTAACGTGACAACATCATAACAAAACATTAATGAAATGATTGCATACTTTTATGAATAAAATTTAATTATTTTTATTGAATTATTAATATTTTGTATGAATGAAGGAGAAGGAGGAAAGAAGGAGGAAAGAAAGGAGGAAGGAGTGAAATGAAATCTACAATTTAATTGATAAATTTGCTTTTATTTGCACTCATTAATTTAAATATGTTTATTACTTCAATGAACAGATTATTTTAATTATAATTTTTATATTATACATGTTTGCTATTTAACTTCTTCCAATCTGTGTTATTCTGTTAAGGATAGGACGATGATAGGAAAGATTAAAAAAAAACATTAATATACAAATTTTGAATTTTATTTGTAGTTCTTGAACGTTTGATTTAACTATAATAATAATAATAATTTAATAATTTTACATAATTTGTTTAAAAATACACATGAACAAGTTTTCATAGAAATAAACTGTAATCAGATTAATGTTAAATAAATGGTTAATTCGAAATGACGAATTATTTTATTATTTATGTACACACAGTAAAATACAATAACAAAACTAAATGGAAACACAAAGTAGGCAAATGTAATTAAAATGCTGGAGGCGGGCAGCCCTATCGCATGTTTACGTACCGCGCGGCTGTAGGCATTTAATTCAAGGTTACGGCCGAGATACAATACTGTATGTCTTTATACTGTGGTACAACTTAAGGTGCAGCTGCGCAGACGACAGACTATCCGTGACGCACTTTTTAGTCTGTGAAAACAGAACCTATGCAATGAAGAATGTTACCTAATTTTGATTATTAGCACTCCATATTCTCTGTCAAAAATAAAAAATACTAGTGAAAGAATTACTTCGATACGTCAATTAGTTTCCGATTTAGAAATAAAACAAGTTGTAACCGCACGACGCGGGCTGCCGGTGACGGTGTGACGTCATCGCACAACACGCTCAGTCTGGCTCACTCAGTCCGCTCGCGGTCGCGCGCCCGTGCCGTCGAAATTATACCTAAATACTTTAAAAAAATGTCCAATCCAAATACTAGGAAATCATGCGTTGTGCCTAAATGTAAAAATACAACTACCAATTCGCCGCAATAGTAGATTTTACAACAAGTGCACAAAACAAACCATTTTTATCCGAGACTTTTAGCAGCCCGAGCCGAAGGCGAGGGCTGATAGTAATGTCGAGGATAGAAATGGTTTTGTGGACGAGTTATAAACTCTGCTTTTCACTTCGATTGCGAGGAAATAAAACAGTAGTATAACATAACATTTCTTTATTTATTTATTTCAAAGTAAAATTAGAACAGTTTTGAATACTGAAGGAAATTTTTTTTTTAATCTTACGACATTGATATTAGGCTGCAGACCTATACAGCCTACTATTAAATTAATTTTGTAATAATAATTTTCTTAAATCAACTAACCTACCGTACTTGAATTAAAATTTTAATATCTATTATATCTTAAAAAACACAAAAGGCAAATAAATTAAAGTAAATATTATATAATAACAAATTCTATCTATGAACTTCTTATTGCATTTGGCTGTATGGCTCATTTTCTTTGCCTTAATATAATACATTTATGAGTAGATACGTTAATGCCCTTGTGCACAAAATTCGATTTTGTGCAGCCTATACCCTGCACAAAGAAGCACTTTCAGAGCATGAGAAGTGAAAAAGTTGTTTTTTATAGTTCCAAAGGACGTTAAAATGCGAAAAAAATGGATAAAAGCTATGAAGATTGTTCGTTCGATTGAAGCGGTGTTCTGGCGTGATTCTACATTTAACCGTACATACATCACCTACTCTTTTTACTTGAACATAACCAATAGCATCAACGCCATAGGCAGCAGTATCTTGCCGATATGAAATAAGTTTCAAATAAAAATAAATGGCCTTACGTATTTTGTTAGTAAAAAAATACTAATAAATAAAAAAGGTTTAGTACATCCGTTCGAATATCTACATTTGCAATACAAATGTAATTAAATAAAATGGCCTTACGTATTTTGTTAGTAAAAAAATACGAATAAAAAACGGTTTAGTAGGTATGTACATCTGTAACGTTCAACCCACTACATCTACATCCTAAGTACCTATCCTACTTCCTACTAATATTATAAATGCGAAAGTTTGTGAGTGTGTGTGTGTTTGTTATCTTTCACGCAAAAACTACTGGATAACGGATCTGGACGAAGTCTGGAATAACACATAGGCTACTTTTAATTCTGGGAAAATGTACAGTTCCCGAGGGAAACGGGGGCGAAGCTGCTGGCGGAAGCTAGTTTGCAATAAATCAATGTATGTATTCATTTAAATTTACTAAGAAGAGCAGTACCTACCTATATATACATAAGTACGTACTTACCTACCTATAGCTACAAAACTATAATACATTTTGTTGTCTTTGAGGTAAAAATTTAATGGTAGGTAGGTAGGTACTTCTACTATTTGAGTTGCATTCTTCCATTACGACATTAGTTGGGTATTTTGTTTTGATAAAACAATTTAGAACAGATAAACTATTAAGCATAAGTAGATTAAGTAGTAGCAAGGAAAGTTTACTTTGCATTTTTATTCCTCGCATTTCGGCGGCAACGAAATCACTATTTGTAGATAAATAATGCGCAACCATTAATCCATCTATTTTAGGTAGATTATCCGATTGCCCTTTTTCGAATCCTTCATCCATTTTATTAATCAAATAATATTTACTATTATTAGACTTTAACTTAATACGCGGACGAAAACACAACAAAATACTGCGCAAGCTATTACACCTATTATAACCGCTGGCGACTTGATACTAAGCGGGCCGCGGCCCGCGCGGGGCGTTGTGACATGACGTCACAAGCGGTCACGTGACTGTTAGCGGGTCTCGATATTTTTCGAAAATTTGAATGCCTATAAAATCAAAACTACTAGGTATTTTGACTACAACAAAAACTAGTGTTTTTGTATACATACAGGCTTTACTGTGACAAAATTTCAAGCGATTTGGCGTACCTACTCGTAGTAACATTCTTCATTATATGCAGTAACGCACACGACGCGCAAAAAGTTCGGCGCGGCGCACAAAAAATCCGTGTAATTCGGGCAGACCGCACCGCGCCGCGCCGCGCCGCTCGGCACAAAAAGTGTGTGAAAAAAATTGAACGTTTGGTTCAACGCGCGCTAACGCAGACGGCGCACACTTTAGTCGGCAATCTGCATTTGCTAGGGGTGGACGTAACGCACGCGATCTTAATAGATCGCGTGCGTGCGTGCGTGCGTGCATGGCGCCAGAGGTCGATGTAACGATGTTAATTCAAGAAATACAAAACAGACCAGCAATTTATGATACTTCTAAGGCAGAATATCATGATAGACATTTAAAAAGAAAAATGTGGGATGAAGAAAGATGTGCGTCGTGTGCGTTGAGTCTGTGAAAAATCCGCGACCGACTTTTTGCGCGCCATGCAGACTTTTTGTGCGCCGCAGACTTGATCGCACAAAAAGTGTGCCGTCTGCGCTGCACCTTTATACTGACCAGAAAATTGCAAAAAACGTACAAAAAATTGAATTTCGCGGGCTACCCTCTGGCGCTTTCGCCTTAATACAATTATTTCAATCGCTTAAATATGGAACATGTCGTGGCCTTACATAGGCCTTGACCTTTGTAAGTAACTATTCTACGAAAACATCGTCAGAGTCCATTTTAAAAGAAGTTTGATGACGGGACATTACATTACAAAATTGTAATGACTATGCAAAAACGAATACCGGATTTCTAGTGACGTCATTTTCGACATATTTTATACTTACGGCGTAATATTATGGACGCTTAACATATTTTTAGATTAGTTTTGTTCTACACTATAATTTATTGTTGTAAAGTAAAATAATAAGTAATCAAATAAAACAGTACAAAATAAGTACCTAGGTTGGTGGCTGATTACGAAGCGTTTGCTCAGTGTAGAACCTTAGTTAAAAGTTTGATTTTAGGCGCTCGGGAACAACATGAGCACCGTGTTGAAAACCAAATGCTGGAAGACCCGAAGTCGTTTTGGAATTATGCAAAATCAAGAAGAGGTAGTAGAAGTCAGCAAAAGATTTTAAAGAATGGCGAAGCGTTGACGGACGAACAGTGTGTTCAGGAGTTTGCTGTATACTTCTATTCGGTGTATAGTACAGAGCAGCCTGAGCTGGATGTCAGTGCGGCTGTGACCGAAGCGGGCGGGGAGAACGGAGCGGCGCGGGTACATCTTGACCACTTACAACTGTCGGACGTATGTGGCGCGCTTCAACAGCTAAAACAGAAAAAGTTCTCTGGGCCGGACGGCATTCCGCCTTACATCTTTAAGGATTGCCGGTCGGCGCCAGCCAAACCGCTGCAATACATTTATAATAAATGTTTGGATGGAGCGGTGTTTCCAGAGAAGTGGAAGATTACCCGCGTCGTACCAGTGCCAAAGGGAGGCTCAGGCATGACAGCGGACGGTTACAGGCCTGTTGCAGTACTGTCGACTCCGGCGAAGGTTTTCGAAGCGGCTATTCATAAGAGCATATTTTATAATAACAGGTCAGTAGCCAGCTTTCAGGCGCCCAGCATGGGTTTCGACCGGCAAGAAGTACTACTAGCAATCTCCTGAACTACATGGCTAAACTTGTGCCAACAGTGGACGGTGGGGGCCAAACTGATGCGCTTCGATTTTAAAAAAGCATTCGATCTAGTAAATAATGATATTTTGCTGAAAAAATTAGTGGCCGTTGGTTTCACTCCACATCTACTAATGTTTTTTGCAAGTTACTTGAGCGGTAGGCAACACTACGTAGAATATGCGGGACACAAGTCAGAGCCATATTTTATCAGGTCGGGGGTGAGTCAGGGCAGTAATCTTGGGCCTTTGCAGTTCATTCTTATTTATTTATTTATTAAACATTTTGTAGACTTAACAGGTCAACCCAAGGCGTCTACAAACAAGTTACATCCAGTAATATACGCGTACAGCTATTCGTTGTTAACATAAGTAATATTATTATTGAATACTAATGCTAAACTACTAACTTATATTGATTACAGCATCCACAGCTTAGCCCAGATACTCAAAGTTCAGTCCGAAATCCATATGGCATGCTATCGCGTACCAGTATGACAGTGTGTGAGGAAGACATTTGCCGCGGATACGATTTTGTTCAGTTTGTCAGTGAACAGGTCCACATCTTTAGCCAATAAAATCGAGTTCAGGAGTGTAAGGGTACGTCGTGTGGTTTCATTTCTTGTAACACGGGTGCGGGAGCCAGCCACAGCCAGCAGGGGCCGCCGCCGACGCAAACCGCGCTCACTCGCACCCCGCATGGCTCCCATAGGGACGTTTAGGCCTACATCTATCAGTGCCGAGGGATTGTCAATTTTGTTGGTGAGTAAATGGTAAAAGTGTACAATTGCCTGCAAGCTCCTTCTCAACTCTAAAGTGTCAAGTCCGAGCATAGCCGTTACAAAGAGTGAGGGATAAAGAAATGGGTAATACCCGTACTTCTTCTTGTATATGTATCGGCAGAATTTTTAATGTATCTTTTCTATCAAAAGTTTGTACTTGGCCTCGTACGGGTCCCAAATGAGAGCATTATACTCTAACCCGCTGCGAACGTACGCGTTGTATAGCATGATTGCCGGCCTGTATAGATGGGCAATCCACCGGGTTTAAACCCGGTGCTTTGATAAAAACCCGATAAACACCCGCAAGCACCCATAAACACCCAGAAAATTGGGTGTTTATTTGATTTGATGAAATTAAATTAGTGATGTTAAAAAATATGTTTTAAAAGTGATTTTCATTCATTTCATTTCTTTGTAGGCAACATTAGTTAGATCAGGGAGGGTAAAATAAAATGGTACGAGATAAAAACGAACGTTCAAAAATCACATTTTTTATTATTTCAACTTTTGAATAGCTCTTATTTTATGTTGTAGTGTGTAATTAGCGTTGAAGACTCGAGCGTAAGCGTGTTAGTTGCGGAGGCGGAGCTGTACGAGGGGTACAGAGCGGCGAAGAACGCCCTCCATGAGGCTGTCCAGTGGGCCAAGTATACGGCCCGCGAGGAGATGCTGGAGACTCTGAACAGAGATCCGTGGGGGCGCCCTTACAAAATGGTGCGGAATAAACTCCGCACCTGGGCCCCCCCGCTGACGCAGAGTCTCCGCCCCCAGCTCGTGGAGGAGGTGGTGAGCGCTCTGTTCCCTTCACGGGGGGAGCACACTCCCCCGCGTATGACTCCGCCACTTGCGGTGCCCGAAGCGGACCACATGGACGACGACGACATCCCCGAAGTGACCGGGGTAGATCTGAGAGCGGCGGTAGGAAGGCTGAAGGCCAAAAATACCGCCCCAGGACCCGACGGCTTGCCAGGTAAAGTCTGGGTCCTGGCCTCGAGGGCTCTCGGGCCTCGACTGGAGGCGCTCTTAAGCGCATGTATGGAGAGAGGCCAGTTTCCACTCCGTTGGAAGACGGGGAAGCTGGTCCTCATTCAGAAGCCAGGGCGCCCTGCGGACTCTCCGTCCGCATACCGGCCCATCGTGCTGCTCGATGAGGTGGGCAAGCTCTTTGAGAGAGTAATGTCGGGCACCTGGTGAGGACGGGGCCGGATCTTGCGGACAGCCAGTTTGGCTTCCGCAAGGGGCGCTCTACGGTGGATGCCATCATGCGCGTGAGAGCCCTCACGACGGGGGACGCGGTGTCCCGGGGTGGGGTCGTCGTGGCGGTGTCACTCGACATCGCCAACGCGTTTAACACCCTGCCCTGGGGCTGCATTGGGGAGGCACTCCGGTATCACCGGGTGCCGACCTACCTCCGTCGAGTAGTCGGGGCGTATCTGACGGACAGAGCCGTCATCTATCCCGGTCGCGATGGGGAGTGGAACCGGCGAGAGATGTCGTGCGGTGTCCCACAGGGATCGGTTCTGGGGCCGCTCCTGTGGGACATCGGTTACGACTGGGTGCTGCGGGCCGACCTCCCTGATGGCGTCAGCGTGGTTTGCTACGCTGACGACACGCTAGTCCTGGCGCAGGGGAGGTCGCATCAGGCGGCGGCCGATGCGATGACACGCGGGGTTGCGACAGTCGTGGAGAGGATCCGGCAGTTGGGTCTCGAGGTGGCATTGCACAAGGCCGAGGCCATGTCGTTTCATGGGCCTCGGAACACACCACCATCGGGATCCCAACTAACGGTAGGAGGGGTTCACATCGGCGTCGAGACGACGATGAAATACCTGGGTCTCGTCCTCGACAGCCGGTGGAACTTCGTCGAGCACTTCCGACGTTTGGCTCCCAAACTGGAACGGGCTGGGGCCGCCTTCAAGCGGCTCCTGCCCAACCTGAGGGGGCCAAACGCCTCCTGCCGGAGGCTCTACGCGGGGGTCGTGCGATCCATGGCCCTATATGGGGCCCCGGTGTGGGCGCGTTCACTGCGGCAGCGAGCCGCCCATTATTTGAACGCGCCCCAGAAGGTGGTAGCCACAAGGCTGATCCGGGGCTACCGCACGATCTCGGGCGAGGCGGCAAGCCTCCTTGCCGGACTGCCGCCATGGGATCTGGAGGCGATAGTCCTCGCGCGCCTGTATGAGTGGCGCGCGGAGGCACTACGCCGGGGGGAAACTCCGCTTCCGCAGCAAATTGCGGCGGAGCGGACGGACCTCCGGCGCGATCTCATGGCGGCATGGAAAGAGCGACTGTCGCAACCCAGCGCAGGGCACGCCACGATAGCGGCGGTAAGACCCCTCTTTGAGGAGTGGCTAGAGAGGCGTCACGGCGCCCTCACCTACCGCCTGACGCAGGTCCTCACCGGACACGGAAGTTTCGGGAGGTTCCTGCATATAATCAGGCGGGAGGAAACGCCCGGGTGTCACCATTGCGAGAATCGCCCAGAAGACACGGTGGAGCATACGGTAGAGGTCTGCCCCGCTTGGGCGGAGCACCGCCGTGTCCTCGTAGAGGCGATCGGCAGCGGCGGCGACCTCTCGCGTCCGGCCCTGGTTCAAGCCATGGTCCGGGGCGAGAGGGAGTGGGGGGCAATCGCCTCCTTCTGCGAAGCAGTCATGCTAGCGAAGAAGGCGGCAGGATGGCTGAGGGAGAGAGCCTCCCGTCCCAGCCGCCGCGGGAGACGCTCCGGGCGTCGGGAGCCGCGCGACGACTCCCGGCCACCGTAGGTGCGGGCCTGCGGGCGGTGAGTAATGGGTAACTCACCGACCGATCAGGACCAGGCCCGTGCCGGACGGCGCGTACGTGTTCGACGCGCGCCTCAAAGAGATGTCAGGATCAACTGAAGGGGCCCGTCAGGGCCGAAGCCTGCCGGGTCAGCGGGATTGTCCGAAAGGGTTACCGCTGGCCCGGAACATAAAGGGCGAAGGAAGGAACACGGGTGGGTTTTAGTCAGTAAGAGTCTGACACTCCCTTCCGCTCCACCCTGAGCGGGAGGAGTCATTTGATGATTTCCCATCCACAAAAAAAAAAAAAGCGTGTTAGTTGTCATATTCTTCATTTGTAAGTTGACTTACATGATAACCCTTAGCTTCCTGTAAATACTTTAACATTTGTTCATAGCATTTGGTGCGCAAACATGGCTTAATATACTTAAATTCCTCCGCCACTAATTTTCCGAAGAACTCATTTCTTTTGTCTTCTCCCTCTCCATATAAAGCACATTCTGAACAAATAGACTTCTTAACTGCGTTATCTTTTAATTCTTTCCTTCTTTTTATATAACCTACACCTTCAACTTCAGGGGAAGCCAGACAGCCTTTACATTTTGTCGTCTGTAACAATGATAATGGAGAATCCGATAGTGATTGATTGTTAAGTAGGTCATTTGTTTTTGATTAGTACCAGAAAAAAGATTTTTCTTGCATTATTTTATTTCACCTAATTATGTTTAATTCAATAAAAGAATAATAATTAAAAACTAAATGTCATTTATGTACAAAAATCATTTACACCCGAAATTTGGGTGGAAATCGGGTGTTTATCCCAAAACACCCAAAACACCCGGTTTAAACCCACCTGGGTTTAAACCCGGGTGGGTGGATTGCCCATCTATACCGGCCTGCAATCCTGAAACTTGTACGTTTGACGCATGATAAAACCGAGGGTTCTGTTAGCAGCTTTCGTTACAGACACGACGTGTTCCCTAAAATTGAGCTGAGGGTCAAATGTCACGCCGAGATCACGCATCTCATGGACTCTTGTCAGCGTATTGTCTAGTATTCGATAACTATGTTGAATGGGGGTCCTACTTCTAGTATAAGTCATGACTCGGCATTTTTTTTCGTTAAATTGTAGATGATTTCTGACGCTCCACTCAATAACGTTGGACATGTCGTTCTGGAGAGCTTCGCAGTCACAAACCGACCCTACGCTCATGTATAATTTAAGGTCGTCGGCGAACATCAGACATTTTGCACTTTTGATGACCTGGGGTAGATCATTGACCATGGTCATGGTACTCTCGGGCCTATTCTATTCCTAATCATGATTAGGAATAGAATAGGCCCGAGAGTACTTCCTTGGCTCACGCCAGATCTAGTGTAATAGGACTGAGATTTGTACCCGGCGAGTTGAACGTATTGCTGATGACCGTCAGCAATACGTTCAACTCGCTAAGTAACTTGCAAAGAGTTGAAGTGATTTTGGTGTAAAACCTATTGCTGAGACAACCTAGGAGCACATCATTATCAACTCTATCGAACGCTTTCTGTATATCAAAATAGGCCGTATGTACCTGCCGCCCTGTGTCTAGTTGGGAATATGTATAGTTTACAAAGTTTATATGATTGGTGGCGGTAGATCGACCGGCTCTGAATCCGTGCTGGGCATCATCCAGGAGCATTTTAATTTGTGAGCTTATGTGGCTGGCCAGTAGAGTTTCAAAGATTTTTCCAAACACGGAAGGGACAGCGATTGGCCTGTATTCAACTAATTCGTGTTTGAGTGAACTCTTTGGGACTGGCGTGACTCTAGAAGACTTCCAGCGGGTCGGGTAGGTACTGGTTTTTATAGACAAATTGTATATGTGGAGCAGAGGTATTTCTAACACTGAAGCGCAATCTTTTACAATGAATGGTGGGATGTCATCTGGACCTGATGAAGAAAAAGGTTTTATTCGCTTGATTAATGATTTGCCAGAGTTGTTAAAGATGCCAAATGTTTACTGTTTGCTGATGAGCTCAAGCTGTCGCTTGAGATAAGTAAATTAGAGGACTGTGACAGGCTTCAAAGAGATATAGACAGAGTAGTGACCTGGAGCATGGATAACATCTTGCAGATCATAACTCAAAGTGCGTAACATTCACTTTCTCTCGCGTACACACTCCTATTCTAAATACTTACAATATAGACGGGTTGCCAATGGCTATGGTTACGGAAGTTCGGCACTTAGGGGTTAAATTCAACACTGGGCTAACGTTTCGTGATCACGTCACAAGCTGCTGCAGAAAAGCTTACCGTAATTTGGGTTTTATGCTACGTATGGTGCGTGGTTTTAATAACATTATCGCCTTACATAATGCTTTAGTTAGAAGCGAATTAGAATGTAACGCAGTCATTTGGGCTCCACATGAATCTAAATACATATAGGCTCATGCTGGAGAGAGTACAAAACAAGTTTGTGAGGTACTTGTACTTGCGGTTGTATGGAGTATACCCATTTTATCCGCTTACGTACCCGACTTTATTTATTTTGGGTATGGTTGGGTATAACGAACTGAGGGTCAGGAGGGATCTCGCACTCACCTTGTACATATTCAAAGTACTTAGAGGGAGGGTACATAACGCGGACATATTAGGGCACATAGGTTTGTGTGTTCCGGACAGGTACGTGTGGCGACGACGACAGCCGCGGCTGTTGGCGGAGCCGCGCGCTCGAACCAATCTTTTAAGTGGGGCGCCACTGACGCGTGCACTCCGCACTCAACCTCATAGCTAGTGACACGGACCTATTCTGTTGTTCTCTGAGTGAGTTCCCAAAGAATGCATTGTTTGTAATAAGTTACAAAAATTATAATAAGGAGTTAGTAATAAGTTAGGATAAGAGTTTAGATAAATATACAATATCGCAATAGGTTTCCCTGTAAGGATAGATGTAAGTTGGGCAATAAATAAATAAATAAATGCATGTGTGAAGGAAGCAGGCGTGAGTTTATGTATGTGTGAAATAATACCTCCGGCTGCCTGTTCTTAAAACGGTAAAGGAGAAAATCGTGAATAAAGCATGTCCGAGAACCAAAAATTCGAAGACATGTGAAATCTACCAACCAGCACTGGGCCCGCGTGGTGGATCATGTCCCACTCCCTTTCACCGAGGGTTCCAGCAGTGCGAACGCGCGAACGTAACCAACTAATACATAACAACCCAAAGAGGAGGCCTGTGTCCCAGCAGTGGGAAGGCTATAATATATGTCTCTACAGCAAGTTTCGGTTCCCTCCGAAATATATAAGCTGATAAATTATAACCTGGGAGTCTTAAATTTTTGTGTGAGTTCGGGGCCCGAACTAAGAGTGAGAATGAAAACTCGATTTAACCGTTGCTCCTACTACGTCCGAAGTGATTTAGCTCGTTCGCGTCCGAAAAACTGAATTTCACATTTATGTTTTGACGGGTCGACTACTTTTAGACGAACTCGTATCTTCATTGACGGACTAAGTGTGCGTCCACATTGCGAGCCTAGTGCGATTGCGACGACGGGCGCGAATTATCAAACAAATGAAACGCGCCTTTGCGTCCATAGTGTAGTGACTAAGGCGGAAGCCTAACGCGACGGGCCTGAGCGAGACAACGCACGTAGTTTTCAAACGTTCCCGTCCGCGCGTTCTGGCCACACTACGGGCCTAGTCAGCAAGCGACACAACGTGCGGGTAGCGGGAGTAACAAACCAGTTCGGTCTTATCGCTCGGCGTATGCGCGTCTGTATATTGTTTGTTGTAAAATGGCGGTGAATACTGAATTGTTCATAACTGCGATTCAATCTTCATAATAATCTCAATCTCTCTAATCTCAGTTCTTCATATAAATTTAAAAATTCACCAAATACTTCCCGGTTTTTATTTATTTCGTGCACACCATCTCTAGTGTTCAACACCTCCCATCTCAGGATCGGACTGTCTAGTAAAAATATCAAATCCTCGTCCATAGTTTGCAATTCCTGAAATACGTCGAACCGCTACAAGAGCTCGCGCGTCACTGTGGCCACCGCACGCGCCCGCTCGCCGCGCCCGCGTTAGGCCCCAGTCACTCGCATTCAGTGTGGACGCACACTTAGAGAGTAGACTCGCAGGCACCATCGTCGACATCATCGTCGATCACATCATCGTTGAAAATCAATAGTAAAGTCACACTTAAGTTTTAATTTATTTCTTTATTACGTTTAAGTAAGTATTTTTCCTATATGCTGTACCTGTGAATAATGCTGTTGATTACATAATTGTCAATTTAAAGATTCGTTTTTTTCTAGGTACTCTTTTTAGGGTTCCGTACCAAAATGGTAAAACGGAACCCTTATGTTGAGACTGTCTGTCTGTCTGTCACAGCTGGATATCTCAGGAACTACTAATGCTATCAACTTGAACTTTGGAACAGTTTTAGATGACGTTTCCCCAACTATTTTGCAAATTAGAAAGAAATAAAAATACATGTATTTTTTTGCAACAGGGACTGAAAGGCGTCTGAAAAATTCGAAGTGGGGCTACTAGGGCATGTGGGGTATCATATGAAAGAGCGCAGTTTGCATATTTTCAAATATTTTTCTTTTTTTTAGGCCACATGGTTTTCGACTTTTGATGAAAAATGTAAAAAAAATACCGTTCCCCCCCTTATCTCCGAAGTTTGCAAACTCAAACTCAAACTCAAAGCATTTATTTCAATTAAACCATTAACAGGCACTTTTGAACTATCAAGAAGTCGGTCAGTCAGAAAATATGAAGCTAGTTGCCCATTCCAAAGCGTAGGTACCTATGGAGAAGAACGGGCAAGAAACTCCATAGACACTCTTTTTAAATTATATTTTACAAAAATATTAGTTACATCATTACTTTTGATTTTAAAATTATATAATGTGAGAACGATGTAAAAATTAAGAAAGACGTACGCGTTCGTACGAAGTACAACAAATAGTACTTAACAAACAACAATCCAAAAATAAAATACCTAATTACAAATGCAAAGAGAAAAATCTGAAATTATTCTATGTGATAGAAGTTTATTATGTAAATTTTTTTTTATTTTTTTTTAATTTATTTATTTTAAAACACATACAACTATCATCACAGGCTTACCTAATACGATAGTGTAGTTATAACAACAACATGCTAACATTGGACTACAATTATATGTTATTATTAAGGGGCTTCCAGGACCCAAAACAAAAAATTCTTTAGAAACAATAAAAGTACACACAATATAGGCTACAGTACAAAACAAAAAAGTCTTTAGAAACAATAAAAGTACACACAATATAGGCTACAGTAACAAAAACAGAAATATATATGAAATTCTTCAGGATATATGCTAGGTAGATAGCGTGTTGAAACATAATACACCTAATTTGATACGATAGAAAAAAAAACATGAAGATACCACTAAAAACTTTATTTTTACAATAACAGCCATACTAATATTCATACAATCATTATGATTTTTTTGTCAGATTATTCTACAGGCAACATACTAAAAACTAGTGTTTTAATTTTTTAGTACAAACAACAGATTTTTGTAAAAGATAATTGCTTCATATTTTGCAATAAATTACCAGCGTTGTGTCATCGCGCTTCTCTTTCCTTTCTATGCAGTCCGACATAGACCGCGCTTTAGGTCATGAAGTCGCCCTAACCAAGAGTACTCGTAACGTTGCAAAAAGCGGCCCGTGTGAATTCGCTCAGAGTACAGTTAAAGCAGTCAATCTGTTGTGACACCGAAATTATAGAAAAATTAAAACGAAGTCTCTAAATAGCACACTTTTTCAGACAAAAGGTGGCGCTGACATAAAACTGCAATATTCTACACCGCAGTGCACAGTGTTAAAATTTTCTGGCGAATATAGGCCTCGTCGATGAAAACATAAAACATGACGGTACGGAACCCTCGGTGCGCGAGTCCGACTCGCTCTTGACCGGTTTTTTTATGTAACTGTTTTTACCAAATTAAATAAAATAAAAACCAATAGAAGACCAAAAAGCCAATTCTCGAACTTAAAAAACGTTAAATTAAAGTCGCAATCTCATCTCAGCGACAATCAATGTGACTAAAAACTTGTCAAAAATGTAGGGAAATTAGAGGTGTTTTTGACAGATGGAGACTAGGATCAGAGGGGCAAGTCTCGTAATTTTAAGATATTCAAACCTACGACCCACAACCTGTAAATCGCGACCGTTACCACTGGGCCCCTACTGGGCCCCAGTTCTCTGTGGTAATTATTATTCCCCGCGTAATCTTACCATGTGCAAACCACGTACGGTTGTCAAGCGTGCGCCAAATTCCCGTTCATTTCGTGATATATCATAGAGAATACGCTAACAGCCGGTCGATTCTGTAACATTCTCACCGTGAAAACTTAGGTGAAGTGAGTTTGTTTTTGCTAGGAATTGACACTATTGACAGCTCACTCCACGCTCACTTCACCTAAGTTTTCACGGTGAGATGGTTACAGAATCGCACTGCAGCAGATGTCGTGATTAACTAAGGAATTGACGTGGTTTCGAAGTAAGACTTAGTGATCAGACTGAACTAGGGCCCACCTGTACAACACAAAGGCGCTGTGAAATGAAACTGTTACTATGGACGAGTAGGTGACTATACCATGTCAACAACATTCCGAGGTTTTTCTTACAAATGATTAATTAATTACTAGGGTGTTTCGACTATAATAATGTTAATCTTATTCCGTGTATTCTTAAAAAAAGTCGTGCGTCATTCTGTGGTTTGAGTATAATTATTATTTTAGTATGTATATCTACCTATATTAGGTGCGCGGAAACTTAGCAGATTACAATGTATATAAGTATATTCGTTTTTATTATAACCAGAAATAATAATTATTAGTAGGTACCTATAATATGTTTGTTGTAAAATGGCGGTGAATACTGAATTGTTCATAACTGCGATTCAATCTTCATAATAATCTCAATCTCTCTAATCTCAGTTCTTCATATAAATTTAAAAATTCACCAAATACTTCCCGGTTTTTATTTATTTCGTGCACACCATCTCTAGTGTTCAACACCTCCCATCTCAGGATCGGACTGTCTAGTAAAAATATCAAATCCTCGTCCATAGTTTGCAATTCCTGAAATACGTCGAACCGCTACAAGAGCTCGCGCGTCACTGTGGCCACCGCACGCGCCCGCTCGCCGCGCCCGCGTTAGGCCCCAGTCACTCGCATTCAGTGTGGACGCACACTTAGAGAGTAGACTCGCAGGCACCATCGTCGACATCATCGTCGATCACATCATCGTTGAAAATCAATAGTAAAGTCACACTTAAGTTTTAATTTATTTCTTTATTACGTTTAAGTAAGTATTTTTCCTATATGCTGTACCTGTGAATAATGCTGTTGATTACATAATTGTCAATTTAAAGATTCGTTTTTTTCTAGGTACTCTTTTTAGGGTTCCGTACCAAAATGGTAAAACGGAACCCTTATGTTGAGACTGTCTGTCTGTCTGTCACAGCTGGATATCTCAGGAACTACTAATGCTATCAACTTGAACTTTGGAACAGTTTTAGATGACGTTTCCCCAACTATTTTGCAAATTAGAAAGAAATAAAAATACATGTATTTTTTTGCAACAGGGACTGAAAGGCGTCTGAAAAATTCGAAGTGGGGCTACTAGGGCATGTGGGGTATCATATGAAAGAGCGCAGTTTGCATATTTTCAAATATTTTTCTTTTTTTTAGGCCACATGGTTTTCGACTTTTGATGAAAAATGTAAAAAAAATACCGTTCCCCCCCTTATCTCCGAAGTTTGCAAACTCAAACTCAAACTCAAAGCATTTATTTCAATTAAACCATTAACAGGCACTTTTGAACTATCAAGAAGTCGGTCAGTCAGAAAATATGAAGCTAGTTGCCCATTCCAAAGCGTAGGTACCTATGGAGAAGAACGGGCAAGAAACTCCATAGACACTCTTTTTAAATTATATTTTACAAAAATATTAGTTACATCATTACTTTTGATTTTAAAATTATATAATGTGAGAACGATGTAAAAATTAAGAAAGACGTACGCGTTCGTACGAAGTACAACAAATAGTACTTAACAAACAACAATCCAAAAATAAAATACCTAATTACAAATGCAAAGAGAAAAATCTGAAATTATTCTATGTGATAGAAGTTTATTATGTAAATTTTTTTTTATTTTTTTTTAATTTATTTATTTTAAAACACATACAACTATCATCACAGGCTTACCTAATACGATAGTGTAGTTATAACAACAACATGCTAACATTGGACTACAATTATATGTTATTATTAAGGGGCTTCCAGGACCCAAAACAAAAAATTCTTTAGAAACAATAAAAGTACACACAATATAGGCTACAGTACAAAACAAAAAAGTCTTTAGAAACAATAAAAGTACACACAATATAGGCTACAGTAACAAAAACAGAAATATATATGAAATTCTTCAGGATATATGCTAGGTAGATAGCGTGTTGAAACATAATACACCTAATTTGATACGATAGAAAAAAAAACATGAAGATACCACTAAAAACTTTATTTTTACAATAACAGCCATACTAATATTCATACAATCATTATGATTTTTTTGTCAGATTATTCTACAGGCAACATACTAAAAACTAGTGTTTTAATTTTTTAGTACAAACAACAGATTTTTGTAAAAGATAATTGCTTCATATTTTGCAATAAATTACCAGCGTTGTGTCATCGCGCTTCTCTTTCCTTTCTATGCAGTCCGACATAGACCGCGCTTTAGGTCATGAAGTCGCCCTAACCAAGAGTACTCGTAACGTTGCAAAAAGCGGCCCGTGTGAATTCGCTCAGAGTACAGTTAAAGCAGTCAATCTGTTGTGACACCGAAATTATAGAAAAATTAAAACGAAGTCTCTAAATAGCACACTTTTTCAGACAAAAGGTGGCGCTGACATAAAACTGCAATATTCTACACCGCAGTGCACAGTGTTAAAATTTTCTGGCGAATATAGGCCTCGTCGATGAAAACATAAAACATGACGGTACGGAACCCTCGGTGCGCGAGTCCGACTCGCTCTTGACCGGTTTTTTTATGTAACTGTTTTTACCAAATTAAATAAAATAAAAACCAATAGAAGACCAAAAAGCCAATTCTCGAACTTAAAAAACGTTAAATTAAAGTCGCAATCTCATCTCAGCGACAATCAATGTGACTAAAAACTTGTCAAAAATGTAGGGAAATTAGAGGTGTTTTTGACAGATGGAGACTAGGATCAGAGGGGCAAGTCTCGTAATTTTAAGATATTCAAACCTACGACCCACAACCTGTAAATCGCGACCGTTACCACTGGGCCCCTACTGGGCCCCAGTTCTCTGTGGTAATTATTATTCCCCGCGTAATCTTACCATGTGCAAACCACGTACGGTTGTCAAGCGTGCGCCAAATTCCCGTTCATTTCGTGATATATCATAGAGAATACGCTAACAGCCGGTCGATTCTGTAACATTCTCACCGTGAAAACTTAGGTGAAGTGAGTTTGTTTTTGCTAGGAATTGACACTATTGACAGCTCACTCCACGCTCACTTCACCTAAGTTTTCACGGTGAGATGGTTACAGAATCGCACTGCAGCAGATGTCGTGATTAACTAAGGAATTGACGTGGTTTCGAAGTAAGACTTAGTGATCAGACTGAACTAGGGCCCACCTGTACAACACAAAGGCGCTGTGAAATGAAACTGTTACTATGGACGAGTAGGTGACTATACCATGTCAACAACATTCCGAGGTTTTTCTTACAAATGATTAATTAATTACTAGGGTGTTTCGACTATAATAATGTTAATCTTATTCCGTGTATTCTTAAAAAAAGTCGTGCGTCATTCTGTGGTTTGAGTATAATTATTATTTTAGTAAGTATGTATATCTACCTATATTAGGTGCGCGGAAACTTAGCAGATTACAATGTATATAAGTATATTCGTTTTTATTATAACCAGAAATAATAATTATTAGTAGGTACCTATAATATGTTAGTCTTGCATGAAATCACAGATTTCATAGAACTATAGTAGGTACCTAAATATACCTGTGCATGAAATTAATTATTTTGTCAACAAGTCACTGTATTTCGCATTACATATTTCGCATTACATATTTCGCATTACATATTTCGTTTATCTACCCTAAGGTGTATTCGCAGAAACGCATGTCCGGGAATCCACCTCGGCTGCCCAGGCCTAGTTAGAAACGAAACTATACGCAAAAAAAGGGTGGATCTCATCTAGTTTTTGGGGCACAGTCTCTTTAAAAGTCCAGTTATAATCTGGGTCAGATCATGCGAAGACCATGTAGATTGGTGTCTGAAATGGTCTTTTGAGGAAAGAACAACACATGTATATTGAGTGGAGCTGTCCAGTCAGCGCTTAAGGAGCTCGACGATTCGACTATTTGGGTAGGCCGCAGAAATTACTTAAACTGCCAGATCATGATTAAAAATAACTGAGAAAAAAAAGTACCCACATACATATGTAGTTTACACGGTAGGTTTTGCCACAATCGAGGATTGTGAGTGACCGTCTAATGCGGTGCATGATGGTTGCATGATCGTGACGAAAATCTGAATATTTTGATTTTTGCATCATGCTACCACCAATCATGACTTTTGAATGAACATGTAATGGCATTTCGTCAATCACCGGTCAGTCAGCGCGCGGACAGCGATGGAGTTGGACACGGGTGACGCTGAAGAGACGCTGGCGCATTCGCGCAGCCAAACACCATCACTCCCGCGTAAATTGCTACAGCCAGAGAAAGATTTTGTTTTGACATTTGAGACGCCCCCTTAGTTGTGGGATACCACGAATCCTCAATGCAGAAATAAATACAAAAGGTGTTTGATTTTTATAATTTGTTTATAGTTAGGGGCCCGTGATTAAATAATAAGAGCCGCACCACAGGTAGATCGATCAGGTTAAGCTACGCTTACCGCGGTTGGTTTGCACGTCAAGCCGTTGTTTCCGGCTGTCTTTCGTGGATCTTTGACAGTCATTACGGGTCGTCAGAAACCCAAAAGTCTGACAACCAGTCTTACCAAAGGGTGTACTGGGTTGTAGAGGTCAGATAGGCAGTTGCTCCATGTAAAATACTGATATTCAGCTGCATCCGGTTAGACTAGAAGCCGACCCCAACATAGTTGGGAAAGGCTAGGCAGATGATGAGTTAGTTTTATAGTTTTTCAATATCATCAATGACCCGCTAATTCTATTTTACTATACAGGGTGTTTGGAAGCTGAGTGCAAAGCTTTAAGGGAGTGGTACTTGACACCATTTACAGTATTTTGAGCCATACATGTCTTACACGAAGTATGTTTATTAATTATGTATTTTCCCAATTATACGAGTATGTAGTTGGAATTGGTTGACTAAAAGTTTGCTCTTAAAAAAAACAATCTTCGTCTAAGACATGTATGGCTCAAAATGCTCTACCTAAATGGTGTCAACTATCACCATCCTGGCTGCCTGGCTTTGCATCCAGCTTCCAATCACCCTATATTTTATTTTTGTCCTGTCACTCATGTTATGTCAATAAGAATATTTTCAACATGAACTACGTAAGTATTATCATTTCGATCCATAAAATACCTCTCAAAAAAAGCGTACAGGATTTTCTTTTATGATTTTATGAATATTCCATTTATAATCTTGAGTGAACACGTGTGTTCTCTGTGAAATCTTGGGTATGACTGACGATCAATCAGAATGAGCGTCTAATGTCGATTGAATTCCATCACTCACCAATCACCATCATTCTTTCGTCCTTCGTGACTTTTGGAAATGATTGACGCAAAACCTACCGTGTAATGGGCGCATATTCACAATAGATCAAATAAAATCGGCCAAGTGCGAGTCGAACTCGCACACGAAGGGTTTCGTACCACAAGGCATAAAACGCCGAATAAAACGTTTATTTTATACCCCTTTAAATTTTAACTTAATTTTATTTTTATTATTTGTTGTTATAGCGGCAACAGAAATACATCATCTGTGAAAATTTCAACTGTCTAGCTATCACGGTTCATGAGATACAGCCTGTTGACAGAGAGACAGACAGACGGACTGTGGAGTCTTAGTAATAGGGTCCCGTATTTACCATTTGGGTACGGAACCCTAAAAAATAAGTTTAAAAACTAAACCCAACTACCTACTGAACAGGATGAAACAAGAAAGTACCTTCCCGTGGTCATGCTACTGTTCTCTATGCATGCTACCATACATAGCTTATAAAGTACCTTCCCGTGGTCGCATGCTACTGTTCTCTATGCATGCTACCATAGCTTATAAGTATGTTAGTAGGTACAGCGGCATGTGACCACGGGATGGTACTTTCTTGTTTCATCCTTTTCAGTAGTCGGGTTTTAGTTTTTAAACTTATTTTTTATTTAATTATTTTGGGGCTTATTTTAGTAATATGTATTTATATTTTTGAAATGTGCTTCATTTGATACCCCACACGGCAAGATTAAAAACAAATATTTATAGATCATAACTTTATGTCCACTACAGGGCGCCATATTCAATTTAATGTGACGTCACATATCCTATAACCAGCGCGGCGGACGATCAAGACGCTTCCAATGATAGGTACTTCTCTCTAATTATGACAAGTAGTTTAGAAGTTATGAGGGAACAGATGAACATACATACAAACATACAGTCATATAGGTACATACCGGTCAAATTATATAACTCTATCCTGCAGATCTGCTTTACAAATCCTGTAACATGCTGACTGTTCGCCAGCTTTTCATAATGCACTTGGTATTAAAACAGCACACCATGCTCTCCTATAACATTGAAAGTACTAATAAGAGACGGAATGATATTGTATGTGAGTCAAATGCACCCTCTAAGTATGTCTTTGTAAACAGATTCTATACTTTTTTAGGCCCATTTCTGTACAATAAATTAAATAGGAAATTAAGTATCTATAAATTAAATAATTACGACTGTAAAAGGAGTATTCTGCAATTTTTACTTAGCATATCATACAGTAAGACAGAGGATTTACTCGTTGTCTGTAAATAAAACATGTTAGTCTTTTAAGTTAATATTAGTTTTAATTAGTCTTATCAGTTTTTATTTTTATATTTTAAAATTGTTAGCATTTTTTTCTAGCCTGAAACACAGGTTCTACCTAGTTCAGGCAAATGAGCGACTGTGTCCACTATAATTTGTAATTTATGTTACTGTAAACTGCACCATTTTTATAAATAAACGATATTATTATTATTACTTTGAAATTTCGATAATTGATAATTCCATAAAAATCTTATAAATGTTAATTTGATTACTAAACTATTATTAAATTCATAACCCTCCTTTTTGCTTCGCTGTAGTCGGGTAAAAATAATCTACCAATTACTTTACAAAATAATTATTCATGACATTGTATAAGTAAAATTCATGAATATCAATGGTAGGTATATAAAAATCCGGAAATAATCTTTGTCAGGTAATTTTTTTTTTGAAAATCCAACTTCTTATTAAATTATTGTATAGTGCGACATGAGGTGTACTGAACTGTACCGTTTTCGCTATTTTCGCCGCCGCCGCGCCATTCACAAAGATGTTTGTCGGAATGTGACGTGCAAGGTTTATAATCGTTCAGGAAATAAAAGGGAGCATAAAGTTGTTGCTCAAACCTTCAAGGAGGCGAAGGAAAAGTATCCAAGGTCGCCATTCGAATGTAGCGCCTCTGTGGACATCAGCGTGACGTTACTGTTATTGTTGCTAATGGGTTTTCTTATGAGTTCCGTAGCCAACCAGCATCAACGGAACCCTTATAGTTCATGTCCGTCTGTCTGGATGTCCATATCTGTCTGGATGTCCATATCTGTCTGGATGTCCATATCTGTCTGGATGTCCATATCTGTCTGGATGTCCATATCTGTCTGGATGTCCATATCTGTCTGGATGTCCATATCTGTCTGGATGTCCATATCTGTCTGGATGTCCATATCTGTCTGGATGTCCATATCTGTCTGGATGTGACTCAGCCATTTCACTCGGAAACAATTAGCACACAGCAGTCTCAGCGACGCCGACGCTTTATGGTTGGTGAATATGAAACGCATGGTTTCATACCTACAAGTCGATTTAGCGAAGAATTTGATACGTCATTGCGCACTGTTTGCCATGCACTCCATGCCGAAGGTCTTCATCATAGAACACCAGTGAAAAATCCGTTTTTAACGCAAAGGCATAAGGAGGAACGGTTGCGTTTTGCTCGTGAATATTTAGACTTTGATTGGGAGACCACTGTATTTACTGACGAGAAGACTTTCAAATCGTGCCAAAAAGGAAGACTTCATTTGTGGCGCAGAGACAATACACGTTGGTCTGACAGTAATATTATAAATAATACGGAGTCAGGAAGAATTAGTGTTAATATGTGGGGGTGGATTAGTGCTCAAGGGCCGGGTGAGTTCGCATTTATACCGACGCGGGCCAACAGCTCTAATTACGTCGAGGTTTTGAGCGATATAATGCTACCTACTGTTCGAAATGTTTATCCAGTGGATGAAATTGGTGAATTTTATTTTGTTCAAGATAATTGTCCGATACATTATACTAGTATTGTTCGTGAGTGGTTTACTGAGCATTCGGATGTTAAAGTTATTCCGTGGCCAGCGCGATTCCCTGATTTAAACCCTATAGAAAATGTATGGGGTTTAATGGTGCAAAGTTGGGAAGTGCGAGTCGAAAGATGTCTCGAACGGCTCAAATCTAATGAGATTTGAGCCGTTCGAGACATCTTTCGACTCGCACGCAATGGCATGGAGTTGTGGGATAGTTTACGTGCACAGATATTTGCAGTAATATTGTGGCCTCCATGCGTCGACGCCTTTTTGACTGCATTGATAATATCACTTTCACTATCGGAGGTCACACTAAATATTAATAAAATAATAAATGCTATTAGTGGAATTCAGGGGATACACTGGCCATAATATAATAGTAACAAGTGAATGATTGTAAGATTGAGGTTTAGTTTCAATCTTCTTTTCCTTGAGAAAATGAACAAATTAAGCTGTAACCTCAATAAACCAAAAACATCCCATTTTAGTATCAACCAAAAATGGTTTATGAACAAATTCGGTATTTTATGTTTCAAAGTTTGGAATAAGTATGATTATGTTTTAAAGGTTGTTATTAAAATCAATAAATGTTCCTATGAAAAATTGTGCTTTATTTTAATTAAATTACATAGGTATTATACTTTATTTTTACCCTCTATACCGTATTGTCATTATGTTAACGAAATAATTGAACTCTGACACAAAAACGAAAAGAACAAAAAGAGTTGAAAGCGCGCATTGAGGTTTGAACCCTGTCTATTTCACGCACACACAATAACATCCACCCACTTGTGCGAACACTGCCATCCCTGCTTATAATTATCTTTTCGAATTTTAGCATTACTTTTAAATAGGCCCTGTGGTCGATAATAGGTATCTTTATTTAGTGTTGACCACACATGCATCTGACCAACCAACATCGCGCTTTCGTAGTTATACCGTGTGCGCGTTACTGTCTACATTAAAACATCACACACGCAGAGATAGACGCAGATCTAGCGTGCAGAATGAGCATTCTGGTGGCAGTCCACTTATGGACCGTTACTGTACATGTTAAAGTAATAATTTAAGCAAATTAATGTGTCCTTTTATTTTTCTTACGTGTTTCAATATTTGTATGTCAGCTGTTGGCGAAAATATTATA
Source organism: Luperina nickerlii (assembly GCA_963855955.1). Lineage (NCBI taxonomy): Eukaryota > Metazoa > Arthropoda > Insecta > Lepidoptera > Noctuidae > Luperina > Luperina nickerlii. Next base: position 216,164 of record OY979690.1, read on the forward strand.
TTCTATTCAATTTGAACGTATCATCGTGGAGCAACCATGCAAGCTGCTTACTGACATCGTCACCAACCGCCCTGCTGACCAACAACCAAGACAGCTCCACTGCAGGCGTCATCACGCGGTTCAGTCACCCTTCACGTCTTGTGACGTACGGAAACTGGTTTACACTGCCTTAACATTAAGTTATGCGGGTTAAAAATAGCGCAAGTATTTCGATCTCCTCAAGGCGTGGGACAATTTGAATTTGGATGTGTTTTGTTTCTTATGTACTTACAAGACTTCACCTACTAGCGATGCGCTCGATGAGAGCTCCCGCGACACAAATGTCGACCTCGCATCGCCCACTTGTGTAGTTTGCAGAACATGCATAACCAGCCTATAACGTTGCCAGTGCTGGGACACAGGCCTCCTCGGTTCTAGAGGGAGGGTGGGCTGTAATCTACCACGCGGGCCCAGGGCGGGCTTGTTGTAGATGTCACATGTCTTCGAATTTTTGGTTCTACTACATGCCGGTTACCACACGACGTTTTCCTACATCGTTTTGAGAGCAGTGGTTGTGAAATTGTCTATAAAGCGCCTGCCTGGGTTCAAACTCACGAACCACAACTCGTAAGACGGGGCCGTGACCACTGGGCCACCACAGTTTCCCTGTATCTATTTTCACTAGTTAAGGGGATTCATTTTCAAAAATCCTTTCTTAGCGCTCTCTCGCAAGTTCCCTGTATGACAGGGAACTTGCTTCTAAGCTCTCGACCCTGTAGTTAGCTGTAGGTTGTCTACCAGTCGGCTGCTCATCTGGATGTTCTCAGCAGCAGCCCGGCTGGATCAAAAGGCTCGGCTCCGTCATATATATACAGTCAAGCCTTTTTTTTCCCACTTATCTAAGCAGACTGTTGCGAGTGTACTACGTGAACTCGACAAATGATTGTGCGATTAACGCTTGTGCGACAAAACTGTACTGCGACTCACCATAGTTCGAAAGCACGCATGTGACAAACGATTATGCGATACATGGGATGCGATACATCTAAAGATTTTAAATGGAAAATAAGAAAGCAATAACTTTATGCAATATAATCAAAACTATTTATGATATGAAAACTCAGATTTAAAATGAATTTAACCTAAATCATAATAAAAAAGAAATAGAAACTCATGTAAATGAATTCTTACTTCTTTATTAAATAACAAATTTAGGACAGACCACGCAAAAACGATAGCAAATCCATTGTATCTTTTTTGTAAATGCTTTTTAATTTGTTCTTCTATATCTTATTGTTTTTTTCTTCTTCTTGGTTCACTTGCTCGTTAAATAAGATAAGATAATCATTTATTTGCTCAAACATTAGTACAACACATACAGCACAAACTGTCAGCAAGAGATGTTAAGTAGGGTAAGTAAATAACAGTGCACCCATGGTTTGGCTCAAAGACTCTGACAATCATAGAGTTTACCTAAAAGCTATCATAATCATTTTTTTATTTTAGTTTACAATAACAGGTGTGTCTAAGCTTACTCGAAAGATTTTTAAACAAACTAGCTAGCCTCCAGGAAGTCAGAAGAAGAGGTCTGTGGTAGTCTTCGGGAGGCTGACTGGTGCTTAGTTCATCAGATAAAATTAAACTGGAAGAGCCACTGACTTACAGAATGATTACTTCTGTGAAGTAGTAAAGGAGAGAGCTATCTCTCAAGAGTATTTAGAATGATAATGTTCCCACTGATGGGAGAAGGTCTCCTCTCTGTGAAGGGGGATGAGGATTTATCATAATTATGAGAATTTTTAATTCCCAATAAAAATTGTTAAATATGTTTGTGTAAATGATTCATATTTTAAGTCCATTGAATTGACAAATGAAGAGCGAGCATTTACATGCGAGGTCTATTGTAACCATAGTAATATAGAAGTGTGGCGTTTATGAACGCAACGATAAGCGTTGGCAACACCAGACTATATAGTCTGTGGAGATGGGGGGCTTTTTGACAGAGCCGTCATAACTCCCATCGGCGTTACATTTTGATTTTCGATTGAATCTTTGTATACCAAAAACCCTTCCTTCGACTCCTTGTTATTCGGTTAGTGTTAGGAAAGTTTCCGCATTATATCATTCAATATGAACATTGCGCCTGGTTTTCATTTCCGCCGAACCTCGTCGTCGTGAGTGCGAAGCAAAAGGGAACGAGCTTCGTCTCCTGGCGTTCCCAAAGTGGTGACCCCGACGTGATAGTGACTACACCTCGCGAAGCGAACTCCTGTGACTCGCTGCACACGAGACCCGAAGCTCCATACTACGGACACTGCCGCCTAGAAGAAAAAAGAAAGAAAAGCGAGCTATGTTTTCACGTCTTCAGTGTTAGTTCCCGCATTCCAGCCGTTTTCCCGAGTGCGTGCGTCATACAAGCGTCATCGCAGAGGCACGTGAAAGTGTGGAGACATTGTGAATTCATTTAAACCGACAAGCAAAAACTCGTTTCGTTGAAAATCGATATTGAACGAAGTGCATCGAACGCCACCTGTCTATAACCGACGAAAATACAGTTCCAGTGACAGCGGACATTGACATCAACTGACGTTCCGGTCCACGCAAGTACCACTTAAATACTAGCCGGACATTCTGTTGTTAGCTACCAAAAACGGTGATTTTGTTTCACTTTTATTTTGAAAAATAATTTTAAAATAGCTAGTTAACACAATAACATTCCATTTTACTTGCACTTGTATTTCGTGTGTTTATTTGTACTTTTTTTTTTCCTTTATTTTGCCTTAAGTTTGACTGAAAAATGTTTTGGTGTGTTACTCGCTAACTTCTTTATTATTACTAATTTTTTTAAACTGCAATGTATAATACACACTAATATGATAAAGGTTGGGATATCGTGCATTGAATGTTTATAATGACTATTTAACTGCTCCCACATATTTTTTTTTTTCGTTTGTTTTAATATTGACACCCGTGCACTTAATTTTTGTGTTCATTTTATCGGTGTTTGCACATTTTATTTTTTTTGTGTTGTTTCACATTTGCATGCTCATATTGTACTTATATCAACCCTCACCACTTACCCACGGTTAGAATAACCACCCCTAGCTCGGTGTTTTGAGGGGTTTTTGGATTTTGCATGGCTTATTAAAATTTTGAGTTTCCTCACTAGGTCTGAAGAACTCCAAGCACGTTTAAATATGCTTGAGGCTGAAAACTTTGCCCTGCGAGCACAGCATGAACAAGCTAGTAACCAGTCTAAGCCGGAGATAGCCGCTGCCATGTGCAGGGTTGCAGTAAAGCTGCCACCATTTTGGTCTGACAGAGTCACTGTATGGTTTGCACAAGCCGAAGCCCAATTTCTATTGGCTGGTATAAATACTGACATCACCAAATACAGTTATGTCCTCAGCCAAATCGATCACAAGGTAGCTGGGGAAATTGAAGATATAGTAACCAACCCACCGGCAGAAGGAAAATATCAGACACTGAAAGAAACATTAATTAAACGGTTTTCTATATCCGAAGAGCAGCGGGTAAGACGATTGCTAGGTGATGAGGAACTTGGAGATAGAAAACCATCGCAGTTCCTCCGTCATCTTAGGTCTATTGCTGGGAACACCCTGTCAGATGACAACATCTTGCGCCAGCTTTGGGTCCGCCGATTGCCTCAGCATGCACAAGGCATCCTGGCAGCCCAGGCCGATCTCAGCCTAGATAGGATAGCCGACATCGCTGATAAAATTATTGAAGCCCAGCCAAGTCAGGCAAATGTTTTTGCTGCTACAGGTACACCTACACTAAATAGTCTCTTGGAGCGGATAGACGAGTTGGGCAATCAAATTGCTGCTCTGAGATCTGATCGCTCCCGATTTCAAAACCGCAGCAGGCAGTCCTCGCGCAACAGTACTCCTGACCGGACTGAAAAACGCTGCTGGTACCATCGGAAATACGGTACTAAGGCCAGAAAATGCATCTCACCCTGTAATTGGCTGGCGGAAAACCCAAAGAGCAGTCAGTAGCGGCGGCGACTGATTGCGAAAACAATCAACCCCTCAGCCGTCGCCTCTTCGTAACTGATCAAGTCTCTAAGCGACAATTTTTAATTGATACTGGTTCGGATCTTTGCTGTTACCCCCACCGTTGGCTTTCTAATCGAAGGAAACCTACCGATTATGATCTGTGCGCTGCTAATGGTAGCAGCATACAGACATTCGGAACCATAACATTGACACTTAACTTTCGTCTGCGTCGTAATTTCACCTGGACATTCATTGTCGCCGACGTCAATAATGCGATTATTGGCTCGGACTTTTTGGCATATTATCACTTGCTTCCAGATTGTCGCACTAAGCGGTTAATAGATGGCGTCACCAACCTTTCTGCCCTTGCCTCCACCGCGACGTCAGAACAACCCAGTGTCAAAGCCGTAGCCCCTTCGAACTCTGCTGTCGCACAAGTGCTAGCAGAGTTCCCAGAAATCACTCACCCTCCCGGCCTCCCTAGGGATATTAAGCACGATACCGTACATTTCATCAAGACAACGGATGGGCCTCCTGTTTCTTGCCGTCCTCGTCGCCTAGCACCTCAAAAATTGAACTCAGCTAAAAGGGAATTTGAGGAAATGGTTTTGACCGGCACAGCACGACCATCCAAAAGTGCGTGGTCGTCTCCTTTGCACATGACATTAAAGAAAGACAACACTTGGCGTCCTTGTGGCGACTACCGCGCGCTTAACGCCCGAACTGTGCCGGATAGGTATCCAGTCAGGCACATTAATGACTTTGCTCATAACCTCACGGGCGCTAAAATTTTCAGCACTATCGACCTTGTAAAGGCGTACCATCAGATTCCGGTATCAGAAGATGACATCTCAAAGACTGCCATCATTACCCCGTTTGGCCTCTTCGAGTTCCCCTTCATGACCTTCGGTCTTCGCAACGCCGGCCAGACCTTTCAGCGGTTTATCGACGAGGTCACACGGGGTCTTGATTTTTGTTTTCCATATGTGGACGACATTCTCGTCCATTCCACGGATGTGGCTATGCATTGCGAACATCTGCGAATTCTCTTCAGACGATTACGGGACTATGGGGTCGTGATAAATTCTTCCAAGTGTGTATTTGGTGCACGTGAGGTAACATTCCTAGGTTATCACATTAGTCCCGAGGGCACTCAACCTCCTCAAGATCGTGTTCAAACCATTCTCGAATTTCCACCCCCTAAAACTGTCCAGGGTGTGCGTCGGTTTCTCGGTATGCTAAATTACTATCGTCGATTTCTTCCTAAGGCCGCGTTGTTCCAGGCTCCTTTAATAAAAGCGGTTATTGCTACTAAAGGTAAGGGTGCAAAGCCATTTATATGGTCACCTGAACTCCTCGAACAACTAGAAGCTTGCAAAAAGAGTCTAGCGACCGCTACACTACTGCATCATCCGGTACACGGTGCCCCTCTTGGGCTGTTTACCGATGCTTCCAGCGTCCACATCGGGTCCTGCCTTCAACAAGAAATCGAAGGGAAGTGGGTACCTCTCGCGTTCTTTAGCAAAAAGCTGACCGACCAACAAACACAGTGGCCCGCTTATTATCGCGAGTTGTTAGCAGTATATGAAAGCGTGCAGCATTTCCGCCACATCCTCGAAGTTCAGCATGTAACCATTTTTACAGACCACAAGCCACTGCTCTACGCTTTCATACAACGCCGGGAGAAACTGCCACCTACTCAGTTGAATCAGTTGTCCTTTATTAGCCAGTTTACCACATAAATTAAGTACATCAAGGGAGAAGACAACATTGTCGCAGACGCGATGTCGCGCGTTGACGCGATCGCTCTTGATCAGGATTGGCAAATGCTTGCCAAATCACAGGAGGTAGACCAGGAGTTAGCCAATTTATGTCAGCAAGGCTCTAGCCTGCAGTTAAAAAAAGTCAACATTCCCGGAACTGACATTCTTATCACCTGTGATAAGTCGACCGGCAAACCTCGCCCATACTTGACCCCTTCCTTCCGTAAGATAACATTCGACAAACTACATAACTTAAGTCACCCTGGTGCACGAGCCACTACTCGTCTCGTGACTGAACGCTATGTTTGGCCGTCAATCAACAAGGACTGCAAACAGTGGGCCCGACAATGCATAGCATGTCAGCGCGCTAAGGTATCGCGCCATAATTCGTCCCCACTTGGCAATTTCGCCCTACCGCCAGGTCGTTTCAAACATGTACACATAGACATCATAGGTCCCTTGCCGCCTTGCAACGACTATCGGTACTGCTTGACTGCCATTGATAGAGTGACTAAATGGCCCGAAGTATGGCCAATGCGTTCGATCACCGCAGAAGAAGTAGCAGAAACCCTAACACGGGAGTGGATGGCTCGCTTCGGGGTGCCTTCAGTCATTACAACAGACCAAGGAACTCAGTTCGAGTCCGACCTGTTCCGCCGACTGATGACACAATTCGCGACCACGAAAACCAGAACGACAGCTTACCATCCCTGCGCCAACGGCATGATCGAGCGCGTCCATCGCCAGCTTAAAGCTGCCCTCATGTGCCACCAGGACTCATGGGTGCGCGCGTTGCCGTTTGTCCTTCTCGGTATGCGGTCAGCTTTCAAGGAAGACTTGAAAGCCACAGCTGCTGAAATGGAGTACGGGGAATCTCTTCGATTGCCCGGCGAATTGCTCGTAGCATCAGATGAGCCACATAATTTCTATGACCCAGCAGATTTCGTCGTACAACTCCGACGTAAAATGTCAACTGTGCGACCCATCCCGGCATCTCGGCACTCACAACCATCTGCATTCATATTCAAAGATCTTTCGTCAGCGACGCATGTATTCCTCAGGGATGATTCTGTTAGACGACCGTTACAGCCACCATATACCGGCCCGTACCGAATAGTGGATCGTGCCAGCGATGGGAAAACAATTACACTGGAAATCAACCACAAAACCGTGACCGTCAGTGTAGATCGAGTAAAACCGGCACACGTAGATCACACAATACCTACCGCAAATGAGTACCCTAAGAAGCCCCCAGAAACTATGACACACACGACTGCTGACCTCCCTAAGAGTCCTATAGAACCTGCAAAATCCAGGGACACCAATCCAACTGCCCCGAAACTACCGTACACCACTCGTTCCGGTAGACGAGTTAAGTTTAAGGATCTCTCCGATTTCGAATAACCGGTTCATCCTTCTCCGTGGGGGGGTGGTGTGGCGTTTATGAACGCAACGATAAGCGTTGGCAACACCAGACTATATAGTCTGTGGAGATGGGGGGCTTTTTGACAGAGCCGTCATAACTCCCATCGGCGTTACATTTTGATTTTCGATTGAATCTTTGTATACCAAAAACCCTTCCTTCGACTCCTTGTTATTCGGTTAGTGTTAGGAAAGTTTCCGCATTATATCATTCAGTATGAACATTGCGCCTGGTTTTCATTTCCGCCGAACCTCGTCGTCGTGAGTGCGAAGCAAAAGGGAACGAGCTTCGTCTCCTGGCGTTCCCAAAGAAGGTTCTAAATAAATTTCAATTTCAATGGAATTTTAACTTTGACGTGTAAGACATTGTGTTTGTTTCCCCACATCTTTATAAAGTTATATGAGATTCAAAAATATATGTACTTTTGATTAATAAAGGATATGATCATACGTGATCAATTATCTTTTAATAATGAGATTATTATTTTAATTCAGTTTAGATCTCATTGATTTTAAATTATCATTATAGCTTTATGTTTCATGTTTACCCTATTTGTTAATAATCTATAACATTTTATGGAAGATTTGTTAATTTTTTTGAACATTTAATGAGTACATATAGAAATATTCATTAATTTAATTTAACATATAGCGTCTACATCCTTCGGGTATTCTTTCACCAGCAGATATCAAACAGGTCTTCAACCAATGCTATGTGTTTTGAAGGAAAATAATAGAGCAGTTTTGCATTAAAACCAAACAGTTATTAATGTTATGAAAAACACATAGCATTGGAGCAATGTGCTTGATGTTGAGTTTTGAAGACTTCTATGAATGACATTTCAAAATGACAGCTGTGACTAAGGATCGGCACGAGTTCTGCCAAGTGAAAGGTAACGAAGAGACATAGAGGCAGGCACGTTTATTCTGATTATTAGAGCATTAGAGGGTCAACATTTTTAGACTGCTTCTTCAACCTATTCTATGTGTTTTTCATAACATAATAACTGTTTTCGTTTTAATGCAAAACAGCTCTATTATACCAAAATAGCGTCGAGTTTACATCAGCCTAAAATATTTTAAATAACCTGGCCAAATGTGAAAACAACAAGAATGCTTCAACGTCCTGTTATACTAAAGACGTAAACAGACGGTTTTATTACCCCAAAAACCCTAATGACGTACGTACGGGAACTGGTTTATAAAAACCTAAACTTAAATTATAGCCTTGCAGCTAAACATAGCCTTCGCAAGTTATTTCCGTCGCTCAGGAACCCCGCGGACCGCAATGTAACTGGCTGTGTTTTGGTTTTTTAATTGGACTAGCAAAATTATTGACGCGCAAGGCATACATATACATTATACAGGGTCAAACGAAATTAGTTAGCGAAACTCCGCAGATGATGATGGCTGTCTTGACGATACTTAAACCAAAAAATTCTTAAACAAATAATTTCATGCACACTACCAGAGGCCGTTGACCTCGGGTCAGTGTTGATGTAATTAGGTGTAGGGTACTTGCAATCAAGCGTTTTTTTTTTGTTTTATTAGTTATCGATCCTTATCGGTAGTATCAGTCAGATAGGCAGTCGCTCTATGTAATTGTTTCTAACACTTTGTAATATATACAGGGTGTTCATTTTGGCGGGATTTTAACACAAAAAAATAGAAGCAAAGTTACCGGTTTTTACATACAGTTTTATTTCTTGCACAAACACAATGACAAAATAGCGTAGAACATAACTTTTAACAAAGAAACTAGACTTTTGGCGGGAACGCCTCAGCGATGTTACATACTCTGCCGCTCACAGTCGTGGCTCAAGCTACAGTGGCGCGGCGCTCCGTCGCATCGACCGGCGGCGCGCGCGCGAACCCAACAAGACGCGCTGCGCAGGCGTTATTTGATACCACTGTTCCAACACAACCATCGTACCTATAATGAGTTGCCTACATTCCACCCCCTTGTTCCTGAACAAACTCGTCAGTAGGCAACACAATGACCTTTACAACCGGTCTCTTCATAAAGCCCCTACAGGTTCTAACAGTCACTACTCTAATATGGCCATCGCGACCTGGGTGGACTGCGCTGATCACCCCCCTAGGCCACACATTACGAGGCTGGTTCTCTTCTAAAATAAGAACCATGTCTCCCACCTTCACGGGCGGCACATCGTTTAGCCACTTTTGGCGCTTTTGAAGAGTGGGGACATACTCTTTCAACCAGCGTCGCCAAAACATGTCCGCCAAAGTTTGAGCCTTTACCCAAGCCTTTCTACTGGTTAAGTCCGATGCATCATAAATACCTAACGTAGATGCACCGGTCGCTGTACCTATCAATAAATGATTGGGGGTAAGAGCGATGGGCCCATCGGGGTCTGTACCCACAAAGGTTAACGGCCTACTGTTTAGGGTCATCTCTACCTCAGCCATCAATGTCATTAGCAACTCCTCTTTAGGCGCTCGTGCCGACAAAGTAACTCTAAGTGCAGTCTTTACTGAGCGAACGAGCCGCTCCCAGCACCCACCCATGTGCGGGGCTGCAGGAGGGTTAAATTGCCAAGAAATGCCCTTGGTAACGACGAAATCATGAATTTTGTTGCTCTCCATTGCCTGAATGGCAGTTTTCAGCTCTGCTTCAGCACCAACGAAGTTCGTGCCTCTATCACTAAATATGACAGAGGGTTGTCCACGGCGAGCTATCAAACGTCGAATTGCCATTATGGCTGAGTCAGCTGATAGTGAAGACGCGAGCTCAATGTGAACACCGCGAGTGACAAGGCAAGTGAAAATAACGCCCCATCTTTTTTCTCGACGCCTTCCTATCGAAACTTCCATCGGACCAAAATAATCTACCCCGCAATGTACGAAAGCTCTTCTTGTATTTACAAGTCTAGCGGTCGGTAGATCTCCCATCTTGGGAAACGAAGGGCGAGCACGACGGACAAGACAAAGCTGACATTTAGATATGGCTGATTTGACTGTACGTCGTAACTGAGTTATCCAATATTTTTCCCTAATACTGTTTATGACAGTTTCAGTATTAGCGTGGTGAGAGCGCTTATGATATTCGAGTGCAATAAGACGCGCGGTATAGCTGTGACCATCTAAAATAATGGGATACTTCTCGTCAAACATTAATTCTGGTGCAGCACTTAGGCGTCCTCTGACTCGAAGCAAACCATCATCTTCATACAAAAAAGGATCTAAATCGCGAATTTTACTATCGGCAGGTAATGCAGTTTTTGATTTCAGTAGTGACAACTCCTTGGGGTAGGTCTCAACTTGACACTGTTTCAACAAAAGAATTTCAGCATCACGGACATTGCTAACTGTTAACTTCTCAACCTGCTTTTTACGACACAAACCTAAAAAAGCAAGAACTCGACCCGCGGCTCTAACAACACGTGTCCAACTAGAGAACCTATCCACATTAAATAGAGGTTCATACTGTTTTACTAGGTGAAACTTCTCAAGACGCTCCAAATCCGTATCAACTGCATCGTCAAACTCGTTGACCGGCCACTGGTCTTGGTCCGCGTACAAGAAAGAGGGACCTGAAAACCACAACTTACAATTTGTAGGCCAGTGCAGTTTCGTGGCTTCATCAGCAGGGTTTTCTGCAGACGGCACCCAACGCCACTCACTTGGGCTAGACTTCCGATCTATTTCTGCCAACCGATGTGAAACGAACTTCTGAAAATCACGAGGATCCGAATGTACCCATTTTAAAACCGTTTTCGAATCGGACCATAAGTATTTGCGTGTTATTGTTAAGCCTTGCTCTTTAACAACGACGCAAGCTAACCTACACGCCAACACAGCTGCTTGCAGTTCGAGGCGGGGCACGGATATCACCTTCAGCGGAGCGACACGAGCTTTGCCAATAACAAGTGAGACGGTTGGTTTGCCAAATTCATCCCTACCAACTAAGTATGCTACTGCAGCATACGCTGATTCGCTGGCATCACCAAAAACATGTAATTCGACAGCTGAAGGATCAAGCCTGTACCAACGCGGCACTCGCTTGTTATCTAGTTGTTTGATATCCTGCAGCCACCTTTCCCATTCCTTGAACTCGTTTTCCTTTAGCTGATCGTCCCATCCTATACCAGACTTCCATATTTTCTGTAACAAGATTTTAGACTTTATCGTGTAAGGATAAAGTAAGCCTAGAGGGTCAAAGATACTCATAATAAATCTCAGAAACTGCCGTTTAGTAGGAATAACTCTGCCATCAACTACGTCAGGTGTCACTTTTTTAAATGATAAGTCGAACGCTAACTCGTCTGACTCCGGCATCCATATCATACCTAAAGTTCGTTCACCACTATATGGAGATTTATCAAAATTTACAGTACCGGGCACGACAGCTGGTAATTCTTTTCGAAGCTCGGGTGAATTGGTCACCCACCCCCTGATAGAGAATCCACCAGCGGAATGTATCATGGCAACATCTTTGATCAGCTGACGTGCACTATTTATTGAATGAACACTATCTAGGTAATCATCCATATAATGGTTTTCGTGAATTGCCTTGACGGCCTCAGGATACGAATCTCGGAACTCACTAGCATTTTTATTCAATACATGTATGGCTGAGGCAGGCGACGACTTGGCACCAAAAATCATAGAGTCCATAGCGTATGTGTCAGGATCGCGCTCTTTATTCCGGCCTCTCCAAAGAAAGAGCTGCGCGCCCTGATCTTCTTTCCTTATTTTAATACGCAGAAACATATCAGCTATGTCCGCTGTATAACCTATTGGGCCGGATCGAAACTTAAACAACACGCCTAACAAAGAATTTAACAAATCCGGCCCTGTTAGCAAATAATCATTTAAACATGCGCCCTTGTATTTGGCCGCGGCATCATAAACCAATCTGAGCTTATTTGGTTTATTCGGGTTAACAACCCCAAAATGCGGCAAGTGCCATACCGGGTTAACAGTCAGCGGAGTATCCAAACGCCTAGCATATTTCTCAGAAATTAACCTATCAATTTGACGACAATACGATTCAGCATAATCGGGGTTTTTATCCATCTTACTTTCTATGCCGCGTAAACGCTTGACAGCATAATCGTAATTATCGGGTAAGTGTACAGCGTCACGTGACCATAATAGTCCTACTTCCCAGCCTCCATCGACACGGCGACTAGTGCTATCTAGGATCTTACAGGCGCGTTCAGTCTCAACATTTTTGCGTGACACTTCTGTGATACCGATAGACTCAAGCAAAAATTGCTGTTTAACGAGTTCGTTTAAATCATCTAAATTATCAAAGACTAGATTGACCGATTCACGCACAGACTCGCCGTAAGTAGCTACAGGTCCATGAACAACCCACCCTAACTTCGTAAGCGACGCTACGGGTTGTCCGGATTTACCCTGTCGTATTTCCTGGTTAACTATTAGCTGCCAATTATCTTGCCCGATTAATAGCATTGGTTTTGCGCACGAAATCTCAGAACAATCTAAGTCTCGTAGATGTTTATTCATATCTAAAACTTTGGCGGACATACTCTGGGTGGGCAAGTCTAAGTTATCGATAGTACGTAATGCGATATCATGACGCAATCCGTTGGGTCCGCGTATTAGCGCAGTCACCCTACAAGAATTTTTATCAGTAACAACATGACCGCGTGCACTAACAATTTTCAACGGGGATAATGGTCCACTAAAATTACAAACACTTGAATCAATTAACGACACAGTGGCACCATCATCAAGCAATGCATAACAATTATGTTCGACATTATTTACAATAATAGTTACAGGCACAATTTTTAGTAGGTAATGTTTTCGTGTTCCGACACTGCTCACCCATACTCGTCACTGACTCGGCGTCCGACGGCGGCGGTTGTACGCCGCCCGCGACCGCGCCAGCCACAGCTGGTACGCTAGCGGCGGCGGCGGCGGCGCGGGCGTCTGGGGCGCTCGACTTCTCGTAGTGGAGAAGTGTGTGATGCGGAGAACGACACTTTTCACAGCGTTTTGCGCGACAGCGATAACGAGAATGAGTTTGCACTAAACATTTAAAGCATAGTTTATTTACCTTTACGAAGTCCCATTTTTCTTGTTCGCTTTTGTTTACAAACCTATCGCACTCGGGTAGTCGGTGATCCGCACTACTACATAACACGCACACATTCGATGACGACGACGACGATGTACACGGCGACTTACTCGATGACGCAGATTCCTCGCTGGTAATATGGACACGGTGAGTTTGTTCCCGTTGCTGTCGCCGAGCAGGATCCGCGCGCCCGGTGCGCGAAGTGTTCACGGCGGCTGCGTTAGCGGAGTTGGCAGCAGCGGTGGGCCGGTTACGATGATTTTCAGTGTTCAGTGGTAGGTAATAAGCTGATGCCCGTGACAAATGACTCAGGAATTCGAGCACAATATTAATGTTCGGCGATACACGAAGATCTTGTTTACTTTCGGTGTTCATTTTCATAACAAACTCGCCGTACTGCGCTCGTTGAACGTGAGTCAATTTACTAAGTATTTCGTGCGTTATTTGGGGGTTACTTATATATCCCTCTGCTTTTATGTTCTTGAGAATGTACACGCAGTTTCGTATAACGCACGTCATATTTCTTAACTCGACGCCACTGTCGGATACTTGTGGTAAACTTCGAACTTTATGAAGTGCTGTTTCTAACAGTAAATTGGGATGTCCGAACTCCTCTTCTAGGGCTTTTATTACGTCCGATGGGTCGGACCCGGTATGCAGCAGACCTTCAACAGCACACTTTGCTGCGCCACGGAGCGATGCTTGCAGACGTACGGTGTTCTCGTACAAGCTATACGTGGATACGGTAGCTTCGTAGGTACGACGATATGCCAACCAGTCTACCGGGCTGCCGTCAAACACGGGAAGATCATAATTTTGTCGTGGCCGCTTCGTCATGTTCGTAATGATAACGTCGGCTAGGTGCATGATGTCGGATGCAGCGACGGTGCCAGCGGTGCCGGTGGTTGCTTCAGGCGGAACGACAGGCGCATATTTCGGTTTGGACGGGGAGGACGCCCGCGCGGGCTCGAAAAGCCCGGTAACACCGGGCGTGGCGTACGGCGCATGCGCGGAGCCGCGCGCGCGCTCTCGCGCTAGGCCTTCGGGCGGGCACGCGCCGGCCGGCACACAGGGCGCTGGCGGTATTTCCGCGTGCTCGCATGGGGCTTGACTTGAGCTTAGCCACTCGTCCACTTTATTAGTACTGCACACACTGTGAGCGCGGTGTTCTGATACTTCGTCCTCGATTTCCGCGATGTCCAACGCTAGTTTCTTTTTGATAAGCTGTTCTTTCAACTTGGCGAGTTCTTCTTCGGCTTTGTACTCGGCACGGAGGCGTAGCGCTTCGCGGCTCAAACGGCTTGATCGCGACCCGGTCGACGTGGCAACAACTTCACTACGCGGGATCGTAGTGACACACGTCGTATTCGCTTCAGGTCGTGACTCAGCTCCAGCGTGAGCTTTGCTCCTTGTGACGACGCCAGTAACTTTGCTGTCCATTTTATCCGGCTCGAAGGACCAATGTTCATTTTGGCGGGATTTTAACACAAAAAAATAGAAGCAAAGTTACCGGTTTTTACATACAGTTTTATTTCTTGCACAAACACAATGACAAAATAGCGTAGAACATAACTTTTAACAAAGAAACTAGACTTTTGGCGGGAACGCCTCAGCGATGTTACATACTCTGCCGCTCACAGTCGTGGCTCAAGCTACAGTGGCGCGGCGCTCCGTCGCATCGACCGGCGGCGCGCGCGCGAACCCAACAAGACGCGCTGCGCAGGCGTTATTTGATACCACTGTTCCAACACAACCATCGTACCTATAATGAGTTGCCCTGTTCATTTTGGCGGGATTTCACACAAAAAATAGAAGCAAAGTTACCGGTTTTTACATACAGTTTTATTTCTTGCACAAACACAATGACAAAATAGCGTAGAACACAACTTTTAACAATGAAACTAGACTTTTGGCGGGAACGCCTCAGCGATGTTACATACTCTGCCACTCACAGTCGTGGCTCAAGCTACACTGGCGCGGCGCTCCGTCGCATCGACCGGCGGCGCGCGCGCGAACCCAACAAGACGCGCTGCGCAGGCGTTATTTGATACCACTGTTCCAACACAACCATCGTACCTATAATGAGTTGCCTACACAGGGTGATATTAAATTAACTAGCAAAACTCTGCAGACGTGATAGGATCGATATCTCATCATCTGCCTGTCTTTTCCCAACTATGTTGGGGTCGGCTTCCAGACTAACCGGATGCAGCTGAATACCAGTATTTTACATGGAGCGACTGCCTATCTGACCTCCACAACCCAGTTACTGGGTAACACGATATAATTATATCCCTTGGTAATACTGGTTGTAAAACTTTCGGACTTCTGCCTACCCGTAACGTCTGTCAAAGATCTACGAATGAGAGCCGGGAGTAACGGCTTAACGTGCGCACCGAGGCACGGCGATCCCTCGTTCATATGATGATAGTCATTCGAGATACTAAAATATGCTAGCATATAGTTCTCCAGACCGTACATCGGTGATGGCGATGTCTGCCATCTCCTCACTCGCATAGTACGATGGGACGGCAATCCGACACGACCGGAGAGAGATCAAACGCAGGACCAACCTTTAACGTGCGCACCGAGGCACGGGGGTATCACACCGCCATCTTCCACAATCCGGGCTGTTATTAAGAAATTCCTGATAGAAAAACATATTAAATACATTTGGCCCGAGCTGGGAATCGAACCCCAGGCTCAGCAGTCGCTCTCGCGACCGCGACACCGACGAGGCAGTTAAACAATACGCGCAAATATCTAGCAAAGCAGTCCTAGAGCTCAAGCCACGGTCTAGGGGTTTACTGCAGTTCAACTGGGCAACACCAGTTTTCTTAGATTACCAACATACTCTTCGCAGGCTTCAGGGTCAGTGTCCTGTTCCTCTATATACATATATCATCATCCTCTGCCTAGCCTTTTCCCAACTATGTTGGGGTCGGCTTCCAGTCTAACCGGATGCAGCTGAATACCAGTATTTTACATGGAGCGACTGCATATCTGATCTGCAATATACCTAATGTCATTTTTATCTATTTACAAAACCAGTCCTCAGGGATACAGGAATAATGAACTCGTTAGGCTGTATGCACATATTCAGAAAGGGTGTTACGACATTTTGTTCTGTTTTAACTTTAAAGAGGCATGAGGTAAAGTTCAGTCATCCAAAAGGGAAAAGGGAGGATCATCCGAGCAGATGGGTGTTGTGTCTGGCGGGCTAGTGACGATTGACGTCGGGACGTTGTATCTAGGCTAGTTATGCGGTAAATGCGGGTCTCAAAGAAACGTGTTTTTTGCCGTGTAGCACGGAACCCTTTCGTGTGCGAGTCCGACTCGCACTTGGCCGTTTTTTTTCATAAAGGTGAAACCTAATAAAATATTATTGTAATGTAGGTAATGTTTGAACTCCCTGGTAACAAGTTTATAGAACTTTTATTAAATACATTTAGGTGTTAGGATTTAGTTGCATAGTGAAAACACAGCCTTAGCTTACACACCCTGCAAGTACCTCGGCGGCCATCTTGTATCTATTTATAATATTTCGGTTCAATGACCCGTGATAACGTAATGATTATTTTACCAAAAAACGCGAATCTTTGACCTGAGGTTATGTGTTGAGGAGATGAAACTGTTATATTTACAAAAAAATAAAGTTACTTAATAAGGCGCACACATGTCGCCAGTTATGTTAAGTCTCATATAACAGGGGGCGCGCCTATTGCTAACAACCGGGCACAAATCCAGACTCCGGACTGCTACTCAGAAATTGTTGATCGAAAAACCCGATCACACTTTGCCCGATATGGGAATCGATCCCTGCACCTCATGCTCAGCACTTGCGACCAGTCGACCAACGAGGCAGTTCAGCACTTGCGACCAGTCGACCAACGAGGCAGTTCAGTACCTACCAAAAGAGATTTAAGAAAATGACTTGTTTATTAATCATTCTCCAGTCCGTATCCTTACGTATTGCGCGTTACGGTCACCACGTTTCTCGCCATATCTTCTTATCTTGCCGGCTCTTCTCCAAAGGAAACGACGAATTTGAGTTTAGTTATCATTAATTTCAAAAATAAAATTCACAAAGGTTTCACGTTTCTTTGGTCTTCCCCCACTCTTATCTTTTATATTCACATTCACACTTAAAACTTTTCTCACTAAATTTTCCTCATTCCTCCGCGTCACATGCTTAGGAACTGTGAAGTGCTGATAGCATAGAATACTCTTTATTAATGTACACCATATAAGTACTTCTAATAAATCAAACAACGTTACGATTTCTTTACGTTTATTTTAAGTGAAGGTCTTTACATTTCCCCGGTTAAATTTTATCACTGATTTCTTCCAAAACAAAAAATCCTAATACAGAATATGTGACACCTAATTCTAAGCTTGCTTGACTGTTTGAATGCGCCCAGAGCCAGCCAATCACCAGCCTGCACTACATGAGGTCGACTTTAGCAGATAACCTTTACAGTTACCTATAGCATGCTTAAAAATATGTCGCCTGATAATTTTGAATTTTCCTTATTTCGAAATAGTTCTTTGGAATATCCCCTTTTTTCATAAATAGTAGCTTCCGCGAAAATCTCCGCAGAAATGTCAGACAATTCGCCGAAAAGTTATAAAATTAGGATTTTATGAAAATTACAAATAATTCCCCCGATCGATTCCCGTCGCGGTGGACAATCTCAACGGAGATTAGCCAGGTAGGCAGGTACGCAGAAGATATTATAGTGCATAAGTGTGTGCATTTTCCTTCACCGTTTCGGGTGCAGTTGTTATGAAATCAAATACACAGAGTAAAGTGCCTGCCTGGGTTCAAACGACCTACAGTTTATAAGTCGGCGCCGACCACACCGGGTCGCCACTGCTCGTGTAGTGCACGGCCGCTCACTATTGTGTTTATAAGTCGGCACCGACCACACCGGGTCGCCACTGCTCGTGTAGTGCACGGCCGCTCACTATTGTGTTTATAAATCGGGGCCGACCACACCGGGTCGCCACTGCTCGTGTAGTGCACGGCCGTTCACTATTGTGTTTATAAGTCGGGGCCGACCACACCGGGTCGCCACTGCTCGTGTAGTGCACGGCCGCTCACTATTGTGTTTATAAGCCTGGGCCGACCACACCGGGTCGCCACTGCTCGTGTAGTGCACGGCTGCTCAGTATCGTGTTACATTGCTATAGTGAGTTATTGTGGATACTTCCATAACCGTAGCTCAGCTCCGCACACGTGCACGAAGTTCACGAGATGTTATCTAACGCATACTACTTATTTTCAACTAATTTGCAACATAGTAAGTGATTGTGGCGACCAAAAAACGTCATGGAACTCAAATGAAGTTGGGCAGGTCACCTGGCAAGGCACTGTGATGATAAGACGAGTAAGGCAGTGACAGAGTGTCGTCCAAGGACTGGGAGACGAAGCGTCGGTCGTGCGGCGGCGCGCGGTGAGGTGGGCGGGCGACACTGTTACCATCGCGGGTAGAACCGATGGGGCTGGCGTAGTGCACAGGAGCGTGGGAGGCCCGTGCCCAGCAGCGAAGGGTACGATGATGATGAAGGGATGCCATCAGTCTGTAAACTATACAGGATGGATTTGTGAGGCGCAGCAGTTAAGTAAGAACAGGCACCTTCACCGATGTAGCTACAGGAAAACGGTCCTAGGAGACTCTCCTTAACTTTTGGAGACATTTTGATCTACAATCACTGATTCTCAAAAAAAATGTTAGCCACCACAAAATATGGGCCATGTGGACAATTTTCCCACACACCGTTTTTGATACCAATAATTGATCCAATTTCTTATAAAGATCAAATAACTCTCTCGGAACAACCGAGGTTTGAGTACTCTTATTACTAGAAAAGTCAGAAATCGCAAAAAACTTTTTCGCAGAAAATGAGGCTTCTGGAGCATGGAGCTTGTTTCGCACGAAACTTTTTTCTTACATAGATTACATTTCTTACCTATCGAGTTGTTCAAACATAAAAGGTTGCGTAAACAATAATATTATTATGACTAGCTGTTACCCGCGACTTCGTCCGCGTGGAATTTTACACAAAGTTATTGTTCAGTTCGCAGAGTTTACGATAACATATTAATTCTTCCGCGTAATCATTAAAATTAGCATAGGCTAAAATTAGCATTTCTTTAATGCTAATTTTAGCCTATGCTAATTTTAATGAAATTCTTTTATGCGTTGTTTGTCTATGCGTTGTATAAAGTTTTTAGTTTTGTCCTCTATGTTATTGTATGTTTTTGGTTGGGTTTAAGGTTTTTATTTATTCAATGTAACTACATATTTATAAAAAAATACTGTACTTAAGTAATTTTGATTTTTGTTTCTTTAGTTGCGTAGAAGATTTTGTAATTCAGTCAACCGCACGTCGACCAAACTAAGTGGAAAACTAAAGGGGCCGCACATTGTTGAGTTAACGGAAAGTAGTTTTTTTTAAAGCGCTTTGTCGGCTCTAGAAATCCCTCCCCGTTTCATACAACGCAACGCCTGGACAGCGCCCTTATTTCGTAGCAGTAAGGACTGTTTTAAAAGTCCAAGTGTTACAACTAGCGTGAGGTTGTCCGATCTACATTGCAGCCAGGATCCGTTAACAAGTCAAGCAGGCTAAGTAGGCTGGAGCCTAGGGCGGCAGATTTTAGGAGCGGTTTTAGGGCCAATTCTTTTTGTATGTCTTAAAGAAATTAAAAAGATTAATCTGGGAGCACGGCAGTGCCCCCGACAAGTCGAGCAAAAAGCGGCACGACCGTTCCATTTTTTTCTCGAAACAGCTGTGCGATTCTGTAACCATCTCACCGTGAAAACTTAGGTGGAGTGAGCGTGGAGTGAGCTGTCAATAGTGTCAATTCCTAGCAAAAACAAACTCACATCACCTAAGTTTTCACGGTGAGATTTTTCGAGCGGCTGTTCAGGCCATTTTCGACCCCCTATAACTTCATTGTGGATAAAACTAGAAGCTTGAATTTTCAGTAACCAAGCAAGCATTGTATAAACACGATATATTTAAAATTTTATTCAATTTGAACTAGTACTTTGAGAATTATAACTAGTCAATGTTTCTTAATTTTGTCACTCACTCACTCACTGACTGACTGACCGATCATCAAAGCTCTAAGGCACTTCCGGCAGACATAAAGGCTTCAAATTTAGAATACAATTTAGTGTATAGTGTATAAATCAAGGAAAAACTAAAATATTTTGCAATTACGATCCATTTTTCTAGATACACCAACTGCATAAATAACTTTGTAATACCACATAAATGTATAGGATTACAAGGTTACATTTACAGTGAATGAATCAGTGTACCTGTATAATAATTATGTATAATATAATGGAAAATAGGTTTATATAGGTACCTACATATAATTGTGTTCAAAAGTAACTTGTAAAATGGTCAACAGAATAGGTTAAAAAAAGGTAAAAAGGTACCGGTAAAGAAAAACGGTAAGACTATCTACAAAAAAAAGTGAGATGCCATCAAAAACAACTTGTAAAAAAAAACCAAGTCTCGCAACTCAGTTCTTCTGCCGTAAAAAGTTGTGAGATCCATGTAATACCAAGTGGGTTAATTTATTTAGTCCCTACTTAAGGGACCTTCTGTCTTAAGTTATTACGTAATTAGCTAACTCAACAACATCTTATAGTGACGGGTGCGCCAAAGTTCACCTAAATTTTCAACTCCGATAATTGGAAATCCGAAAATTTTCTTCCTAACATTTATCATCCTAACAATCACAATTCCTAACTACTCTGTCTCTAATGTTCATAATTCCGAAGCATTCAACTTCATAATGTCAGTAGCAATAAACATCTATTATATTTTTATTTGTTTTCCTATATTTTCTCAACATAACCATCTTTTACACTATTATTCAGTCATATCTTTTTTTTTTTTTTTTTTTTTGTTTAGATTTCTTTTTATTCATAATAATCAGTAAATCTAAGGCTAAAAGTGTCTTGGTGTTTTTTGTCTCAGACTAACCGTTTGTCGTAAAAACGATGTGGAAGGGATCCATAGGTTAGGTTAGGTTAGAACCGTGACCCCCCCGGTGGGTTCCCGCATTGTCGAGGCGGGGGGGCTCAGTAGCCGTGGCTTGGACACTCACGGTGAAGCGAAGAGGAACCCGAGGAGGGGCCGTTCGTCAGGGCTTTTGCCGACAAGCCAACGACGTAGCGGCCAAAAGTAGGTTGCGGTGTCGCTTGGGCGACATCGCAACTGAGGCGGGGCGCGATGTCATACCTGAGGCATCGCGGCTGAGGGGTGGAGGCCGCGGCGGGAGAGGAGTGCCGGTATTACGGTGCGCCGCTCTCCCTACCTTCCGCGGCCTTGACGGGGTCGCCACCGTACGATGGCGGACGCGGTGGGGCTGCAGGGGAAGAGGAGTGTCGGTATTACGTTGGCCGCTCTCCCTATCCTCTGCAGCCGAAAATTGGCAGGCGGCGGGGCCAATGTCCTGACCCGTCGCAGGAGGGACCAAGGGTGCCCAGACACAGGGTCGTCTGGCGCCCATCTGCTGGTTTGGTCCCTGGGGCGGTCACGGCGTGCTATGTGTTCTAGTGCGCCGGTGATGGGGAGTACTCCCCAGAGGAGGGTCCGGCAACGGACAGCCGCGGCGGGTTCGCGGATGAGTGCTAACGCGTGCCCGTGTTCCCGCCGTAAGCGGCAGAGGAGGATACCGTGGAGTTTTAGTGGGTTAGAGTCCCACATAACTGCACTATCTCCCCGTGGTAGTGCAGTATGCATGAGCATTTCTCCACGATAAAAAAAAAAAAAAGGTTAGAACCGTGACCAACTACGCGGGAGCCGAGCGAGCGAAGCGAGCGGTACCGCGGCAGCGGCCGGCGAACGCTACCTCGAAATTGGTCGCGAAATTTTTCTAAGTATTTTTTTCATAGTGCCCCCAAGACGACACTCTGACCTGAATTTCATTCATTTAAGACAAAAATCACTTGGTAAATGTTTCTTCCTGAGTATGAGTGAAATTATGTTTAGGGATAAAAGCGTTATGATAAAAAACAGTAGGAGTTTAAATATATTTACAGTAATGATATTATTAATTACAATTTTCGGAAACATGAGTGTTATGAACATCGCCGGTAGCACTATAAATAGTATGAATGAAAACTTTAGGATGAAAAATTTTAGGAAGAGTGATCATTCGGATTACAAATCATTAGGAAGAACAATTTCGGGTAAAGAACTTTAGGTTAACCAATATGGGCCCTATAGTGACAATATCAATATTAAAAAAAAAATCTAAAAAAAAACAACCGACTTCCAAAAAAAAACACTACAAAGTGAAAAATAACTTTAATTTCGGAAGTCGGTGTGAAAGTTTTGATTTATGTATTACTTTTTATTTGTACCTAACTACCTACCCACCCCAAACAAATTCATATACATATGTGAATATCAGTGACAGGAAGCTATTAAACACTTTTCTATGCAGTCCGACAGTGACCACGCTTTAGGTCGTGTATGTGTCGCGTGGGGGTGTGTGTATGTGTGTGGTGTGTGTGTGTTTGTGTGTGTGTGTGTCGTGGTCGTGTATTACTTGTGACATACATTGTGTTTTCTTTCATGCGATGGCCAAGTCAATGTATTTATTTAAAATTTAATTTAATTGATATAGTCACCATAAGATGTTGTAAGGTTAGCTAATTACGTAATAACTTAATACATGAATACTTTTGAATTTAGGAAAACTGGAAACGGCGGTAATGGTTCTTGTGTGGAATGTTTTTCGGAAAGAATAAACAAAGTTAATGCTCAAATTCAGGCTTCTACCGTAGATTTGATCACTGTTGCCGAT
This sequence comes from Luperina nickerlii, assembly GCA_963855955.1. Classification (NCBI taxonomy): domain Eukaryota; kingdom Metazoa; phylum Arthropoda; class Insecta; order Lepidoptera; family Noctuidae; genus Luperina; species Luperina nickerlii. Next base: position 239,258 of record OY979690.1, read on the forward strand.
CTTTACGAATCTCGTTGCAAGTTTTTCGTAGTTGAACGAGAAAATTTTAAGCGTGCCGAAGCAGTATAGTGTGGCGTAAGTAGTGGTCCACCGTTCAGGATTCGATGAACCAGATAATTAACTATAACAATTAAAAATTTAAACCATTTATTATACCCAAGGGTTCCGAAAATATTTCCTTTTTGTCTTTTATTTACGAAATTTCTACCTTTTATTACAAATTTGGTTGTAGTTTCAACAAAAGTCATTATTCTTTCATTTTGACTTCTGTTAATTACTGCTGAATACTAGAGCTACCATGACAAATTATGATTTTTTATGTAAATTCAGCTCTTTTGAAGAAAAAGTTGGTTCTTCTCTAATTTTAACCCAAATTTTTAACACACCATCAATTTCAAGAGCGATTTTTGTAAAAAAAACGTACTACATTGTCAGTGCCCATGTGGCCATGTATTTAATAATATGCCTACTAAATGCCGATTTCAAAATTATATCATTATAACAGATCCAATAATTTAACAAAAATATATTCAATTTTAATTGAAGAAAAGAAGATTTTCATTAAACTACTTTTTTAAACTTTATTGCGTTAATACTATTACAAAACGTATTAAAACTTAAAAAACGGATACAATCTAACTTTTTACATTTCTAATGTGATTTGTGTTGAAGCACAAACATGTCAGGTAAAAAAAACCTGACCCTTTTTTTACCTGAGACATCGTTTGTTACCAAAAACCCGTTGAAGCTTTCGCAATCGAGTTACGCACAATAGGAGTGATAAGGAAAAGATATGGTAGTGTTAGAGGTTTTGACAGCAGAAAGAGCGGGGACATCACGTCGCTGCGATGACGCTGTCAGTGGAGGGGGTGACACTCCATGAGCCGTGTGCTCACTCGCCTCTACCCCTTTTGCTGCGGAGCTCGGACGGGACGGACGCGTACTAGAGATCGTGTTGAATTATTTTCTTGTAACGGTTTTTGTAATTTAAATGAATAGTTGTGTAGGCCGTGTCGTGTTTTCTTTTTAAAAAACTGTCCTCACTTCTGGTTTCTAAGATCAGAAGTGGGATTCGTTTAAACTACACGCGACTTAGATCGTTCGCCATCTTTTTAACCGAAAATAGTGTTTTTGGGACTTTTTAAAATTTTTCACAACGTGTTGTTGATTTTGTCCGTGATTAGTTTCTGTGCATTTTAACGTGATTCGCCACGTGTTTCTACTCGATTACATTATATTTCGTACGTGTTTTTGAAGTAAACAACCACGTGTTAATTCTTTTATTTCGCGGTTAGTTTGTTGTTCACGTAGTGGTCATTTATGTTGCCAATAGTCATAACCATGTCGAGTCGTGGATGCACGCTGTGTGAGAATACACCTAGCCGTAATTCTCGGGAAAACGATTCGCATAGCTGTCGTGATGTTTATAAAAGGCGTCGTGACCGTTATCGTCAATCGCGTAGTAGATCTCCTAGGCCTGCGTCGTCGTGATAGATCAGAGTACTCTCAAAGTTCGCGTAGGCGCCGGGATAGTTCGTATGGGCGTCGGGATAGCCCTCGACGCGACCCTTTGGATGGAGTGCTGGTTCGATCGAGCGCTTCAGGGGAGCGTTTGCCTTCAGACGCTATACGTGCGTCTACGCCCGTGTCGTCGCATCCGGGCGGCGCTCCGCCGCTGACTGCTTCGGTTGCTGCCGGGGAACCTGTTGCCGCTGGTGCGGAGGCGTGTGCTGCGGATGGAGCCGTAACCGCTGAGACATCGCGAGAGGCTGATGCTGCGGACAGGGTTGTGGGGGTGCAGCAGCCCGAGGCGCGGCGGCCCGAGGCGCGGCGGCCCGAGGCGCGGCGGCCCGAGGCGCGGCGGCCCGAGGCGCGGCGGCCCGAGGCGCGGCGGCCCGAGGCGCGGCGGCCCGAGGCGCGGCGGCCCGAGGCGCGGCGGCCCGAGGCGCGGCGGCCCGAGGCGCGGCGGCCCGAGGCGCGGCGGCCCGAGGCGCGGCGGCCCGAGGCGCGGCGGCCCGAGGCGCGGCGGCCCGAGGCGCGGCGGCCCGAGGCGCGGCGGCCCGAGGCGCGGCGGCCCGAGGCGCGGCGGCCCGAGGCGTGGCGGCCCGAGGCGCGGCGGCCCGAGGCGCGGCGGCCAGCGGTCCAGCGGTCCGGGGCGCGGCGGCCAGCGGTGCGGGGGTCCGAGGCGTGGCGGCCAGCGGTGCGGGGGCCCGAGGCGCAGCGGCCGGCGGTGCAGCGGCCCGAGGTGCAGAGGCCCGCGGCGCAGCAGCCCACGCTGCAAGCAGCAACGGCGAGTGGATGTTTGCGTCGTACAACTACCCTCAGGCACGTTGGAACATAAAGGTCAGCTGTATTGTTTTGTTACTATTCTGGTGCTGAATGCTCGTTAGTAAAAGCGAGTTGTGCAGCCAAATTAAGTGGCAAATGAGTTAATAATGTTGTTGCGTTAACTGGTATTGGTTAAACGCGTGTATTCAGCACAAAACGAATCATAAGAAGCGTTGCGAATAGCGAGCCACAACTTGAGATTTTATTTCATTACTACACGACATTTACTTGCAAAGTATTATTTTGGGTAGGCTATTTTGTGTTATTATAAAACGAAGAGTGAAATCAGATTATCAGACTAATCTAGATCGGAAGTTCAGAGGTCCATTTAAGGTTGTGGAAGTTTTGACAAGTGATCGCTATACGTCATACCTTAGCTTTAGATTCTAACCGAACTTACTAGTATGCTCACGATCGCATACGAAAGATGCCTCTAAGTAGTGTTCCTAACGTGTTAAACGTAGAAGGCGGTGAGGATAGTTCCTTCACCGAGTAGTAGAGCACATACCATGGCTATTTGGTCGCACTGCACGCACTAGTCTGTAGTCGTAACTGCAACTCATTTAGGAGTTGTTCAGGGCGCGATGGGCAGTTAGTGGTGTGGCGGGGACCTGGGTCTCAAGGGAGACTATTGTTGTGTTGGTTTTCAAATGACCTGGGAGTCGTAGACTCAATGGGAAGTAATGTGTGTTGGTCGTATCACTTGAGGTGATGACTATATAGGTGGCACGAGTGTCACTAGCTGCTGCGGCAGCCGGGCCATGAGCGTTGTATGTGATCTACTCTTAAATGTATGCAGTTCCTGAACAATTATTGCAAATTCTTAAAGGAATCTTTTGTTATCAATGATTGTTATTGTTTTTATTAAATGTGGTCAGAATTGGCCGAGTGGAACATGCACTGCTGTTGATTTTTTTTGGGTTACAGGTGGTGCGTACAAGGTGGTGCGTACAAGGTGGTGCGTACAAGGTGGTGCGTACAAGGTGGTGCGTACAAGGTGGTGCGTACAAGGTGGTGCGTACAAGGTGGTGCGTACAAGGTGGTGCGTACAAGGTGGTGCGTACAAGGTGGTGCGTACAAGGTGGTGCGTACAAGGTAGTGCGTACAAGGTAGTGCGTACAAGGCGGTGCGTGCACTGCCTCATCACCGTTACGAGCTGGAACTGCTTGCCGGGTCATATGGCAAGAAGACCTAGTCGGCTGCAGAATACATGGTGCTGTGGCGAGGCGAGTGGACGCCGGACACCTCTGCTTTCTTTGAGGGTGGTGAGCGAGTGTGAAGTGTCATGCAAACTTTGGGCCTCTGACACTAGACGACAAGTGTACTGTTTGTGTCGCTTGGTCGTAATGGTTCTTCACGAATGTATAAAACTGCAAACGTGGAGCCTCTATTATGCATTCGTGAAGGTGAGCATGCTAACGTTTGGGCCTCTGCTCTGTTTTGCGGTCATAGCGGAGACATGCAGAACTTTTGGGCCTCTGTCTCAGTGACGCATTGTGTCACGAATTCATAGCAAGCATAACCTTTGGGCCTATACTATGTATTTGTGAAAAGACAAGCAAACGTTTGGGCCTCTGTCGATAACGATATATGGCGAGTGATGGAAATCCGGATTCTGTCATTAGCGATGCATCGAATATGTGAGTTTCAGCATCTCTGGTTTGAAGCTGTTTCAATTTCATAAATCATCACTGATGGCTTTCGTTGCTGGCGCTTGAGTGCACGCTTGCGCCTGTAACTGTTTCGAGTTGAATTAGCTTTAAACCAAGGTGGTCGTATTATTTAAATTACCCGTGTGGTCTTGTGTATTTTCAGATAATGCTGATGATCCAAACAATGAAATACGACTAGGCTACAGGTGATGTTAATCATTGGAACCCGATAGTGGTTGCCAGCTGATGTTGATAACTGGAACCCCGATAGTGGTTGCCAGGTGTTTCTGATTACTGGAACCCCGATAGTGGTTGCCAGGTGACTTTGTTATTGTTTCAGTAGTGATTGAGATCTGGAACTCTTTCATTGGTGTAAAAATGACCTATCTGCTACCCATTTTGATGTTATTGCCGGAAGTTGTAGTAAAACGCTTGTAGTTTCATTACAATGGGTAGATCCAAGTTAACCTTTCAAACTGCTGTTGTTTTTTTTATGTTGGCATGTTCCAGATGACGAGTCAAATGATGATGACCAGGCGCAAGGAAGCCTACCATTGGAGAATCCATCCAGTGGTGACCAGACGGGCGAGGAGCGGAATCCAGGAAGCCAAGCTGACGAGGACGTTCAGCTGTCAGGAGAGGCCGTGTTAGAGGTTTTGACAGCAGAAAGAGCGGGGACATCACGTCGCTGCGATGACGCTGTCAGTGGAGGGGGTGACACTCCATGAGCCGTGTGCTCACTCGCCTCTACCCCTTTTGCTGCGGAGCTCGGACGGGACGGACGCGTACTAGAGATCGTGTTGAATTATTTTCTTGTAACGGTTTTTGTAATTTAAATGAATAGTTGTGTAGGCCGTGTCGTGTTTTCTTTTTAAAAAAAATGTCCTCACTTCTGGTTTCTAAGAGTAGGGTATTGCTATCTCTTTCATTACCAACGTTGAAATATCCAAAAATCTCGAAATGATTTAGTACGATCTCGTCACCCGTGTCGTGCGTCGTATGCGTTTCGTTTTTATTCTGCCTGTGTTTACCTCCGCCATTTCTTTACCCTTGCCTGACCCCGGACTCTGTTTAATTTGCCTACTGATTGGAGTTGTTGTTTTGGTGATCTCTGCGATAGCTTTACTTTGTGTTGATCATTCCATCACCACTGCTCTCAAAACGGCGAAGAAAACATAATGAGGAAACCGGCATGTCCTAGATTTGAAACTTCGAAGACACGTGACATCTATCAAACCGCACTGGGCCGCGTGGTTATAGTTCTCCACTTCACGCACACACAATATCAGCCACCCACTCGTGCGAACCTGCCATCGTTGCTTATAATTGTCACTTCGAATTTTAGCATTGCTATTAAAATAGATCCTGTGGTCGTTAATATAATGGTAGGTATCTTTATTTAGTGTTGACCACACATGCATCTGACTAACCAACATCGCGCTTTCGTGGTTATACCGTATGCGCGTTACTGTCTACATTAAAACATCACACACACAGAGATAGACGCAGATCTCGCGTGCAGGCCAAAATGACCATTCTGGTGCCAGTCCACTTATGACTCGCGACTGTACATGTCGGTCTTAGACTTAACATCAAGGTCAACATCATATCAAGAACAACAACAAAAAGCTTGTCAACTATTATTTATTTTTAGTGTTTCAAGCTAAACAAAGCTAAAACAACAACACTACTGGCATTCCTCACACGTGAAGATGGCACGTATAGTGGCCCATGGGTAAAGCAACCCTTAGTTAAATCTAGGCCAGCTTTGCTTAACGTTTGCCCTTGTGCCTTGTTGATTGTCGTGGCAAAACTGACATTGATAGGGAATTGCAATCTTTTGAATTCAAATGGAAAATTCGACGGTAGATATTATAGGAATCCGTGATATAAATACTATCTCACCTTTTCCGCATCCGGATATTATACGACCTTCTGCATCTTTGCAACGACACTACTCGCAACCTAGAACCATTGAAAAGTTTCGGTGGGTTTAAATTAAATTATAGTGTGTGTGTGTCATAGTTTAAATTACAGAGTAGTATGATGGGCACGCCAATATTAAATTCTAGTTTGTAAGGGGTTAAAAAATCTCTTGGGCAATTAAACACTTCATGCGAATTGCAAACAGTTGATGGAAAGGTATATTTGTGATTCACCAACTAGCTTATCTAAAATGCGCTGATTAAGCGCAGTAACCTGGTGGTAGGTGCTAAAATTGATCTTTCACACAACCACGAATCTTCGTTGATATTGAGATTGTGAATATCAATATCATCATAAATACCATATTATATTAAAATTTCAGTGTCCGTCACAACCTGACCAAGACCGGTAGGTAGTTCTATATCATGAGTACTATTCACTTCTAGACACTTTCCCTCACCAAGATCAAGAAGAATTTTGCTAAATTCTGAATCGGCTAAATATGCTCTCATTACAAACAGACACTCCAATTTTATTTATTTGTATATAGAAAATGAATGTATGTGTATGAAGGCGCGTCCCTAGCGCCATCTAGTAGGATTAATTGAAGACCTTATTTTGACATTGACAGATTGATTTGGACGAATGACAATTGTGTGGACGAGAGTGACAGCCGGGCTGTCACTCTTGCGAAACGTCAAGAACGTCAAAAACCACCGGGCTTGGGGAGTCGGAAACGAACGGTGGTGTGAGCTAGACGGTTACGACGGATCGCTTACGTCCTGAATCTTAATCCGTATTCATCTGCGTTAATCTGTGTAATTTTTGTAATTTTGATTGTTAATCGTGATTATAAGGCTGCTGATCGAAGACCTGCCTACTTATTTCTAAAATACCTCGTGCTATAACCCACTTTAAGATGAGTGATTCTGATGCTGGTACCCACGTGCCTTCATGTAGATTTCATTTCATTGTTTTTTTTTTTCGTGGGAACCAATTTTTTTTTCTAAAATAATAGTAGCTTAAGTTACTCCTTATTACACCATCTGCCAGTGAAAGTCCCGTCAAAATCGGTTCAGCCGTTTCAGAGATTAGCCGGAACAGACACACAAAAATTTTAAAAAATGTTAATTTGGTTTATGTACCGTGTATACATCCATATGCATTTACTAAAAAGCGGTTGTTTTAATATTACAAACAGACACTCCAATTTTATTTATTTGTATATGTGCGCACTAAAGGTACAATGACACGCACAGAACCACTTGAACTACGAAAATCGCCCTTACTACTGCAAAATAAAGACAGTGTCAAAGTCAACCTGTCACCTAGCCGTGCGGTTGACTATCATCATCTGCCTGACTTTTCCCAACTATGTTGGAGTCAGTCAGTCAGCTTCCAGTCTCACTCATTGATCTCTCAGCTGCATACCAATGTTTTACATGGAGCGAGTACCTATCTGACCCAAGAGACAAACCAGTTACTGGGTAACACGATACACCTTGGTAAGACTGGTTGCCAGACTTTCGGGATTCTTACTACTCGTAACGACTGTTAAAGATCTACAATGGTAGTCGGTACCAACAGCTTGGCAACGGCAAAAGAAGGGGTCTCAGTATGTGATTGAGATCCCTAAAACATGTAGGGTTGCGCTACACGATGACTGATGCTAGCATAACGTCTGTTAGGACAAATCAAGTCAAAGCTGCAATGGCTCTTTCTTCAAGAGGCCCTTCCAGACATGGTCCAGCATTGTTAGACTCTCATAATATACATATAATGTGTGTGGACTTTAAAAGAGAAAATGACCTCTGAGTTTGTTTCGGCGATTCTTCTCAGGGATCAGTCAGCTAGGAAATGCCAGCGCCATCTAGTTTTAAAATATTGACGTTTAAAAGTGTCTTTAAGTATCTGCTTCAGAAATAAACATTTCATTTGAATGATCACCCATCCATGAACCGACCTCGGTTAGCGTAGCGAACTTCTGTTCTAGGAGTTAGCCTTTGAAGTTTTTCCACTTAATCGACAAGTAAAGGCTCCTACAAACAGGCGCGACACGCGATATAATCGCGCGCGACACAAAGGCACCTCTCGTTGCGCGACTTGCGGTGCCTTTGTGTCGCGTGTCGTGTCGCGCCTGATCGAGGGAGCCTTAAAACAATAACTTTCCACACCGCTGTGGTTTGTAACCTCGACCAGTTATAACAGCTACATAAACACAACAACATGATATCAATGCCTGCGTCAGTCCGTCTGCGGGTGTTTCCATTCGTTGCCAAGCTTTTTGTTGTTGTTCTTGATATCGATGTTGATCTTGATGTTAAGTCTAAGGCCGACATGTACAAACGTCACTTACCTCATGCTTGTGCTTGGAGCGCTACAAAAATATCTAAGTGGATCTTGATGTTAGGTCGGAGGCCGATATCTTTATAGATAAATAACGTTACTTAGCTCATGCTTTGGCTTGGAGATCTTTTGGCGTCTGAATAACATTGACAGGGAGGCATTTTTTTAATCATTTTTGAAGAGAAACTTCTCGGAGGCAGCGATTCGATAATTGGACGAGAATTAGAGGTGAAATTTCAAGGACGCGTCACGTATTGGCACACCGTTACATGAGAGAGATGAAAGATATAACTCTCTTTGTCTCTCACACTAAATCACTCTTATTCTTTTTTTGTATCGCTTCTTTAACGTATACACCGTACAGGTGCCTTTTTTCTTAAATTGTCATAGAATTCTATATACAAAACACGATGGTGGTGTAGTTCCGGAGTTGGCCACGAGTCAACTAAACCTTGAAGCTTTGGAGACTGTTCCCGTCTCTACTTTTGCATTTGTAGTTTGAAAGTTGTGCGACGACAGTCATGGCAGCAATAAAGCACGTGTTAAGTAACCTTTATAGATCTCGGCATAAGGACAAGAATCAATGACCACACTTTGTCTCATACGAATTTGAACTTTATTTGTATAATTGTAATGTTGATATTTGAATGAAACGCTATATAATATATTGAATGAACGATATTATTCACAATAACTTATAAGTATGTTTATCGTTTATGAACATTACATGCATGAGAATAAGGTTCATATTAGTATGAAACAGCAAAGAAAAGTCAAAGTGCGATCTGAGATTCTTACCCTAATCATAATTCCGATTGGTTTGCGTGACGTGCTAAAGTTTTTATCAAACTAATCAGATAATCTATTTTTAGGATTTCTTAGTAATCTACTACATAATGTGAAAACCTGCTCTAGAAGCGCGAAAGGAGTATTTTATGAAGATTAATTAATTATAATATGGGCTATAACCACGCGGGCCCAGTGCGGGTTGCTAGAAGTCACGTGTCTTCGAAGTTTCAAATCTAGGAAATGCCGGTTTCCACATTATGTTTTCTTCGCCGTTTTGAGAGCAGTGGTGATGGAATGATCAACACAAAGTAAAGCGCCTGACGGGGTTCGAACCCACGGCCTACAACTCTTAGAAGTCGGAACCGTTACCACTGGGCCACCACTGCACTTCACATATTTTTCACCCGTTATAAGCAAGAAAACCTCTCACCCAAACAATTTGTCGCTTATATACATAGAGACATTCGAACTGCTATAACCAAGAAAACCTTCTCTTACCCGAACAATATTTGTCGTTGGTGTCCATAGAGACATTCGAACTGATATATCCATGTTTGGATAGACATTTTGCAAATTTTGTTTTGGCAGGAACGAAGATAGATTTTTCAATGATCCAGAATCTGGTTTTACCAAAATTCTTTCAGAAGAAAGGTGGCAGTGAAAATGTATGCATTCTTGAACTAAGTCAGTCTCATTAGGATACATTTCTTCCAAGAAAAGGGTTTTTTCCGTAACGGTTGATGATGAAGTAATAGTTAATGATGACGTAACGGTTGATGATGAAGTAATAGTTAATGATGACGTAACGGTTGATGTTGAAGTAATAGTTAATGATGACGTAACGGTTGATGATGAAGTAATAGTTAATGATGACGTAACGGTTGATGATGAAGTAATAGTTAATGATGACGTAACGGTTGATGATGAAGTAATAGTTAATGATGACGTAACGGTTGATGATGAAGTAATAGTTAATGATGACGTAACGGTTGATGATGAAGTAATAGTTAATGATGACGTAACGGTTGATGAATTGATGATGAAGTAATAGTTAATGATGACGTAACGGTTGATGATGAAGTAATAGTTAATGATGACGTAACGGTTGATGATGAAGTAATAGTTAATGATGACGTAACGGTTGATGATGAAGTAATAGTTAATGATGACGTAACGGTTGATGATGACGTAACGGTTGATGATGACAATTCACTCATTTTGGTTAGAAATTAAAAGTTCTCATTGAACCTATGGTAGGTCTCCTGCCGTTTTTCCAATTCGGATACGAGTCTATCAATGAGGACGAGAAAAGGCTCCTTCAAACAGGCGCGACACGACACGCGACACACAGGCACCGCAAGTCGCGCAACGAGCGGTGTCGCACGCGATTATATCGCGTGTCGCGCCTGTTTGTAGGAGCCTAAATGTGTTAACCCAGAAAGTATCACTCGCAGTCATTCTCATTTCTTGATGGGTTTTTTCATAATACTCGTATTTTTCTTTTCAGTAGGTATACAAAAGAGGGAAAAAAGGCAAACGCTTTTTACCGTGTCTTTTAGCTTCGACACGCTTAAAATTTTCTCGTTCAGCTACGAAAAACTTGCAACGAGATTCGTAAAGATCGGCAACAGTGATCAAATCTACGGTAGAAGCCTGAATTTGAGCATTAACTTTGTTTATTCTTTCCGAAAAACATTCCACACAACAACCATTACCGCCGTTTCCAGTTTTCCTAAATTCAAAAGTATTCATGTGTCTCATGTAACCATGTGGGAACCAGTGGGTTCCCGCGCCGCAACCAAACGCGACTACGCAGATTGTAGAAAAATGCTAAGAGGTGAAACATATTACATGTGAATTGTTTGTGTGGATCTAATAATATTTAGGTATATTATAGCCATCAAAAACATAACTTTAAAAAAAACCCAAGTCTCGCAACTCACTTCTTCTGCCGTAAAAAGTTGTGAGATCCATGTAATACCAAGTCGGTTAATTTATTTAGTCCCTACTTAAGGGACCTTCTGTCTTAAGTTATTACGTAATTAGCTAACCTTACAACATCTTATGGTGACTATATCAATTAAATTAAATTTTAAATAAATACATTGACTTGGCCATCGCATGAAAACATAATGTATCTCACGGTCACTGTCGGACTGCATAGAAAAGATAGAGAAGCGTGATGACACAACGCTGGTAATTTATTGCAAAATATGAAGCAATTATTTAATTACAAAAAATCTGTTGTTTGGACATTGAAACTATTTTAGTATGTTGTTTGTAGAATAATCTGACAAAAAAACAAAATCTGAATGATTATACAATCATTCAGATTTTGTTTTTTTGTCAGACTTTTACTTTTTACAATAAAAACCATACTAATATACATACGTATATTAGTATGGTTTTTATTGTAAAAAGTAAGTTTTAGTGCTATCTTCATGATTTCTTTCGATAGTACAAACAAACAACGAACAATAGTTATTTGTGCAACAAGAGAGCAAAGTAGTTTTTTGCTGCGAGTGCTGATTTTGAATCCCGAGCAAGCGAAGGATTCAACGATTGAATCACGAGCGTAGCGAGTGATTCTAAAGTTGAATCCTGAGTGTGGCGAGGGATTCAAAGGCACGAGATGCAAAAAACTACTTTGCTCTCGTGTAACACACATAACTTTTCACTTCAGCAGCGAGAACACTTTAGGAGATAAAATAATAAACAGGAATAGATTGAAATAACTATTTATTGTGAATCAAAATAATTAACATTGTAGGTAGATACCAATTCTATAAAATCTAAAAAATAAGATAGCAACACCGTCTCCGAAAAACTGCTTGCGCCCTTTGTAAGTCTCCATTCATTGAAGACATGGTATGCTTTCAGATATTTCTCGCGAGACTTCTCAGGTAGGAAACTTAATTCTGCATTAATAACTTGTTGTTTTAACTCTTCCGGTGTTAAAATACTGTTCTCGTCGCTAGTTTCACTCATATTTTACGATTATTTTAATATTTTTTAACTTATTCAACTCTGTACGCCAGTCACCAAAATTTTATTCCCGCTCTTTTATTTAAATTAAGGCGTGTTCGGAAATAGCACCCATGATATTTTATTATTCAAAATATATTACGTAAGTACCTAACATTTATTGAAACTAGCAGTAAATATTTACAATTTAAATATCAGTTTTATTTGCAGTAAATACTTATTTTCGTTTAAATAAAACAATAAGTTAAAAATTCAATAAATTACATTAAAAGACATAATTTTCTTTTTGCAAAATTTCTTTAGTTAGTATGAAATTCCGAACGTGTTTGTCTTTGAGGTCGAATTCAAAATCCGAACTTCGAAAGGGCTGGTCTTTGTCTCTCTCTCTTTCTAATGGCGGGAAAGAGATGGAGTGTGAATGTTTCGAATTGTATGATTAACCCAAAGTAGAATAAAAAAAAATTAAAAAGTTACTTTGTCTCACTCAGTGAGCAAAATCGCATTTTGCTCACTGATTTCACGCAGCAAAACCTACTTGTTTGAGCTACTGAAGTGAAAAAAATTTAATACGATAGTATTAAATTTGTTGTATTATGTTTTCAACACACTATCTACATACACTATCTATATACATATATCCTGAAGAATATTATATATTTTTCTGATTTTGTTCACTGTAGTCGATCATATTATTGTTTCTAAAACTTGCGTTTTTTGTGTTTAGGTCCTGTAAATAAGATTGTTTAGTGCGATTGCCAAGTCAATCTATTTATATAAAACATAAAAGATTTTTAACCGACTTCAAAAAAGGAGGAGGTAATTCGGATGTTTATATAATTTTTGTTTATGTATGTTCGGGCATAACTCCCTCGTATATATGTCGTAGGTTTTTCATAAAATTAGGTTTTTGATGAAAAACCGGAAGATGACACATTTTAAACTCAATTTCATCATAAACCTCTAACAATCCAGATTTTTGATCAAAAACCTGAACTAGTTTGGCTTTATGATAAAACGAGCGCGCAGTATTATTTCTAACGACGTCAGGTCGACGGAGCCCCGCTGCGCGGGGCTCCTATTTCTGTCTTCAGGGTTTAAAGGAACCTAACCAAACCGAACCTCGGGGTGCCCCTGACGTCGACCGTCTTCTTCTGGTTCAAAAGCACAAAAATAGACAAAATCACGTTTTTAACCGTTTCGTTTTTCGCCGTTTCACACACACATCACACATATTATTTTTTAAATGTAGGTATGTAATTACATAACAAATAAATCATTGTTTATTGTTTCTTAATTGTTTTATTTATTTAAAGAAATAGCAACCAACATTGTTTTTATCATAAAACTAATACAGTCTAGGTTTTTGATAAAAAAACTGGATTTTCTCAGGTTTATGATAACATAAAGTAATAATTTTGTCTTCTTCCGGTTCTTGATCAATAGCCTAGGTTTTTGATCAAAAACCTAATTTTATGAAAAACCTACGACATATAGACGGATTTGCAAATTTTTTTTTGTTCCAAAGATGTTTATTCCGAAATGGTCCCATTTTAATTTCGTAAAGATCTGTGAGTTTCGGAGACAAACAACGGAACTCTTCAATAAATGCCAGCAAATCAACCGCGATTGCTGCTATAGCATATGTATGCATTGTTTACGCAATGACACAACATAACATCACACCTGCACCCTTTATAGGGGTAGGCAGATGTGTTCAATAGCTTCCTGTCACTGATATTCACATATATGAATTTGTTTGGGGTGGGTAGGTTCAGTACAAATAAAAAGTAATAAATCAAAACTTTTTCACAAAAAAAAAACGACCGACTTCCAAAAAAAACACTACAAAGTGAAAAATAACTTTAATGTCGGAAGTCGGTGTCGTTGATCTGAATTGTCGTTTTGTGACACCGACTTCCGAAATTAAAGTTATTTTTCACTTTGTAGTATTTTTTTTGGAAGTCGGTTGTTTTTTTTTTTGGAAAAAAGTTTATTAAATATTGATATTGTCACTATAAGATGTTGTTGGGTTAGCTAATTACGTAATAACTTAAGACAGAAGGTCCCTTAAGTAGCGACTGAATAAATTAACCGACTTGGTATTACATGGATCTCACAACTTTTTACGGTAGAAGAACTGAGTTGCGAGACTTGGTTTTTTTACAAGTTATGTTTTTGATGGCATCTCACTTTTTTTTGTAGATAGTCTTACCTTTTTTCTTTACCGGTAGGTACCTTTTTACCTTTTTTTTAACCTATTCTGTTGACCATTTTACAAGTTACTTTTGAACACAATTATATCTAGGTACCTATCTACACCTATTATTCCATTATATTATACATATTATACAGGTACACTAATTCATTCACTGTAAAATGTAACCTTGTAATCCTATACATTTATATGGGATTACAAAGTTATTTACGCAGTTGGTGTATCTAGAAAAAAGGATCGAAATTGCAAAAATTACTTTTTTTTTTATTTATACACTAAACACTAATTGTATTCTAAATTTGAAGCCTTTATGTCTGCTGGAAGTGCCTTAGAGTTTTGATGATTGGTCAGTCAGTCAGTGAGTGACAAAATTAAGAAGCATTATAATTCTCAAAGTACTAGTTCAATTGAATAAAATTTGAAATATATCGTGTTTATACAATGCTTGCTTGGTTACTGAAAATTCAAGCTTCTAGTTTTATCCACAATGAAGTTATAGGGGGTCGAAAATGGCCTGAACTGTTTCGAGAAAAAATGGTACGACCCGGCCCGGTTTTTGCTCGACTTGGCGGGGGTACTGCCGTGCTCCCACATTAATCGTTTTAATTTCTGTAAGACATACAAAAAAAAATTGGCCCTAAAACCGCTCCTAAAATCTGCCGCCCTAGGCTCCAGCCTACTTAGCCTGCTTGCAGTGGCGGATTTACACTTTTGTCGCCAGTAGGCTATTAAAATTTTGCCGCCCCTACCGACCTCTACAATAATCTCAGATCCTAGATTATTTTTACAATCCAACAATTTGGTTGAAATAGCACAAGAAATAATTTTTGGGTATATTTCTGAGGGGTCCATATTGACTCAACTAAAGTTCTTTACCCGAAATTGTTCTTCCTAACGATTTGTAATCCAAATGATCACTCTTCCTAAAATTTTTCATCCTAAAGTTTCCATTCATACTATTTATAGTGCTACCGGCGATGTTCATAACACTCATGTTTCCGAAAATTGTAATTAATAATATCATTACTGTAAATATATTTAAACTCCTACTGTTTTTTATCATAACGCTTTTATCCCTAAACATAATTTCACTCATACTCAGGAAGAAACATTTACCAAGTGATTTTTGTCTTAAATGAATGAAATTCAGGTCAGAGTGTCGTCTTGGGGGCACTATGAAAAAAATACTTAGAAAAATTTCGCGACAAATTTCGAGGTAGCGCTCGCCGGCCGCTGCCGCGGCACCGCTCGCTTCGCTCGCTCGGCTCGCGCGTAGTTGGTCACTGTTCTAAACTTTTTTTTTTTTGTCGCTGAGCAATGACGTTACGCATCTCCGCTCGTCGGGGGACGACACGGAGGATGTGGGACTCCCTGCCAAGGTGGCAGGATACCCACTAAAACTCAGCGGTGTTCCCTCGTCGCCTTGATGGAGGGGTCATGGGAATCCGGCTCAGCCTTTGCGTCCACAACCCCCCCGGCGCATGCCCGCCTAACTGGCGGGCCCCGCATGTCCCCCCGGCTGGGGGAATACGGGAATGGCCGGGAACACCTGGCCATTCCCGTCCGGCACTGGTGGAAGCCTGTGCAATACAGGCGAGGATGCCCCCGCACCCGTCGCCTGCTGGCTTCCACCTGGGAGGAGCCGGAGGTGACTGTCATACTGACGTCGTCTTCGACCCCTCCTCCGCCTTCGGAGCGGCGCCGCGAGAGGGTCTTCCTCCCGCGCGCGCTCCGCCGCCTCCTTCTGGGACATGACGTGTTCGCAGAAGGAGGCGACTGCCACCCAGGACCCCTCGTCCCCCAGCATGGCGTTGACCAAGCAGGGGAGCGAGAGGTCCGTTCCGATCGCCGCGGTGAGACTGCGGCGCGGTTTGGACCACGACAGGCACACCTCAAGAGTGTGCTGCGCCGTGTCCTCCACCGCGCCACAGCCGTGACACGACGGCGTCTCCTCCCGCCCGATACGGTGCAGGTATGATCCAAAGCAACCGTGCCCGGACAGCACCTGCGCCAGACGGAAGGAGAGGAACCCGTGCGACCGCTCGAGCCAGTCTCGCAGGACCGGCCCAATCGCGTCTAGGGTTCGGCGGCCGAAGGCTGCGGCGGTGAGGTCCCGCGTCCAGTGAACGACTTGGCGTCTTGACTTGGTTGGTGGCGTCCTTCGCCTCCCGCCGGACGGCCTCCCGCTCTTCGGGGGCGGGGCGTTCTCCTCTCACCCTCCGCCCCGCCGTCCATTCATACACTCTGGCGAGCACCCACGCTTCGAGTTCCCAAGGCGGGGTGCCGGCCAGAGCGCATACCGCCGAGAAGCCGACCGTGCGGTAGGCCCTCGCCACCCGCTGGGCTATGGACCTTTGGGAGGCCCGCAATGCAGCGGCGTTCTCCCTCCTGCGGAGGGAGTCCTCCCAGATAGGGGCCCCGTAAAGGGCCATACTCCTCAAGATGCCGGCGTAGAGCTGCCGGCATCGCGCGCTGGGCCCCCCATGTTGGGGAGCAGCCACGAGAGGGCGCCCGCAGTCTTCAGCAGGCGCGTCGACAGCCCGCTAAAATGCGGGCCGAAACGCCACCTGCTGTCGAGTACAAGGCTCAGATATTTCATCTGGGCCTTCACCTCGATTCGGACGCCCTCCACGAAAATGTGGGCGTCTGGTGGTTGGCACTGCCGAGGCCCGTGGAAGAACACGGCCTCGTTCTTGTGCAGCGCCACCGTCAATCCTAGGCGGCGGATCCTCCCTGCGACCAAGGATCCGCCTGCCGAGGCCAAGTTGGCCGCCTCCCTGAAACTCTCCCCCCGGGCGGTGAGGAGAGTGTCATCCGCGTAGCAGATGACAGTCGTGCCTCTGAGGAGAGTTCCCCGCAAGAGCCAGTCGTAGCCAACGTTCCAGAGGAGAGGTCCCACTACCGACCCCTGTGGAACGCCGGCCTCGACTGCGTACCGCCGGACTTGGCCAGCCCTGATCACGAGGACGATCGCCCGATCCTCCAGATAGCTGGCCAGTAGACGCCGCATGTATAGAGGCACCCCGTGGAATCGGAGTGCCTCTAGGATGGCGCTGTGGGGAACAGAGTTGAAGGCGTTGGCTATGTCGAATGACACCAATCCGTCCCTCGCCTCCATCGCCTCCTTCACCTGGCCCTTAAGGCGGGCCAGCGCGTCCACTGTGGAACGCTCAGCCCGAAAACCGAACTGAGCGTCCGACAAGTCCGGCCCCACACTCCGCAGGTGGCTCTTTAGGCGGGCAGCGATTATCTCACTGTTCTTAACCTAACCTATGGATCCCTTCCACATCGTTTTTACGACAAACGGTTAGTCGGAGACAAAAACACCAAGACACTTTTAGCCTTAGATATAATACTGATTATATTATTATGAATAAAAAGAAATCTAAACAAAAAAGATATGACTTTGAATAATAGTGTAAAAGATGGTTATGTTGAGAAAATATAGGAAAACAAATAAAAGTATAATAGATGTTTATTGATATTGACATTATGAAGTTGAATGCTTCGGAATTATGAACATTAGGGACAGAGTAGTTAGGAGTTGTGATTGTTAGGATAAAAAATGTTAGGAAGAACATTTTCGGATTTCCAATTATCGGAGTTGAAAATTTAGGTGAACTTTGGCGCACCCATTTCTGAGCTAATCAAAGCTCAATCATGTACTAATAATAAGGGGGGGAAAAAAATGAGGCCGCCTCCTGGTCTTCTGAGTTTATACAGGGTGACTTGTCATTTTTAACGTATTCCTTTTAAGAGGACGCATTGGAAATATTGGCGCCAATGATCTCAATTTTTCTCAGTAAATACAAAACGGATCAAAATATAAGTTGGTGACCTGAAAGTTCATGATAAAAACCTTATTTTGTCAGTTTTCAATTCATGATTAGGTAACTTTTTTAACAGAGAAAAATATATCAAACATACCTCTTTTTAAAAAGAGATTCACATATTATGGGCAAACGGGACCGATTTAAGCCTCTTAATTTTCTATGTAGATGAGTCTATACATACTCTTTAAAATTGCAGAAGGAATTTCTCAAATTATCGTTTCTATCTAAATAAAACAACAAAAACCATTTTGTCGCTT
The DNA here is from genome assembly GCA_963855955.1 of Luperina nickerlii. Lineage (NCBI taxonomy): Eukaryota > Metazoa > Arthropoda > Insecta > Lepidoptera > Noctuidae > Luperina > Luperina nickerlii. The sequence goes on from OY979690.1 coordinate 257,589, forward strand.
ACGTCCTTTAGGTATAAGCTAGCGCGCGTATGCAATCCTCGCCCCACTCAGACTCTCAGTCCCCTCTTGACCATTGTCAGCGACGGGTCTGTGCTAGTCGGCTTCCGGACGACATTAAGCATTGCGCGAATTTATTTGGCGGTTTTATAAAATAAAAATGGTAAAAAAAACAAAGAAAGATGTTCCAAAAGGAAAAGAAGAGCTTGTTTATTAGAAAAATGTGCAAGACGTCTATGTTTCGCCGCCGCCACGGCACACAGTGGGCTGAAATTCGTGTTTCATAGACATTCAATTCCTTTTTTGAAAGCGACGATTTTTTATACTTGGATACGATCGGGAATACCTTCTATATACCTGTTATGAAAAACTTTTGGGTTTGTAATTGCAAACAGCGCTCTTAGAATTTATTTCGAAATAAAATTGTATGGAGTCGACACAATAAATGATGATATCTCCGTTATCGCACAATTGCGCCTTTCAAAATAACGAACACATCCAAGTTTGTAACGGTACTTGTCATGATGTTTGTATGTACTTTCAATGATTGAAGAATACTAAATGATTTTCTTTTAGTATGCTCCTATTTATTGCGATCGACTTTAATCTATTTTCCCGAACAACTAATTTGCTAAATACCCTCTTAATTATTTACTAACGAAAACTTAATTATTCAATAGATATAGATATTCAAAAAGTCAGTAGATAGTACACATGTCATTAACAAACAATAATTTCCTTAATTTTATTGGGGAATTTGAGAATCATTAGATAATAATTGATTGATGATTGATTGATGATTTTTTTTTAATGATTAATTACTATTTCTGGTAATGAGTTTTCAAGCGAATTTGACTTTCTAATATGGCGCATAGTTAATTTGCGTTAATGTCCAGTCTATACAACATCCAAGTTAAGCTTGATATTAGTTAAAACAAAAAAATTAAATATCATTAAAGATTTTTTTTAAAAAAAGCGCACGTCTGACCTTGTCATGGAGTATGTCAAAAAATCAAAAATAATTCGTATATTGATAACCTAAGAGGATATGTGCGATAACGGAGATATCTCTCTCTCTCTCTCTCTTGCAAAAAAGGATTTGAATGTCTATGAAACACGAATTTCAGCTCACTGTGCGGCATCGCGTCTCGCAATACTTACGTTACTTATCGGGGTGTGAGCGGGTTGCGGGGCGCGCGTGCCCGGTTTTGGAATTATTGTTTATCAATGCGTCGCCTTAAGACGTGATAGTGCAGAGGCGGTCGCAGCTCAAGATTATGGGGGGGGGTCACCATGGGTGCCAAAGAATATTTTTAGGGTGTCCATGCTGGTCTAGCGGTCGGGTAAAGTGTTATTAGGTTTTTTCATCAAAATTTTCTCAGAAGCAACAAGCTGGAGCCTGGATGTTAAGCCCGGTTGCTGGCAGTAGGTTCGCCTCTATGACATTGGACTAAAACATAACTGGGAAAATGTGGGTGTAAGTACTATGTAGGTATATACACCTCTACCAAACCCTTCGGGGATTAAAGGCGTGAAGTTGAGTCAATGTTTATGTATATCTCCAGCACAACATTACTTATGCTATTCAGGGTCGCAGCTTTGACATGGGGGTACTTAATAGGTAATGCTGCTAAATTGGTCACAGGACTTTTTGATATTTCTCATAAAGTCATGTGAAAATGTGTGTGTGTTTAGCAGCATTACCTATTAACATTACCATTAGCATTATCTGCCTACTGTTTAGTACGCGAAATTTTTTAACAACCGGCTAGCTCGGTTAGGTTAGTTTTTTTTTTAATATTTTTAAACTGAAATAGGAATTACATTGACGACTTAAATGCGGATAAGTCTAAGCAACTATGAGAATGTAGAATACCAGAGCCAACGAATTTGATTCAAACTTGGATATTATGTTGGACTAGCTTCTGCCCGCGACTTCGTCCGCGTGAAATTTCACCCTCCCCTCATTCACCCTATTAGAAAATGAGAAATAAAAAAAAATACAATTTTTTTTCCATTCAAATTCATCTTAAGATACGAAAATATGAAATATTATTTATTATCTTCGTCGTGTGTGATAGTCCATTGAATTTTATGGCGAGCGATATTGTATCTTAAGGGGGAAGCGCTAAGGTAGCCCGCGAAATTCAAATTTTCTTACGTTTTTTGCAATTTGCTGGTCAGTATTAAGTTGTACGTCGATCAAAATATGATTCGCGGCCGTAACAAATATGTATTTACATAATTATAATCATTAAAGTCATCAACACAACTCTCTAAGACCACTGATAACTAGTGGATTGTGTTAGTGGACTGTATAGATGAAATGATAGAAACACGTATATTATAAATTTATTATAAATGTTAGGACAAAGCTTATAAATAATGGAACCTGACGACTGCTCAGACTTGACAACAACCAAAAGAAAAGATAAAAAGAATTATATTTAAAAACATGACGTTTATACAAAAAAGGTCGCACCATAGCCAGTCGCCAACATACCGGAGCCCCAGTGGAACACTAACAACCGGTGGAGACTGACTAGGGTGCGGCTTCTATAAAAACAAGTTTTCGGGCCGGTCGGCGCAGGAGGCCGCCCTTGGTACGGACGTCTGCTACGCGGACCGCTCCGTCGGATCCTGCGTATACCTTCTCTATCCTTCCTAGGGGCCATAAACCACGAGGCAGGCTAGAGTCGGCGATCAGTACCACATCCCCCTCACTCAGATTTGTTGAATTGCTGGTGGAGAGGCCTCTCGGTCGGAGCGTCGGCAGATACTCACGCACCCATCGTACCCAGAATTTATCAGCGAGTCGCAAGGTTCTACGCCAGTCGCACCTTCTCAGCAGGTCTGCATCCGTGAGTGGTGAAGTCCATGGCGCGACAGAAGATGTACCGAGAATGAAATGGAATGGCGTTATTGCCTCTGGTGAGTCAGGAGATGTAGGAACATAGGTCAACGGCCGCGAATTTACAATGGCTTCTGCCTCCATTAAGAGCGTCGTCAGCACGTCTTCCTTGAGCGGTTGGTTGGTGAGGCAGGATTTCAGTGCTGTTTTTACGGTTCGCACGAGCCTTTCCCACGCACCGCCCGTGAATGGAGAAGCAGGCGGAATGAAGCGCCATTCGATTTTGTGATTAGTGGCGTATTCCTGTACCAAGTCGTCATGTAGGCTGCGTAGCTCGCGGGAGGCCCCAACGAAGTTTGTGCCATTGTCCGAGAAAATAGTTGTAGGTGATCCTCGGCGAGCAATGAAGCGTCTCAGGCTCATTATGGCGGCGTCTGATGATAGCGAAGTGACTAGTTCTAAGTGAAGCGCTCTCGTCACTAAGCACGTGTATAATGCGACATACCTCTTCTCTTGGCGACGGTATATTTTTACCATAATAGGGCCAAAATAGTCGAGGCCGACGTGTGTGAAGGGCCTTTTGTGATGGTCGAGTCTTTCAAGGGGTAGGTTGCCGATCTGGGGTTGAGTTGGTTGGGTTTTCCATCTTCGGCATTGTAAACAGGCGTGTGCTACGCTACGGATGCTGTCTCGTGCTCTAAGTATCCAATATTTCTGTCGGAGTTCGTTCAGCACTAGTTCGTTGAAGTGATGAGACGCTCTGTTGTGTTCATAGAGGATGAGTAGTCGTACAGCATGGTTGCGGCCGTCGAGGATAATTGGGGACTTTGCGGTCTCGCTAACTCCCGGTGCAAAACTTATCCGTGTGTTTAGTCTCAACAAACCGTCTAAATCGAGTGTCGGTGCGAGTTTCGCTATTCGGCTGTTTCTGGGCACTGGCTTTAAGGATTTTAAAGCTGTTAGTTCCTCGGGAAAACTCTCTGCCTGAGCTTGTTGGAGTACCATCTTCTCGGCTTCTACGATGTCCGCGGCGTGAAGTTGATAGGGAGATGTGGTACTGTCTGTATACAATTTAGAATTTGGAGTTATAGGCCGAGACAGTTTAAGCCGGAATATTCGTGCGCCCTGGAGAACGCGGGCGGTGGTGCGAAGGAGACGCAGCCAAGAACTAAAACGCGACGGGTCAGGGAGCAAATCCGACGACGGGGTGTCGAGGAGCAGAACCACTAGGTCTGATTTTAACTCAGGATCTAGTGAACTCTCTTCCACGTTATTATCGTACTCGGTAGGCCACGTGGATGGTGGTCCAAGAAGAAACGGCGGCCCCGTAAACCACCGATGACATGCGGTGAAATTCATTTTTTTTGGTTTTGTTGCATCATCGGCGACGTTAAGAGAGGTAGGGATCCACCTCCAACTGGACGGGTTAGAGGTCTCCAGTATCTCTCCTAATCTGTGTGCCACAAACGCTTTGAATGCGCGAGCATCGCTCCGAATCCACTTAAGGACTGTGGTTGAATCAGTCCAAAAAATAGTCTCGGAGGGCTGAAAACGATGAGCTTGCAAAATCGTTTGTGCATACCGCGAGGCGATTAGCGCAGCTTGTAATTCTAAACGAGGAATCGAAACTGGTTTGAGAGGCGAAACGCGTGCTTTGCTTCCAATGAGAGCCGTAGACACGGTGCTATCGCTGTAAACGAAACGCCAGTAACCAACACAGGCAAAGGCTTGCTCGCCGCCGTCGGCCACCACGTGCAGCTGAACGTCTACAATATCTGACCTACTCATGTACCAGCGAGGAATTTTTATGTTGGCCGCAACCTGTAATTGTGTAAACCAGTCCTTGCATTCACTAACATACACCTCGGGAAGTGGCGTATCCCAACCAATACCTGCGCGCCACAGTCTTTGAATTAAGATACGGCCCCAGATAATGACTGGCATCAAAAAACCGAGAGGATCGTAAACCTTCATAACGTTTGATAATAGACTGCGTTTAGTTAAAGTTTCAGTAGGTATCTGGGGTAAGGTACGAAAGCCTAACGAGTCTTGCCGTGGGTCCCATTTGACACCCAAGACGCCAACCTCAGTGCTAGGTGGTAGCATAACGTCAGAAGTAGCGTCGCTTCTATCGCTCAGTTTTATCAAAATGCACTGAAAAAGCTCCAGTGAACACAGATACTCGTTTTGTTTCAGTAGCATAAGAGTAGTAACAAAATTACGTAGTTTGTTCGCTAAACTATTTAAATCTTCGGGGGAACTTAGCTTAGGACTGTTACGCAGCTCGGTGACCTCGCGGGCTACCAACAATTCCGGTCGTGCGTACGTCTGCTCCAAGGCGTTCATGATGTCGCCGGGGTCGCCGGAGATCCACAGGAGTGACGCGACGGACTGGTACGCCGGACCGCGTATGGCGTTGTTCAGACGTTCTAAGTTCTCTGAAGGGGAAAAATTAGACTTAGTTCTTTCGTAACTACTCTTGAAAGCCATCCATTGACCGACATCACCCGAGAATGTGACAAGTTCGGGTTTCTTTGGTCTGTTCGAAAGAGAATTAATAGCTTGTGCGAGTTTGGTTATAGGGCCTGAGGAGCGTTCAGATTGCGATTGATGTGCCATGTTGTTGTAGTTATTTTCGTAAGGTGCATACTCGTATATGGGCTTAGAAAGGGTTCTATGGTTGACGTCGGGCAGGAAAAACGGTGCCGTGTTGGTGAGAACGGCCGGCTGTGACTGATGTCCTTGTGGGTTACCCAGGGTTACAGTCGGAGCCTCACCAGGCATGTTTTTATGAGTTGCCGTGGTCATGTTTACGTTTTGTTCTAAAACCCAACTTTCAGTGCGCTTTTCAGAGACACGACTAGAAAAGCACGAACTACGAGATTTGGCTAACTTATCTGAAGCTTCCAGGGCGGCGATGTTCGCTTGTAGTTCGGCCTGCTCTGCCTCAGCCTCGAGGCGAGCGAGCTTGAGCTCGCGCTTGCGCTCAGCCTGTTGAAGTTCACGCTCGCGTTCAGCCTGTTGACGTTCGCGCTCGCGTTCAGCCTGTTGACGTTCGCGCTCGCGTTCAGCTTGTTGACGTTCGCGCTCCACTTGGCGTCGCTTCGCAACTGCTTCAAGAGACAGCTTCTGTGCGCGGACGGTCGCCGAAGAACACGAGTGGCGAGTGGCCTCACTACGCGATATTCCGCTGTGGACACTAAAAGTGCTTTTAGTTGCCGCATTGACATTCGCCTTGTTAAGTATGCTAGCGCGAGCATCTGGGCGTTCCGAAGCGGGACCAGGTTGTGCCTCGCTAGGGGGAACGGTGCCCGCCTGTTGTATGCCCGCACTATCAGGCAATGCCGAAGCGCCTTCGGTTGTTGTGGCTGAAACCGGCCGGGTGCCACGCGGTGAATGTTGCACCCGTCCGAATCCCGTAGCCGTCAGGTCTGGCTTTGTCTTGCTACGTGTTTCCACCATGGTGTAAAATTTACGTGAACAAATGCGTGAATTTTACGAAATGAAAGCGAAAACTATGAATCAGTACGTGAAAAAAATTTGACAGATGCAATTACAATGAATGTTATACTTACGGCGAGAATGGACCAAAATGATAACTAGTGGATTGTGTTAGTGGACTGTATAGATGAAATGATAGAAACACGTATATTATAAATTTATTATAAATGTTAGGACAAAGCTTATAAATAATGGAACCTGACGACTGCTCAGACTTGACAACAACCAAAAGAAAAGATAAAAAGAATTATATTTAAAAACATGACGTTTATACAAAAAAGGTCGCACCATAGCCAGTCGCCAACAACCACGTAAGTCCAAAGAATGATGATTTCATGAAACAGTTATTCTTTGGACTTACGTGGTCTTAGAGAGTTGTGTTGATGACTTTAATGATTAGAATTCTGTAAATACATATTTCTTACGGCCGCGATTCATATATTAATCAACCTACAACTTAATACTAACCAGGAAATTCCAAAAAACCTAAAAAAAATTGAATTTTGCGGGCTACCCTGGCGCTTTCGCCTTAAGATAAAATATTATAGTATCTTAGCCGTATACAGCGCCCCTTAGTGAACTCCACTGCGGGTGACGTAACCTACGACAAACTTATTATTTGCGGTTGGTACAGTAATCGGGTCTAGGGATCGAACCGCAAAATTAAGTTTGTTTTTTTTTGTATATACTTTTCCGGGATAAAAAGTACCCAGTGTGGTGCCCAGGATATTAAAGAATAATTATACCAAGTTTCATCGTAATCTAACCGGTAGTTTTTGCGTGATGCCTGAACAAACAGACAGACAGACAGACAGACAGACAGACAAAAATTTTTTTAATCACATTTTTGGGTTCGGTGTCGGTATAGTAACACCCCCTGCCATTTATTTTTTTGATATTTTCAATGTACAGAATTTTCACTTCTACAGATTTATTATAAGTATAGATTTACTTCTGAGAATTCCAAAAGAACTAGGCATTACTTGCTTTGTCGACTTATGAAGAAAAGCTCAAGGATACAGAGAATGTATTGTATAATGCAAGAGCGAGCGAAGCTAGCCTGAAAATTTTAGCACCCTACCTTGACTAGGTTCTGTTTTCTTTTGACCATTATACAGAAAGGGAACAAGACTTACTTTAAAGATGCATTTATTTGCCAACTTATTACGAAAAGCATGATCTCTGAGGCTCTGCTAATGAGACACAATTGATTTTTCTATTGTATTGCTACATAGGGCACGAGCGGTTAAAACCGGCGACCGGTTAAAAACTGTTAAAGTTTTGGAATCGCCCTTTACCTTAGCATTTCGAACCTTACATACGAGCGGGGTGCAAATTGAGTGGTTAGTATTACTGAGCACTTGTCGCTTAGTTCAAGACATCTTTCCGATGACTGTTCCCTAAAGTCATCGGAAATATGTCTTGTGGACTGCTTGCTGCAAGACATCAGAAAACCGTTTGACTTCTGTAAGGAGACTCAAAAAAAAATTATTGGTCGCCAAATTCGCCGCCCCTAAATTCTGCCGCCCTAGGCTCAAGCCTACTCAGCCTGCTGGTAAATCCGCCACTGCCTGCTTGACTTGTTAACGGATCCTGGCTGCAATGTAGATCGGACAACCTCACGCTAGTTGTAACACTTGGACTTTTAAAACAGTCCTTACTGCTACGAAATAAGGGCGCTGTCCAGGCGTTGTATGAAACGGGGAGGGATTTCTGAAGCCGACAAAGCGCTTTAAAAAAAAACTACTTTCCGTTAACTCAACAATGTGCCCCCCTTTACGTTTTAGTTTGGTCGACGTGCGGTTGACTGAATTATATCTTCTACGCAACTAAAGAAAAAAACAAAATTACTTAAGTACAGTATTTTTTAATAAATGGTTACATTAAATAAATAAAACCCTTAAACATTAAACCCAACCAAAAACATACAAAATAACATAGAGGACAAAACTAAAAACTTTATACAACGCATAGACATACAACGCAGTGACCAGATAATGTAGCTTATGTAACCAGTACTGCTTCTTCCTCGCGTACTCCGTGTCCTTGATACCATCCTTCATCAGATACCTCCTCAACCCCACGCACCACAACGTGACATACTCCATGATGTTAATGTCAGTGGTGTCAAAGTTGAAGATGAGCTTGTCAGCGGGTGACAGGGTTTGGTACAAGCTGTCAGTGTTGTCATCCTTGAAGACCCAGCTGTGCGTCGTGAAGTAGGAGAGAGCTATGGATGCGCGGTACACGCGGTTGTACAGTTTTATGAACCTGGAATTTGTAGGGAAATGGTCTATAAATCAATTGAATCGTATCGTCAAAACATTATACAAGGTGTAACAGAATAAACGCAATAACTGAAAGTAGTTTGTTCATAATTGTTGAATTATTTCAGAAACTTCCAATACGGTACTTTTTTACTTTAGAATTATGAAACATAAACATTATTGACTAGACTTTACTAAAACTCCATGATGCCATGCCCTGGTGCCCAGTGATGATTAATGTGACTTTGAATAGTTAAGTAGTTAGAACAAATAGCATTACGTTTTCTATGACAAATCGCACTCAATTTGTGATTTTAAGCTTCAATGAACCAGTAAGAACAAATCGTATACGGGTAGTTCTTCAGGGACAAGGTTTTTGATTTCTATGGGTATATTTCCGGCAAAGCTGTGCGTAACTTTTGTAAGCGCACAGTGTAGCACACTTGTGCACGAATATGATGTTCACTGAGCAGAGTTTTCTGCCTTTAGTTGTTAATATATAATGTCCAAAAACGATTAAACGAGACCGAAAAAATATGATATATGAAGATAAAACTGATGGATGCCAAGCTTCACAGCTTGGTTCATCGCCGCAAGGTTGCCTGCTTGTCGGTCTTCTACAGATTGTACTTCGGTGAGTGTGCCCAAGAACTCCACGACCTCATTCCACCGGCCCCCTTCTACCTTCGGACATCCAGACGCACTGTAAGTTACCATCCCTACCTAGTTGCTATTCCACCAATTCGCACTAAGCGTTTTCAAATGTCCTTTATAATGCGCACAGCAAAAGAGTGGAACTCTCTACCTGCGTTTGTGTTTCCGAGTGCATACAACCCGAATCTCTTCAAAGTAAGAGTGAACAGGCTTCTTCTGGGTGTGCTCACTCCATCGTAGACTTTGTTTCTGTCATCTCTGACCTAGACTAGAGTCAAGAGCAAACCCATCACTACATAGTATAAAACAAAGTCGCTTTCTCTGTCCCTATGTCCCTATGTCCCTTTGTATGCTTAAATCTTTGAAACTACGCAACGGATTTTGATGCGGTTTTTTTTAATAGATAGAGTGATTCAAGAGGAAGGTTTATATGTATAATAATAATAATGTTTCCGTGCGAAGCCGGGGCGGGTCGCTAGTTTCAAATAAAAAAAAAAGCGAATAAAGTTAGGTAAATGAATAAACTTGCGCGCTAAATATGAAATATTTAATGGCGTTAACATATGAGTTTTTTATCTAACTCTCTTAATTAACGCACAATCATAAGGTTTGATGGGTAGCATAATAAATATTTACATAGTGTAGGGTGTAGTATGTCATTTTTGGGTCCGATGGGACCCGGTACCGAGCCGGCGGATGTTCGTGTGTTCGGGTCTAATCGGGGCAATGTGCGCGGACAAATAAATGTTTTCACTCCGGTAGCGGAAGCAAGACTGAGTTCGCGAACAACAAGACGTGTGTATGCGTCGACGCGAGTCCACTGCTTGAATATATGGGCGCACAAAAGTATGCAAACGTGCGCGAACATTTCTAATAATTATAATATTTATTTAACCAAGTAACATGACTCATTCGTGTTAGTAACGATATTCCTTACCGCTATGTTAGTATTCCTATTCTAATTATCTAATCTAAAATTAATATATGCGAATCACTGACACACGCCTATCACCGAGGTGGAAAGCTTGCAGCAGCGACTCATGTATAGACAATCGAGTCTGCTCGCCACACAGCGCAGGATAAGCTAATGTTCGCGCACAATTTATTATTGTTTGCTTGAGTGAGTCGACCAGAATAAACATTTGTGTCGTACACTGTGCATTACAGTGCCGCACAGTTCAGCACACTGTCGAATCGCGGTACCTGCCGGTCGATTCTGTAAAAATCTCACCGTGAAAACTTGGGTGATGTGAGTTTGTTTTTGCTAGAAATTGGCACTATTGACCGTTCACTCCACGCGCACTTCACCTAAGTTTTCACGGTGAGATGGTTACAGAATCGCACTGCTGATCCGTTCGAATTACGACGATTCTTAATTCGAATTGATTAATGCGAACATCAAAATGGCGGGGTAGCTACTTTTCTTGAAACTCTTTAAGGTGAGTAGTACAAAGATCTTTTGGAGCTTGAATGAAGATGACAGGGGGTGTTGTTGGTAAACATTTATGAATTTGTATTTTGTGTCTTCGGTTGTTTTTTTTATCCTCCTATTCTTGCTTTTCCTACTCACTTTAGACGTTGGCCGAATGGCTCAGCTTGCCATATTAAAAAATGGAATAGAATTGAAAGAACAAGATGGCGGCGTTAGTTCCGACTTTGGCCACGCGCCTAAAGTTCCTTGTACAAGTATACTTACACGGGCGGCTTCCCCACTAGCACACAGCCAGCATCGAGGATGTAGCCGGGGATGTAGTGCAGCAGCCACGTGAGCAGCACGAACAGCGGCTTGTTGGCCGTGTTGATGATGAAGATGTACCACACGGCCAGCGGGGTGGGCAGCACGTGGCCTATCTCCTGGATCTTTGGAGAGACGAGACCTGTGAAGAAGCTACATTTAGTTTGTCGTTTGAAAGACTTGTCTATGTCTTATCAGATCAGCTCTGTGTCCCAATGACGTTTTGGTATCTCTTTAATTGAATATTTTTTTAGTAACCGGGAGTTTGGAAGTTGGGGGTGTGATACGAAACCAAGCAAAGTAAATGAAAATCCGTCCCTACGCTATCTATACCTATTGATTGCATACTTTCTATTTTATTTGGCCATATTTTTGCTAGATTTATTTGGTTACGATTTTCTTCATCTACTAGAAACTGTAAGGCGAGTTCAGATCCAAAGAGCAGATATGCAGTTTAAAAAATGTCCATAGTTCTACGGATTTCTTTAGAGGCAATATACGGATTTCTACAATGATATACAAAATATAGATACGTTGCCCGCGCTCTGTAGTGGCATGAATGCAAGGTAATTACCGCACCACCATTTAGTCGCGTTCCAACTAATGCCGCGGCTGTAGGTACCTGACAATAAAATAACTAATTTGTGTGAATAACTTCCTCAAATATAAAAGAAAATGCGGCCCTGTGTTTTTAGGAAATCTAAAAATTATACTGCAACTGCAACAAAGATAAAAAAGTATCATTTTATGAGTACCTAAGTATCAAGAAAAATGTATTTGATTTTTTTTGGTGCCTCCTAATGGCGGCTGGCGCCTGAGGTAAGTCACGTGCCGTTAGGGGAATATGGGGTACTTTGCATCAGTATTTATAATACCTGCATTGATTTTATTTTGATGAATTATATTGTTTGAATATAATATGTGTTATGAAACCTAATGATCAATATAATAAAAATTAGATTACCTAAAGATGCGCTTATGAGTGAAAAGTGGTTAAGCGTTATAAGGGCTCAACGGCGTGAAGACGATTGGCTACCCACAAAATACTCTAGGGTCTGCTCGGAACATTTTCTAGCCAGATACATTATACATTACGAAGAATAATTTTTATGATTATATTATTACATTTTGTTTTATTAATTAATTAATAAAAATACTCTTGCGAAATACTGCATTCATATTTTTAAGGATCAAAAATAATTTATTATTTTTCCCGTAGGTAAATCGAAATAATAATAATACACATTTTGATGACATGTTAAGCACAACAAACAAAAGATAATCACAAAATAAATAAATAAATAAAATAATTAATTAAATCAACTACCTATATCAACATAAGAAAATCAAGTGTTCATTTTTCTCCACATTCCCCCTTTTGTACTCGCTCGGCCACAATGAGCAAACACGGCATGCACCACAGAATGACAACGTAGGTAATTAATAGTACATTACTTCAGAGGGAAGAAAGTGACAGTTCCATACCGAGATTATGGCATTTGCGCCACGAGCTTGCGAGGGGCGCAAACCATTTGAGGTATGGAACTGTACTTTATCCTGAGGGATGTATAGTGCTTTTTATTACACCTACGAGGAAAATTATGGACATAAATGCATAGAAATGTTTATATTTAGTTAAAAGTACAATTATTAAAAGTGCAGCTATTTTTTACACGACGCCTTAGTAACAAAAAATACTTAGGTACACGTTGAAGTGTATCAAAATCATACATAATCAGTCTATAATGTTCCCACCGGTGAGACACAGGCCTCCTTTCTGTTTTCAAACTCAAGCCATTTATTTTAAATTAAACCATTTACAGGCACTTTTGAATTGTTAAGAAGTCCGCGTTTTATATACAAAAATAATTTCGTTTTTAATTTTCTGTATGCACCAAGGAGGTTGGTAACTGGTAAAAAAAAAAAAACTGTATGTGGCCAGTAACAATTTACTTGAAATTTAATTAGTAGACAGTTAAAGTCTCTTGGCAGTATGACTGCTGACAAATTAAAAAAAAAGAAAAACCGGGTATGTAATGGAATTTCATACATACTTCCCACCCTTGGGTCGGAAGGATTTTCATACAAACTTCCATACCTTGGGATGAAAGGATTTGAAGGGCGGGATAAAGGCGTTTCTTCCCTCTAATTGGTATAATTAGTATGTATTTTCAGAGCAGGTGTGATAAAAAGAAATATACATATTTATCTCTCTCTAACAACAGAAATTCCGTAGATGACATTTAATTTTCTTTTTATCACACCTGCTCTGAAAATACATACTAAATTATACCAATTAGAGGGAAGAAACGCCTTTATCCCGCCCTTCAAATCCTTTCATCCCAAGGTATGGAAGTTTGTATGAAAATCCTTCCGACCCAAGGGTGGGAAATATGTATGAAATTCCATTACATACCCGGTTTTTCTTTTTTTTTTAATTTGTCAGCAGTCATACTGCCAAGAGACTTTAACTGTCTACTAATTAAATTTCAAGTAAATTGTTACTGACCACATACATTTTTTTTTTTACCAGTTACCAACCTCCTTGGTGCATAAAGAAAATTAAAAACGAAATTATTTTTGTATATAAAACGCGCGGAATCACGGAAGAAGTGGCTGCATGACCTTATGATCTTAGCCTACTCCAGAAACGGGCGAATAAAAAATGGAAAAGCCCGCGCATTTTCGCAAAAACACATTTATCTTTGTGTTTTTTGTAAAATATGGATACTTCTATTGGATATACAAACTTTCTGTATATGTGTTTATGGTGTAAATTTGAATTTAAAAAGTAGTACGTTCTAAGATACGTATGTCAACCATGATTGTTCTTTGATACTTTTCGTGTGTGCTTTCTTATAAAATAATCTCCTAATATATTTACAACAAGTTATTCCTTTTTCATTTCTTTTATCCTACATTGGTTATGGGCCCAGACATTCAGTCACCCAAAGTTACGAGATCGAAAAAGGGATAAGAATAACGAAGATCCTGTGAAAAGTCTTAAGAGTTACGTAAGGAGAGTAAATTTTATTTTTCATCTAGTAAAGTAATTATTTGTGTAAAAAGGAGCGACGATGAGTAGTCTATTTAGGATCGAGCCCCTGAACAAAGAAAATTACGACAGCTGGAGAATCCAGGTCCAGGCGATCCTAATTAAAAATGATGGATGGAAATTTACTAGTGGTAAAGTACCGAAACCGTCAGAAATAGGAGAAGCTAAGAATTGGGAAGTAGAGGATGAAAAGGCCAAAGCGGATCTAATTTTGTCGATGTGTGGTTCTGAACTTCGACATATTAGGGGCTGTAACACTTCCAGAGAAGTTTGGCTGAAATTAGAGTCGATTTATGCTTCGAAAGGACCTGCTAAGAAGGCTACACTTCTAAAGCGGCTAATGTTACACAAAATGTCGGAAACAGGTGATGTACGAGATCATTTAAATAGTTTTTTCGACGCTGTTGATAAACTGGCAGAAATGAGTATACATATCAACGACGACTTGCTGTCTATAATGTTGTTATATAGTTTACCTGGAAAATTTGAAAGCTTTAGATGTGCCATTGAGTCAAGGGACGACTTGCCGAAGCCAGAGGCATTGAAGATTAAAATATTAGAAGAGCACGAATCCAGAGAGATAAATAGATCTCAGAATGAAGGCGTAATGCATACATATGCGAAAAAAGGTTTTAAGAAATGGAATAAAAGCGCAAAAGTTGGAAACAAAATTAACCCAACTACCAGAGGAGAAGGATTTAAATATAAATGTTTTAAATGTCACGAACAAGGACATAAGGCATCAGAGTGTCCGAACAAAAAGAAGGTACTAAAAAATGTTGTAATAACACATCATGAGGACGTGGACGAAGCACTAATTACTTTTAATGTTTCAGATTTAGAAGTATGTAATGCTGTAAATGCACAAAAAAAATGACTGGATTTTTGACAGTGGGTGCACGTCTCATCTTTGTAATGATGCGAGTATGTTCAGGGACACTTTAACTATTATTACCGGAGAACTAAATTTAGCTACGCATGTAAGTACTGAAATAAAAGGTAAGGGTACTGTATGGTTTTCGGCATGTAACAAACACTCAAAGAACGCTATTGAATTACGTGATACACTTTATGTTCCGAACCTAAGAACAAATTTAATATCAGTAGCCAAGTTAACCAACGATGGTTGTGATGTCACATTTAAACACAATGTAGCAAATGTGATTGACAAAGAGGGTAATATTAAATTGAGTGCTTATCGCAAAGGTAACCTGTATTGTCTAAATAGTTCTGAATATTCATTTAGTTTAAGTAATGCAAATGTCGACATACGTAGTTGGCATGAACGCTTAGGACATTTAAATGGTAAGGATGTCGATAAACTTTTAACTAAATTGGGTTTCAAAATTGACAAAATCAAAGTACAGAGCTTACTCGATTGTGATATATGTGCTAAAGGAAAAATGACTGCGTTACCTTTTTCTAATTCCGGGAGTCCTTGCGCTGAAAAACTTAAAATAATTCATTCTGACATTGTAGGTCCTATGAGATGTGAGTCTGTAAGAGGTGCGAAATATTTTATTACTTTTATTGATGATTGTACACGTTGGTGTGAGGTATATTTTCTAAGTACGAAATGTAAAGCCTTAGAAGCTTTTAAGGTATACAAAAGTCAAGTCGAGAATCTAACCGGATTAAAGATCAAGTATCTTCAAAGCGACAATGGAGGTGAATATTGTAACGCTGAGTTCGACGATTTTTTAAAACAAACTGGAATAATGCGAAGACTGACAGTTGCTCGGACACCACAACAAAATGGAATATCTGAACGAATGAACCGGACTCTAGTAGAAATGGCTAGGTGTATGTTGCTAAGTTCAGATCTTTCGGCAGGTTTTTGGGCAGATGCAGTCGATACCGCGTGTTATATCAGGAATCGATGTCCTACAAGCAGTCTACATGGTGATATTCCTTATGAAAGATGGCTAGAGAAACCAGTGAAGATTGATTACCTTCGAAAATTTGGAACTAAGGTACATATTTTAAATAAAGATCCAAATAAAGATAAATTCACAGCAAGAGGAATTTCTGGTATTTTTGTTGGATATCCAAAGAATGCGAGAGGATATAGAGTATGGATTCCAGAGCGAAGACAGTTTATGGTTGCGAGAGACGTGAGATTTCACGAAAATGATAATTTATGTCACGAGATCTCGACGCAAGAGCTAGGACTATCGAATGTTAAAGAGAATACGGATAAAGAGTTCATTGAAATCGAATTTTCGAAGTATACTCCACCGGAAGAACATGATAATCAAATAGAACAAGTAGACGATGAGATTTGGAGCGATTGTCAAGAATACTCTGTAGAATCGAGAGGATGTGAACAGAATGCAGAGACAAACTCTTCAAATATTGATCATCATCTAGAAGAATCAAGAACGCTTGGAACGCGTGGACATATTGATCAACGAAGGATCATGAAAAGAGCTCCTGGTAGACCCAAACTATTACGCACAGGTAGTGCAGGCCGTCCAAGGAAAATCTATCGAATGACCGAAGTTGAACAACCAATAAATTTTACTGATTCAAATGATGCTGCAGATTTTGTTGGTTCAGCTGAAATGAGTTTGAAAAATGCTCTCAAATGTGAAGATAAAACAGAGTGGGAGGAGGCTATACTATCTGAAATTAGGAGTCTAGTTCAAAAAGGGACATGGGATATTGTTAGAAGACCGAAAAATAGAAACTTAATTGGTTGCCGTTATGTTTTAACGATTAAACAGAATGTCGACAAGACTTTTAAGAAGAAAGCTAGGCTTGTGGCTCAGGGTTTTAGCCAGCGATATGGGGTTGATTACGAGAAAACCTTTGCGCCTGTAGCTAGACTGGACACCGTCAGATTATTAATGGCTCTCGCTGTTGAATTGGACTTAGAAATTCACCAATTAGATATTAATACCGCTTACTTGAATGGTTCATTGGATGAAGAGATTTACATGGAAGTTCCTGAATTATTAAGAGAGAGTTTAATGAAGCTTATGAATCGTGAGGGAGAAGATCCTATCGTTAGAAAGCACGCGCAAGACATGCTTAGTAAATTGGATAATGGTTGCGATTCATGCTTATTGCGGAAATCATTGTATGGTTTGAAGCAAGCTGGACGTCAATGGAATCTCAGGCTCAACAAGAAGCTCACTGAAATGAACTTGAAGCAGAGTCTGAACGAACCATGCCTTTATTTTAAGCAAAATGGAAATACTTTCTTATTTGTATTAATATATGTCGACGATATTTTAGTTGGAAGCCAAGAAAGAGGTTTGATCATCGATTTCAAAAATGAGTTGTCAAAGGAGTTTGACTTGAAAGATTATGGTCAGGCGAAATATATTTTAGGAATAGACATTATAAGAAATGCCAATGTCATTATATTGTCACAAGAAAATTACATTAAAAGATTATTAAAACAATTTAATATGGAAAAATGTAATAAATGTGCAACTCCTATGGAAATTAATTCAAAAGTGAAATCCAAAGAAAACTGTGATACAGAAAAGGATGGAACATGGCCTTATCGGGAACTAATAGGTTGCCTAAATTATCTGAGCAACGCAACTAGGCCTGATATTGCAAATGCGGTGAGTAAACTAAGCCAAAAGTTAACGAAACCGGAAACATGCGACTGGAAATCAGCGAAACGTATATTACGTTACCTTAAAGGGACAATGCGACACAGTCTCGTATACAAGAGAACTGGTGATTGTGTTCAAGGTTTTTCGGATGCTGATTGGGCTAATTGCTTGTTAGATAGGCGATCATATTCTGGATATGCTTTTATTTTAGGTGGTGCAAGTGTATCATGGCAATCAAGAAAACAACGTAGCGTGGCTACATCGACTTGTGAGGCTGAATATGTAAGTCTATCTGAATGTATGAAAGAAGCAGTTTATTTGAATAGTCTTATGAGGGAGTTAGGAATTGTGAGGTACACTCGAGTAGTTGTTCATGCCGACAATCAGGGAGCAATATGTTTGGCTCAAGACCCAATGTTTCACGCACGCAGTAAACATATTGATATAAGGCATCATTATATTAGGGAAGTGCTCCGAGATAACAACGACATTGAACTGAGACATGTACCCACTGAATCCATGATAGCTGACGTTCTCACTAAACCATTGTGTAGTGTCAAGCACTTTAAGTGTATTACGGGTTTAGGTGTTAAAGATTATTGATTTGGATATATTTTAATGATTTAAAATTAAAATTTATGAGGGTGTATTGGATATACAAACTTTCTGTATATGTGTTTATGGTGTAAATTTGAATTTAAAAAGTAGTACGTTCTAAGATACGTATGTCAACCATGATTGTTCTTTGATACTTTTCGTGTGTGCTTTCTTATAAAATAATCTCCTAATATATTTACAACAAGTTATTCCTTTTTCATTTCTTTTATCCTACAACTTCGAGCGACAGTGATGATGTTATCCCTAACACACCGCCAGAACTATTAGAGACGGCCCAAGAAGTTGTTGATAATCTGTTGCCGTGTCTCAAAATATCAAGATACCCGGACAAAATGTAACATCTTATAATAGCTGCACTTTTAATAATTGTACTTTTAACTAAATATAAACATTTCTATGCATTTATGTCCATAATTTTCCTCGTAGGTGTAATAAAAAGCACTATACATCCCTCAGGATAAAGTACAGTTCCATACCTCAAATGGTTTGCGCCCCTCGCAAGCTCGTGGCGCAAATGCCATAATCTCGGTATGGAACTGTCACTTTCTTCCCTCTGAAGTAATGTACTATTCCCTTTCTTTGTGCGTATTAGTTGCTATCTGGCTACCGATAGTACTTACGCTGTTTTCGATTGCCGTGATGTTCATGCATGACGCGTCTATTTATATTACGTCATTGGATTTCTACGAACATTACAGCGGCACCCTTCGGATTTTATAAAGCAACACTGGCTCGACGGCTAATATGGCCAGCCCATTGTCACTTTAGCTTGCTTATTCTGTGGGCAATGTCGACTAAAGTCCTGCCGGTCGATTCTGTTAGAATCTCACCGTGAGAAGTTCGGTGAAGTGAGCTGTCAATAGTGTCAATTCCTAGCAAAAACAAACTCACATCACCTAAGTATTCACGGTGAGATTTTTACAGAATCGACCGATTGTCCTTAAATACAAGAAAATATTTCTATGGTCCTTTTAGAGATATTTTACCTGTGACAGCTGCAACCCAACAGCAACCTTATTACAACAACAGTAAAGTCTACAATGATTTTGACAGACTTGACAACAGCAATAACCCAACATCAACCTTATTGTCACGAGATTAAAGACCACTGTGATATTGACAGTGATGCAACATAGAGGTAAAGTAACTGCGAATGGGCTGTACTTTTTTCTCTGTAAGATTTGTCATACTCACGCCAATGAAACAGATTCCTAGCACTAGACACGGAGTAGATCTTGACATCGGTGTCAGTCGCAGTGCCAGTGCTGGCAGTGCGCCAGCCGGCCGCCAAGATGGCGTTGTTCACGTAGTCCACGGGCACCAGGCTGTAGCGCGCGTTGTCGCCGGCGAACGTCGCGTGGATCAGGCCCGTGGCGGGGCCGAGGATGAGCTGCACTTCGGAAATAGATGGTTTATGTGGGTTTTAAACGGTGTTTGTGTCTTTAATCTGTTATGCAGCTTCATATAAAAACAGGGTAACTATCCGGTTTAATCTATACTTACAACCCGCAACTGATAACTTGAGAGTTTGAGACCCTATAGAGGTATGAGGAACAGGGTGTAAAGTTCACTCATACTCTATCGAAAAGGGAGGATCCTCCGACCAGACGAGTGTTGTGTCTGGCGGGCAACTGCCCATTGATTCGTGTCGGGCCGTTTGTATCTATGCTAGTTGCGCGGTAAACTCTGCTTGCGCGATGCAGGATTTGCGTGACGTCAGTATGACGCGTTGTTTTTTTTGCATGTGGCGTTGTAGATACCGCTACATCACTCCCCCCCGGAGACCGGAGGTCGATAGTGGGCTGAGTCTTGTATCTTGCGATGCTTGCCAGGCCAACTGAGGTTCCAATGAGTCGGAACCGGTTGCCGCATAGTTCACGGTGAGTCGGAACTGTCTGCGAAGATGTCCCCAGTGAGTCGGGGTGGCGCTGCGTTATGCTCCAGTGCGTCGGATGCAGTACAGCGCCGAGTTGAGGCTGACTGCTGCGTCGACCAGGAGAGGAATTGAGCTCTTCTTGTTGACCGGCCGAAAGTGCAGTGTGCTGTGCCAAGGTTGCTGATGAGGCTGAGGGTGATGACCAGGTATGCGCGGTCGCTGCATGCTGGTGGTCAGGATACCCGTTGAAGCCGTGGGAGCTGGCTGGCTGGGTGACTCGCCGCTAACGCTTGCGGGAGTGATGATGATGACGTCACGCTGAAGTATTTGCACGAAGGCTGCGCTGACGTTCATGTTCGGGGTCACCAGTATAGAGGTATGAGGAACAGGGTGTAAAGTTCACTCATACTCTATAGAAAAGGGAGGATCCTCCGACCAGACGGGTGTTGTGTCTGGCGGGCAACTGCCCATTGATTCGTGTCGGGCCGTTTGTATCTATGCTAGTTGCGCGGTAAACTCTGCTTGCGCGATGCAGGATTTGCGTGACGACAGTATGACGCGTTGTTTTTTTTGCATGTGGCGTTGTAGATACCGCTACAACCCTTCCGGCCCTTCTCGGCCGCTTGCGGCCCCGCGTTTTACCGCTCGCGCCGTCTAAGCTCCAGGGCCTATTATCTAAGCACTAAGTCCGTATTATCTGCCAAAGTTACGGGCATTTCCTACACTTCTATTATAACTTGCGGACATAAGATTTGTTTGATTTGTAAATGAATGACAGCACGATTTATTAACAGTTATCTCAACTCCCGATGTGTTTTTGCCCGTCCTAAAAAGTTAATTAATCGGTTGCAGGATTCACTTCAAAATTTCTAAATAATTTTGGTCGGGCACGTATCTTCGTTGACGGAGTCATAGAGCAGGCTCCCCTCAGCACCGCGCGCTCACATCCTCTGTGAGAGGTCTCCAGTAAACTCTTGCGGGCTATACGAGTACCTATCTACTAATAAAATAAAGCTAAAGAGTTTATTTGTTTGAACACCCTAATTTCTGAAACTACCAGTCGAATTTGAAAATTTTACTTAAGGAAGGTTATTAATTCAGATAACTAGGCGTTAGAGACCATGTCCATTCAGTAGCGTCTAATTCCCTGAAGTGCTAATAGATGTCGCTACATACCCCACTAGCGCCGTATGCGCAGCTCGTGTCTGCCCATCCAGGCATCGGCTCCCGGTAGGATGATATTACTGAAATTATACAATACATATATATTATTGTGCCTTTCAACTGCTGATCGTAACATATTCAAAGAAAATCTGCGAAGCCTTTTCCCATCTACGTTCAGGCTCAGCATCCAATCTAACCGGCATTACGTGAATAGCAGTTATGATGTTCTAATGTTCTGATTCTATGTAAGTAGATAATTATGTTGAGTAAAGGTTTTTATGGGACTTAAACATAACTGGCAATATGTAGTAGTAATACACCCAGTATTACTAACCCTTCGGGGATTACAGGCGTTATGTTATGTCATGCTCTTATCGACTGCAGGCCTCACGACACTGATGGGCATGTCGCCCTACGTCATGCTCTTACCGACTGCGGGCCTCACGACGCTGATGGGCATGTCGCCCTACGTCATGCTCTTACCGACTGCAGGCCTCACGACGCTGATGGGCATGTCGCCCTACGTCATGCTCTTACCGACTGCGGGCTTCACGACGCTGATGGACATGTCGCCCTATGTCATCCTCTTACCGAGTGCAGGCCTCACGACGCTGATGGGCATGTCGCCCTACGTCATGCTCTTAACGACTGCGGGCTTCACGACGCTGATGGACATGTCGCCCTATGTCATCCTCTTACCGAGTGCAGGCCTCACGACGCTGATGGGCATGTCGCCCTACGTCATGCTCTTACCGACTGCGGGCCTCACGACGCTGATGGGCATGCCGCCCTACGTCATGCTCTTACCGACTGCGGGCTTCACGACGCTGATGGACATGTCGCCCTATGTCATCCTCTTACCGAGTGCAGGCCTCACGACGCTGATGGGCATGTCGCCCTACGTCATGCTCTTACCGACTGCGGGCTTCACGACGCTGATGGACATGTCGCCCTATGTCATCCTCTTACCGAGTGCAGGCCTCACGACGCTGATGGGCATGTCGCCCTACGTCATGCTCTTACCGACTGCGGGCTTCGCGACGCTGATGGACATGTCGCCCTATGTCATCCTCTTACCGAGTGCAGGCCTCACGACGCTGATGGGCATGTCGCCCTACGTCATGCTCTTACCGACTGCAGGCCTGACGACGCTAATGGGCATATCGCCCGCCCTGCTCCTCACCACCTCCTCAGCTATCGCCTTCGCGAACGTGTACGTGTTGGGATACCCCTTGATGAGACTGGAAAAAAAGAAAAAAATCTTACTCATAATATTATAAATGTGTCGGCGGCGTAAGCTGTAAATAACACTTGCACCGATCACACCACCGACAAGTACGTCACTCGACTTCTCCCACCGGCCCACTGTTCGACTTGTTTTGGTACCAGTATAAAAGACCGAGCAGCGAAGCGGCGTGCGGCGGGAGACTGGACCATTGACATCGTACGGACAACATGTGCTCAGAAACTATCTCGCGTTCGTATCTGGTTGTATCGTGTATCTACAGTGTGTGATTTGCTAGTGTGATTGAATTGTTCATGAAATTATAATCTGATTTGAACTGCATACCGTTTTTCTATTGCGCAATAACCAACACTACCCACTTAGTACGCCCACAGTAATTGAATGTGCCTGATAATAGCGAGACACACTATACCTTTTCCTATAAATGCGTAACGTTGTGTTTGTTTGTCTGACTTTCACTCAGCGACAGAGCTACAGATCGACGGGTTTTAAAAAAAAATAGAGATGGCTTATAGTCCGGAGAGTGACATAGGACTGTTTGCTGCGAATAAAAGGCAATGCCGCTGTGAGATAGTCCACGGGAGTAAAGCCGCGTATAATAGCTAGTTTAATAAATCTTGCTCAAAACCTAAACCGCTGGGTTTAGAAGCTTGAAATATTGCACAAGACTTTCTTACCTAATCTGGTAGGTACCTGGAACAATTATTCATTAATTCACTCACCGACACACAAAGCACAACCTAACTCGCTGAGAAGAAGCATGACTTGCACAAGAGTATCTTGTAAAGCAAAAGTGGACATGGACACAAGGACGGATATTTGCAAATACACCCCCTGAAGGTGTTAAATAGGGGATTCAAGTTAGTAAGGAAGTTTGTAATGTTTGCCGATGGAAAATCCCATCGGACGCATTGCTTTTATTATTATAATAGTGTTGAATCTCTTTCAACAACACTGGTAGGTACTCACTTCTTGTATTATTATAATAGTGTTGAAATCTCTTTGAACAAACACTGGTAGGTACTCACTTCTTGTATTATTATAATAGTGTTGAAATCTCTTTGAACAAACACTGGTAGGTACTCACTTCTTGGCAACAGCGTCAAATCTGTCCTGGTCGAAGGTCTCCACCATTTGGATCATGAGCTCGGGTGGCACCGGGCTCTTGTAAAACTTCTCCAGCACCTCTTTCTCCACGAAGCGGTCAGTCGCGTTGGCGTACGTCGTTGAGACGTATACGAATGATCTGGAACATTGACAAAACATAAAAATTAACACGCTTGTAAATTGAAGAGGCAGAGCCTAGAAACGCTTCCCTAGCATCTGTGTCAAAAGCTAAAGCTACATTTTTATTTCAAATTTACACGAAGTGAATAGAGTGAAATACAACTATCTTAGATAGTTTTTGCTAAGCACACCACACTTCCAACAATGCGCCTTACAAGAAAGAGAAATCAAAAGCTCATAAAAAGCGCACTTTGCTTTTAGGTTAAGGACAGACGAGCCTAAGCACAGGCATTTTCTGGACAAGCTCGTTCCATCGTTCATCGTGAGCTCGAGGTCATTTATTAACAAAAAAAATTATTATAATCGATTTAATGAACAGCTGAGCGTGGGGTTCTGGGCTTCATCCCCAGGTGGGACAAACATCACTGCCGACATGTGGGCTCACTATAGGTACACCGCTGGCTAACCCTTCAGGGATTACTGTCGTGATGATAAGCTATGTGATACTGACTTGAGTTTCTGGCAAGCCTTGCCGAGCAGCACAGCCTCCCGGGTCCCGCGCACGTTGATCATCGTGGCGATGTGGAGCGCCTCGTCGAACCGCGTCGTCGCCGCCATGTGGAATATCACATCCACCTGGAATGTACACTCAAGTATTTCATTTCGTCGATTTTCAAATTCTTACCTTTATCAAGTCCGGACACATAGTTCATTTTGAAACTGCATCACTGAGCAGCCTATTACATCAATCAATCTGCCTTTGTTTAACTATATATATTGGGGTCGGCTTCCAGTCTACTGCCCATCTGACCTCCACGACCCAGTCACTGGGTAATACTCGGTAAAACTGGTGGGGCCATTACTTAGCTACGAGCCCCTTCTGCATAGAGTACAGAAAAGAATATTTAGCTAGCTGCGCCCCGCGGTTTCACCCGCATAAGTGTCGACCCCGTGGAAATATCGGGATTAAAAGTATCCAATATATTAATTCTGGTTATAAACTATCTGTGTGCTAAATTTCATCCAAATCCGATCAGCCGTTTGTGCGTGAAGAAGGAGGAAACATACAAGCACACTCACAAACATACAAGCACACTCACAAACTTTCCCGTTTCATTGTCTATCTGTCAGTGACACTTTTTAACACCCGACGCAAAAACGACGGGGTGTTATAAGTTTGACGTGCGTGTGCGTGTGCGTGCGTGTGTGTGTGTGTGTGTCTGTGGCATCGTAGCTCCCGAACGGAAGAACCGAATCTGATTTTGTTTTTATGGTGAGTTTGTCGGAAGTGTACGTGTAGCTCTTAGCTACGTTTGATGAAAATCGGTCCAAGATGGCCTCCGCCACAAAATGGCGGATAACATATTTTTTCACAACTCCCTCAATATAATAGGTATCAAATGAAAAGGGCTTGACTAGTAGAATAGTGTACACTATATTGAAGGGAATGGGGAATATTAACTAACGAAATGAAAACTAATAACTTGAAAATTATTTTTTGTCTGATCAATGCCCTAGATTGATGAGAAAAGTGGAGTGATGACTGGTACCTACGACCACTGAGTTTGACCATTTTTACGAATGGAATTATCCTACTTAAAAAACGTATCCGTCGACCGTTCTGTGGAACACCTTCTATTCCAAGAGGTCCCCCGACTGCTACATGAGTTTATCTGTTTTAGTCTCGTTACAGGGGGTTTTTAAATTATTTTATCCATTTCCAGTTACATTTAACCGTCGGCGTCGTGGGTTTTTTCAAAAATTTTAATTTTTCCCCGTTTTGTTCTATTTGTGGCTATTTTGTCATAGTTTTTAGGGTTCCGTACCTCAAAAGGAAAAAACGGAACCCTTATAGGATCACTTTGTTGTCCGTCTGTCCGTCCGTCTGTCAAGACCCTTTTTCTCAGGAACGCGTGGAGGTATGAAGCTGAAATTTATATCAATTACTCAGGTCTACTGTCCCTTGAAGCTGTGAAAAAAACAAACTTCTAAGCCAACGCAATCAAAAGATACAGCCGTTTATGCCGCAAATTTTCGACACTTGCAAGGGAATCAAAACCTACAGGGTGCTTCCCGTGAACTCAGAATCTTGAAATTTGGTACGAAGCAACGTCTTATAGCATAGATAAAGGAAAAATTACGAAAACCATAAATTTTAGTTACATCACATAATATATATTTTTTTAATAATTTTAAACTTACTACCCATTTCCTCATAAACGCGTAGAGTTATTAAATTGAAATTCATACCAAATACTCAGGTCTATAATACCTTTAAGCTGTAACAAAATCAAACTTCTATGTCAACGCAATCAAAAGAAACAGCAATTTAAGCTGCATATTTTGAAACTCGCAAGTACTCGCAAGGGAATCAAAACCTAAAGGGTACTTCCAGTCGACCTAGAATCTTGAAATTTGGCATGAAGCAACGTTTTATAGCACACATAAAGGAAAAATTCCAAAAACCTTAAATTTTTAGTTACATTACAAAATATATATTTATTTTTTAATAAATATAAACTTATTACTTTTTTCCTCATGAACGCGTAGAGCTATCAAGTTGAAATTCATATCAAATACTTAGATCTAATTGCCTTTAACCCGTGAAAAAAAAAATTCTAAGTCAACGCAAAAACGCAAAACGCAAAAGTACAACCATTGATACCGCATATTTTGAAACTCGCAACTACACGCAAGGGAATTAAAACCTAAAGACCACTTCCCGTTGACATAGAATCTCGAAATTTGGTAAGAAGCAATAGCTTACAGCACAGGTAACAGAAAAATTCAGAAAAGCTTAAAATTTTAAGTAGTTATACCACCAAAAAAATTGTGATTGTAAACATAATTGTAGTTACAGCAATGACCGCGAGTTATTATACTATGTATGGGGAGGGCAACATTTTTCAAACGGCAAAGACGACCTCACTCATCGTCATTCAATCCCGATGTTTTGGTGAATGTAGCTGTATAATCTAAATGCGTCCTAACTGCTTAAAGTGTTATACTTATAATTAAATTCAATGACATTATTATATTTCTTATTGTTGCCAACAAAAAACAAACACAAAAACCCACACCCGACCCGGGACCGGACCCGGACCTCGAAAACGACCCAACGGCCCAAAAAAACCGGCCAAGTGCGAGTCGGACACGCGCACCAAGGGTACCATACAAACCAGCAAGGTTTACAAAGTTCGTTCATTACGACAATCGAGTCATAACTATGGTATTTTCATCGCAAAATGAAACACAAAAACCCACACCCGACCCGGGACCGGACCCGGACCTCGAAAACGACCCAACGGCCCAAAAAAACCGGCCAAGTGCGAGTCGGACACGCGCACCAAGGGTACCATACAAACCAGCAAGGTTTACAAAGTTCGTTCATTACGACAATCGAGTCATAACTATGGTATTTGCGGCGCGTGGTGTGCGGTTTTTTGTAGAACTTTCGCAAGTCTGCTGCAAGGCTAGTATAAGTGTTTCAGTTATATTATAGATAAATGATATGTGTTAATATAAAATAAAGGATTACTTAAACGATAAAGAGATCTTTGTCTTAAATTTATGCTCCTCCATCTTTCCCCATTGTAATGTTATGAATTTCATTTTGCAATAAAAATACCATAGTTATGACTCGATTGTCGTAATGAACGAACTTTGTAAACCTTGCAGGTTTGTACGGAACCCTCGGTGCGCGAGTCCGACTCGCACTTGGCCGGTTTTTTTTAACTAGTTTTAGTCTTTTTACGTTCATACTATTTTTTTTATTATTATTTTGTGTCGGGGGATTTTTAATTAATTCCGTCCAACATGTAAAGAAGATGGCTAAATGTATTGACTGAATGTCTTTCTGCAGCGTTGACATTCGACACAATAAGGAAAACGAAAATCAGTTTCTATAGATTGGTTATTGACAAGCTTCACCGCAAAATGGATTAAAATATCATAAGTTGGATCTGCGGGGTCATTGCGTAACACATTAATAACAGGAATGGCTTTCATTTTGACAATTATTCACTAACATTGCGTTATTGCGTGTTGAGCAGAAAAAAGCAATGGATTAGCAATATCCTGCAAAATGATTCAGATTGAGATTGATCATGTGTTACGCAAAATGATTCAGATTGAGATTGCTCAGGTGTTACGCAATTAGGTGCAGAACACCTACAATACGGTACAATGCGGCCGATGAAAGTATGCGCTCTTGCATGACACCTGTCAGTTTCACACAATCGAATACGTGTTTTGCGAATTTGATCTTTATTAGCTAAGTATTAGAAATGTCGCACTGACAGATGTCAGGAACGCGTTCTCTCGACGCCCGGACTGTCGCGTCGCATGCGCTCCCTAACGCGCCTTCCAGGGCTCTACGTCCACGCCGCGTAGCTAAAGCACGTGCCTCTTGGCCACTATTACCGTACGCTATCCCTGCGACTGAGCACAGCTGCATGCTACTGAGGTAAATGTAGTCATAATAGTAAATACTATTTGCCTGAGTCGTGATGGTGGTCCAGTCCTGGTCACTTAGGCCGAGTCTTATTTTAGACACGTCACCTTCCAGCGGCACTATCCTCTCTGCAAAGTTCGGTTTCTTTTTTCTGACCATACTGTATACCTGCAAATGATCAATTATCTTTAATTAATACTGACTCTCGTCGGTCCAGTGGTCGAAAGCGTGACTGCTGAACCTCGGCTCCTGGGTTCGATCCCCAGTTCGGGCAATGCTTTTGGGTTTTCCCCATCAGGAATTTCTCATTAGCAGCACGGAGTCTGGATTCATGCTCAGTTGATGGCAATACACTCCCCCCTATTACATGCAACTTAAATATAATATGTAGCCAAATAAGGTTATACTATAAACATGAGCTGTATTATTGTTGTTATCGCGGACAATTTCAATTAAACTACACAGCAACAGGCACCGTCGAATTGTCAAAGAGTCGGTCAGTTAGTCAGAAAGTTGAAGCTAGTTTGCCCATTTCAAAACGTAGGTAGATATCTATGGAGAAGAACGGGCAAGAAACTCCAAGGATACTCTTTTAAATCAAGATATTACAAAATCCTGGGTACATTATTCTTGTAGCTCCTGTGTGAGAACAATGTAAAAAAAAAACAAAATGAAGATACAATTCTAAAAACAAGATTCAAAATAAGTCTTGGCAGTTAAGAGATGACCAGTCTCAACCGACGGCGGCGGCGCTCGTTCACGAGCATGACGCGAGGAGTAGCACCATTCAGCTCAACCTTTTTGGAACACCTATTTTGTTTGGCTCTGCCTAAATTTTCTGGGCATAATATGGTTCTGAAGTTATGTTTGTGATATAAAACCATTGGAGAGTTCTACTCACCGGATCTGTCAGCATTTCTACCACCCTTTCCTGAATGGTCATCCCTTTCTTAGGTCGCAACAGAATGTAGACCTTGCCAATATCGCAGGCTCTGAAAAGTTAACAATTCATTTTAGCAAGAATCTGTATATGTATATGGCAGTGGGCAGAGCACATTGCTCG
This sequence comes from Luperina nickerlii, assembly GCA_963855955.1. Lineage (NCBI taxonomy): Eukaryota > Metazoa > Arthropoda > Insecta > Lepidoptera > Noctuidae > Luperina > Luperina nickerlii. The sequence goes on from OY979690.1 coordinate 286,868, forward strand.
CAGAACAAACGGCCGATGGGGCCTAAAGGTTCTAGAGTAGCGACTGAGTACCGGAAGACGTAGCGTTGGAAGACTTCCCACGAGGTGGATCGACGAAGGCTGCAGGAATCCGCAGGATGCGGGAAGCCCAGAACCGGTCAAAGTGGCGGTGCTTGATGGAAGCTTATGTGCAGCAGCTGTGGACGTCTTTCGGCTGAACAGCTGAAAGTCGTCCACTGCTGGACATACGCCTGCCAGGCATATGAGGCATCTTCGGCATGTAATTACTCTTAGTTTAGCCTCCAAACTAATCTTATGTCCATAGATGATACAGAGTAGGAACCCGGGAACTTCGGCTGAAACTACGGATGTTTTGCTTAAGGAATATTCAGCCCTCCCGGGATTTAGGGTACCTATGGTGCCAGTGCTGGTGTTATTAATTTAATTTTATTGATTTATTAAGTTTCGGAAAAGAATACAATCCATCTTGTTAGTGAAAAAATACCTTATAACTAATGTTAGTAATAAAATACAAAACACACATTCAACATCGGCAACACCAAGGCACCTTGCCCCGGGTGGCAGTTTCATGGGGGGCTCCAAATCCTTGAGACAAGAATTCGAAATATCGAACAAATGAACCTCTTTTCCTACAATCTCATAGGTTTTTAACAAGTAATCGAATCTTAATATAATATGTTTGAAAAACAAACTTTTCTATTTCCATACGCCCAGCTATTTTTTGAATACATACTGTTACATAAAAGATTTTGTCCCTCTAGTGGTAAGGAACAAAAGCTCGCATGCAAGGTGGGTTGATAGGGTAAGACAAAGAAACAACAAACTATCTCAACAATATAAGTATATTCATAAAAATAGCGATAGCATTAAATCGAAATATACAAATAATAAACCTAAGTAAATAAAAGGCAGGTAATGCCAGCCAGCGTAAAGTTCGGTCGGTTATGAACAATGGTCGTGGGGGGTTGAAGATAAAGCCAGTACTGTTTTCAATAGTTAAGATTAAATTAAATAAAAATAAAATATCAAGGTACAACCTTCCAGTTTTATAATGGTGAATAAATAAATAATAAATGGGCGCCAGGAACTTGAAGAGTTCCAGATCCCGGAGTCGACGAAGATGTCCAATATGCTTCCAGTTAGGCGAAGGTGTCGAACCCGGGGTCCTTTGATTAAGGTTAGTTGAAGGCCGGCTTCTAAGGTTGAAGACCGGGCCGTTGATAGACAGGTTTATATATGAACCCGTAGAAATAAAGTAAAAGAGGGTAAATTATAAATAAAAAAAACCGTCCCGCCTGCGCTATATCGCAAGGCGGACTCTGCCACCGCACAGTCGTCCCCACAGGAGGCTGAGTAGGCTCGAGGAACGGGTCTCGCGTCCAGGCCCCAGAGGCTCCGTTAGGTCCTGGCGGCGAGACGAATCACCCGAGCTGCCTCACCTAGAATCGACAATACGGGGACCCTATTATAGAAGGGAACACTAAGACACTTTCCTTGAGGAGGAATAGAGGCGAGGGGCTATGAAATCTCTACAAGGCTAAATCATTGGGCGGTTACATGGCTTTATGCAAACGGAATTCAAGGAGCCACGTGTTCAGTCTTCCTAACCCTGCGTAGTGGGGCAACAAGAAATAGAGAATAAACACCCACGGGGCGTGTAATACTCACAGTTGTTTAGGGGTAAAATCACTTGGACTGCAAGATGCGGCCGGCACAAGGTCCACCCTCCACAGTTGCGAATCCTTCTAACGCATGGAGTCCTGTAATAAATATCTAGGGGTCACCACAATATCCTTTCAACGACCGGGGAAGGACTCAGAGATCACTTCCTAACACTGATTCACCAGAATCCTTACCTTTTAAAAAATCGGACAATGTTTGATCCGAAGCTCAAGCGAGGTCAATCGCAAAAGAACGACCGTGAACTCGCAAGGTCCTGTCATGTCCTCCGAACCGGAATTAGACGGACCACCTAGAAAATCTCCCCTGTTTCAGGTAAAAACCTATCAGAGCACGGATGACTGATGAATGATGAATCACTACACCAAGATATTTAATTCTTCAAAATCCCTAACAACTGTCCAACACGACATTTATTCTCTGAAACAACAACAATTTACAAGATCCAAGCTAACAAACTCATTATCTCTTACTTCTAACACTAAAGTTTGTCTAGAATGGAATACTTTTTCTCAGACTCCCCCGGGGAATCGAGAATTCATAACCCGGCCACACTAATTCGTTTACAACGCACAGATTAAATATGCATTGTGTGCCCTCGAAGTTTCTAGAACAAATGTCTATAATAAAAAAATAATTTTACTTCCGTTTACGGTCAAAAGAGAAATATGTATTTAAAGAAAAAGATGAAATTGATTAAGGATTGGCTGTACGATTTCAGTTCGTTGGTTTCCAATCCACATGCTAAAATTTATCGATCAAAACTACAACTGTGAATCTGCAACCGCTAGGTGTCGCCTCCAACTGTCACTGTCACAAACTGACGTTTGACTGAATGACATTAGAAATGTAAACAAACCACCTTGATTACGATATGAGAGATCTAATTTATTATGGAAACCTGTTTAATAAGGTTTTGAAAAGTGATTTATCGTCAGAAAGTGTTACTAAAGAGTCCAGTGACGAAGTACAGATGAAGGGATGACTCCTTCTATAAATCGCCGGCTGAAGTCGTTGGCACAAACAACAATGAAACTTTCAGTTGGAAAACCATTGAGATCAATATTGGAAACCTCACAATTTACAACGTATGCTCACAGGTAAATGTTAGGCACAAAAAAACAACGTAACAGTACCTCCCCAACCACCAGAGATTTGACCCGATAGGGCAAATCTCGACGCTGGCCCTCCAGCGTCAAAGCATACTCAAAAGAGCCAAGCACGCACAGCACAATCCTCCATGCTCATCCCTGAAAACAGGAACTGAGGAAGGAAAAAAAAAATTAACCGTAGAAACCGGTGCACGATTAGGTAGTTAAGATAATCAGCAACAATACAACAGAAATATTTTAGTTAGGGTTACTTCTGGAGCGAGTCTAATCCATTTACAAACATGTAAAAGACAAGCTTCAAAAAGAGTAAAAGTGTGTAAGTATCTGCTGGAGTACTAATATCCTAGTCTGACCTACTATAATTATATAGGAAAGACCATTCCACCCAATCGCGCACGAACCCACGACCCTGAGATTAAGAGTCTCATGCTTTACCGACTGAGCTAGCCGGGCTAGATCTACAACAACAAGTAACCAACAACAAACTTAAACTCGTCCATTGGTGGTACTCTACAAGCAGTTCACAAACGTGTACACAGTAAGAACCTGTGTAACACTACTAACCGCATAAAGCAGTGTATTCAAACACACCGATATCCCACGGAGCCAGGTCAGGTAGGATTCACATGCAATAATCACTACTCAACCTGAAACTTATAACTTTAAGGCTTATTTTAGGAGTTGTAATCCGCTCGCATCTGAAACAACTAGTAAGATGAAAATATAAAGATTTAACAAAGGCTTTTTTTTTAAAAGGAGTTGTCATCCGCTCCAATCAACTTTTAGAGTTGATATGGTTCTAACACCGTGGCGTATACAGCCACTAAAGCTAGAAGTAAATCAGTGATCCCAAGGCATATACAGCCCTCAAAGGTCACTGCGACAAACTATAACTTACATACAAGAAAAAGTTAATCCTCGCCACATGGTGATTTAAAATCCTTGATATGCCATGTGCCAAGGTTTTTACCGGAACTACAGCCTTCCAATTCATACACTAAGGGTGAAAGTTTTTTCCTAATTATACATTTCTCATATTTAGGAGCTAATTTGGCCATAAAGAATTTTGAGGCGTCACTCTGAGGATATGTTTTCTTCCAAACAGTGTCGCCTACCTCAAACTCAGCATGTCTCCTACTACTATTATAATAACGAGCACTACGTTTATGTGACTTGACGAGCGCGTCCTTTACTTTATGGAAGATATCGCCCAAATCCCCTAACTGATTGGCATAAGAACTGCGGGAAGCGCAAGCTAGAGTGGGCTGTGCAACGGTATCATTGCCGAAGACATCTCCACTACTAACTGCCTCTCTGCCATGTACTAGGAAGAACGGGGTAAAACGGGTAACCTCGTTTGTGGAGGTGTTCATAGCGAACTGGATCTTTGAGATGTTAACATCCCAAGATCGATGATCATCCTCCACGAGAATTGATACCGCGGTCATAATGGTACGGTTATAGCGTTCAACGGTGTTCACGCTTGGGCAGTAACGAGGTGTGAAGTGAATTTGAGGTATTTTGTACCTCCCCAATAGTGAACGTAACTCATTACCCGTGAATTGCGTCCCGTTGTCTGCTATAACCGTACGGGGTATACCATGTACCAGGAAAACGCCGTCTTCAAGTTTTTGGGCTATAGCCTTACCAACAGCTCTACGTAAAGGAAATAGTAAACAATATTTCGTAAAACAGCACACGACAACTAGGAGATAAGTGAATCCCCCTCTGGACCGTGGTAACGGACCCACCAAGTCCATGCTTATGGTTTCAAACGGCTTGGAACACTCTTTCGCATCACCCAAGAGTCCGGGCGGAGGTAATTGTGAGTGTTTATATGCGGCGCACTTATCACATTTAGCAACGTAGCTGCTCACGTCCTTATACATGTTAGGCCAGTAGTATCGGAGTGCAAGTCTTTTGTAGGTTTTAAATACTCCGAAATGTGGAGATAATTCGCCACTATGGTGACTCTTTAACAGTTCAAGTCGATTGCCTTCCGGTACCACCTGCTTCCAGTCATAGTCACTAGCCACACCGAATTTATTTTTAGAGTAACGGTAAAGTTTATCCTCCTTAATAATATAGTTAGGGCATGACCTAGGCGTACTGACACATTTATCCCACAAAGCTTTAAACCATGTGTCATTAACGGGCACTTTAATTTCCAACACCGGAACGCCACGAGATAGGGCATCCGGAACCACATTGTCCCTGCCTTTGCGGTGTTCAATGGTGAAGTTGTAAGGTGATAACCGACAACCCCAACGGGCTAATCGACCAGAGGGATTGGTTAAGTTAAAGAACCATTTTAAGCTTGAGTGGTCGGTTATCACTTTAAATGTGGGACCGCCTTCCACATAGGGACGAAAGTGTTCGACGGCGAAGACTACAGCGAGGGCCTCACGCTCCGTTGCGGAATAGTTGCGCTCCGCCGGATTGAGTGAACGACTGCAATAGGCTATTGGATGCTCCTCCCCATTTATAACCTGAGTCAGAGTGCCCGCTATCCCAAAACTAGATGCGTCACAATGAATCTCAAAAGGTTGAGAGAAATCTGGGCAAGCCAATACCGGAGCAGACACCAACGCCGCTTTCAAGGTTGAGAACGCGGTTTCAGTCTCAACCGTCCACTGAAAAGGCGGCGCTTTTTTGCTCGTACTCGTTAGTGCGTTTAAAGGGGCCGCTATCGTGCTAAAGTTTTTAATAAAACGTCTATAATATGAACCCGTAGAAATAAAGTAAAAGAGGGTAAATTATAAATAAAAAAAACCGTCCCGCCTGCGCTATATCGCAAGGCGGACTCTGCCACCGCACAGTCGTCCCCACAGGAGGCTGAGTAGGCTCGAGGAACGGGTCTCGCGTCCAGGCCCCAGAGGCTCCGTTAGGTCCTGGCGGCGAGACGAATCACCCGAGCTGCCTCACCTAGAATCGACAATACGGGGACCCTATTATAGAAGGGAACACTAAGACACTTTCCTTGAGGAGGAATAGAGGCGAGGGGCTATGAAATCTCTACAAGGCTAAATCATTGGGCGGTTACATGGCTTTATGCAAACGGAATTCAAGGAGCCACGTGTTCAGTCTTCCTAACCCTGCGTAGTGGGGCAACAAGAAATAGAGGATAAACACCCACGGGGCGTGTAATACTCACAGTTGTTTAGGGGTAAAATCACTTGGACTGCAAGATGCGGCCGGCACAAGGTCCACCCTCCACAGTTGCGAATCCTTCTAACGCATGGAGTCCTGTAATAAATATCTAGGGGTCACCACAATATCCTTTCAACGACCGGGGAAGGACTCAGAGATCACTTCCTAACACTGATTCACCAGAATCCTTACCTTTTAAAAAATCGGACAATGTTTGATCCGAAGCTCAAGCGAGGTCAATCGCAAAAGAACGACCGTGAACTCGCAAGGTCCTGTCATGTCCTCCGAACCGGAATTAGACGGACCACCTAGAAAATCTCCCCTGTTTCAGGTAAAAACCTATCAGAGCACGGATGACTGATGAATGATGAATCACTACACCAAGATATTTAATTCTTCAAAATCCCTAACAACTGTCCAACACGACATTTATTCTCTGAAACAACAACAATTTACAAGATCCAAGCTAACAAACTCATTATCTCTTACTTCTAACACTAAAGTTTGTCTAGAATGGAATACTTTTTCTCAGACTCCCCCGGGGAATCGAGAATTCATAACCCGGCCACACTAATTCGTTTACAACGCACAGATTAAATATGCATTGTGTGCCCTCGAAGTTTCTAGAACAAATGTCTATAATAAAAAAATAATTTTACTTCCGTTTACGGTCAAAAGAGAAATATGTATTTAAAGAAAAAGATGAAATTGATTAAGGATTGGCTGTACGATTTCAGTTCGTTGGTTTCCAATCCACATGCTAAAATTTATCGATCAAAACTACAACTGTGAATCTGCAACCGCTAGGTGTCGCCTCCAACTGTCACTGTCACAAACTGACGTTTGACTGAATGACATTAGAAATGTAAACAAACCACCTTGATTACGATATGAGAGATCTAATTTATTATGGAAACCTGTTTAATAAGGTTTTGAAAAGTGATTTATCGTCAGAAAGTGTTACTAAAGAGTCCAGTGACGAAGTACAGATGAAGGGATGACTCCTTCTATAAATCGCCGGCTGAAGTCGTTGGCACAAACAACAATGAAACTTTCAGTTGGAAAACCATTGAGATCAATATTGGAAACCTCACAATTTACAACGTATGCTCACAGGTAAATGTTAGGCACAAAAAAACAACGTAACAATACAAAGTGATTTATGAACGCATCTTAACAGATCAAGTAAATTTTTGAACGCGTGCGTAGTGTCCGTGATATTTCTGCCAAGGGGAATCCCCGTCACATATCTCATATATACGAGCCGAGCCGAACAAATTCAAACAATTGAACGTCAACTGACAACACTGTTTGTTTATGTGGTTAATTGCGTTTACGAGTAATCAGCGTTAATAAAATAAGTAAGTAATTTATTAGTGAAATCATATATTATCGTAGTGGAAATCAACAATTTGCAAGTTTTTCTCAAACACTGAAGGGAGGGGGCGCCACTATCAAGGTTTTGCCCCGGTTCGAAAAAATCGTAGATCCGGGGCTGAACTCACCTTCACATTAATTACACATACACAACATACCTACTACACCTACCATGACCAATTCACTCTCACTCAAACATTTACAAACAGTTTTATTACCTATTAGGTACTTAATTATTTTATCTTTCCTTCTTTGTATACAAATAATAACTATATTATTATGGAAACCATGTTACTGGTGAAAACAGTTTTATTATAACTCTGATGAACTATCACCCCTTATGGAATCACTGGTTCCCAAGTCACAGGCTATATACCTAGTTTGGGAGCCAGGAGATTATACTTAATGCACTTTGTTGTACCATATTACTGTACTAGTAATTTTGTAAACATTTTCTGGAAATAAACATTATTATTATTATTATTATTAAGTTGCTCAAAGACCGATCACGCCAGAGATCAGCTACCTAGCTGACAGTCCTCTCCACAAATTGCCTCAAAACAGGGGAGTAAGGACTCTCCGCCACTGCGTTCAGGATTCTATTGTTACTGACCCGCACTCGATGCATCAGTGAAGCAACTTTTTATAGTATGCACGAGAAATTTCAGCTTTATCCGTTAGATGGCCACGGATCTGCTATGGCTCTGAGTCAGGGGTCCGCTCTCTAAGCACGAAACCCCTAGTTTCCTACTCTATAACAATTATGGAGACATGATTAGTTCGGGGTTCGAACTAAGAATCGTTGTCCTTAATACCGAGGTGACCATGCCCGTCCGAAAAATTGAATATGTCATTTGTTCTGATGGGCCAACTACAGTCGGACGGGGCCGTTTCTGATGGGTCAATTATTGTCGCACGGGCACGTTTTTGATGGGTCAACTACATTCGGACGGGCCCGTATCTCCGTTGACGGAGTTAGAGAGCAGATCCCAGACGATCTACTGTACGTTTTGCAGAAGTCCATGGGCGGCGGTGACCTCTTACCATCAAGCCATGTGCTTGTTTGCCATGCTACCAAGAGATGGATGTTCCTCCTCACCTGAAGACTTTCTCAATGAGCTGCTTGCCGAGGAAGCCGGAGCCTCCCGTCACGAAGACGTTGGCGCCGCGGTAGAACTGCTGCACGGCAGAGTCTCCGCGCTCCGTCACCTCGTTCATGGCCTTCTGTCGGGACAGCGCCTCCAACTCCACTGCTAGCGCTGGGTCCATGTTGTTCTGGTCATTCACGGGATCTTGTGTCAGTAGGGCTTAAAGATTCAGATTAGAGACAAGGGTTGCCTATATAATATAGACTTAGACTAATATAATAAATCTGAACAGTTTTTTGTTTGAACGCGCACATCTCTGTAACTACCATTCAGATTCTTGAGGAAGGTTATTAGCTATAACATCACTCTAAGACCCGTAGGAGCCGAGCAATAAAAAACCGGGCAAGAACGAGTCGGACTCGCGCACCGAAGGTTCCGTACCATCATATGTTTTTAATTTTTCATCGGCGAGGCCTATATTCGTCAGATAATTTTAACACTGCACACTGCGGTCTAGAATATTGTAGTTTTAGGTCAGCACCATATCTTGACCGATACCTAGTGGAACTAATGTAACTTTTGTTGATGATTTCTGAAAAAGTGTGCTATTTAAGACTTCATTTTATTTTTCTTGTAATCTTGACATAGATTTCTATCACATATAATAATTTCAGATTTTTCTCTTTGCAAAGATATTGAGATAAGGGGGAATGGTACTTTTTTTACAATTTTCATCACAAGTCAAAAAAATTGTGGCCTAAAAAAAATGGTTGAGAATGTGTAGCCCCACTTCGAATTTGTCATACCCTTTTTTTTTTTTTTTTTTCAGTACCTGTTACAAAAATATACATATTTTTTATTTCTTTCTTATTTCCAAAATAGTTGGGCAAACCTCATCTCGAACTATTTCAAATTCATAGCATTAGTAGTTCTTGAGATATCCAGCTGTGACAGACAGACAGACAGACTGAGTCTCACCATAAGGGTTCCGTTTTACCATTTTGGTACGCAACCCTAAAAGCCTGATAGACCGCTTAGCGAAAACGAAAAATAAGTGCGGCCCGGCGATGCGACGCGACACTGGGTCTGGGGCCGAGGGTGTTCTATAAAAATATGTCTTGTGTATCTTAAGATTTCCACGTGAACGAAGACGCGGGCAGAAGCTAGTGGAGAAATAAAATTGAACAGACACTTCTTCAGGCCATCCGCGGGGTAATTGAACAGACACTTCTTCAGGTCACCCGCGGGGTAATTGAACAGACACTTCTTCAGGCCACCCGCGGGGTAATTGAACAGACACTTCTTCAGGCCACCCGCGGGGTAATTGAACAGACACTTCTTCAGGCCACCCGCGGGGTAATTGAACAGACACTTCTTCAGGCCACCCGCGGGGTAATTGAACAGACACTTCTTCAGGCCACCCGCGGGGTAATTGGGTAGCACACTCACAGTAGCAATGCCTTTCATTTTGGCAGTTCAACATCATTCATTGCGTTATTTACGTTGTTAAGCAGACACATTTTTCGAACATATGAAAAAGCGGCACGGCCGTACCATCCTTTTCTCGAAATAGTTCAGGCCAATTTCGACCCCCTATAACTTCGTTGTGGATAAAACTAGAAGCCTAAATTCTTAGTAACAAAGCAGGCATTGTATAAACTCGATATATTTCAAACTAGCTTCTGCCCGGGACTTCGTCCGCGTGAAATTTCTTGTTATTCCGACCAACCCCGTCGCATCGCATCGCCTGCCCGCGCTATTACTTCGTTCATGCTTAGCGTTCTTTTTGACTTTTTTTCTTTTTGCTCGGCTCCTAAAGGTCATAGTGTGCTGTTAATAGCCTATAGCCTTCCTCAAGAATTGGGCTATCGAATGCAAAAAGAATTTTTCAAATCCGACTGGTAGTTCCAGAGATTAGCACGTTCAACCAAACAAACCATTCAGCTTTATAATATTAGTATAGGTTTCATTCAATTTGAACGAGCTGTTTAAGAATTATTATAACTAGTCAAAGTTTCTTAATTTTGTCACTCACTCACTCACTCACTCACTGACTGACCGATCATCAAAACCCTAAGGCACCTCTAGCTGACATAAAGCTTCAAATTTAGAATAAAATTAGTGTATAAATCAAGGAAAAACTAAAATATTTTGCAATTTCGGTCCACTTTTCTAGATACACCACCGGCATAAATAACTTTGTAATCCCATAGATATAAATATAAAGTATTAGAAAGTTACATTTGCAGTAAATGAATCAGTGTACCTGACTACCTGTATATATATAAAATTATTATAATGGAATAATAGGTGTATAGGTGTATAGGTGTACCTAGATATACTAATTATGTTCAAAGGTAACTTGTAAAATGGTCAACCAAATGTAAAAAAAAAGGGAAAAGGTACCTGAAAGGAAAAAAAGTAAGACTATCTACAAAAAGAAGTGAGATGCCATGAAAAACATAACTTGAGTCTCGCAACTCAGTTCTTCTGCCGTAAAAAGTTGTGAGATCCATGTAATACCAAGTCGGTTAATTTATTCAGTCCCTACTTAAGGGACCTTTTGTCTTAAGTTATTACGTAATTAGCTAACTTAACAACATGTTATAGTGACCATATCAATATTAAAAATCTTTTATGTTTTAAATAATTGACTTGGCAATCGCACTTAACAATCTAATTTAATATAATATGTATGTATTACTGTCTGTGTGTGTGTGTGTCTGTGTGTGTGTGTCTGTGTATGTATGTATGTATTATTGTTTATGTATTATGTGTGTATGTATTACTTGTGAGATAGGTACATTGTGTTTTCATGTGATGGCCAAGTCAATCTATTTATTTTAAACATAAAAGGTTTTTAATATTGATATGGTCACTATAAGATGTTGTTAGGTTAGCTAATTAGTATTACGTAATAACGGTTCCTTAAGTAGGGACTGAATAAATTAACCGACTTGGTATTACATGGATCTCACAACTTTTTACGGCAGAAGAACTAAGTTACGTGACTTGGTTTTTTTTACAAGTTATGTTTTTGATAGCATTACTTTTTTACTAAAGAAACTATCTATGTACTCACACATATACTTATGAACCGATCACTATAACGTACAGAAAGTGCTAAATATTTCACTGTAATATTATTGCTACTTACAAACCACGTACTAGCAAGACAGAGTAAAGCACAGCATTGTATATCTTAGGACATGACGTCTGAGCGCATTTTTGTCCTTCAATGCCTACGTACACAGATTGACTAGCAAATGGAATGCTAACGGTTGAAAGCTCCTGCAGACAGGCGCAACGTGACCGCGCGACGCGACTCTAATAGAAACATTTCTATGAAGACTTCATGTAATTTTTTATACCAGAATTGCGTCCCACCGTCACCATCGCGTTGCGCCTGTCTGCAGGAGTCTTGAACGTCATTATCGTCATACAGCATGTTACTATATACCTAAGCTGCGTCAAGATGTTTGCTATGTGAATGTGCTGATGTAGTCTCTTTGGACTACTTTTACTGTGAAGTTTACGATGCCAAACGTCATGGATAGTGATTATTAGAAAGGGAAAGCCTAAAAGAAGAATAATGTATCTCATTTGATAGTCATATAAAAACACTAAAGGCACCGCTTCACAGAAGGCCACGGCTAAGCTTCGCTTTCTATGAAAATGTAGGCGGGATCATCCACTGCAACCCACGGCCACGCTACGCACGTATGTGTGGACTGTGGCAGGCAAACAAACGCACCGCGCAACTAACGAGGCAAACCTCTCCATGCACATCCTATGTAACAATGAAATTTACACTTCCCTCAAGTGTGTTGCCACTCCATTTACAACCTACTCCATGTCATTTACTGACGACATCAGTACTTTCTCCGTAATACCGAATATGCAAGCTAGCCGAATGATTGTATTATTTATATAATGTTTTGTTAGCTCAGCATTATAATGGCGTCAACATTACGTGCGAGCATGTGCCGACATTTGAGTCACGCGATTGGAATTTGATCGAACTACAATATTGTATCTTTGTTGTGAATTGATCTTTATCTCAATTAACTTTACAATGAACTGCTGTTACTGTACAGACGCCAGCACATCAAGCCACTACAATCTGTCAAATTTCTATAATAGATTTTCAACTTTATCGCTAACGCTTAAGGCTCAAAGTTGATTGGTAAAATTTTACAGTTTCGGGTAGCTTGATGTGCTGGCGCCTGTACAATAAAAAAGTCTTACAGTAGTATACAACTTCCTGCCTTGGAGTGTAAATATTTGGTGGTGTATTGTATACTGTGCTGCGTGTCCTGTCAGCTGCACGTGCCGCGGTCGCGAGCGCGAGCAGCGCAGGCTCCTGGGTTCGCTTCCTAGGTTGGGCAGTGTTACTGGGATTTTTCATTAGATATTTCTCAGTAACAGCCCAGGGTAAAGTTGGCGGTGTGATACGCCCGTGCCTCGGTGCGCACGTTAAGGGTTGGTCCTGCGCCTGATCTCTCTTCGGTCGTGTCGGATTGCCGTCCCATCGGACTATGAGAGTGAGGGAAGAGAGAGTGAACCAGTTCACACGCCTGCTCTATAATAAAATAATATATCCTGCGTAGATGGCTAGTCTCCGTAGATATTGATCGTTACGGCCCAAATTCTGTCTGGAGGACTATTACAGGAACTGATAGCGTCAGCACGTCGCCGAATTCCGTCTGGAAGACTTTTACAGGAACTGATGGCGCCAGTACGTCGCCGAATTCTGTCTGGAGGACTTTTACAGGAACTGATGGCGCCAGCACGTCGCCGAATTGTGTCTGGAGGACTATTATAGGAACTGATGGCACCAGCACGTCGCCGAATTCTGTCTGTAGGACTATTACAGGAACAGATGGCGCCAAAACGTCGCCGAATTCTGGACCAAGTCCATTTATTGCCATCGACACACTAAGAAGTAGAAGTTGTACCTATTATTATCTGTTTGTCTATTCGACACCTTTTTACGCCTTAACGGCTGAATGGATTTGGATGAAAAGCATACAGATAGGCCATGGCCTGAGTTAAGAGATAGAATCATTTTTATGCTGGTAGTAGGAACGTACCTACTACCGAGATAAAAATTATACAATCTCTTATTAAAAAAATATCCCTTTAAAATTATCCCACGGGAATCTGTGGAATAATTTTCGACCGACCTACTCGCGAGTCGCGAGCGAAACCGCTGGCACAGGCTAGCTTTCTCATCATCATGATCATCTCCCTGCCTTTTCCCAACTATGTTGTGCTCGGCTTTCAGTCTAACCGGATGCAGCTGAATACCAGATTTTACATGAAACGACTGCCTATCTGACCTCCACAACCCAGTTACTGGGTAATACGATACCTCTTGGTAAGACTGATTCTCAGACTTTCGGGCTTCTGACGACCCGTAATGACTGTCAAAGATCCACGAATGATAGAAGAAAAAAGCTAGAATTCTGTAGATAGATATAAAAATATTATAATGAACTTATTTCTTTCATAGTGATGACTACGCTTACACACGATTACGTGTTGGCGATTTTTAACCCTTGACCTTAATTATGGTAACCTGATGTAATATAATTTACTTATAAGACACGCACGCCGACATATCAAGCTATACATTTCCAGTATAAGCTGACTTCTCATTGTACGAAAAGCCTACACAATGTGAGGTCAGCAGAAACTGAAAATGGATAGCTAGATGTGTCGTCGTGTGTGGATGACACAAACTTGACCGCATTCACCTTTATTGTTGGAGAAATCAGGAAAAAAACAATTTTAAAATGAAGGTAATTATAATATGGCCTGAGGCTTTTCGGGTTGGTGGTCGGACTGGCAAGTAAGAGATAGTGAGTTCGAGCCCCATATTACATAACATTACGCCTATATGCCCCGAAGGGGGGGGGGGGGGCAGAGGCGTAAGGTACGCCCACATTTCGCTAGTTATGTTTAAGTCCCATGCAAAAGGCAGTTGGAAAGACCTAATATATCACTTTGCCCAACCCGGGAACCCAGGACCTCGTGCACAGCAGTAGCACTTGAGACCACTAGACAAACATCTCTGAAAATATGATCTGCATGTGACGGTAGGACATGGAGGACTTTATTCTAATAAACGTATGTTATGTACTAATGACCTATTGAAATAATGAAATAATGATTGTTAAATTGAGATAATGATTGTCACAAGCACACTGGAGGACGCTACTGCACATCATGTCATACGTTATCCTTAAATCGCTTTTTCGGCCCTTTCATTCAAGTAGACAGTATCGACTTTGAACTTGATAATGATTTGGTGCAATCAGAGACCTGGATTGCAGCGCAAATTGACTTTCAACTTAAATTGCCCGTATATTCAGATCAGGGGGTCTACGCCCGCATTGCGAAATCCGTAGTTCCGGTGGACGTTACGGGTGTTTCCTGCTCCGTATCACTTCGGACATATAAGGCTGTTTCGAGGCCCGAACTAAGAATGAAAGACAACACGATTTGACAGCAGCTGTCCCTACTCCCGACGAGCTGTCCCTACTTCTGACGGTTTGTGTCTACTCCCGACGAGCTGTCTCTACTCCCAACGAGCTGTCCCTGCTCCCGACGAGCTGTCCCTACTTCCGACGAGCTTTGCTCGTCCGAAAAATTTAATTTAACACTTGTTGGCCCGTATTTTCGTTGACGGAAAAACAGAATAGACCCCCAGAACTGCACTTCTTAAACCAGTCGTATGAAGTCACTATAACACTGCCTTTACGTAATCAATCTGCTAAAGAATATATTTATAATATTAATTAATTAATTATTATAGGTATACATAAAAATAATTACTAACCTTTAACACTCACTAATCCTTTGCATCCTCCGGGAATCAAACCTACACAAAAGGTACTAAAGTTCACTGACCAATCAGATTTTTATAAAATTAACAAAATTATCAGTATTCCTTAAATATATTTAACGGACTGGTTGTCAACTGTATCGAATGCAGTTTGACGACTAAATGCAGGCGCCTTGACCGAAAGAACTGCTATTTAAAGCTTTTTTGGCTGCTTACATACAAGATGTTGCTAAATACATTGTATTTATGTTGAGTTTTTTTTTAATATACATCCTTACATTTTAATCGTTTTAATCCTTAGAAGGGGTCATTATACTCATTATTATGAACAACTTTTACCAATCCTGAAATCGTGAAAAAATAAATGTTGCTCCATATATTATTATGTCGAGTTAGGCGAACATAAATGTCAGCTGATTTTTTTTCATATTTCAGGGTTGGTCCCATAATAAAAGTTGTTCATAATGATGACTACAATTACCCCCTTTAAGGAATAAAACGATCAAAATGTAAGGGTGTATAATAATTCTTTCATCTTTCGCGAGCCCGTGAGTTCTCCCTTCAGTTTTGACGGAACCTATCCAACTCTTCCCGCCATCTCCTACGTGGTCTGAACTGGTCTGCCGACAGCAAGGAGTGGAGTCCTTGCCCAGGAGTGGGGCAACGTAGGCTAGTAAAAAACAAAACCTTATAATTATAATGAAATTGGCGTTTTGTCGAACTGGCCACTTTGATCTCAAATATCTGGAGTTTGGTTAGAAATTCCAAATTCAAATTTAGGTTTGTGTAATTGCGTTTTGAATTCAGTGATTCATTAGTTTTCGCGCTATTTGACTTTTCTTTGACATCGTTCTGTTCACAATATGGAAAACGTAAAATTTCGCACCAATTAGCTAATGGTCTGTATACACCCTGTATATTATTTAAAAAAAACTACTCCGATGGTGTTGCGGTCGCAAGCGCGACAGCTGAACGTGGGGTCCTGGGTTCGATTACCAGGTTAGGCGAAGTGTTATTGAGTTTCCATTAGGATTTTTTTACTAACAGCCCGGAGTTTGAAAGTTGGCGGTTTAATACCCCCGTGCCTCGGAAAGCACATAAAGCCTTTGGTCCTGCGCCTGATCCCTCCCCGGTCGTGTCGGATGGCCGTCCCATCGGACTACGAGAGTGCACCTGTGTCTGCACACACTATCTCCTGCGCACCTGGACCTGGCTAATCTCCGTTGAGGTTGCCACCGTGACCGACATCGTATAAGATTCGAGATAACGTTATAACTAATCTGCCTGATGATTATGTTGAGCAATATGACGTAGACCACAATGGCTTGGCTGATGGTCACGGTGCGCTATTGGGCGACTTTTTGCTAGATAACATTGACAACTCAAATAAAAATAAATATATAGTTGTAAATAAGAGAGTATTTAACACTAAAAACCGCTTAGCTTTTAGACAAAAAATTCTAGAAATTGATTGGAGTGGTATGGGAATCAACACGTTCTTAAAAACATTTGCTACAAGTTTCAAAAATTGTTACAGAAAGAGAGAACAAAAAATTCAACTCAAAAATGGTTTCAAATTAAGGTGGATGACAAAAGGCATTAAAACATCAAATTCAAATTCATTTATTGTTTGTCACAGGTGAAATATTTGTTCTTATTATATTATAAAAGATCGCTGTAACATACCTATAGGGTGTACAATATTTTTTGTTTTGGTAACTTAAATTTAACATTATAATCAGTCAACATCTATAGTCAGTTGTTAATTCACAAGTAAGTTTTTTAAAAAAGTCAGTCAATAGGAACTTTGATATTTTCATACTAATGAAATTCAATTGTTTACATTAAAATTAAATAACTCATTGATTTCATAAAATAAAATTATTCATAGATTTCATTAAAATTAAATTACTTATTGGTTTCTTACAAATTAAATTATTCAGCGGTTTCGTTACGATTTATTAAATTAGTCATTGATTTCATACAAATGAAATGACTCATGACTCGAAACATTACAGATCGCATTAACTTTAACATTAGCATAGCTTCTATCTCTGTGTGTAGTTATCAGTGTTTTTTTCACTAAAAAAGTCATTGATCGAATAGTAGGCTTTACCAATCAAGAATTCCTTCAGTGTCTTTTTAAAACTATGTAAGGTTACACTGCTTTTTACGTCATTTGGTAGTTTGTTATAAATTTTTACTCCTATCCCAAACACACTCGTTTTAAATTTAACTGTCCTACACTTAATTCCGCTTAATACATTTCTATACCGTGCACTTCTCAATGTGTCATAGTTACTTAAATCACGTTTTATCATTACTGCTGCTTCATAAATATACAGTGAAGGTAATGTCAAAATGTGTAATCTTGTGAACTCTGTTCTACATGAATCGGTCTGTTTAAGCCCACACATACTTCTAACGCACTTTTTTTGTGCTTTAAAAGCATACTCTCAAGCCATCATACATCAAGCCAAATGAAACGTTTTTTGTGTGCTGGCGGTACTTATAAACTGGATGACAGTGTTCGGAATTATAAAAAAAAAATATATAAGAATATACAGAAGGGTACTGTCTAACGCCAAAAAAATTACTATCACGGAAACTATTAACAATTCTTGTAATTTATGTAAAGAGGTTTGGACAGTTATAAATAAGAGCACGAATAAAATAAAAGCACCGCATACTGAAAGTTTGTTGCTTAAATTTGACGGTCCAAATCCAAGGGTTTTTGTATAATTTTATACAAAAACCCTTGGATAATGCAAACGTATTGGTGAAACAATTTGGCTGCAAATGTGTCTTGAGTAATTTCGACAATCTAGATCCCTTAAAACTTCTTGAACAAAGCACTAAAAGGGTTCAAAATGACATGGTTATTGCGCCTGTTACTCCATGTGAGATAGTAAAAATAGTTAATGGTATGGAAAATAAGAAATCGTGTGGTTATGACGACATTCCCATAGCAGTTATTAAAGAAACTTTAGATATATTAGCTGAACCTTATAGTATTTATGCTTACTTACACTTTACTTTCATCACGCATAATACTATTTATCATTATTTACACTTTAATACTATTTATCATCCTTTTTATTTGTTTATATGTTTACATTATACTTTTACTCAATTTTCATGTTGTGACACGTCAATTGTCAAACTGTCAATTACTTTTTAAATGTCTTTCTGGCTTAGTCTATGGTAATTACTCTTTGGTCTAAATAACTTAAATTATTTTTATCAATATGTTTAGCTTTTGTATTATTAAGATTATTACGATTGTTTAGTCTAAATAACTTAATTTTAAATTAGATTTATAATATTCTTTACGCACTCGTGGATATGTCTTGGCCGGATACACTTGTCAGATTAGATGATGGCCACATAGAAGAAAACTGATATTTGAAAAAGGAAGACTACTTAGAAACGAGCTCATGAACAGCTGGAGGCTGCGGGCATTCGAGTCTTGGGACTGAGACATTAAGCATCAGAAAACTGCTTGGTTCTGCTGCGACATCTTTGACTAACCCAGGGGATCCAGCTAAAGATTCCACCTGGGACCTTCTACTTCTAATCTTCGCGAGCTAACCTCGTATAACTTGCTACCCTGACGCCTGATACCCGTTCCTACAGTGCTGAGCTGATTCCATAACGTGAACTATAAAACTCCAGTGAGTGCGCGCGTGTGTGAACTATAAACTTCCGAGAGTGCGTGCTATTTAGTATTTTTATAACTAGCTGTTTTTATAACTTTCTGTATTTTATCTTCCCTAATAAAAATTATTGGACGGTCTGCTTACCCTCTATTTTAAATATGGTAGAGATCGTTACAGTTTGGCGCCACAACGTTAAAATAACTCGAACTCACCCCCTTTTTCTAAATTCTAAAAAAAACTAGCACTAGGTATCTATTTTTGAACTCCTTATTTGGCTTAGTCTTTTGAATACTAACTAACTTATTTTTCTTCTTCAGCTCTCTTCTTGAAGACTCCTATATTCGACTCAACACTTCTTCATACTGAACATCATCTTATACTTCATTCTCATACATCCCACTACCGAAAGGTAGTTGGCATCCATTCTTCGCTTGTCAGTGTTTTTAAAACCATTCGTGGTCACTTACAAGTTGGGGTTTGGCTTACTCTACGACGTACTATTGGACAATATCCCGTAGTCGTTTCCTCCTACACTTAACTCTTTACCGATACATCACTACACTGCACCCCACATACTTGCACACTACAGCGTTTACCCATTGGTAATCGTACTCAGTCTTCGCTTGGCGTGTTTTTAAAACCACCTCGTGGTCACTACCAAGTTAGGGGATTGAGACACTTCACGACTGAAACAGGAGAATATCCTGTGGATGTTTATTCAAACCTATACATCTACACAACTCCTATAACAAATACTCCACTATCCTCTTAAACACTTATTATATAATATATTTATACTTATATCTGGGAATCATACCGAAATAAGTATATCGTGGGCTCTCAAAATATTTTTCTAATTGTTATTGTTTGACATTGGTTGCTAGGTAACTAGCCATAGAGCATTTGCATTGAGTATTAGTCTTTTTGCGCGGTGGCAAAAGTAGGTACTAAACTTTATGCATTAGTTCCGATTTTCACCACCAACGCAAAAAAGTTTTCATTGGTTTTCGATTTTTATTTTCTGTAGACTGTGTCTTACTCTTAAATTTATATACACTTTTGGACCGTATCCAACTCTCAGACTCTCCTGACGTTTACTCGGAGCTTACTTACTGCTGCCCTTGACGTTTTACTCGGAGCTTACCGTCTACTGTATTACGGGAGCTGCCCTAGCGTTTTTTTTTGACTGCGGTGTTGCGGTTCAGACCTAATCCCTCTATCCTTCCTCCCCTCTTAACTCTTAACACTCTTGAGACGACACTTGAGTCCTTTCTAACATTAGAGTTTTCTTTAACTCAGACTCCTCTTTCAATATTATTTTTTTTTAATCATGGATACTTCTAATAGTCCCAATAACACAATGTTTCATACTATGCTTCCCGACATTCAGTCAAACTCTATTCCTAATAATTCCCTTAATGAATTAAAACGAATAAAATATGACGGAAACTCGTGTCCGCGTTCCTTTATACAGAAAATTCAGGAATTCAGTATTTCTAGGAATATTTCTCGAGATAAATTATTAGATCATGCGTTTGAATTATTAACTGATAACGCTTTACATTGGTATCGTTTTAAACGCGACTCTTTTTTATCATGGAGCGATCTTTGCGAAGCTTTGATTACAGACTTTGGCGGTTTTGACTATGACCATAAATTATTAGAAGCCATCAACAGTCGAACTCAGGGCAAAGATGAACCTATCGTTATTTTTGTTTCCATACTAACCGGCATGTTTTCCAGACTTTCAGAAAAACTAACGGAAACTAAAAAACTCCAAATTATTATTCGTAACATTCGACCTTGCTATTCACCTTACATCGCGAATAATAACATTAACTCTATTGATGAGCTTATTTCATGTTGTCGAAAATATGAAGAATTTTTAGACAAAGAAAAACATTTCAATGAACCTCAAACTACTAATAACCCTATAACTGTTGAATTTAACTATAAATCCACTAACTTAACGTCAAAGCCCTCAACTTTTAACGCGTTCACTCCTAGAACAAATTTTAAGCGTTTTAACAATAAACCTCAAGTTAATACAATTAATAAAGTTAATTATAATGCTTTTTGCGTACGCTGCCGCACTAATGGTCATACGCTAACTAATTGCTCTCAACCTCGTTCTTTAATTATTTGTTTTAGATGCGGTTTAAAAGATGTTAAATTGACTGATTGTCCTAACTGTAATAAAACTAACAACTCAAAAAACTAAACAACGACTTGGGTAATAAAAACTTTAATCAATCAGACTGGCATGATTGGTTACAAACTATTAAAAATTTCTTTCATTGTTACAAAATAACTTCACTTTACGATAATGAAAAAGATTTTAATCGTCCTTTTATTGATATTTCTATCAATGACAAAATATTTTCCGGCTTACTAGATAGTGGTAGTTCTATTACAATACTTGGTAATAACTCTCACCTAGAAATTTTAAAATTAGGCTTCACGTTATCCAAGTCTTCTTCAGTGACGATTACTACTGCCAGTAATAATAAAAGTAAATCCCTTGGCTCAATTGATATTCCGATTAGATACAATAATCAAACTCATCTCATCCAAGCCTTCGTATTCCCTAATATATCTCCTTCAATTATTTTAGGAGTCGACTTTTGGAAAAAGTTTAATCTTATTCCACACATACTTTCTTCGGCTTTTAAAGCGAATATTAAATGTTCAGTGGTTACTGAAACTACTAAACAAATACTGCCTTACGATCATCTCTCTTTAGAACAAAAAACTATCGCTGATGATATGATTAAACGATTTAAAGCTATATCCTTCGAGAGTAGAGGAGTACTGGGTCGCACTCATCTTATTAGTCACCATATTGATACAGGTGACACTCTTCCAATTAAACAACGATGTTATCGTCTTTCTCCTGAGAAACAAAAAGCTCTAATTATAGAAGTCGATAAAATGTTAGAATGGGGCGTCATTGAAAAATGCGAAAGCCCTTGGCTTTCTCCGGTTATTATTACACCTAAAAAGAATGGTGAATGGCGATTTTGTGTTGATAGTCGTAAACTAAATTCAGTTACTCGTAGAGATGCGTACAGCCTTCCGTTTGTTAATGAAATTTTAGATAACCTTAAAAACGCTAAATTTCTTTCAAGCATTGATATTGCTAAAGCATTTTGGGAAATCCCTTTAAAAGATGAAGCGGATAAAGATAAAACAGCTTTTTATGTCCCTGGTCGCGGCATGTATCGTTTTGTTATCATGCCCTTTGGTTTAACTAATGCTCCAGCTACTCAACAAAGACTTATGGACATGCTTTTTACTCCTGAATTTGATAATAAGGTCTTTTGTTACCTTGATGATATAATAATCATCTCTGAATCATTTGAAGAGCATATCTCTTATCTACTTAAAGTTCTTGAGAAATTAACGTTTGCTAGATTAACTATTAACTTCGAAAAAAGTCAATTCTTTAAAAATGAACTTAAATACTTAGGGTACATTGTAGATGAAAACGATTTAAGATCAGATCCTGCTAAAATAAAAGCAATACTCGAATTTCCTACTCCCACTTCTCGTAAAGAAGTTAGAAAATTTATTGGAACTTGTAGTTGGTTTCGACGTTTTATTCCCAACTTCAGCACAATTGCAACTCCACTTAATAAATTAACTTCTTCCGGTAAAAACGCCCCTAAATTCATTTGGGATAATGATGCTAATCTGGCTTTTAATAAACTAAAAGAAGCTCTTGTTACTACCCCTATACTAGCTTGTCCTGACTACAATCTCCCTTTCTCTGTACATTGCGATGCTTCTAACTTTGCCATTGGTGGTATGTTAACACAAGTAAAAGACGACAAAGAAGTAGTTATAGCCTATATGAGCAAATCTCTTAACAAAAACGAACGAAATTACTCAACTACTGAAAGAGAAACTCTTGCGGTAATTTCAGCTTTAGAACATTGGCGTTGTTATATCGATAATGGTAAACAATTCACGGTTTATACTGACCACGCAGCACTTAAATGGTTTCTAAAATTATCCAATCCATCAGGTAGACTCGCGCGGTGGGCTCTTAGGTTGTCATCTTTTAATTTTATTCTAAAACACAAAAGGGGTAAAGACAATTTAGTTCCTGACTTACTCTCTCGTAATCCTACATGTCCACTTGGCATTAATCCTGTCTCACTTGATCCTCAACCTATATCTCCAGCATTAGAACACTATAACAAACTACTTTTAGAATGTCGTAGCAATCCTGATCAATACCCCAATTATACTATTCGTGAAAATAAATTATTCCGCTATACTCAATCTCCCCACGCGTTAACTGAAGATTTCGCGTGGAAAGAAGTTCCTCACCCTAATCTTCGGGAAACTCTTATTAAAGATAATCATGGGTCTCCAGATCAGCCTCATCTAGGAATCTTTAAAACTTATAAAAAATTATCACTTCTATATTACTGGCCAGCTATGTTTAAGGATATCGCTAAAATAATTTCTTCCTGTGATAATTGCTTAACTTACAAACACGCTAATCACTCACCCTTTGGTCTTATGGGTAAACCAAAAATTTGTTCCAGGCCCTTTCAAACAATTTCTTTGGATCTAATGGGTCCTCTACCTATGACTAGACGTAGGAATCAATTTATCTTAGTGGTTAATTGTTGCTTTACTAAATATTCCCTGATCTTTCCGCTAAAACGGGCTACTAGTGCTAACGTCATCTCTAACTTGGAAAATTTTGTTTTTCTAGTCCATGGAGTACCTCAAACTATTATTATGGACAATGGATCACAATTTCAATCCCATGAATTTCACAACTTTCTGAGCAGATATAATATACCATTTATATTTTTCTCTCCTCACTATTGCCCCCAAGTTAATCCCACTGAAAGGTACAATCGCACTATAATCACAGCTTTGTCATCTTTGGTTGGTGATGACCATAGATCTTGGGACATCCATCTTCCTAAAGTCCAATACGCTATGAACAGCACAACTAATATTACTACTGGTTTCTCTCCTAACTTTTTGCTCTTCGGACGTGAAACAGTTACTTCTGGCTCACTTTATACACCAACTAATAATCTTGATGAAATCGTTTTTCTACCTAGGGACATCTATGCTACTAACATAGGTTTATTGTCTGCAACTTTCGATAAAGTTCAGATAGCCCTTCATATTGCTCATGCTCGTAACTCTTCTCGTTACAATGAAACACATACCTTTAAAGAATATAACGTTGGAGATACAGTCTGGCGTAAAAACTATACAATTAGTCAAGCGGGTACTTATTTTAGCTCTAAACTAGCGCCGAAATATGTAAAATCAACTATTTTACAAAAATTATCACCATTAGTATATATACTAGAAGATCAACTAGGCAACCGAGCTAAATACCATATTAAAGACTTTAAAATATAATTTATTCAATTATATGTAAAAAAATTCTTTTTACTATATTCATAACTCATCCCTTTCTTCTTTCCTTCCTCTATAATAGAGTTCCTTTTGATTTATTAAAACTCTATTTGTTTTTTTAATTCATTCATCGGTTCTTAAACCAATAAAAGATTAATTTTAATCTTTCCTATATAATTATCTATTCTTTTCTACAAGTTAATATGATAACTTGTCTATTTCTATCAACTCTAAAAGTTGATTGGAGCGGTTGACAACTCCATAAAAATAAGCCCTTGTTGACTATCGACTCTAAAAGTTGATTTTCTGACTATCGACTCTAAAAGTTGATTTTCTGTCTATCGACTCTAAAAGTTGATTAGGAGCGGATGACAACTCCTTTAAAAATAAGCCTTTGTTAAATCTTTATATTTTCATCTCATTAGTGGTTTTAGACGCGAGCGGATTACAACTCCTTAAATAAGCCTTAAAGTTATGACTTATCAGGTTGAGTAGTGATCATTGAATGTGAATCCTACCTGACCTAACTTCGTAAGATGTCGGTGTGTTTGAATGAGTTATGTAAGTTTTGTGAATGCTGTAATATTTTAACCTTAGCAAAATTTTTGTTCTAGGCCAAAAATTTTCTCGGGGTCGTTGGGGAAATATAGTATTTATGCTTACTTACACTTTACTTTCATCACGCATAATACTATTTATCATTATTTACACTTTAATACTATTTATCATCCTTTTTATTTGTTTATATGTTTACATTATACTTTTACTCAATTTTCATGTTGTGACACGTCAATTGTCAAACTGTCAATTACTTTTTAAATGTCTTTCTGGCTTAGTCTATGGTAATTACTCTTTGGTCTAAATAACTTAAATTATTTTTATCAATATGTTTAGCTTTTGTATTATTAAGATTATTACGATTGTTTAGTCTAAATAACTTAATTTTAAATTAGATTTATAATATTCTTTACGCACTCGTGGATATGTCTTGGCCGGATACACTTGTCAGATTAGATGATGGCCACATAGAAGAAAACTGATATTTGAAAAAGGAAGACTACTTAGAAACGAGCTCATGAACAGCTGGAGGCTGCGGGCATTCGAGTCTTGGGACTGAGACATTAAGCATCAGAAAACTGCTTGGTTCTGCTGCGACATCTTTGACTAACCCAGGGGATCCAGCTAAAGATTCCACCTGGGACCTTCTACTTCTAATCTTCGCGAGCTAACCTCGTATAACTTGCTACCCTGACGCCTGATACCCGTTCCTACAGTGCTGAGCTGATTCCATAACGTGAACTATAAAACTCCAGTGAGTGCGCGCGTGTGTGAACTATAAACTTCCGAGAGTGCGTGCTATTTAGTATTTTTATAACTAGCTGTTTTTATAACTTTCTGTATTTTATCTTCCCTAATAAAAATTATTGGACGGTCTGCTTACCCTCTATTTTAAATATGGTAGAGATCGTTACAACCTTTGACTAGTTTTTACAATAAATGCTTTTCGGAAGGCATTTTTCCGGACCAGTTAAAAATAGCAAAAATTATCCCACTCCACAAAAAGGGCTCAAAAACAGACCCAAAAAAATATAGACCTATCTCTTTGCTCCCTATTTTATCCAAAATTTTTGAGAAAATTATTAAGAGTAGGCTTTTAATCCATCTAAATTTAAACAAGGTTTTGCACTTGAGACAATTTGGATACCAAAAAAATGTCGGAACGGGGGACGCTATATATACATTAGTAGAAGATATTATTACAAAATTGAATCGGAAGAAGAGGGTAGCTGGTATTTTCCTTGATTTAAGTTCTGCCTTTGATATAATTGACCACAAATTACTTATTGCAAAATTGGAGCATTATGGTGTGCGAGGCAAAATTTTAGAACTTTTCTCTTCATATTTAAGAAATAGGAAAATGTATGTGGATATAAGTAATATGCAAACTAATGGTAATAGAAATTGCAATAAATCTTGTCTGCAAGATATACTAGGGGGTGTACCCCAAGGATCGATTTTGGGGCCTATTTTGTTTATATTATTTATATTTACTAATGATTTAATTAATTACTTCAATATTTTCTGACACACAGCTGACAGTTTTTGCAGATGACACCAATGCAATAGTTGAAAGTAATGACATACAGGAGCTTTCCGCTAAGGTAAATGCATTGTTGGCAGTTTTTAAATCTTGGTTTGGAAGTAACAAGCTTTTAATTAACGCTGAAAAAACCAATATAATGTTATTTAGTAAAACAGCTCGTAATAAAGACAACATGGCGATCGTTCTTAGTGAAGTTAAAATAGACATAGTTAATGACGTAAAGTTTCTAGGTATATACATTGACAAATACTTAAATTGGAAAAGGGAATTGAAAGCTATTGATTCATATATTTCTTCTGCGTGTTATGCCTTACGCAGTCTTAGGGACGTAATAGGCATAAAACACCTTAAAATGGTATATTATGCTCTTATAGAATCAAGGTTGAGATATAGCGTTCAGTTTTGGGGTAATAGTTTTAAATATAACTGCCAGAGAGCCTTTGTGCTCCAGAAGAGAGCAATACGAACCATGGTACGGATACCGCAAGTAAGAGCTGTCGGCCCCACTTTATAAATTAAAAAATTCTTACTGTGCCCAGCCTCTATGTTTTATAGTTGGTGAATTTTAAAAAATATCTTCATAATTACGAAACAGATGAGGAGAAACAGTTGAAGGAAAGTACGCGCAGGAAGGACTTTAAAAATAAAATAAAACCCCAACTTAATATTGTGCACCATAGTCCACAATATCAAGCGGTGGAGATTTTTAATAGGTTGCCATTGGACTTAAAAAGTGAAATTTACAAAAGCTCATTTAAGTCAAGACTCAGAGCATTCCTATTGGACAATAATGTTTGTATTCGGTAGATGACATATTCAAATTTTGACTGTTTTTTTTTTACATTTTGACTTTTTTTAATTGTTTTGATTTTTTTTTAATTGGACATAATTATTGTCATTTTAACTTTTTACTTTTTGACTTTTTTAATTGTTTTATTTCTGTCGTAGTAGAAGATGACATATTCATATTTTGGTTTTTATTTTTAATTTTATGATTTTTGTTAATTCGTAATTGTTGTTGTTGTTATAGAATTTTCGTTTCATTTTAAATTATTTTTTTATAATAGTATTATTGTCCATAATTAATTAATTGTAATATTTTTAATGTGCATGTTTTTTATGTTTTTATTTATAGATATCTGTATGATTTCAAACACAATGTAAATTGTTACCTGAATAAATTGAATTATGGAATTATGGAATCGGTCGGGAGGATATTTATTATTTTCGAATACGAGTTAAGGCTCCTTCAAACAGGCGCGACACGCGATAAAATCGCGTGCGACACAAAGGCACCATAAGTCGCGTAACGAGCGGTGCCTTTGTGTCGCGCGCGATTCGCTTTTGGCTCCAAAGTTTTCGTTCTAGAGATGCCTACAGAACAAGCCCCGTGGACGTCTGGAGACCTAGTTCACCTAGTTGACAATGAAAAATGAAAAGTGATCGTGGAAGCGGATCCACCGCAAACCACGTCAGACTTAGCGGCAGGCTTCGGTGTGAGTGATAAAACAATTTCAATTCACTTGAACATATTGGAAAAGTGAAAAAGCTCTAAAAATGGGTACCGCTTACCATGAACTGAGTGAAGCGCACCAGAAGCACGCGTCGAGTGCTGCGGTACATTACTCAACCGTCACGTCGCGCGTCGGAATTGTAAAAATCTTTTTGCTTTTATAGTCCAATTCTTGAGATAGGCTATATATAGGCTATTTAACATTACGCTAGGACCTTTTAGTAGCCGAGCGAAAAGAAAAAAGTCACATAAAACGCTAAGCGAAAACGAATTAACAGAGCGGGCAGGCGATGCGATGCGACGGAGTGGGTCGGGGGAACATACATGCGGACAAAGTCGTAGGGAGAAGCTAGTTTAGTGTAAATAGAGCGGGCAGGCGATGTGATGCGACAGAGTAGGTCGGGGGAACATGCACACGGACAAAGTCGTGGGGAGAAGCTAGTTTAGTGTAAATAGAGCGGGCAGGCGATGCGATGATTTTGTAATAAAATAATATTGTGTGCTCTCCCATATTTAAAAAAATTAACAAATAGACAAAACAATTATATTCTTATGCTTAATAAGCATAATATGCACTTTTTAGTTAGTCATTACAGTGACAAGCTTGTATATTTTGACACCAACAGTTTTGTAGAAACTTTAGAGTCGACTAGGGATACTGTGTATCTGCCTGTTAGTTTTAGATTTTAGACACATAATAGCAAGGCTATTTATTATCCTTTTATATAAACTCAGACATAAGTATATTATGTCGAAGTCTTATATTATTAACACCACAACAGTTAGTAATAATACTAATAATAAGGTGGTTTGCCTGAATGAATGTAGCTCAAATGCTATAAATATTTGTACAAATTGTACGAAGGAGGTTCCATTTCCCTCACGCACTATGAGCTCACTGCCTGGTGATGACATTGCAGTCTTGGGTTTAACTCCCGGATAATAATTTAAACTAGTTTGTACGAGTAAGACAACAGAAGGTACCAGTAATAATATTCTTATACCTAACGCCAACAAGGTATCTTCTTGCTCTAAAATACTGTTGCACGCCACAAATAATGCTTGATACATGGCGACATTAGTTACCTCTAGCGCCTTCTAGTATCGGGTAGCGGAACTAGTACCTTGGTACTAGGACATTGACCCTTCAAGGTACTAGTAATTCCGAAAACTATCGACGTCGAGTCAGTCGGGACCGCTATGTACTCGAACATAATATTAGATGTTTATAGAGTAGCTCTGTGGCACTACTATATAAGGCGGGTACGAGCCGCGAGACACATAGTTTCGATTAAGCGATAAGAGCGAGTACATCAAAGCGACATTCGAGTGCGACTTAAGAGTGATCAGTAAGTGCAATTGTGTTTCTTAATTAGTGTGTTTGACTTGTAATTAGCGTTGGTGAGTAAAGTGTCATTTTTTTGGTTATTAAATCGGCAGTTTCAATACTTTCAATTGTCACGAACCCCAAGCTCGTAACAATACGTAAATATCAAAAAGGAGATCAGAATGCCTTGACATTATTTCATCAAAATATTCAAGGCATGTCTTCCAAATTATTGGAAATTGAAATGTTTTTAGAAAAAACAAAGTGTAACATTGTTTGTTGTACTGAACATTGGTTAAAGGATTACGAAATGTTAATAAAATACTGGAAATAGAATTGTTTTTAGAAAATACCAAGTTTGATGTCATTTTTTTAACAGAACATTGGTTAAAAGCCCATCAAGTGATGTCAATTAACTATGAAAATTATTGTGTAGTTAGCCATTTCAGCCGAACACGTATGATACATGGCGGATCATTAATATTAGTTAAAAATTCAATTATATCAAAGGAACGAAAAGACATCGTTGGGCTGTCTGTTGAATACACCATTAAATTGTCCTGTGTTGAGCTCGATAAGCATGTAGTAGTATGTGTATACAGACCTCCAAGTTACTAGAATCTAGCTTTGTTTGATTCTGTAATGGGAGATGTGCTAAAGAAACTTTCTGCTAGTAGTAAGTCAATGTGGCGATTTTAATATTAATTTATTAGAAAATAACTCGAATACTGTCAGATTATTAAGTCTTTTTGGGTCATTTGATTTGTCAAATGTTTTTATTGAACCCACCCGAGTAACAGCTTACTCTGCCACTTGTATAGATAATTATTTTCTGTAACTGTGATTATTTGCACAAACAAATTGTAAATAAGTTGCCATCTGATCATAGTGGACAAACAATAACATTTTGCTCCTACATGCCTTTACAAAATTTTTTAATAAGGTTTAGGCCAATTACATGTAAGAATTTAGAAAAATTTAATAATTCTTTGGCCAGTAAATTATGTGTTCAAAGTTTTAATAATTTATGTGACCCAAATGAGTTCTACGCCGAGTTCTTTTCACTATTAAACACTCAATTTAATGACATTTTCCCACTAAAGACTAAAAGTATTTACACAAAGTTTTTATTTAGTGATTGGGCGACTCCAGTTATTCGTAAAAGCAGGGAAAACCTTTTTGAACTTTATGGCCTGAAGCAGCATATGAATAGCACAAGCTTTCATCAGTATGTTGCAATATATTCTAAGACTTTCAAAAGTGTATGCAAAACAGCAAAAGCTCTTTATATTAGCAATTAAATAAAATCAGCCGATGATAAAATAAAAACTACCTGGCAAATAATAAACAATGAAACAGGTAGGAAGAAACAGCGTAATACTGAATTTAATTTAGAGACTGCTCGTGGCCCCATCAATTCAGATATAGATATTGCTCAGGAATTTGAATTTTTTTTTTGCTAATATTCCCATTAAAACAACTGAAGCTTTAAATTCCTCACCCGCGCTTTCTGCTGACTTACTTAGAAAGAATGTTGAGGCATGCCCTTCAGGGTTTCAACATACAAACCCCCAGGCTGTTATAAAAGCTTTTAAAGATCTTAAAATTAAATCAACAGAAGATCTCTGGGGAATGTCTGTAAAAGTTTGTAGATCTATCATCGAAACGATTGCGCCCTATTTAGCTTTCATATTTAACATCAGTGTAGACCAAGGAGTCTTTCCAGATCTCATGAAACACAGTAAAGTAGTTCCTTTGTTCAAATCCGGTGATAGTAAAGACCCCAACAATTTTAGGCCTGTCTCAATTCTGCCGGTTCTCAGTAAAGTGTTTGAAAAGTTGATGCTCAATCAAACGTTACGCCATTTTAAATAAAAATTCCATCTTTCATGAACACCAGTACGGTTTCAACAAAGGGCGTTGTACCACTGACGCCGGTGTCAATCTAATAAAGAACATTTTTAACGCCTGGGAAGAAGCACAAGATGCCATTGGAATCTTTTGCGACCTCTTTAAGGCGTTCGATTGCGTAAACCATGAGACACTTCTGCTGAAACTTGAGCATTATGGGATTAGGAATTTAGCTCTTGATTTACTAAAGTCATACCTAAAAGATAGAAAGCTTAAAGTTCAAGTAAACGGCGTAAACTCATTAGGGTCTGAAATAGCAATGGGCGTTCCTCAAGGTTCGATATTGGGTCCATTGCTCTTTTTAGTTTACATTAATGATTTACCCCAATTACTTCAAAATCAACCGAAGATGGTGTTATTTGCAGATGACACCTCATTGATCTTTAAGATAGACAGACGGGCACAAAATCTTGACGACGTGAATAACTCTATTCTTCAGGTCCAAGATTGGTTTACGGTAAATAATTTGGTACTAAATGAAAAGAAAACCAAATGCATTAGATTTAAATTACCTAATGTTAGAAGTGGTGAATGTCAAAAGTGCCTTTTGTGTGCCTATTTGAAATAAATGCTTTGACTTTGACTTTGCAAGAGTTCAACTTTACTGTCGATTATAAGCCGGGGACCTCAATGGCCCACGTAGACGCGTTGAGTCGGAATTAGGGCTTTCAATACCGGTATTCCGGGATCCCGTAATACCGTGATCACGGATTTTATTTTGGCCTTTTACAATACCGGTATTGACGCCCCAATACCGTGATTACGGTATTACAAACATTAGATCTGAAAATTATGTGATCTTATTCTCACACTTGTTTTCTTCAGCGCAAGCATCCCGCTTTTATCTTAAGCTCACCCTCCCGCACCCCGCCTGAGACAATGCCCGAAATCGAGCTGTATTTATGTGTCGTTTTTGTTATTGTCACTATTGTCAGTCAGTTTCGCAAAGGCGACGGGATAACGCGTCTATAATAACTTTTAATTTTTTTTACTGTTTTTCAGAAATTGTTATTAAGAGGGTTGATCCGTTAGAGCCACGCTGGAGTCAAAATTGATGATTTCCGACGGACAATAAAACCATAATCTGTTTAATTTATAGATAAGATATTGACGTCATATTAATGGGAATTTCATAATCTAGTGCATGGCTGAAAAACATTTTCATTTATTCGTACAGTTTTCTCATTAGAACAGTTTTTATGCATGCCTTTTTTTAAACTAGCGATCGACGGTCTACGCAAATGCAAGGTATTAGTAAAACCATATACGACAAACTTATAACAACGTTGCTTTATAAATAATAATAGCATTTATTAGTGCATGGCTGAAAAAAAAAAACGATTACTGTAAGTTTTCATTCAAGAAAAGTATATTCAAAAGTGTCAATTTTAGCCACTTTTCGATATTTTAAACGCGTTAGTTTAGGATGAAATCTGAAATATTTATATGTTATTTTAGGCCTAGTAAACGAAGACATTTACGTTCTAAAACATGGTACAAATATTTTTTTAATAACTTATTTTTTTATTTTACTATGAATTATTTAGTGATGCTATATAATCGGCGCGGAATCACGCCAGCGCTCAGTGCCGGCTGAGGCCTTTCAGAGGTAGGACCTGTGTCGCTCCCGTAGCCGCGAGTCGCGTAAAATATTATCGTACTTTCGCGAGTTTTTGGCGCGTCTAGGACATGTTGATACTTTTTATTATAATATATTTTTATTATATTACAAAACTTTGGTGAGTACATATTTTAATGTAATGGTGTTCTATTAACTTAAGAAAAATTAAATTAGACTTCTTTATGTATGTTTTCATTTTACTTTTTTTTTCAGATATGGCTAACAAAAGGCGCTATATGGGAACAAAAAAAAAACGAAAATTTGGCTAAGGCTAATGAAGCTAAAAGGTATGTTACCGAGGTTCTCTACTTATAAAAAATATATTTTTATTAGGTGTAATAAGAAACAATATACTTACTACTTTTTGAAGTATTTTTTTTTATTACTTTTTGTTTGGATATTTTTATGAAACACAGTAGTAATAAGATAAAGTTAATATCCAATTCGTTGTTATAGGCAGAAAAGAGAAGTTCAAATACTTCAAAACCAGGACTTAAATAAAAATGCTGTTGTAAGTTTTATTTTTTTACTTTATATTTTACTAGCTGCGGCAGACACGTGTTTCCTTGGTTTTGATTGAGCAGTTGTTAAACCAAAACTAAATAAGACCTTTCTTCATTATTTATTTATCTCAAGCCGACAATCGATCGCCTGTCATGGTGCTTACTTTTTGTGTCACTATATTATACCCTACATATTATTTTCAGAATCAAGAAAATGAAAAAGACAGTGAAAAAACACTGGAAATTCTGGAAAACTTGCAGGCATTAGAAACGGCTCCAATTCAAGATCCTGACGCAGGGAATCTTGTAAGAATTACTTGGTCATTTGTATACATATTTTAGCACAAAAAAAACATTGTTACTCGTAGTTATGTGCTATCTTAAGCCGACAATCGATCGCCTGTCATGGTGCTTACGGTTTGTGTCACTATATTATACTCTACATATTATTTTCAGACTCAAGAAAATGAAAAAGACAGTGATAAAACACTGGAAATTCAGGAAAACTTGCAGGCATTAGAAACGGCTTCAATTCAAGATCCTGACGCAGGGAATCTTGTAAGAATGACTTGGTCTTTATAAACATATTTTAGGACAAATAAAACAAGAACCTTCAAGAACAAGTGCGTATTTACAGTATACTTTCATAAGTTCAGATACATGTTGTACATTGTTTCTTATAATATTAGACTTAAAAATATATTTCCAAATTTTATGTTATAGGTAAATAATAGACAAGAAGTTGAAAGGGATACTGTACTTCAGGCAGAGAGTGCACTTTGGCTAGAGCTACGACGTTGTTTATTGACAGCCTCTTCATTCTGTAAAGTGTGCAAACGGCGATCGACTATTAGCCCAGCCCCTTTGGTTAAACAATTTCTTTACTCATATTCCTTGGACCATGTCCCTAGTATTCAACATGGGAAAGTAAACGAAAAAGTGGCCATAGAACAGTTGCAGGTACAAGTTTAGATTTTTCTAACAAACTATTTATTTTTGTATTCTTAAATTCTATTAAAAAGAAGTAATTAGAGTATTGAGTTTCAAATTATTATGATTACAGGTGCTTCGCCGGATGGACTAATCGACGATGATGGCATCACCGAAATTAAATGTCCTACTTCGGCATTTGGATTAGAGGCAGAATTTGCTATTAGCCAAAAAAAAATTAAATTCTGGAAAATAGATGGATCTGTGAATCGACGCCATGACTGGTTTTATCAGATACAGGGGCAGCTGCATATAACTAACAGAAATTACTGTCTGTTTGCTGTGTGGACAGGCAAAGATTTTAAATTGAAGACTGAAAACATAATCAGGGACGATAAATTTTGGAGCGAAAATATGGAACATCGGCTAGTCAGCTTTTACAATAAATGCCTGTTACCCGAAATTGTTGATCCCCGAAAAGCTAGGTCCATGAAACTTAGAGACAACAAATATTAAGATTTTATTTTACACGAAATTGTTTTTATTTACTTTAACCTAACTAATAATAATTTAATTGCTCATTTATTACAATAAACAAAAACCTGAATCCCCGCTTACGGAAAACGAAAACATTCCCTACTGACTAAAAACTGGCTAAGTATCAAGATGATTCTAAGCGGTGTATGATACGCGCTCCAACACAGACGGCTGTGTGTGCGTTTAACTGTATAGCTGTGTGAGTAAATTTACCTAAACGCGAGGCGCGCCGCTCTGGAGTAACGCTCTTAACGCTTGATTTATTTTGTTACTTGTTTAGTTTTAGATTTTGATTGTTTTTTTATTACATAATTATTAATAATGTTACTAAAATGATTACTAGCTACTTAGCTAGTTAAGCTATACTTAACTTACTTGCATTTCTACAAATAATGATACCTATGTTGAATCTTGATTTATTTTCTTACTTGTTTAGTTTTAGATTTTTTGATTGTTTTTTTTATAACTTAATTATTAAGAATGTTACTAAAGTGATTACCAAATGATTGCTACTAGCTAGTTAAGGTATACTTTACTTACTTACATTTCTACAAATAATGATACCTATATTGATTTTTACATGAGACATGATGACATTTAGGTAATAATAAGAAATATTTTTTTTTAAATTGTGCAAACAAAGTCTATGTGAAATGCCTTCCTGCAAAAAGAGTAGATTCAGTTTAAGTTTTCATTATGTTCCTAATTCCTAGTCCTACCTAAATAATCAACCAATACCAAATTATTATAAAAGAATTAAGAAAGCTATGTATAACGTATTTATTTTAGTATTTTCAATAAAATAATACGAACAATACTGATTTGAAAATACAAAAAGGCGTATTTTATTGGTTTTATTAATGTCATAATTGAACTTGCGTTCAATACCGGACAACCGGTATTGATACCGGGATCACGGTATTGACTTTTCCAATACCGGTATTGATACCGGTATTGAAAAAATCCGGTATTTGAAAGCACTCGGAATCCACCACCTACCAACATTCAAGCTGATAGTGACGGTGCTTACTGTTTTGTGATGGTAGTCGGTGAATCGGAAGAGGGTTTAAGTGGTTTTTAAGTTTTTTTCGTAACAAAAGTTATACTCAACATTCTTTCTTTGACAATTGAGTTTAGTTCCGAAGTTTGCTCCATAGTGATTTTGGCGCTAGTGTCGTGGCGATAAGTGCATAGTAACAATTGGCGAGCGATCACCGCAAGATTTTTAGATAATACCGATTTATTTAGCGTTTAGCGATTGATCGCGCAGTGACTGCGCGATATTTGCTGATTGCTTTTTTTTATGTAATAAGCCTGCGGATTGGTTGGGTACCGTTCAGTTGGCAGATTCAGAGATCCAAAGAAAAAAATCGGTTCTAAATGACCCTAAAGCAGATGATGTCATTGAGATTAAAAATAACATATTGTACGCAATAGTAAATTATATAGGAAAACTGACGGTGATAGATGGGTAGTCCCTAAGGGTGTACGCTGGCAAATTCTCAAACAGTGCCATGATGATTTGGGCCACTTTGGATTTGATAAGACTTTGAGTAAAGTTAGAGAAACTAATTGGTTCGCTGAAATAAGACGCTTTGTAAAAAAGTATGTAGACTCATGCCTTGAATGTTCTTACTCAAAGTCTTCATCAAATAAAAGGCCACCATTGCATCATATACCAAAAGATGAGAAACCATTTGTCACAGTTCACATTGATCATGTTGGCCCTTTTGTCAAAAGTTCAAAGGGAAACACATTTACTAGTCATTATAGATGCGTACACGAAGTTTATCGTCCTAAAACCGATTCGAAGTACTAAGTCTTCAATAGTTGTCGAGAAAATGCAAGATTATTTTAGTATATTTCGCTCCCCCCACCGAATAATATGGTAATCGACAAATCAAAATTTTACAGGAAAAATAAAAAACTGTTTTATGCGTATATCTCGGCACTGGTAGATCGTAAGGTAGACATTTAAACGTCAAAACAAAGCTAATTTTTTTACAATCTAATTTATATTATGATTTTTTTGTAATACTTTTATAAAATAAAGTTATTCACAAAAATAATGTTACTGAAATTAAATGGCAAAAGTATAGTATGCAACGCATCATTACCATATTATTCGCGTGTAAACGCAACAATATCGTAGTCAATATTAATGCATTATAGTATTATTCGTTGTAATACAGTGTCAAAAAACCTAACGGCAATATGATATTACGATATTATTCGTGTGAAATCCAAGCGATAGTGTATAATGTAATATTACATTACAGTAATATTCGTCGATGTGTGGTGTCAAAAGATTAACAGTAATATAATGTTGCAAATACATGTTTTATTAAATAATCCAGTACTTATTATTTGATTTTGCAGAAAAATAACAATAATAGACGAAGTTGATATTAATACTGGATAATTTATAATAGCGTTTTATTAAAATTTATGAAATAAAACAAAGGTTTTATTATTTATCATAATCAGTCCTTTTATTTATTAACTAGCTGTGCCCGCGACTTCGTCAGCGTGGAATAGTGACTTTTCGGGCAGCATATATTTTGAATTACATATACCGTCGTTTGGGTAGCTAAAAATTTACTTTACAGTAATGCTTCTCTGTATACGATATTTGACGTATGGCCATCGGGGATGAAAGCATACAGGCTCCTAGGATTGCTAACCCGTGACAGAGCCACATACAACTGAGCGTGCGAGAAACAGCTGATAATTAGATCTACACCTACAACTTTCAGCGTCTGACCTTGGGCTTTATTAATTGTCATCGCAAAACATAGACTGACTGGAAACTGGACTCGTTTAAAACTAAATGGAAAATTGTTTGGAATGAGAGGAATCCGAGGAATGAAAACACTTTTACCTTTTCCACACCGTGTTAAAATCTCTGCTTCTATCAGATTTCTTTGTAAATTGGTCACTTTTAACCTGGTGCCATTGCTAAGTTTTGGGGGGCTTAAATTTCTAAGAAGCATTATCGGTACGCCTACTTTTAATTTTAATTTATGTGCTGGTAGTCCAGGAGCATTGAGGGATTCTAAAAATTCTACTGGGTAGCTTGTAGATTTTCCTTCTTCCATGACTCTGTTAATGGAGATATACTCAACATAATCCCCCGGAACATAGCTCAAAATTTCAGCGTTTATTGTTGCTGCTTGGTCGTTTCGTGGCGTCAAAATAGCTCTTTCGCAAAGCCAGAAATTTTCGCAAGTTGGTATTTGCGTTGCGTTTCCATACACAGATGATATGAGGTCTCGCATTGATGAAACTATGTTGCATAGGTTTTCATTAAGAACAACTTTTCCTTGTTCCTGCGGTAACACACCGTTACCAATCTCAAGTAGCAAATCTGAAAATTCTTGAGCATTTTCGTTGCCTC
Organism: Luperina nickerlii; assembly: GCA_963855955.1. NCBI lineage: Eukaryota > Metazoa > Arthropoda > Insecta > Lepidoptera > Noctuidae > Luperina > Luperina nickerlii. Next base: position 325,024 of record OY979690.1, read on the forward strand.
TAATTTGCGCACGCATATTTAATGTCAAATGCAAAGGTATAATGTAATGCCACAGTCGAGAACTCTTTAGGCAGGCTCTAACTTCAACAGCCCTTGTTCCACGTGGTATTACAGGGAGAGTCTGACGAAAATCGCCACAAAAAAGCATAGTAATGCCATCCATGGGTTGATCATTTTGGTTGACATCACGCAACGTTCTGTCTACTGCTTCTACTGCTTTTCGATTGGCCATTGTGGACTCATCCCATATAATAAGGCTACAATCACGAAGAACCTTAGCTTTATCGCTGTTTCTTGAAATATTACAAACAGGGCTTTCTGTGCGGTCTAAATCGATCGGAATTTTGAACATTGTATGAGCAGTTTTCCCACCTGGCAACAATGTGGCTGCTATGCCTGATGAAGCGACAGCAAGCGCGATTTTACCTTGGCTTCGTACCTTCGCCAAAATAACTTTCGTAAGAAATGTTTTACCCGTTCCACCGGGTGCATCTACAAATAGCATTTCTTCCAAAGTACTATCAACGCTCACCAGATCAAATATCAAACGCTGTTCATCAGTTAGCCTCGAGAGTGCGCGTCCATGTACGTACTCTGATAGTATACCTTAAAAATGTCCGCCGTGATTCTTTAAATTGACATAACTTTTTTATTTATGAACCGATTGACATGAAATAAACACTAAATGTTAAGTGAAGCTTACTACAATATATTAGTGAAAACGGCATCTAAATCGAATAAGCCGTTTCTATTATATTGTAAACAAAAATAATACACAAATATAATTGTTTTATACTTTACGTGGAAAAAGGCATGCATTTCTTACGCGAATATAATGGTAATCGTCGCTTACCGAAAAAGTTAACGATTGCATGATCTGTAATAACATGTTATGGTATTATTCGTGCAAAAAGTGTGTTTAGATTTTAAGGGAATAATGTTGTTATGTTCATTACGGTACCATTGAAATTATTGTACTTTTATAAATATACATAGAAAAAATACAAAAAAAATTACAAGATTGTAATTAATGCTTTAGACACCGAATATGCAATAAAACGAAAACTGTCGTAGTACCACATTACCATGTTATTCGGTGGGGGGAGCGATTTGTGCTACCAAAAAGAATTATATCTGACCGTGGCTCTTGTTTTACAAGTAATAAATTTACCGGTTTTCTGGAAAAGCTAGGCATCAGGCACATCTTAAACACGGTAGCAACCCCACGCGCCAACGGTCAAGTCGAACGGTACAACCGTACCTTACTAGAAGCGCTGACCGCTAAGTGCGTGGGTTTGGACGAAAGAAAATGGGATGTTAAGGTACCCGAAATTCAGTTGGGCCTGAATAACACATTTAATAAAGGCATAGGTAAAACACCAGCTCAAGTTCTTTTTGGTACCAGCCTAACCGGAATGACAGAAGGTAGGGTTAAAGCTTCTATTGATAGTAGTGAACCGTATTCAGAAGACAAAATTAAAGAAATACGAGAAAAAGCTAATGAATATATTACCGCTTATCAAGAGAAGCAGAAAACATATTATGACAAAAAATCTACTAAACCCGTTGATTTTTACGTTGGTGATTTGGTCAGTGTTGAGCGTGAAATTGGTGCTACAGGGCAGAGTAAAAAGCTAATCCCGAAATATCGTGGTCCATACAAAGTAGTTGACGTTTTAGGTAATGACAGGTATCGCATTGAAGATACTCCGATCACTCGAAAGGGAAATCGGAAATATTCCGCGGTTATTGCCGTAGACAAAATGAAAGCGTGGGCCCACTATAACAGAATGGATTCTAGCATTTCTAGCTCATCCTCGGCTAATGAAGAGGGTGATTTAATTGATTAAATAAAACTCTAATAGTACATTATAAGTGCGGTAAGTTGAAAATTACAGCCGAGGCGACATTGCTTGCCCGAGCCGTAGGCGAGGGCTAAAAGAAAGCAGAGGCTGTAATTTTCAAAGCGCACGTATGTGTTACGACGTTTTATAACATATTTGCGAGGAAATAAATAAAACTCGGACTGAACTTGCATATTTGCTTGTTTTCCATATGATGAAATTTTGATACGCTTGTAAGTATCTATCGGTCGATTTTTCGGGCGAGGCTTAGAGTAGCCTTTTACGCTGCCTCTGAGACTTCTGGCGGTGTGGAATTAATAAATTCATCATTACTTGACAACATTTTCAAATAAAAAAAAAAACAGCGAAAAGAAAAAGCGCGCGGAATAATCTTTACTTCTTAACAAATAAGCGATGCGCGCGCGTTCGCGCTTTTTTTTCAGGCATAGGCACAAAACAGCCAGTATTAGATATTAATAAAGTAAATTAATATTTTTGTTTTTGTTACAGATATTAAGGCTGGCCGCACACGCACGGTTTCCTGATTCGGTTTCCGGATCAGGAATTCAGATTCGGAATTCCGTGAGATTAGCGCAGACGTTCGGTTTTTTGTATAAGGAATTTTATACGACCAGTGCCTTCAGAGTCACAGTCGTGAAAGCTCGTCATCATGGACGACGACGAATTGATTGCTATTGCACTTTTACTGATGCTTCATAAGAAGAAGAGGAATCGTCGTTACTGGGTACATCCGTTGAATACTCAAAGATTAACAGAAAGTCAAATTCTACATCAAAAGAGCAAAAATGCGTTAATTATCAAAAACTTCCTTACAAATCTGCTCCCAAGCCAACTCCTTTATGTCTCTATTGTGGTAGTCCACATTGTTAACATCCCATATACATGGAAATTTTTCTACGGACATTATTAAATTTTCGACCTCACACATTTTCTAACGTAAATAAAACTAGCACGAGCACGATACACGTCCACTTGCAACAACTGCAACGCTAGCGCGAGTCTGAATCGAATTTTCCGTTCGTGTGCGGCGGCTGAGCCAAAATGTACGAGATCGCTGCGTTCGGAATGACGTCATTAGGTTTTTTTCCGTTCTAACAACCCGAACGCACGGGGAAAATTTCGAAACGGATATTAGGTTTTTTTCCGTCCGGAAAAAATATTACGTGTGCGCGTGTTTGAACATTTTGTATGAAAGAAGAGCATTCAGGTTTCCGAATCTGAATTCCTGATCCGGAAACCTAATCAGGAAACCTTGCGTGTGCGGCCAGCCTTATGGTTGTAATTTATTGTCAAAATTAATTAAATTAAAGAATTAAATGTTTATTTATTACATTTTATCTCCCAAAGTTAATTTTATTCATAAAATGTTGACTACTTTTCTGAAATAAAAACTCTTTGCTAAGATTTAAAAAATTACCGTTCGTTTCGACGGAGCATCTTGATAAACCGTGCGATTTACATTACATTACCGCACTAGTGCGTAATGGGATACATTACGATATTGAAATTGGTGAAATAACCCTTTAATTCGCAGCGTCGTACCCGAACGACATAGTAAAGAAAAAAATATTGCTGGTTTTCTGCTAGAATAGTTTTAGTTTTATTGACATTAATTATAAGCAAAAACATAACGCTACCTAAAAAAATATATCTGTCAAGTTGCACAAAAGCATTCAGTGTCATTTTGGTTTGGCAAGATGGTGGTGAGAACACCGGTCATGCACGGACGCAAGGTAAATAATAATTGATTTTTAGCATTTTAATCTAGTTTATGGGAATTATGCATCAAAAATGTCTTTGCAAAAAACGCTTTTATTTATTTATGTAAAAACCTGCTCATTTCATCCACAAAAATTCAATTTATGAGCTTTTGAAATGGTATGTTGTTGTTGACCAACACTGCGCAATTCTCAGAAAAGTACCTAACAATCCCTATGTCGTTCAAGAACGACACTGCACTTTTATCAGTGAAGTACTGCTTGAATTTAAATTCGTGTTTACACTTTTACTAACTATGATATTATAACATTTTTGGGCTGCTTGCAATTACTAACGCTATGGGTGAAAGCATCTAGGGTTCCGTAGTGGAAAAAAATCTTTTTTATTTTTTTTAAAGGGTTTTATTTTGTTATTTATTTTGCAAATAACAATTTTCTTCTGCTTTGTTTGTGGTTTTGCATGTTTTTTGTTTTTGATTGCTTCAGATTAAGCCAAAATGGCAGCGAACCCATACCATTATGGCACTTGTGCCACCCGAAAACGCACTTTCGGATGATAGCAGTTGTAGTGCTACCGAAGACGAAGTAATCATCCAAAATTACCAACATGAAGATATTAGATGATGATATTACATAATGCAGTTCCGAACTAAAATCATATCCCTCTTCTCTAAATGACTTAGATATTGATATTGAAGACTCGGCTAAGTTCAACTCCAAATTATCGGACGAAGAGACGATTCCATTGTCACCCGTCATCCATGAAATGTTGGGATACTGGTCGACCGCAAGAACAACTTCCATTCACGCTTAATTCAGTATCCTCTATATTATCACCTTTGGCAAGCTCGCCAGCAGCAACAACCCGGTCCAAGAGAAAGGCACTTATAGAACCCAGGCTTCAAACTAAAAGAGTGAAGAAGTTTGTTCGAAAACCCATGAACTTCAAATTCGAAAAAAGCAAATTTCAACACACAGCAATAGTAGATTTCCCGCAATATAACCCTCCTTTTGATGCAGATCTGAAAACTCCGATTGATTATTTCCAGCAATTTTTCTCTGACGATATAACACATCTTATAACTGAAAACACGAATCTTTATTCGGTACAAAATAATACTTCGAAAAGTGTAAACGCTGAAGTACACTTTTCGAAGTATTATTTTGTACCGAATAAAGATTCGTGTTTTCAGTTATAAGATGTATTATATCGTCAGAGAAAAATTGCTGGAAATAATCAATCGGAGTTTTCAGATCTGCATCAAAAGGAGGGTTATATTGCGGGAAATCTACTATTGCTGTGTGTTGAAATTTGCTTTTTTCGAATTTGAAGTTCATGGGTTTTCGAACAAACTTCTTCACTCTTTTAGTTTGAAGCCTGGGTTCTATAAGTGCCTTTCTCTTGGACCGGGTTGTTGCTGCTGGCGAGCTTGCCAAAGGTGATAATATAGAGGATACTGAATTCAGCGTGAATGGAAGTTGTTCTTGCGGTCGACCAGTATCCCAACATTTCATGGATGACGGGTGACAATGGAATCGTCTCTTCGTCCGATAATTTGGAGTTGAACTTAGCCGAGTCTTCAATATCAATATCTAAGTCATTTAGAGAAGAGGGATATGATTTTAGTTCGGAACTGCATTATGTAATATCATCATCTAATATCTTCATGTTGGTAATTTGAAGATGACCTAAAAGATTTTATCGGCATAACTCTTGATGGGTGTGGTCCAAATGCCTGCTTACCGTGACTATTGGAGCAATAAATTGAGGTTTCCGGAAATCGCTGATGTTATGTCGCTGCTAGAAAAGAGAAACTGCTATTACCATTATCACGTCAACGTCTAGAACTAGACGTAAGCCGTTAGACGATGGTAAGAGCAGTATTGCCCTCATTTTGTCCTCTTTTTGCTCAATGCCGATGAAAATTAGATAATAATTACAAAGTATTTGTGTAATTTTTCTAATAAACATTTTTTTTATTACAATTTGTTTTTATTTTGGTAGTTATTCTAATTTTCTATTCAAAGCGCAATGTTGATAGTCTACAACATATATATTAGCTTTTACTTTCTACAGTGTTTCGCAATGTCGTACCTGAACAACATATGTTTTCTCGAAAAGTATATAATATAGATTTTTTTAAACATTTTTCCAGAGCCATTGTGACCATAACTAAACCCCTCAAAAAGAAAAAAATACGAAATTGAGAAGAAAAATCTCTTGCGAACTAAAGGGATAAGAGACCCTTTACGAGCAAATATGTTATAAATGTCATTTATAGGGTTGTGAGACTGAAATTAATATGGCGTCCGCGGTAGAGGTACGCAATGCTAAACTCGACCTTCGAGTAAATGTGTCTCGGTGGTTTCAAGGTAGTAGCGACTTGTACCGCCCTAGTGGTTTCAAGGTAGTAGCGACTTGTACCACTAGTAGACTAAAATTTGGTGATTTCAAGGTAGTAGCGATTTGTATCACCAGTAGACTAAAATGGGGTGGTTTCAAGGTAGTAGCGACTTGTACCACCTTAGTGGTTTCAAGGTAGTAGCGACTTGTATCACTAGTATATTTTGTGAAATTACAGTTGTAATATTATTTATAACATATTTGCTCGTAAAGGGTCTCTTATTTCACCAATTTCAATATCGTAATGTATCTCATTACGCACTTGTGCGGTAATGTAAAGTAAATCGCACGGTTTATCAAGATGCTCCGTCAAAACGAACGGTACTGTTTTAAATCTTAGCAAAGAGTTTTTATTTCAGAAAAGTAGTCAACATTTTATGAATAAAATTAACTTTGGGAGATAAAATATAATAAATAAACATTTAATTCTTTAATTTAATTAATTTTGACAATAAATTACAACCATTAATATCTGTAACAAAAACAAAAATATTTATTTACTTTATTAATAATACTGGCTGTTCTGTGCCTATGCCTGAAAAAAAAGCGCGAACGCGCGTGCAACACTTATTTGTTAGGAAGTAAAAATTATTCCGCGCGCTTTTTCTTTTCGCTGTACTTTTTTTTTTATTTGAAAATGTCGTCAAGTAATGATGAACCCACCAAAAACATAAATGTAAAAAAGGAGAGCCAAGTTCAATACAAAATTTATGCTTGGCTGTGGGCTTCGTCGCAAAAAGAATGGAGATCTAAATGAGTGCCAAGTTTTGTGCAAAATCGAAATATGTATTTATAGGAACAAAATAACATTATGAACAAGTATTAAACTCTATTTCTTTGCTTTATTGGATACCTATAACAATTGCTGTTATTTAAAAATGTGAGATCTTAAAGTAGGTTAGATTTAACTTGGCCAGTTTTCATTACACCAGTCATTTTATAACGTTATTCAACATTTTAATTCTGATAAAAACTGGCCAAGTCAAATCTAACCTACTTTATCTCACATTTTTAAATAACAGCAATTGTTATAGGTATCCAATAAAGCAAAGAAATAGAGTTTAATACTTGTTCATAATGTTATTTTGTTCCTATAAATACATATTTCGATTTTGCATAAAACTTGGCACTCATTTAGATCTCCATTCTTTTTGCGACGAAGCCCACAGCCAAGCATAAATTTTGTATTGAACTTGGCTCTCCTTTTTTACATTTATGTTTTTGGTGGGATATCATTACTTTTTGTAAAGAAAACTAGGGAAAACTTGCTACTTACTTTAAAGTGTTTTTTAAAGAAAGAAATACTATTTTATACTAGTTTAACATTTCTGTGTCTTCCTATTTTAATTATAATTATGTGAATCTTACTCCTACGGTCCTACCTAATAAACAAATGACAAATTCAGCTAAAAGATCTACAAACAAATGAAGTTTTGAAAGAAACAATTTACCTAAGTAATATTAAATAACTCACAAATGCCGTTAAAGTACAATACTAAAAAGGAATAATTTATATCTGGACTATTCCAGCTATAACTCAAATAAATTTTGTCGCCGAGTCGTAGGCCTTCTTGTAATCTATCCAACACGTGGACAGATCCTTGCGGGATCGCCGAACCTGTTAGCTAATGGCCATGTCTATGAGGAGTAGCTCCTTAATACCGCGGTACCCATTCCTACATCCATTTTGAGAGGCAGACATAATCGAGTTATTCTCACGTTCTTCTTCTTATTATTATTATTATAAAGTATTTATTTATTCATTGAATCTCATATATGTACTTCACTTTTATACTGTTACTGGTTTAGGCACGAAGAACGATTGTGGTTATAGTATGACAATCATTTAATTCATCGTTGAGAAAGAAGCAGGATGTACATAAATGTAATAAAACAATAAATAACTAAATCGGTATTCGTAAGCGGTGCCTATGTTTATGTTTTGCTCGGGAGCGCTTTTATGTATATTTACTTCTGTTCTGTGTATATGGTGCCGCGCGCCGCCGACGACATACCGTTGGCCGGTTGTTTATCGCATATTACAAGTTTTTTGTACGGGGACACCACTTATTTTTCGACATTTTTATTTTTTGACTTTTTTTATTTTTTGATTTTTTCCTACGCTTACACACAATTACCGAGCTGGATACCAAATTTCATCCTTCTAGGTCATCTGGAAGTAGGTTAGATTTAGGTACTATATGTCAGTCAGTCAGTGAGTACTAAAATTCGCGACTTTTTGACCTTCATATCTTTATAACCGTTTGAGCTAGCTTCATGAAATTTGGGCTTCTACATGTCCTTATGGATATAATTAAACACACTTAGTTTTATGTGTTTACGTTAAAGAGGTTTTGAGTTATAGAAGGGTCAAAAGTGGCACCAAGTGGTTCGTGTAATATTACACTCGGCGCTGGCTAGCCAGTTCCTTTGCTTGAACTTGGCTTGACACGCTGCCGCGTGTCTAGATTTATTAATTCCACACTGCCAGAAGTCTCAGAGGCAGCGTAAAAGGCTACTAAGCCTCTTGCCTGAGAAATCGTCCGATAGATACTTACAAGCGTATCAAAATTTCATCATATGGAAAACAAGCAAATATGCAAATTCAGTCCGAGTTTTATTTATTTCCTCGCAAATATGTTATAAAACGTCGTATGACATACGTGCGCTTTGATAATTACAGCCTCTGCTTTCTTTTAGCCCTCGCCTACGGCTCGGGCAAGCAATATCGCCTCGGCTGTAATTTTCAACTTACCGCACTTATATCATAATGTACTATTACAGTTGATTAAAATACTCCATTATGCTTCTATAGTTAGTTAAAATTGGTATGTGCAATTGATTTGGATATTAATAATTGTATACAATTGTGTTTAAAAACCATTCGCATACCTACGTGCGCGAAGACGCGTAGGTTACGTGGATGGCCGAATGTTAGAGTTGGGTGCAAGAAGTTGTATCATTAGTTAATAAATTATTCTGTATGAGTAATCACAGTTGTAATAGACATGATTGATTAAGATATCCATTTTAATGCTTCAATGATTGCATTTGTAACTGTAATAGTTGATGTTGATTGTTGTACATAAGGTTACTCGTATACACACATACGCGAGGACGCGTAAGTTATGCGGATGGCCGAATGTTAGAATTGTAAGAATTTAGTTATAAATAAGTCATGATATTAGTTAATGTATGTATTTTCTGTTAACAGTTCATGACTGTTATCTTCTACCACGAGATGGCGTTACTTGTGATTTGTTTACGTTTTATAATATAGGTACCTACATTAATAGTTATAGGTACTTTAATTATTGCTTGTAATTTTATGTAGCTAATGTTAAATTGAATTTTTAAAATGAATGTAGAATTGTTTGAATATTTCAAACTAAGTTATACTGTTTTACCGACCGAGTTAGCGCGCCACATCGAATCCCCACTTTTGTCGGTTGGCGGGGTGGCGCGTTAGCTCGGGAGGCAGTCGGTTGTTAACCGTGTGGCAAGGTCAGAAAAATAAAAGTAGTAATCAGTGTGTCATGATTTTGGTATATTTTTGTCTTATTTTTATTATAATAAAGTGGCAACACCGGTAACGACTGTGTATCTCGTCATATTAGCTAGAGAAGGGGTAATGTAGTGGGGTAGAGAGACTTGGCTTGGGTAAACTTTAGAATCGGTGCGCGCTTTTTTTTAGCTAACCTGTGGGGTAAAGACTACTAGTCGAACCTATGTCCGATATCTAATAAGTGCGTATTTTTAATTATTGTATATTGTTTGTGTAGTACGTACGTGCAGTAGTTATAAGAAATATACACAAGTGTTGATTGGAGTTAAAGTGGTTTTATTATATTTCACAAGTGGGATACACCAAAAAGGTATGTAAAACTTTTAATGTGAATTTCTTGACAATAATTTGAAAAATAAAAACCGTTACACGCTCACCTTTGAAGAATTTACTATGAGGCATTTAATTATTAGAAATTGTTTTTGCTATGATTAAATATCTATCATAAATTGTGAATTAGCAACATTTGTACATGTTTTATTTGAGATTATTACATGCATACTGAGGTAATTGTCAGTCATTTATTATTCCTGCTTTAGTAATTGCCATGATAATAATTCTGCTTAATGGATAATTACCCAGTGAACTAAGTTTGTTCACAGGGTCTTAAATAGACATGCTGTGTGACTTTGCTAGATTTTTTTTATTTTTGTTTGAGTTGATGATGTTTCCCACTGGATACTAAGCGAGTCACTGGTTGTTGGATAATGTTAGGGGGCGTACTTAGTGACTTCACTGGATATTTGGATGGGTATGGTTCCCACTGGTTTTTGAGTGAGTCACTGGTCGTCGGATTATGTTAGGGGGCGTACTAGTGACTTCACTGGATTTTTGGGTGGGTATGGTTCCCACTGGTTTTTGAGTGAGTCACTGGTCGTCGGATTATGTTAGGGGGCGTACTAGTGACTTCACTGGATATTTGGGTGGGTATGGTTCCCACTGGTTTTTGAGCGAGTCACTGGTCGTCGGATAATGTTAGGGGCGTTCTTAGTGATTTCACTGGATTTTTGAGTGGATATGGTTCCTACTGGTTTACTGAGTGAATCACTAGTCGCCGGATAAATTATTGTGAATGCTTAATAGCTTGAGTTCTTATGATAGTAGTTTATTCATATTTATTACAGTTTAGTTTATGTATTGATAGTATGTGTATGTGTACTGCACTTAATTAGGTCATCTCTCTGATAGTGCTTATTGCTATTTATTTATTTAAACTTCTCGCACAAAAAGGTACAAAGGCGGACTTAATGCCTTAGGCATTCTCTACCAGTCAACCTATTTAATTCATTAAACAACATAATTATATTAACAATTGTACAAAATGAATTAAAACAAAGGATAATATAGTAATTTGTTATTTCCCATCAATGTTATGAAATACCTTATTTCCGTTTTCTATAATGTACTATGCGGGCTCATGAGTTGTTCGCTGGGTTGAGTGGGCCAGGTATGGTCGCTGGATAAGCTAGGAGGGGGCGAGGTATGTTATGTTTGCTCACTGGGTTATTGAATGGCTATGGATTATTGGGTGAGCTGCATACACTCGTCGTTTTTGATTAAGAACTTACATGATTCTTACGAATTAGCCGGCCTAAAAAAAAATGGTTAGAGTCCTTACCTACAGTAATCTACACTTAGGATGAGTGGCAAGCAAAACTCTGAAAAGCGTTTCCAAGCGAGGAAAATTATGGACGCCTTTTGGAGGAGATGCTGAACCGCAACTCTAGACACGACGAAAGTCTGCGTGAATATTTTTTCGATAAATTAAGTCTGTTAGGTAAATAGATGTGAAATTGAGGGTAAAAAGGCTGTCGACTATATTGTTTATGGTATAATGGACAGATCTATTCGTAATGGGGCACAAGCACTGAATAGTTCTGAACCTGAAGGTTTGCTTAACTTTTTATGTTCCCAAAAATCACAACCGGTAGTCGATACTAAATTTAAAAATCGCTCTTTTCAATCAAGAAGTCATCCCGGTACTAGCTCGAACTCCAACATTCAAGATTCTGCCTCTAACTCTATTATTTGTTATAATTGTCGATCCTAGGGTCACCCTTATCACAAGTGTACAAAACCAATATTAAAATGCAAACGGTGTAATGGGATTGGACATGACAATGATGGATGTAAATTAGTACCATTTAACACCTCCAATTCTAACTCTGTTCCTGAAAATAGTTCTGAAAGGAAAACTTTAAAAATAGACATAGGACTAAAAAGAAATGATAAGTTCTTTAACTGTCGATGGCCATACTCTAAGTTCGTACATTGATTTTGGTAGCGAGTGTACACTCTTAAGTAAAGCCAACGCGGACTCTTTGAAATTAGTAAAAGCATTTGATGTCATTCCAGTGGTACAAGGATTTGGTCAGTCTTCTGTCATCCCGTTGTACAAGTAATTTGTTACTGTGAGGGTCGACGAGGTTGAAGCCGAGGTTGAAGTACTGGTTGTTGACGATACACACATGCAAACTGCTATGATTATAGGGCAAAATTTCACTGAGTTACTTTGTGTCACTGTTCTTAAAGACAGTCGAAAGCTAACTTTTTATAAAACCCCCTGTAGTGATTCTCAGTCTAGCGATGATTCTAGTTTAAAACTCCATGTTTCTAATTCCGCTCAAATTCTTAGAATCGAAATCTGACTATGCAAGTCCCATCTTGATGGTTAAAAAAAAAAGACTGGAGAGCAAAGGCTCTGGTAGATTTCCGAACTTTAAATAATAAAACTGTCAAAGATCGCTTCCCTTTGCCTCTAATCGAAGACAAAGTTTCAAATTTAAGCGGGAATAGCTTCTTTACTACTCTTGACCTCGCCTCCGGTTATAACGAAATTCCAATGGCTAAAGACAGTCAGCATCTAACTGGCTTTGTCACACCCGACGGCCATTATGAGTTTAAAAGAATGCCTTTCGGGTTGGCAAATGCGCCGGCTGTTTTTCAGCGTATGGTAAATAAAATATTAGGTAACAGACGTTTTGAATATGCATTGACTTACCTAGATGATGTGTTGATACCTTCAAGGAGTGTTGAGGAAATGTTTCAGAGGTTGGAGGATGTCCTGAACCTTTTTCGTCAAAATTGTCCGACTCTAAAACTCTCCAAATGTCGCTTTTTTTTGATACCACCGTCAGTTACTTGGGGTACGACATATCCTCGGTCGCAAGGTATTCGGCCTGATGAGGCCAAAGTGTGGGTGGTTAGGGAGTTCCCCACGCCCCGTAACGTCCATGAGATTCGTCAGTTCTTGGGTTTGACCGGATTCTTCCGTAAATTTATAAAGGGATATGTAGAGGTTGCGCGTCCTTTAACATCCTTATTAAAGAAGAACTCTGAGTGATGGTCTCATGTTGAGGAGCGCGCTTAGCGTAGTAGATGGTTTTACGAAATACGTCTTTGTCAGGGCCGTTAGGGATCCAAAGATAAGAGCACAGTTAAAGTTCTTCAGAAAATCTTTTATGACTTCAAAGTCAAAGTCAAATCATTTATTTCAAATAGGCACATTAAAGGCACTTTTGAACGTCAAAACTTACAGTAAAATTGAATTGATTCTAGTCGCCCCTTCCAAAAGGTAGTTTTCGTATGGAGAAGAATGGACAAGAAACTCCACCGTTACTCTTTTAAAGTGTGTAAATGTAAAGACCATTTTATTAGATTAAAAATCTTGACAGTGCCATGCCTTTACATTTTAGTGTTGCTAACCAGCTTAGTTAAAAATTTGCACAAAACTGAGACTGATGAGCAAAGGCAAACTAGAGCTAGCACACGTAGGAAAGATTTGCCCAACACTATTCAACCGAAATTAAAAATTGTCAAACATAGCCCAAGGTATCAGTCTGTAATTTTATACAAAAAGTTGCCTATAGAATTCAAAACCATTTATAGTGTTAACCTATTTAAAAACAAACTGAGGACCTATTTGTTGGGGAAAGGCTACTACAGTATCAATGAATTCCTAGATGACGTTATGACATTGTAACTTATTATTGATTATATCACTATGACATTTATTATTTATGATTACTGTACTTGAATTATTATTCTTAATTAACCTTTACTGTTTTTATTGACTTTTCTGAATGTATTAATGAATTTTATTTTAATTGCAATTGTATAATGATATTTTTGAAGTTTTTCAACACAATGTACCTATATTGTTATGAAATAAATTACTTATGATTTACAATGTTTTACAAGGTTTTGTATACATAATATAATTATATGTGAAGACGATGCACCTAGAATAAAAGTCTACCCCAAAAAAAAAATAATAATAAGAAGAATTAAAAATTAAGCAGTTACAGGTAAATCAATTATGTGATAGATACATGGTGCTCACATATTTACAAATTATTTACAAATATTGGAAAAGTAGATGACCTTTCTAGAACTCTAACAAGTGTGTGAGTTACTGTAGTCACAGATTGTAAAAATCAATGTCATAAAATTTAAAAAAATATATAAATTAAATTAGGAACCAGTTTGATTTTGTCTAGACACTTGATTGTCCTATGGAGCAGGACCAGCATGTTTCCAAGCATTCTTATCTTGGATATAATCCTCTAATTTGTAATATCCCTGTTTACATAGTGTACTTTTAATATGAGTTTTAAATTTTCTTTCATTTAATTGCAATTAGTCACAAGGTATTTTGTTGTAGCATTTAACACAGTACCCCATAAAAGATGTATGTACTTTAGATAATCTGAAAAAAGGTTGATCTAATTTATCTTTATTTCTAGTATTAAAATTATGTCTATCACTTACTTTATTAAAAAGATGTTGATTTTTTCTTACATACATAATATTTTCGTAAATGAATTGGCAAGGTACCGTCAGTTACTTCGATGTCCCAGCCCGAATAGTGTCGGATCGCCGTACTAACTTTACATCTGCGGCTTTTCAGACCTTTTGTGACGCTCACGGTATCAAACATGTACTTAATGCGGTCGCTTGTCCCAGAGCTAATGGCCAGGCAGAAAGGTTTAATCAAACAATATTAAATTCATTAGCTGCCCAAAACGCTTTTGGTCATGAGCATGAATGGGACAAGTGTCTGGGCAAGCTTCAATTTGGTATCAATAATACTGTCAATTCCACAACCCGCAAAACTGCGACAGAAGCTTTGTTCGGATTTAATCGGTGCGCGATGGTTTATTAAACAAACTTGATATTGGGAATAATGACAATGGGAACAATCCCGATTTGCAATAAATTAGAGAAGAAATAAGTGACAATATCGTGAAAGATCAAGCAAAGCAGAAAGAAAGGCATGACACAAATCGTGCACCAGCTCCTGCTTACAAAATAGGTGACTTATTCAAAATTTCGCGAAATAATTTTGCAAATAACAACCAAAGTACAAAACTCCTGTCTAAGTTTGTGGGTCTTTATAAAATAACTGAAATATTAGGGAATGATCGGTACGGAATATCCGGCGTCCCTGGATTCAATAAAAGAGGTAAACCTTATGACACCGTTATAGCCGCTGACAGAATTAGGCCCTGGATACACATAAAAGCTCTGGAAATAAATGATACTGATAATAGTAGCTCTAGTGAGCGCAGTAGTGATTCCGAATAGAGTTCAGTCATAGCTAGGCAGTAGAATAGTTACATAACCATGAATGGAAAAATAATATTCTGTTAAGGTATAAGTTTGTTTTATTATTATGTGTTGAATGTTAACTTATTTATTTTTTGTGTGTGTGAATTAAGAATTATGTAAGTTTTAGTTTGAAATTTGAAAACGATAATATAATTATATACCGACATAATATGTGTAAACCCCTATAGTTAAAAGATACCAAATGTCATGATTTTATTTTTATTAATTTAGATTAATTCATAATTTACATATGATTTAACGTTAGGTTTAATTTAACTAAGGAAATTAATCAATTAGCAGGCAGCTATATTTATAAACTGTAGTACTTTTATTTTACTATTAGTTTTACTAGTAGTCACTATTAGGATTAAAATGTGCGTCGGGAGACAGCACGTTATCAGATGGCCGAATGTCATGATTTTGGTATATTTTTGTCTTATTTTTATTATAATAAAGTGGCAACACCGGTAACGACTGTGTATCTCGTCATATTAGCTAGAGAAGGGGTAATGTAGTGGGGTAGAGAGACTTGGCTTGGGTAAACTTTAGAATCGGTGCGCGCTTTTTTTTAGCTAACCTGTGGGGTAAAGACTACTAGTCGAACCTATGTCCGATATCTAATAAGTGCGTATTTTTAATTATTGTATATTGTTTGTGTAGTACGTACGTGCAGTAGTTATAAGAAATATACACAAGTGTTGATTGGAGTTAAAGTGGTTTTATTATAAGTGTGATTCAAAGTGAGTTTTATTGCAGCAGTCCAACACCTAGAATTTAAACAGCGAATATCATAGCGAGGGTCGAGTACAAGAAGTACATGAGCTTCCAGATTAAGTACAAGTACACCGTTATGAACAGTATGTTCGCGTAGTACAATTTCTTCCGTTTCCTGTAGCCCTCCTCACTGCCCTGCAGACCGTCCTTCACGATGTACCTGGAACAATCAATCATTCATTCATTCACTCATTGACAGACAACGCACAATTAACGTTACAACTTCAAACATTTTTATAACTTTTTTAATAGTATTAGTCACTCTGAAATCAACTTAATTTTCTTGTTATTTTTTTGAAGGATATTTCTAATCCATGTTCGAAAAATTTGTTTGCTCAACAACGTAGGTACTTAAATAACGCAATTAATGTTGTTGAACTGTCAAAATGAAAGCTGTCAGTGTGTTACGCAACTACCCGCTGGTGTCATGTCATGTTATGTAGCGGAGCTGAATGATGATGATGAACAACCAACCTTCGTATGCCAACAATGAACGCTCGGTTCAGCTCGTCGAGGTCAATACTACTGACATCACAGTTGTAGATAGCTTTGTCGGCAGGAGACAGCCGGGCCGTCATGGCGACCAGGTTGTCGTTGCAGAAGTTCCAGTAGTTCGACAGGAAGTAGCTGTACACCATCGTTAGTTTGTAGACTTTGGTGTAGACCTTCACGAGTCTGGAAAACATGAAAAAATATAATATGGGACCCATGGATAAAGCTTCCCTGGAGTAATTAGCTTTGCTTTGTATGATAGACCGGGACATTTTGGTAAGTCATTTCTTACAGTATGGCGCTTTTAGGGGGGTTCATATCTATCTATACTAATATTATAAAGCTGAAGAGTTTGTTTGTTTGTTTGTTTGGTTGAACGCGCTAATCTCTGGAACTACCGGGCGGATTTGAAAAATTCTTTTTGCATTTGATAACCCAATTCTTTAGGAAGGCTATAGGCTATTTACCATCACGCTATGACCCTTAGGAGCCGAGCAAAAAGAAGAAAAACAGAAAGCACAATAAACGAAGTCATAGCGCGTGCGATGCGACGGGGTGGGTCGGGGGAACAAGAAATTTCACGCGGACGAAGTCGCGGGCAGAAGCTAGTACTAATATAATAAAGCTGAAGAGTTTGTTTGTTTGTTTGTTTGTTTGTTTGTTTGAACGCGCTAATCTCAGGAACTACTGGTTCGAATTGAAAAAATATTTTTGTGTTGGATAGTCCATTTATCGGGGAAGGCTATAGGCTATAGGCTATATAACATCACGCTACGACCAATAGGAGCGGAGCATCAATCAAAAATGTTGCAAAAACGGGAAAAAAATATTCCTTTTGAGAGCTTTCGTTGCGTACGCTGCGTAAACGGTTAAAGTTACGCAAAAATCATGTATGACGGAATTGTTTCCCTTTAAAAGTTCTAAAAAAAAGTCCGCGACAGCATATGTCTATCTTTTAAGGTTTACTCACTATAACCTTTTTTATGGTAATCAAATTTCTTCTAAACTAATGCATTATTTGCGAAGGTTTTTTTTTATAAACATGATATTAATCCTTATCAAAATAAATACGTTATTCATCACAAGTCTTTAATGTTGAATAAAATTGCCCTTGACATCATTTGATTTCAATGAATATCTTAGGAGTTGCATAGTTTACAAGTAATATAGTCGCATAGTTTACATGTATAAGTAATAATCCTTAAAGTAATGGAATATATTTTTAACAGACTTCAAAAAAGGAGGAGGTTCTCAATTCGGATGTTTCTATTTTTTATTTTTTATGTATATTCGGGCATAACTCCCTCATATAATATGTATAGACAGACGGATTTGCAAAAATTTTTTGTATTCGAAATATTTTTATTCCGGAAATATTTTTACTCCGAAACTCATCATCAGATCTTTATGAAATTTAAATAGGACCAATTTAAATTTCATAAAGATCTGATGATGAGTTTCGGAGACAGACAACGGAACTCTTCAATAAATGCCAGCAAATCAACCGCGATTGCTGCTATAGCATATGTATGCATTGTTTACGCAATCACACAACATAACATTACGCCTGTACCTTTGAAAGGGGTAGGCAGATGTGTTCAATAGCTTCCTGTCACTGATATAAATATACCAAGTAGTGTTATATGAATTTGTTTGGGGTAGGCAGGTACAACTAAAAAGTGAAAAATAAAAACTTAAAAATAAAAAAACAACCGACTTCCAAAAAAAATACTACAAAGTGAAAAATAACTTTAATTTCGAAAGTCGGTGTCAAAAAATGAAAATACAGAACCAACGATACCGACTTCCGAAATTAAAATTATTTTTCACTTTGTATTTTTTTGGAAGTCGGTTGTTTTTTTTTGTCAACAAGTTTTTAGTAGGTTTTTTCCTGAAATTACCGCGGGTGAAACGGCGGGGCACAGCTATTATTAAATAAAGTTACCTTTAGCAGTTAATAGAACAGAAAAACAAACTGTTGTTTGTTTGTTTGAACATGCTAATCTCTGGAATTATCAATTATTTTTGCATTAGATTGTCCAATCCATGTGGAAAGCTTAATCACGCCAGGACTCCTTGGAGCTGAGCAAAAAGAAAAAGGTCAGGAAGAATGCTAAGAGAAAACGATGTGATAGCGCGGGCGGGTGATGCGATGCGATGGGTTGGGGGAGCAAGAAATTTCACGCGGACGAAGTCGCGGGCAGAGGCTAGTACGTAATAAGTGAGAGGAAAATGATGTTCTTACCAGTGGCGCGCGGGACGCAATTGCAGAATAATTAATTGTAATTGCTCGAAAATCCGGAGGTGTCAAACAATTTCTTTCACAAAATTTCTTCAATTTATCGGTATTTTAACAAAAAACCCGGCGGTCGCTATGTGCCATACTTTTCCGGTGGGTGTTTATAATAATAATAAACAATTGATTTATTGATTGTTGACATAACCATCCCGCATGACGAGAACCTCGTGAAAGCAGAGAAAGATAAACAGATCAAGTATCTTGACTTGGCTCGCGAGGTTGTCGACATGGTGGAATGTGGACTCAGCGATCATTGTGCCGATAGTCGTGACAGCCAATGGTTTAATAGCCAAGAGCCTCGACCAACACCTAAGGAGGCTCTCGTTGGGCAGCTGGATCAAGGGCTTGATTCAGAAAGCGGTACTTCTGGACACGGCCCGCATTGTTAGGAGGTTCCTCTCTCTGGAGCCCTGACCGCCGGTAGCTTGGACCCTGTTCCCGATACCGGTGGGCTACTATTTTTTTTATATTTTTAAATGTTTTTAAATTTCTTTTTATATTAATATTCAAAAATATAATTTATATGTATTTAGTCAAATAAAGGAAATAATAAACAATAAACAAACAATAAACACTACTGACCGCAAACCGGATGCATCACCCACGATCATCGGTGATGAGACTGTATATCCCGCGGAAGTGCGGGGGTCGAGGCTTTTTAAATGCGAAGACCACAACCGTGAGGTATGCAGTCTCAGGGAATATTTTTTAAATGCCGAAGTGGGTATGCACCGTGATGTGGTCGCAGTGGACAAGGGGCTCACCCCGCTCTCCATGGCTAAAGAGAACTGGCGCAAACCTGTAGTATTTTCTACTGATGACCGCAAGAAGGTATGGCAAAGCAAGGAGCTTCACGGGCGCTTCTATCGGGCTCTTCATGAGCCCGGTGTAGATTTCTCAGCGTCCGTATCCTGGCTACGTTTTGGTGACCTTTTCGGGGAAACTGAAGGTTTCGTCTGTGCAATTATGGACGAAGTTATCTTGACGAATAACTATCGGAGACATATTATGAAGGACGGGACGGTTGACGTGTGTCGGGCATGCCACCGTCCGGGTGAGTCTATCAGACATATTGTCTCTGGTTGTTCTCGTCTGGCTAACGGCGAGTACTTGCACAGACATAACCAAGTGGCCAGGATTATTCACCAGCAACTTGCTTTGAAATATAAGCTTGTGGATTCTGAGGTACCGTATTACAAGTATGTGCCCGACCCAGTTCTTGAAAATGACCATGTCACGTTGTACTGGGATCGATCTATTATTACTGACAGGACTATTGTTGCCAATAAGCCTGATATAGTGGTGATAGATCGATTAGCGCGCCGCACAATGATTGTCGATGTTACCATTCCGCACGACGGTAACCTCGTGAAAGCTGAGAAAGAGAAACAAATTAAATATCTCGACTTAGCACACGAGGTTGTTGACATGTGGAATGTGAGCTCGGCTATCATTGTGCCGATTGTCGTGTCGGCCACTGGTCTTATAGCCGAAAGCCTCGATCAACATCTATCGAGGCTCTCGTTAGGCGGTTGGATCAAGGGCCTGGTTCAGAAGGCAGTACTCCTCGATACGGCTCGCATTGTGAGGAGGTTCCTGTCTCTGGAGCCCTAACCACCGGTAGCTTGGACCCTGGTCCCGAAACCGGCGGACAAGTATTTTTTTTATATTTTTAAATGTTTTTTTTATTTTTTATATTTTAAGAAATATTTAAAAATGTAATAGAATAAATAGCTAAATAAATGAATGACATAATAATAATAATATATTTATTTCAGATTAAAAATCCATAAAAACAATAATAACAAAAATAATATAATACCAGACCAGCCATACTTTTTTGAAAATGTTTTTTTTTTTATATTTTTTTTATTTATTTCTTACAGGCTGATTTTTTTTAAACAATTGTTTTTTTATTAATCTTGTACGAAAATCACCATGCCATACCATTCCGACGGTACAAAATACCCGCCATACCCCCTCAAAAATTTTAATTCGAGAAACCATTTCTTTCAGTATGGCACTTAAATCGTGGTCATTTTATGGTACAGTGTGACAAATTTATATTCGCCATACTTCTAGTGCAGTATAAAAGTGGTGCCATACTTGAAAAAATTGTAGTTTTAACCATTTTTAAACAATACAATTTTTAAATTCGAAGTTTTTTTTAGTTCGAAGACGTTCGAGCGTAGAATATTAAGTATACGACATAACACATTATTTAATTAAACAAGATTGTCCCTACATACAACTTTGAAATTTCGTATTTACGTTCCTCACATATCCAACTTTAAAAAAAAAATGGTGCCATACTGTAAGAAATTGTTCAAATGTTGCATAAACTTTTACAATTATTTAATAACATTGTACGTATACTACGTATATCACCCACTCTACAGGTATGATGGCATTATAACAATTACGTTTCTACAGGTATGGCATTATAACAATTACTAACTACTAGACCAAATTTTAATGTGAAAGAAATGGGATCTGGAATTTAAAAAAATTATATGTTTGAGGGGGTATGGCGGGTATTTTGGACCGTGCGTCGTCGCGTCGGTCGGAATGGTATGGCATGGTGATTTTCGTACAAGATTAATAAAAAACAATTGTTTAAAAAAAAATCTGCCTGTAAGAAAAAAAATAGAAAAAAACATTTTCAAAAAATTATGGCGGGTCTAAACACCCACCGGAGAAGTATGGCAGATAGCGACCGCCGGGTTTTTTTTTTGTTGAAATACCGATAAATTGAAGAAATTTTGTGAAAGAAATTGTTTGACACCTCCGGATTTTCGAGCAATTTCAATTAATTATTCTGTAATTGCGTCCCGCGTACCACACCGGTAAGAACATCAGTTTCCTCTGTGAGAATGTAGGCGGGTTCCGGGATCGCCCAATGCGACCACGCTACTCACAGATTTTTAAAGGCCGGCCAGCACGCGTGAGTTTTCTCTTTACCCGGAATGTTACCATTTCATCAATTTCATGTTTATACCAACATTTTAGAACTATGTAGGTAGTTATTGTATATTTATAGTGTTGTTTTTTTATCATATCGTATGCTGCACATCATCACACCAACGCCGGCTGTCGCTGGCAACCAGCGCGGGGGCTCTGTTTCGCTTAGGGTATTGGCACTATGCGTAGTGATGGCCGTTTTGCGTGGAAGTGACTCATATTTTCCCCCAACTTGTTATTTTTTTGTGTTTGTGTTCATTCTCTGCGTCATGTTTACCGCAAATAAACGTATTTTCTTTCTTTCTTGAATGCGCGACGGCGACTATTAACATGCGTACCTATGCAAGCGTGAGTCTCTCAGTGAGTGTTCTGCTGGCCAAGTGAGCGTCACTGAGAGAGTACTGTCTTTGATAGCACTTGTCGCTGCGATTAACTAGGACTCGCCGGCGGGCGGCGTGAACGTTTTACTTACGCGAGAACTTCAATCTTTTGTACGTTTCTTGAGCAAGAAAATCGTTGTTAGCTAGTTGCTTCCTCGTCGGCGCCGGCGGTGGATCCGGTGCCCTAGCTTCGCTTCGTAAGAAGATGTTTGTAAGTAAGCGGGATCATCCACTGCGACCCACGGCCACCCACACACAGCCACTCCACGCACGGCCACGCCACGCACGGGTGCATGGCTAAATGAACCGCGCAGCTAACATCGCGTCGCAAACCTTTCCGTGCACGTCCTACGCAGCAGTGGACGGTCGACTTAAGGCATAATATACAGAAGATTCACTAAATAGCGACTCTTGCTACGACACAATAAAGTGCAATTCAGGTCGCACAGCGCTAATTGCCTACAGTTATATTCACCTAGAAGTTGTCTCTCTTTCTATCGCGTAACGCTTATCTCTCCTGACTACGTTAGAATTGTCTTCTTTCTTTTAAAGAATAATTAATCTGAATATTTAATACCAAGGGGCCTAAAAGGGCCACTTTGGCGGATTCATAAAAGGATAACATTATGAATTATAATGGACGGTTAACTGTTAAGTTAATCGTATTGTAGCGGTATCTACAACGCCACATGCAAAACAACGCGTCATACTGACGTCACGCAAATCCTGCATCGCGCAAGCAGAGTTTACCGCGCAACTAGCATAGATACAACGGCCTGACATGAATCAACGGGCAGTTGCCCGCCAGACACAACACCCGTCTGGTCGGAGGATCCTCCCTTTTCTATGGAGGTTGAGTGAACTTTACACTCTGTTCCTCATACCTCCATACTGGTGACCCCAAACATGAACGTCAGCGCAGCCTTCGTGCAAATACTTCAGCGTGACGTTATCATCATCACTCCCGCAAGCTTTAGTGGCGAGTCACCCAGCCAGCCAGCATCCACGGCTTCAACGGGTATCCTGACCACCAGCATGCAGCGACCGCGCATACCTGGTCATCACCCTCAGCCTCATCAGCAGCAACCTTGGCACAGCACACTGCACTTTCGGCCGGTCAACAAGAAGAGCTCAATTCCTCTCCTGGTCGACGCAGCAGTCAGCCTCAACCCGGCGCTGTACCACATCCGACGCACTGGAGCATAACGCAGCGCCACCCCGACTCACTGGGGACATCTTTGCAGACAGTTCCGACTCACCGTGAACTATGCGGCAACCGGTTCCGACTCACTGGAACCTCAGTTGGCCTGGCAAGGATCGCAAGATACAAGACTCAGCTCACTATCGACCTCCGGTCTCCGGGGGGAGTGATGTAGCGGTATCTACAACGCCACATGCAAAACAACGTGTCATACTGACGTCACGCAAATCCTGCATCGCGCAAGCAGAGTTTACCGAGCAACTAGCATAGATACAACGGCCCGACATGAATCAACGGGCAGTTGCCCGCCAGACACAACACCCGTCTGGTCGGAGGATCCTCCCTTTTCTATAGAGTATGAGTGAACTTTACACCTGTTCCTCATACCTCCATTGTATCAAATCCCATTGGTGAAGGATTTTTCAGTTATATTTTTTTGTCTGTGCTAAAATACCAATCAATCCAATCCAAACCCACTCCCAATCTCTTTAATTAGGTATACCTACGTAGTGCAGTGAAAAATAAGAAAAACACTGACTGTCTTCGCCATATTATAATTCATAATGTTATCCTTGTACGATTCTGCCAAAGTGGCCTTTTTACTTTTTAGGCCCCCAGTTGTGCTTATTAACTAAACTTAACAAAATAGCTTGAGCATTCAAGGTACTACTTGATGACAGGTCTGGCCGTCATCGCAAGTTGATAACTCGAGTTAACTCGACCCGGTTCTTGACCGACAGCAAAGTTATCAGTCCTATCACAGTTATTTTACCTCCGATTTTGCATCATTGTCCAAATCACAGTGATCTTTTTTCTCATTCTAATAAGGTTGCTGTTGTGTTGCTGCCAGTGACGAGTCTGTCGCAATAACTGTGATCTTTATTCTCGTTACAATAAGGTTGATGTTGTGTTGCTGCCACTGACGAGTCTGTCGCAATAACTGTGATCTTTATTCTCGTTACAATAAGGTTGCTGTTGTGTTGCTGCCACTGACGAGTCTGTCGCAATAACTGTGATCTTTATTCTTGTTACAATAAGGTTGCTGTTGTGTTGCTGCCACTGACGAGTCTGTCGCAATAACTGTGATCTTTATTCTTGTTACAATAAGGTTGCTGTTAGGTTGCTACTGTCAGAGGTAAAATAACTGTGAACGGACTGTAAGGGATACCCACCACAAATGGGATCAGGTTGCGGGATACAACGGATTAAGGTAGGAGTAGATAGATAGAAATGCTTTTCGTTTTACATTTTGAGAAATGGTATGCTAAACGAAACGGCCGAGTGCGAGTCGGCCTTGCACACGAAGGGAATGGAACCCTTTTCACAACGCAAAACACACCGGAAAAAACAAGTTTCTTGTATTGAGACCCCTTATATTTTTAACGTAACAACGTGTAATAAATCGATGAAGCTGGCTGCAGTCACGTACGAAAAAACATGACTCATGCGGCGTTACCTCGCTCTGAGGCGTTCTATTTAAGGCTTGAAGTGCAAGCGAGAGCGCGGAACGAGCGACAAAGAGGCACAATCGGCCTTCGCGTTCGGCAGCGTTCGACATCTGTCTCTCTCCTACTTGAGTGAGCGATGCGTCCGCGTGGACAGCTGCTATACAATAATACATTTACATGTTTTCGTCAAGTATGAAGTGCAGTGAAAAGTGAATGTGGTGTCAATTGTTTATAGCAACGATAATTGCGGCGATAAAGGTAATGAATGTTCTTTCAATATTAAATACAGTATGTTAAATAACAGAGAGCGTTCTCCTCGTTAATCTATATCATTAATAGATTTAAATAAAAATATCAGCATTAATTGTCAATAAATTCGAAACCTTAAAAGTAAATTATTCTTGCATTTTTTAAATCTGATTACTAGTATAATTTAAAGTGCTTATTCTTTTATTATTGAAAAATATAGCATCGGTCGGCGAGTGCAGTAATAATAGGTTAATGTTACAATTGACTAAAAAATTATGGTGATTCATGTAATTGATGATAGGTAAAAAGTTTGATAAAAAAGTTTTCTCTTTTTTATAATTAAATAGAAAAAAATGATTTTGCATAGTTATTAATGTATGATTAAACATTAAATTTTAACCTCACACATGTCATAACAATATACCCGAACGATAAGTTGTGCGAGGAAATCTACTATTAGATATATTAAATAAGTTAAGGCGGGCTTTTCAAAAGTAGCAAGTTTAAAAATTTTATTAAAATGGTCAATTTCGTAATTTTGAATTAACTATTTATTAACATTAATCTGATTACAGTTTATTTCTATGAAAACTTGTTCATAAGTATATTTAAACAAATTATGTTAAATTATTATTAGATATTATTATAGTTTGTTGAGGTTCAATGTTCACACAAACTATGGTTTTTTTCTAAGAGGAAAAATAAATGAGTTTTGTATCTGTGGTCTGAAAAAACAATCGATTTGAAAAAGAACGTTGAACAGTAGGAATTTTACAGTGATCTAACCCATCACTATTATATACTTATAAAGGTGATCCTAGCCTGTAGAAGTGTTGTTTAGAATATTATTGTAACTGTTACTTTATTTTTATAAGTACTACAGCTTTGTATATATTTTATGTTAATAAAGAATTTTTCAAAACAAAAAACAAAAACAGTGATCTAAGAAAAATGTTATTTTATTGAATATGTATTAAAAGTAAAGAAACCAAAAAGTAGTGTTGCCCAAAATCGGTCTTGGTCTTGCAGTCTTGGTCTTGTTCTTGCATTTTTGCAAGACCAAGACCAAGACCAAGACCGACTTATTGTAGCAAGACCAAGACCAAGACTGAACCCTGCAAGACTTGAGCAAGAACAAGACTAAGCCTGCAAGACTCTTGCGTCTCGCAGTTAAGTCAAACTGAGATTTGGGCGTTATAGTAGGTATTGATTTCAATCCCGATTTTGATAGACGTTCCCCAGTATCAAAACCGTGTCGTCATAACACTAAAAGGTATTGTATTATTTATTATAATTATGTTTCGACTATTTATTAAGTAGGTAGGTAGCGTGTTACTTACAAAGGACATGTTATGAAATGGGCTTAAAATAATAATTTTTTTGAACAGCTATCATGTATGGTTTTTCTGATAGGGAAACTTATTCAGGATGGCCTGACAATAACAGAAAAAATATTAAAAGCACCGTTATTGAATAAATACATATTTTAAATCCAGATATTTTTGGTGTCATAATATTATTTTTGCACATTGAAACAAAGAAAAAATGGTTAAATATCATTTTTTAAAGCAAATTATACACCTTATTGTTATTTAAAATATTCTACAATATTATTAGATGGCTTAAAATAAAACCAACTCCATGATTTGTATGTATGGCATTAATTCCTTTGCCTTCTAATGGAATCTATGAAAATATTACCTGTGCCAGTAAGGTTGTCATACTTGTCAGCTGTCAGTACACGGGTCAAAATAGAATTGAATTTGACACTTGATTGACGTTAATGACAATAATGACATCTAACCGAAAAGTGTTGCCAAAATCAATAATTACTGTGGGTTGCAATTTATTTTTTAAGTAATGATTATTAAAATGTATAATAATTAAAGGAAGGGTGCTTTCAAAAAAAATTTAAAAAATATACAAAGTCTCCTTAATTTATGTACTTTTTTTAAAATATGATCTCTTCCCTGTTCACAGTAGCTTCGAATAAAAGCCCAGCCTCCATACAAAAACCTAACATGTCCTTTGTTCCATATGTGATAAAAATATACCTACCTACCATAACTTTCTACCAAAGTTCATTTCATACCTTGTAGGTATATCTACTTAGAGTATTATATATTATACTTGTATAAGTCTAATGTGCAGATCTAACGTTATTAGGTTGATAAAAATTATGTAGGTATTTAAGTTTATATTATTCTTCTATTCAGCACAATTTAAAACTAACAGCGAGTCGAGTAGGTCTAGTACTAGTTGCAGTTTTTAAGCCGATGTTATGGTACAGACGCCAGCACATCAAGCTACTACAATCTGCCATATTTCTTTAACAGATTTTCAACTTTATCGCTGAAGCATTAAGGTTCATAGTTGATTGGTAAAATATGACGTTCCGCGAATAAACTGTTGGTCGGTCAGTGTATTACGTACAGTAGGTACGTAATACGTAGTACGTTAAGATCACAAATTCGCAAACAGCACGCCCATTTGCGATCAACAAAATCTAGGAACTGGCAAAAATCCGTTAAAATCGGCGAAATGCAAAAGAAGTGTGAATTCATGGCCGACTCGACGCCGCGCGGGGATTCCCGCAATCTTCCGCATTTTTTGTCACGTTCAAGCATTTATGCACTTTATTGTAATAATTTGAAAGTTTATTTTTAAGTGCGTTAATAATACGAGGAGACCGTTTGGCGCTGCGGTCCCTTTGTCGCGGCATTTGAAAGCTAATAGCGTAGGTACGAAGACAGTGTTGACCTCGCAAATAAACTTTAGCAATACAGCTGATCAGGTAGCTCTTTCTAGTTTTATTTACATTGCTGTTTTAAGTGAAACAAGTGAATTTACTATTTTTTAATTAAAAATGTCATTGGGTCAGATAGAAATAATGATTTTATACAGTTTACAGTAAAAAGAACAGTACGCAGAAAAAACCGTAAAAATTAAGAAAAAGCCGACGAAAATTTTCAACGCAGGGGGGTCCAGAATCATGTACTGAATCCATGGCGCGGTATGGTAAGCGGTTGCGCGTCGATGTCCCTGCCACCCTGAGCAATAGGCTAATAGGTATTTCAATATAGTCTAGTCTAAGTAGTAGAGTCTCGCAAGACTTGCGAGACTCTTGCTGCAAGACCAAGACCAAGACCAAGACTGAGAGCGCAATACCAAGACCAAGACCAAGACCAGGTGTATTGACGCAAGACCAAGACCAAGACTGACTAAGGTCTTGTCTTGGTCTTGCATTTGGGCAACACTACCAAAAAGGAACAAGTTTTTTATTAAACATATAACATAGTTAAATCAAACGTTCAAGAACTATAAATAAAATTCAAAAATTGTATATTAATGTTTTTTTTAATCAGAATTTCGATTTAGCAAACATGATTTTAAAAAATATTTAGAAATTTTAATATCAAGTTGAACTGCTTAACCAATGCGCAAGAGACTAACTATTTTATGGAGCCAATTGAACATTCCAATTAAACAATCACTTTCATTCAATTAATTTCTTTAAACAAGTATTTTTTTTCTAAATATACAAATCATGAATTACTTTAATTAATAATTTTATTCATAAAAGTATGCAATCATTTCATTAATGTTTTGTTATGACGTTGTCACGTTAAACTATCGTCCGTAAACCGACTTTACTGACAACCAATTTTAACTTTATTTTATTATGGCGGCAATAGAAATACACACTCTGGGAAAATTTCAACTGTCTACCTATTACGGTTCATGAGATACAGCCGCTAACAGACAGACGGACGCACAGCGGAGGCTAATTAGTAATAGGATCCCGATAGCACCCTATGGGTACGGCCCTACGGAACCCTAAAAAGTAGTGGATTGGCAGAGAGTACTCACGACGGCATTCCCTTAGGCCTGACTCCGAGCACATCGACCACAGCGTCGAGGAAGTAGCCGGGCAGGTAGTGCAGGAACCACGTGAGGATCCAGTACATCAGCTTGTTGTTGGTCTCAATGAGGTAGCTGTACCACAGCATCTTCGGGGTGCTCAGCCGGTAGTACTGGTCGTCTCGCAATTTGTCGCCGAATGATCCTGTGTCACATAAATAATTCATTCATTAAAAAATTGCAACGGCACCACACTGTCTCAGTGCACTAGTTCTGTGCTATTTGAGCCCACAGTGTATCCCGTGTGAGGCAGACATGTCCTGCTCAGTCCCGTTTAAGTTGGGCAGCTTTTTGAGCGACGTCAGCTTTGTTAGGTTAGGTTTGTTAGCCACGTAGGAGAAGGCGGGATGAGCTGGATATGTTCCGTCAAAACTGGCCGTTCCGTCAAAGCACATGCTCCTTGCAAGTGCTCGCGAAAGATAGAAAGAATGGAGGGAGGGCTCAGGAGGCTCAGGGGTGGGACAGAGGAGGGTAGTAATGTGCGTGCAACTCCGTACACGGTGATGAAGTAAAATATCTTAAAAATAGGCGAGATTGAGTGTGAGGGACAGAGATAGAATTTGAATGTTGAGTCCTCACCCCATTTCGTGTTATAAGGTGAGCTACTGACGGTGTACATCGGAATGCCATCCCAGTTATGTCTGTTCTGCACGGAGTCCCAGCCCGCCGCTAAGATGGCGTTGTTTACGAAGTCCAAGGGGGCGTACGATATGACCAGGTCCTTGTCCACCAGAAGTACATGCATCACACCCAGGCCAGACCCTAGGAGAAACTGAAATTGAGAAATTATTAACTCAACTGTCAACGTCTAACAAACTCGACGGATTTATTTCAATAAAACCTTTGGATAGGGATGATGACTAATATTAGAAATGTTCGAAAAAATAATGTGATTGCACGGATGGCACAATAAAACGAGATAATCGAAAAAATTAATGTTATTGCACGGACGGCACAGTAAAACGAGATAATCGAAAAAATAATGTGATTGCACGGACAGCACAGTAAAACGAGATAATCGAAAAAATAATATGATTGCACGGACGGCACAGTAAAACGAGATA
This sequence comes from Luperina nickerlii, assembly GCA_963855955.1. Lineage (NCBI taxonomy): Eukaryota > Metazoa > Arthropoda > Insecta > Lepidoptera > Noctuidae > Luperina > Luperina nickerlii. Next base: position 354,975 of record OY979690.1, read on the forward strand.
ATCGAAAAATAATGTGATTGCACGGACGGAAAGTAAAATGAGATAATAGAAAAAATATTGTGATTGCACGGACGGCACAGTAAAACGAGATAATCGAAAAAATAATGTGATTGCACGGACGGCACAATAAAACGAGATAATCGAAGAAATCAGTAAAATCAATGAAAATTTGATTGATGAATGATGATGAATGATTATTCCCGTCCTTCCCGCGCGGTACTGACAATGTATGGCACTCGCGCTAGTATGAAGTTCATTTGGTGATCGTCTGGATCGATGATGAAGTTACATAGTCGGGAGTTCGTGACGTCACTAATTCTATGGTAGTGCCGTCTTTGTCTAGAAGTTATTCTATAACTTGGCAATGTTTTAAGCTTTGACTTTTTGTAGTTTGCACTAGGTATAGTTATTATTATGTAAACATGTTTTTTTAATAAGAAATACTTATAAAAAAATCATCATCCCTCAAGAAGTCGGTCCCTGAAGTGAAGTAATGATTAGCGACTGTTTAACCTAAAAATTTTTGACGTTTAAATGTCTCTTAACTTTTATTAATAAACCTCAATGTCCCTGGACTAAAATAATTAAACTCCTATAGGTATAAGTATTAAAAATTGAGCAATGACAAAAGATAAATTAATTATGTTGATAGATACATCTACATGGTGCTCACATATTTATAAATAAGGTAATCGTAGACGAATTTACCAAACATTTTTACAAATAACATTGTAAGTAACAGGTTACAATTTTAGTGTGAGGGGAGAGAGAGCGCACGTGGTTTCTCGCTTGTTTGTGCCTTACCAGCGAGATAATTTCGTAACACACTATCAGTAGGAATCAAGAAGCTTCTATATAAAAGAGAAGGCAACACACTAAATACCTACCTACCTAAGTGAAGAAGACTGTGGTCGGACACTCTCTTTCTAAATACACACATAGACATGAGACAGTGAAATGTTTTCTTTGTCATACTAGATGTATGTATGTACTTACGATAACTTATTAATTCTGTGTTCCGCGTAAGGAAATACCTATGCTAATTTTAATGAAATTCTTCTATTTTATGAATCGATATTTTGTTTTTGTAACATATTTCTCCATTAAGTTCTTCTTTTTCGTTTTTGCATTTTTGGTTTAATTATTATTTATTTTTAGTTTTTCGTATTAGCTTTATTGAAAAATTTCTTTAACAATATATGATGTACGACTTTCTTGGTCTAAAACAATAACACTACTGGCATTCCTCGCACGTGAACATGCCACGTATAGTGGCCCATGGGTAAAGCAACCCTTAGTTAAATCTAGGCCAGCTTCACTTAACGTTTGCCCTTGTGACTTGTTGATTGTTATAGCAAAACTGACATGTATAGGGAATTGCAATCTTTTGAATTCAAATGGAAAATTCGACGGTATTATAGGAATCCGTGGTATACATACTATCTGCCCTTTTCCGTATCCGGATATTATACGACCCTCTATAACGTTTCTTTGCAACGACACTACTCGCAACCTAGAATAGAATACTCTTTATTATATACACCATTGCAATGGTTCGATGGGTTTAAATTAGAGTAGTATGACGGGCACGCCAATCTTAAGTTCTACGAGTAGTCTATGAGGAAGTTGACCGGCACAATTATACTGTTTAAACATTCTGTCGGGTAATTAACCACTTCATCCGAGTTTCAAACTGTATTAATGGAAAGGTATGTTTGTGATTAACCAGATAGCTAAAATGCGCTGATTAAACGCAGTAACGTCGTTCACAGGTGCTAAAATTGATCTTTCACACACCCACGAATCTTCTTTCATCATAATATAATCATAAATACCTTGTATTAAAATTTCAGTGTCCGCCACAACCTGACAAAGACCGGTAGGTAGTTCTATTATATCATGAGTACGATTCACTTCTGGACACTTTCCGTCACCAACATCAAGAAAAATTTTGCTAAATTCTTCTCTGTCATGTTTTCTTTTAAATGAAGTTTTTTACAATGTCTCCGAAGTACTGAACATTTTAAACAGGCGTTAATTTCATCGGCTCGCGTACCTCTAGTCACAGTAATATTTGTCTTAAATCTCCAGCGAATAAAAATATGACTCCTCCAAAATAATAGACTTATTACTTCTTATATCCTGCATCGTCCTATTCACGGCTTCTATAGAAATTGTTTGCCACAGTGGTCGACTAGATTTAAAAAAAACTGTATTTAAAATATTAGCCTTTATATTTTTGAATAAATTTCATTGTTATTATTATTCGTCCCATACTACAAATACACAATCTTGTAGTACTTTGGCTTTGAGACTATTATTGGATATACTACAGACTGGATTTTCCATACCTACGGTCTAAATCTAGTGGGATTTTAAACATCAAATGTGCCGTTTTCCCCCCAGGAAGTATGGTTGCCGCTGCCGTATGGCAATCTTCTTTTCTGCACGTATTTTGGCCAACAAAAGATTAATCAAAAATGTTTTGCCGGTACCACCTGGAGCATCTAAAAAATACACCCCTCCAGCGTTTGCATTTACCATGTCAATTTTGGGGTCGGTAAATTTGATTTTGTTCGTCGTTTAATCGTGGTTCATTATGAGTAATAGTATTTTGAAGTTCAACTGGGTCAAAATTTGTATGTTCAATATATTTCCTGTTTAAATTTTCACCAATTCCATCGCTTGTGGAGATGGTAAACCATAATGAGGGAGAGAATTGCCGCCTATCGAAAGAAGAACGTCTTGTAATACAAACAAAGTTCTGTTTGAAAATATGTCTAAATGAGCATTTATGTCAGCATCCGGGTAATGCCGTTGGAAGTATCCTATATCGGATATTATTCAATATTTCATTTGATTTCATTGGTTTTAATTTTTTTTTGTGGGACTCTATTTTTTGCTCTAAAATAAAAGTAGTCTAAGTTACTCCTTATTACATCAGCTATCTGCCAGTGAAAGTACCGTCAAAATCGGTTCAGCCGTTTCAGAGATTAGCCGGAACAAACAGACAAAAATTGTAAACAGACACTCCAATTTTATTTATTCGTATAAATTTAGTAAAAGAGTGTCCGAGCACAGTCTTCACTTTGGTATTTAGAAGTTTGTCTCCATTTTTATCAATAAGCTTCTTGGTAGGAATGGATTATATTTTGACAGTTATACAACGTACATTGCGTTATTTACGTTGTTGAGTAGGCAAATTGTTAGAAAATAAGAAGCAATATCCTTCAAAATGTAATGTATGGGCATGTGATACGGAGGGATGAAAATGTCGTGAGGAAAGTTTTGAGTATGATTGTGGATGGCTATGAGAGTGCGCTGTCCTGCCTACTGTAATTTGAAAACATTGTAAAAGCCAATTATTTTTAAAAAGAGTAACCGTGGCTTCTTGCCGGTTCTTCTCCATAGGAAACGACCAATTGGACCCGTGCACCTAGCTTCTGACATTTCATAAGTGCCCATGTAGGTTTATGTGAAATAAAATATTTTGATTTTGAGTAGAGGAAGACCAGATGGATGAACTATGTGAATGATGATATGGTTAGAAAGGGGATGGCTACCGAGGTGACGACTGATAGAGAAGTGTGGAAGAAAGAGACATGTTGCGCCGACCAGAAATAAATCGGGATAAGGGCAAGAGAATGATGAGTTAAGCAAATAGGTTGCTGTTAGTTAAGACCTTCGCGTGTTCTGGCGACATTACAATTAGGCTCATAGGGTGCTGTTAGTTAAGACCTTCACGTGTTATGGCGACACTCCAATTAGGGTGATGTTAGTTAAGACCTTCGCGTGTTCTGGCGATACTACTATTAGGGTGATGTTAGTTAAGACCTTCGCGTGTTCTGGCAACACTACAATTAGGGTGATATTAGTTAAGACCTTTGCGTGTTCTGGAGACACTTCATTTTTTTTGCCACACACACGTTCTACAAATTGCACCACTTTTAAACAGTATTGTTTTGCAGGTACGTACCCCTATTGGCGATGCCATAATTGTTTTTGCGTCTATCCAACCTGGCGTAGGCTCAATAAAGGAACTAACCACTGAAATAAAGAAAGAAATCAGTTATTATAGGTACATCGAGCCACCTTCACCGCCATGCATTCCTTATCATCTGTCTAGCTATTTATTTTTTATTTATTTATCCATTTATTTCAGGCGTCAAGGCCCATATAAAACACATACAATACAATATTATTATAACTTAAAAATACTATAAATACATACAACATAATAATTACACTAAAAAACTAATAAACTAACGCACACGAAGTGTCTGCGTTGTGTTTCACTAACTGGTGTCATGTATCCGGCCACGAAACCGGCGGTACACAACACCCTTCGGCCAGAACTCTTCCTTGAGGAACTTCTCAAGGTGATGTGTCTGAACACGCACCATGAACGACTTGAAATTTGTGTTGTGACGCGACTCCAACTTCTCGACCCTCTAAGTCCAGTTAGTCTTCACACGCATGTACCCCACGATCTCCTCAATCTTCGTGGATTTCCCATCTATGCTGGGGTCTGCATCCAATGTAAACAGATGCAGCTGAATACCAGTATTTTACATTTACTGGATATACGATAGGTGGGACCAACCGTTTAACGTGTCTTCTGAGCCACGGAGGAGTCCTGGTATGTAAAGATGGTCGACCATCCACGACCGACTCGTGCGCTTGTTACTACTTAGCCACGAGCCACTCTGGAAACTTATTGGCATATAATGATGTTCGTATGTTTACTTTTCATTACACAGATAAGTATACATATACTAGTCAGACATAAGTATGTGAAATTTTTAATTAAATAAATGTCTCTAAAATCTGTATGTTTCTAAGGACGCAGGCTTTTCAGTTGAATTTGCCTCATTTTATCTTTCTGGCTGTCCCTCAAAGTTGGTCGCAGTGACTTATCTAGGCACCTTGACCAAATGGGAATGTTAGGTTAGAACCGTGATCAACCGTGCGTGAGCCGAGCGAGCGGTGCCGCGACAGCGGCCTGGCAAGCGGTACACCTAAGTCGGTCGCAGTTAATTAGCTATTTAGTATCAGGACAACAAAATTAGTATTATTTGAGGCTCACCAAAGAGGCACATTAATATTAGAATCTACATTAATATTTTTAAGACATCCAAATGGGAATTATTTGGGATACTTACGATTAGATAAGTGCATTAATAAAGAATGTAGAAGGATTACCTACGGGGGGCTTGACTATACAGATGGGCAGGTTGCCGGCGTCGAGCCGGATCAGCTCCTCGGCGATCGCCTTCGTAAACGTGTACGTGTTCGGCCAGCCTTTGATCAAACTGCGAACATAAAAAAACACATCAGTGTCATTCAATTCGACGCTAGGAATTGACACTATTGACAGCACTTCACCTAAGTTGTCACGGTGAGATTTTTACCAAATAAGTTGGCAGGCGGGCAGGTATTTTACTTTTAACCGACTTCAAAAAGGGAACAAATTTTTTGAGCTGTTATTTAAATATTCGAGATGTTATTATGATCAGTTGAAAAACATATTGAGCAGTAAATAAAAATAATGGCGGTTGATTAACTATTGCGACAGTAAAACATGGACAGTAATAAAAAATCGATTAGTCGGTTATTTTATCATACAATGTCAATTCTAAAAATAATTGAGCACTCTAATAACTGAATGAGCGGTAAAAATGATGGAGTGAGCGATTGGATGGATTGTTAATAAAAATACTAAACTTCCGACAAAAATACTAAGTTTCCGAAAGCATATTTATGAACGAGCTCGGAGTGCCCACCCCGAGCGTAGGTTTGGTTAGGTTACTTTAAACCCTTTACATATAAATAGGAGCCCCGCGAAGCGGGGCTACTTCGACATAGAATGCAAGAGCGAGCGTCTGAGAATTAGAGTGATTGATTAGAGACTCATAGTTTTCGAAACCTACTTTACCACCTCATTGTTTATAGAATTGCTTAGAATGAGATTTCTTACCGACAAATTCCGATTTATTGCTGCCCACACGTAACCGCTCGTTCAATAATTTTTACCGCCCATTTAATTATTTTCCTGCTCAATTATAATTATGTATATTCACTGATTCATTTCATTATTTTTTATTACTCATTTTTGTTTACTTTACTGCTTAGTTTCAACTGCTGAACTAGTTATTAAACGTGCCATTTATAATTTTTAACTTACCAAAATCGCTATTTACAACTACCTCTTTAAATCAACGCCCTTCAAAAAAAGTGAAAAATGACTTTAATTTTTCAGAAGTCGGTGGCAAAAAACTAAAATACAGATCCAAAGACACTGACTTCCGAAATTAAAGTTATTTTTCACTTTGTAGTTTTTTTTTTGAAGTCGATTTTTTTTGTAATAAAGTTTTTCAAAAAATCTAAATCAAAATCAAAATATTTTATTTCACATAAACCTACATGGGCACTTATCAAACGTCAGAAGCTAGGTGCATGGTTCCAATAATGGTCTTTTCCTATGGAGAAGAAAGCAAGAAACTCCACTCTTTTAAAACTGTTACTTACGCGGGCGTGATACTGGTGAGCCGGTCGTTATCAATGCTGTCCACCATATCAATGAAGACATCAGGAGGTATGGGGCTCGGGTAGAACTCTTCTTTGACGTCAGTGTTTATTCTCTTTTCGGTGGCGTGCGCGAAGGCCGTGGATATGTGGTTGAAGAGTCTGAGGACAAGTTTCTATTCGTTATTTTGTTGCCAACAGGTATAGTGTTTACCTATACTAACTGAGTTTTGAATTGTGGAGGTCCGAGGCAGTCGCTCCATGTAAAATACTGGTATTCACAAGCATCCGGTTAGACTGGAAGCTGACCCCAATAAAGTTGGGAAAGTTGGGGTAGGGGTTTGGCAGGCCTCACCACCAGTGATGGACCCTCCGCGGGGGATAGCTCCGCCAGCCGAGGAGGAAGAGGAGGCCCCTCCTGTCACGGAGTCGGAACTCAGCGCGGCGATTGTGCATATCCGCGCCAAGAAGACGGCTCCGGGCCCCGACGGTGTCCCGGTGAGAGTGGTGGCAATTGCCGCCACTCAAATGGAGGAGCGGTTTCGGGACCTCTTTAGCGCATGTCTTGCGTCTGGGAGGTTCCCGAAACCGTGGAAGGAGGGACAGCTGTGCCTCCTTCGCATGGAAGGCCGCCCCGCTGACTCGCCCTCGGCATACCGACCCATCGTCCTGCTCGATGAGGTCGGCAAAATGTTCGAGGGGATAATCGCTGCCCGCCTAAAGAGCCACCTGCGGAATGTGGGGCCGGACTTGTCGGACGCTCAGTTCGGTTTTCGGGCTGAGCGTTCCACAGTGGACGCGCTGGCCCGCCTTAAGGGCCAGGTGAAGGATGCGATGGAGGCGGGGGACGGATTGTTGGCGGTGTCATTCGACATAGCCAACGCCTTCAACTCTGTTCCCCACAGCACCATCCTAGAGGCACTCCGATTCCACGGGGTGCCTCTATACATGCGGCGTCTACTGGCCAGCTACCTGGAGGATCGGGCGATCGTCCTCGTGAACAGGGCTGGCCAAGTCCGGCGGTACGCAGTCGAGGCCGGCGTTCCACAGGGGTCGGTAGTGGGACCTCTCCTCTGGAACGTTGGCTACGATTGGCTCTTGCGGGGAACTCTCCTCCGAGGCACAAGTGTCATCTGCTACGCGGATGACACTCTCCTCACCGCCCGGGGGGAGAGTTTCAGGGAGGCGGCCAACTTGGCCTCGGCAGGCGGATCCTTGGTCGCAGGGAGGATCCGCCGCCTAGGATTGACGGTGGCGCTGCACAAGACCGAGGCCGTGTTCTTCCACGGGCCTCGGCAGCGCCAACCACCAGACGCCCACATCTTCGTGGAGGGCGTCCGAATCGAGGTGAAGGCCCAGATGAAATATCTGGGCCTTGTACTCGACAGCAGGTGGCGTTTCGGCCCGCATTTTAGCGGGCTGTCGACGCGCCTGCTGAAGACTGCGGGCGCCCTCTCGTGGCTGCTCCCCAACTTGGGGGGGGCCCGCGCGCGATGCCGGCAGCTCTACGCCGGCATCTTGAGGAGTATGGCCCTTTACGGGGCCCCTATCTGGGAGGACTCCCTCCGCAGGAGGGAGAACGCCGCCGCATTGCGGGCCCCCCAAAGGGCCATAGCCCAGCGGGTGGCGAGGGCCTACCGCACGGTCGGCTTCTCGGCGGCATGCGCTCTGGCCGGCACCCCGCCTTGGAAACTCGAGGCGTGGGTGCTTGCCAGAGTGTATGAATGGACGGCGGGGCGGAGGGCGAGAGGAGAACGCCCTGCCCCCGAAGAGCTGGCCGTCCGGCGGGAGGCGAAGGACGCCATTGTCGTCCACTGGACGCGGGACCTTGTCGCCGCAGCCTTCAGCCGCCGTACCCTAGACGCGATTGGGCCGGTCCTGCGAGACTGGCTCGAGCGGTCGCACGGGTTCGTCTCCTTCCGTCTGGTGCAGGTGCTGTCCGGGCACGGTTGCTTTGGATCGTACCTGCACCGTATCGGGCGGGAGGAGACGCCGTCGTGTCACGGCTGTGGCGCGGCGGAGGACACGGCGCAGCACACTCTTGAGGTGTGCCCGTCGTGGTCCGAGCCGCGCCGCAGTCTCACCGCGGCGATCGGAACGGATCTCTCGCTCCCCGGCTTGGTCAACGCCATGCTGGGGGACGAGGGGTCCTGGGCGGCAGTCGCCTCCTTCTGCGAACACGTCATGTCCCAGAAGGAGGCGGCGGAGCGCGCGCGGGAGGAAGACCCTCTCGTGCCGCCGCTCCGAAGGCGGAGGAGGGGTCGAAGACGACGTCAGTATGACAGTCACCTCCGACTCCTCCCAGGTGGAAGCCAGCAGGCGACGGGTGCGGGGGCACCCTCGCCTGTAAAAAAAAAAAAAAAAAAAGGGATTTGGCAGGCCCCCCCGGTGAGTTCCCGCATTGTCGAGGCGGGGGGGCTCAGTAGCCGTGGCTTGGACAGCCACGGTGAAGCGAAGAGGAACCCGAGGAGGAGCCGCTCGTCAGGGCTTTTGCTGACAAGCCAACGACGTAGCGGCCAAAAGTAGGTTGCGGTGCCGCTTGGGCGACATCGCAACTGAGGCGGGCCGCGATGTCGTATCGGAGGCATCGCGGCTGAGGATTGGAGGCCGCGGCGGGAGAGGAGTGCCGGTATTGCGGTGCGCCGCTCTCCCTACCTTCCGCGGCCTTGACGGGGTCGCCACCGTATGATGGCGGACGCGGTGGGGCTGCTGGGGAGGAGGAGTGTCGGAATTACGGTGGCCGCTCTCCCTATCGTCTGCAGCCGAAAATTGGCAGGCGGCGGGGCCAATGTCCTGACCCGTCGCAGGGGGACCAAGGGTGCCCAGACACGGGGTCGTCTGGCGCCCATGTGCTGGTTTGGTCCCTGAGGTGGTCGCGGCGTGCTGTGTGCTCTGGTGCGCCGGTGATGGGGAGTACTTCCCAGAGGAGGGTCCGGTGTCGGACAGCCGCGGCGGGTTCACGGATGAGTGCTAACGCGTGCCCGTGTTCCCGCCGTAAGCGGCAGAGGAGGACACCGTGGAGTTTTAGTGGGTTAGAGTCCCACATAACTGCACTATCTGTGGTAGTGCAGTATGCATGAGCATTTCTTCACGATAAAAAAAAAGTGATTTGGCAGGCAGATATTAATTTAGTCATATCTACATTTCATAAGCTATGTGTAAAATATATTTGTGACATTTTAACGAACAATACTGCGTACAAAATGGCGTTACCAGTCGGCTGTGTGAACTTGGCACCCGACTTGGGAAAAAATAAATTTTAAGGGTATTTCGGAAGATTTCGGTTAGTAGTGGAAAGTAGTGAACCTATTTTCGTTAGTAGTAATGCCAAAAAAAACAAAAAAATACATCCGAGAAATTCGAAAAATCTATTTTTTCCGATTGATTCTCATAGATATACGTTAGTAGTGGATTGTAGTACAATTTTTTTCGTAAGTAGTTAACACAGAAAAAAATAAAATGATTTTGGAGTAAATTTCAAAACGATTTTTGCGACTTCAATTCTGTTATGAAAGCCTATACGATTACTACAAACGGAATAATTGACAGAGGAACGTTCGTAGAGGTTAGTAGTGGAAGAATTTTTGATAGTAGTTAAATAAAAAGTTCATTAAAGTGATAAACTCAAGAAAAACTCGTTTGGGCGTCATTTTTATTGAATAATTCTCGTTCAAAAGGATATACGATTACTACAAAATGGTAGAATCAAGAGAGGGACATTCGTAGAGGTTAGTAGTGGTTGAATTTTTGATATAGTATTTGAAAATAAATGTTGATTTGTAGTGATAAACTCAAGAAAACCTCTTATTTTTACTGAATAATTCTCGTTTAAAAGGATATACGTACGGTTACTACAAACGGTAGAATTGACAGAGGTACGTTCCTCGTTTCTCGTTCGTTCGTACGTACCTCTGTCAAGTTGAAAGAAAATCTCAATCATTTATTAGTTTTCAGGGTTCCGTAGGTAGGTAGGTACCTAAAGAGTAAAAACGGGACCCTATTACTAAGGCTCCACTATCCGTCTGTCCGTCTGTTACCCAGGCTGTATCTCATGAACCGTGGTAGCTAGACAGTTGAAATTTTCACAGACGATGTATTTCTGTTGCCGCTATACCAACAAATACTAAAAACAGAATAAAATAAATATTTAAGGGGACAAAAAGGCCGAAAAAAACACGTTTTATCGGCGTTTTTGCCTTGTGGTACGGAACCCTGCGTCCGACTCGCACGTATTTAATTTATATTTGCCTTCGAGAAGCATCTAATAATTCACGGTTTTTTTAAAACAAAATCATAAACGTTTTTACATGAAAGGATCGAGTGGGTGTTGAAAGAAAATCTCAATTATTTATTAATTTTTAAATTTATATTTACTTTGCTTTCGAGTCGCATCTAATATTTGACGGTTTTATATCACAAAATCATAAAAGGTTTTACATAAAAAATCGAAATTTGTTAGTATTTGTAACTCTGCGTTTACTAAAGAAATATTCATTCGGTGTCTGTCCTTGCTCCATCACGCTGAATGCGCGCTCGCAAGAATTAGAGACAGGAATGGAAAGAACAATCGTGACGACTAGCGGCGTGCGAGCGACGACTGCGATTTTTAGAAAACCGAATACGGTTTTTCTAAAACGAATGTTAGAAAAACCGGAGAAATTATTGCACTCCGGGAGGTCGGGTGATTAACCAATATTACCGGAGTCTCCGGGGCAATCCGGGAGGGTTGGGAACCCTATGTGTACCTATAATACTGGTATTCTTTCTTTCATAATATAAGGGCTAGATTCAGAGTGTACTTTGACTTTACTTTGCGAAGTAAACATCACATACGAATAACATTATTCGTATACTTAGCATTCATTTTTATTTTATTTATTTCTCCAGGATAACAAACAACTGCGCAATGTTTAATATTTAGGTTCTGATATTTTATAAAACAATTAAGTAATCACACAGGTACTCCCTTTCTTCTCCTTAACGTGTTTGTCCGAACATCACTATCCATAACACGTTTGCTATAAACTTCAGTAACCATATTGTTCAAAAATTTGAAATTTTGTGTTATCTACATAATGATAAATAATAAATGACAGGGAACGTCTTAGAATTAAAGTTGTTCCAGAGAACGGTCCCCCGACTGCCAAATGAGTTTATCTGTTTTAGCCTCGTTACATAAATTCTTTAAGTCAGGGTTTTTTTTAATTATTTTATCCTTTTCCAATTACATTTAACCGTCGTGGCTTTTTCAAAATTTTTAATTTTTACCTTTTTATTCTATTTGTGGCAATATTTTCATAGTGTTTTTAACTTGTTTCAATAATTGGAAGAGGTGCTTCCCTTTTTCTTTTTTTTAGTGTTTCTGACATTACGAACATAATTTATTTTTTATTCTATTCAATCAAGTTTTAATTATTTAATACTTTATTATTAAATATCTCTTCCTATTTGGTAATAAAATTCTATTAAAATAAAAACAAAATTTAAATTTAAAATTCATTTAATTCAGGCAAGACCCATATTTACATAAAATTAAAATATCACAAAGCCTACTGCCACAGAATAAAATTTCTCTAAATAAAATGCCTCTGAATAAAATTTCAATGTATACAAATAAAATAAATTAACGAAAACAAATTAAAAAGGTAATGGAATTAAAATTAAAATACAATTTCAAAGCAATTCAAGTAAACGAAAATTCAAAGACACAAATTATCAGGGTCACAAAATTATAAATTAAACAAAAATTCAAAATATAAAAACAATACAGAACAGCAGTGCGATTCTGTAGCCATCTCACCGTGAAAACTTAGGTGAAGTGAGCGTGGAGTGAGCTGTCAATATTGTCAATTCCTAGCAAAAACAAACTCACTTCACCTAAGTTTTCACGGTGAGATTTTACAGAATCGACAGGCTGGTCACTAATACATATAATATGTCAACTAATAAATATAATACATCAATGTCAATTAAAACTAAGTGTACTGACTATACATGTCTGCTACAGCATTTCCTAATGAAGGGGCAGTCAATTCGCTCAGCGATCATCACCAGGACAGTATTGGAGCTGGCCCGCACCCTGCGCACTAAGGACACGCACCGCTTGCGCATGGTGGCGTGAAAACAGTCGGTGCGCGCTTCCGCAAACATGCCCGAGGCGCTGCAGAAGCGGGGCAGCCCCACCACCGCCCTAAACGCGTTGTTATACTGGACGCGGAGGGCGCCGTAGCTCGCTTGTGAGTAGCGAGCCCACAGGCTGCACGTGTACAGTGAGGTGCAATATGCCTTGAAAAGGGTGATCTTAACTTGGTTTGAACAACGTGCAAACCTGCGGGCTAGCATATGTGCTCTTTTCGACAAAGCCCTTCGCTCCCGTTCGATGTCTGCATGATCTCTGAGGTCAGCCGTGACTATGTGCCCCAGACATTTAAAACGGTCTACTCTGTCTAGGGCTAGGGGAACACCATATTAATCTCTTAAATAAATTGCAAACTATAGTTTTGTATAATTAAGAAGCATTTTTAAAATTTAGGGAATGTAAAAACCATGTTTCCGTTTATTATGATTTTCTTACATAAGAGATCTACGTTTTGGAATGGGCAACTAGCTTAAACTTTCTGACTAACTGACAGACTATTCGATTTTGACAATTCAAAAGTGCCTGTACAAGGTTTAATTGGAATAAATAGTTTGAGTTTGAGGCAACCCCGCTGCCCTCACCCCCATCCCCACCCAAGGCGCGGTCAACTAGTTCCGCGCGGACTATAGTTCCGATATTGTAAGGAAAAAACGGAACCCTTATAGGATCACTTTGATGTGATTTACTTGCTAGAATTTATAAAAGTTAAATAATTATGCAAAAACACCGATTTTTTTTAAATGTCATTTGCTAGGTTTTGAAATTGTACAGCCGCAATGTCATGTAGCACAAGTAAAGGAAAAAATCCGAAAATCGTAAATTTGTAGTTACATACCTACAAATTTGTACGGAACCCTCAGTCTCGGTTACTTGACCGGCTCTTTTTAATATGAGTGATTTTATTATTTGAATTATGAATGATGTTTGGTTTTGATTTTGATTTTAGTATTGACTAACATAGTTTTAAGACCTTTATTACTAACAAGTATGATATACAAATAATTAGTCTGAAATAAATGTTTTCTTTTTGTCTAAGTATTTGTGTTTTGTACTCACTTAAGGTTGGTGCACTGCTTGCCGAGCGCGAGCATCTCTCTGGTCCCGCGCACGTTGATCATGCCAGCGATGTGGAGCGGCTCGTCGAAGTTCACCGTCGCCGCCATGTGGATTATTATGTTTGTCTGGAGATTAAGCGACAGTCTAATTAAATTAGGTATTGGCAATTATGAACACTAGACCAACTAGGCAGTCTAATAAACTTACGTTATCTTTAACATTATGTAGGTTAGGTTGGGCGTTGCGGAACCCCCCCGGTGGGTTCCCGCATTGTCGAGGCGGGGAGGCTCAGTAGCCGTGGCTTGGTCACCCACGCTGAAGCGAAGAGGAACCTGAGGAGAGGCCGCTCGTCAGGGCTTTTGCCGATAAGCCGACGACGTAGCGGCCAACAAGTAGGTTGCGGTGCCGCTTTGGCGACATCGCAACTGAGGCGGGCCGCGATATTGTATGGGAGGAAAAGTGCAAATACAATTTAGACCAATAACGACTGGTAAACTAAATAGATTCAATAATACCCTAAATAAGAAGTTAAATGATCTGGGCCATGATATGGATGATTCAAATAAATTGTACGAGGATTTCTTTTCAATAGTGCACACTCAATTCAATATAACTTTTGAAAAGAAAACAAAAAACATTTGCCCTAATTTTATATTTAGTGACTGGGCAACTAGAGGTATTAGGAAAAGTAGGGAAAGACTATTCAAGCTGTATGGCCTTAAGCCTTACATCAATACTGAAACTTTCAGCAAGTATGTTGCTACATATTCCAAGATTTTTAGAAATACTTGTAAAATAGCCAAATCCCTGTACATTAACAATAAAATCAAATCAGCAGAAAATAAAATAAAAACTGTTTGGAAAATTATAAATAACGAAACTAGTAGGAATAAAAAACGAAACACTGATTACACATTGGAGACTTCACGTGGGGCCATAAGCTCTAACTTAGAAATAGCTCAGGAATTTGTAAATTTCTTCACTAATATTCCATCAAAAACGACGGAAGCCTTAAATTCCTCATCCGACGTATCAATTGATTTATTAAGAGTGAACTTTCCAGCCTGCCCGGTTGAATTTCAATTTAAACATATTAACCACGTAGCAGTAATAAGAGCTTTTAAGCAAATTAAGATCAAATTGAGGCGTGTGTGTTGGATCATTTAGTTTTTCTCCCTTCAAAATGGTTGAGCTGAATGGTGCTGATCTATGCGTCATGTTCGTGAACGCGCGCCGTCAGTTGGGGCTGGCCATCACTTAGCTGCCTCGGCTTATTTTTAATTATTTTAATTTTGAATTGTTGTTTTCTTACCATTTGCTGTATTCTGACGCTTTTAACGCGTAAGTCTTTTTTTTACATCGTTCTCACATATAATTATAAATTCACATTAATGATGTAACTAATATTATTGTAAAACTATATAATTTAAAAGAGTGTCCATGGAGTTTCTTGCCCGTTCTTCTCCATAGGTACCTACGCTTTGGAATGGGCAACTAGCTTCATATTTTCTGACTGACCGACTTTTTGACAATTCAAAAGTGCCTGTAAATGGTTTAATTGAAATAAATGCTTTGAGTTTGAGTTTTAATAATTCTAACTGTAAGTTACCTCAAAGATGTGTTTTTTATTTGGCCTTCGAGATTAATTTTACTAACTTAATTTTCGTCTATGATTTTTGAATGTGATTTAATAATGTTCCGTACAGACAATAATTGTTGAAAAAAGGTAATATAAAAACTCTTAACTCATATTTTTTGTGACAAATGAATATGTTACTCCCCTTTGATGTCCCCTTTAATGAGAGGTTGCGTAAACGATTGTTTGTTTACACTTTCATCAAATACTTTTGGAACAGACAATAGGACTTCACAATTTGTATAAAACCAGTTGAATACCTCATTTGTGATGCTATTCCAGTCTTTCTCGCTGAGGCCGAGCCTGATGTGAGCGACGTCGCCTTCCACGGGCACGATGCTGTCAGCGAAATTAGGTTTCTTCTGGCGTAGAGTGTCGTATAACTGGAAGAAAACAGAAATATTACTTTGTCTCAATGTTGTATAGGTAGTAAGGAAGAAAATAAGCAAGAAAATCCGTTTATTTGCGGTAAACATGACAAACACAAGAAATAGCAAGTTGGGGGACAATATGCGTCGCGTCCACGAAAAAACGGCCAACGCTCAGCACAATGCTGTGACCCTATGCGAGACACAGCCCCAGCGCTGGTTGTCAGCGACAGCCGACGTTGACGTCAACCGGTGCAATAAACGATGAGTTAGTAGCACCATATGGTGCTAATAAATATGTTTGGATAGAGCTACTTGTACGGTTGGCTCCAAAAGTGCATAGGCAAATTCACAAAGCAATAGTGTGACGTTTAACTTACGACCTTCTTTTATTGAGTAATTTCTATATTAAAGACACACACTCGCATTCGTTGGCAACTGATTGTATTTCATAAACTCAACCATTAGGGCATATGGCATGATAGCTCAGCGGTTTATCATACGTCGGAAAGCGCGTTTATGCGTACCGAGCCGTTGGGTCTGAATCTCACGCGCGGCGATATTTTTTTTTAATCCATGCTGCTATTATAAATTCGAAAGTATCTCTGTCTGTCTGTCTGTATGTTACCTTATCACGCCTAAACCACTGAACGGATTTCGATAAAATTTGGCAGAGAGATAGATTGCATCCCGGGGAAGGACATAGGATAATTTTTATCGACTTATCTCGCGGGCCAAGCCGCGGGCGGAAGCTAGTGTTTTAATAATTACTCGAATAATCACGTTATTGAATATAGTTCCGTGTCATGTTCGTCTTGTTCACATAGTTCGTAAAACTTTTTGATTGAACCCACAGAAATCTAAATAAATAAATTATAAGGTAGACAGATGCAGGTAACTTACGAGTTACGAGTCATATAGTTTAATGAACGCGCCTTGTTGTTTCTTGGTTGGTTGATAATTTGATATTGTGCCGCTTTGGCGACATCGCAACTGAGACGGGCTGCGATGTCGTATGGGAGGCATCGCGTGGAAGTGCAGAATTTCACCACGTTAAAAAAAAGGCTCGTTCAAACAGGCGCGACACGCGATATAATCGCGCGCGACACAAAGGCACCGCTCGTTGCGCGACATGCGGTGCCTTTGTGTCGCGTGTCGTGTCGCGCCTGTTTGAAGGAGCCTTTAATATTATATCACAAATACATATATATGATGAAACCGGACTGACTGTGAGTTTTATGATTTAATAGTAATACTCAATACTTTATTGCATTCCATAATGTTTACATAATAATTAATGATAGTTGGTATTTTAAAACATCGAATCAATTATGGACCCTGTCGGGCACAGCAAAGTTAATTTTTAATAGGAGAGAGGATGAAGGCGTTGTTATTAAAATACATAATAATAATATTAAAATAGTAAAATAAAATAGTTTATATTAAATTAAAATAGTATCATTAAATGGTAACATTTGCTTTTATGGTATTTATATTTTATTCAAGTAAGTATTTGGTTTTAAGCTTTATTTATATATTGCACGATTTAGATTATTAACACTATAAATTATAATAAACTAAATATTTACAATTTTATTGAGACTTGTAGAATGTTATTAGTATTAATTGTGCACTGTTTAGCATATATTAATTTTTAAACTGGCAGTATTTTAGTGTTTAAAATAAATTTATATTTAAAGTGAAATTTAAAATGAAATGTAGGTTTTATGTAAAATATAGTATTTATTGTTGTTGAAATGTATCGCTAAAATATTCGTCAATAGTGTAGTTTTTAGTTAGTAGTTTTTGATTATCAGAAATTGTTTTAATTTATTGATAAAGAAATTATTTATATTTTATATTTTTGATGTATTCCGGTAACTTATTCTGTTGGTATTAGCCGTTCCATCACAAAGATAACTGATGTCACTTGGAAAGCTGCCACGGTAAAATGGAACTGGGCTGGACACATCTGCTGCATGTCAGACGAGCAATGCCAATGGGCCGAACTTACGACCCAATGGGTCCCTCTTAATGGCAAGCGACATCGTGGCGGGTAAGTAATAATATGATATAATTACAAAACCCCTAATTTACAAGATAAAACAACTGAAATGATTAGTTAATATAATAAACGGTTGCTATAATTTTAAAGTAATTTCTATAAGCATAACAGACAATTAATTATAAAATCGTTTGATATACCACTCAAAAAGATATAAAACCTATTTAGTCTAAGGGTAAGTAATAAAAGCTCCGACAATAAAATAAGAACTGTCCTTACTTAAAATATTAAATCTAATGCCTAAAATACTAAGATTCCGACTACTTTTGTCAGAATAAAAATGACGAAACGACCGAATGAAATACTGAAATCTTCGAAAAATAAACATGACTGTTTATTGCTATAATACTTTTCTACCAGCTTAAATTACGTTCTACTGAAAACTATGAGTCTCTAATCAATCACTAATCAATTAATATATACCTAGGTAAAGGTATTTGTATTCTTATACGCTCGCTCTTGCATCCTATGTCGACGTAGCGCCGCTTCGCGGGGCTCCTATTTATGTAATTAAGGTCTTCACGCTCACCGACCAGTAGGCCAACGAGGCAGTCTCATGACCACTGGTGCCTCACGTCATCGTGTTCCCACTGCTGGGACACAGGCCCAGGATGCCACAGAGAGGAGAGAGAGCCACAGAGAGGGAGTGAAATAGAAATAGTCTAACACGCGGGTCCAGTGCGGGTTGGTAGATGTGATATGCCTTCGAATTTCAGGTTCTAGGAAATGCCGGTTTCCTCACGATGTTTTCCTTTACTGGTGCCACGGTTTTGGTAAATCCTTGTTGTGCGAAAACTTACCGGATCTTTCAGTATATAGGATAATCTCTGTTCGATGGTTTTTCCTTTCTTTGGTCTCAGTAGCATGTATATTTTTGTGATTTCGCAGGATCTGAAACAATTCACTTTTAAATATAATTATGGTTTTACCCACATCCTATTTTAATACAGCATTTCTTATGAACTATAACTAATAGCAATATTAATTACTTGACTAGCTGCGCAACGCGGCTCCACCCGCATACGTCTCGATCCCATATGAATATCGAGATAAAAAGTATTTTAAGTATATCCAAATCCAGGTCATGGGCCACCCATATGCAAACAATCATCAAAATCTTATCATCTAAATCTGTTCTGCCGTTTTAGCGTGAAAGACATCTAGAAAGACCCGAAGTTGACAGTTGGAGTAATGCTGTGACTGAGTGGCGTCCAAGGGCTGAAAAGGCGGCGAGATGTCCAGACGAACAGTCCTCTGGCCATCTCGCCGCCCCGGCCCCACCCATGATTGTACACCACGGGTTAAACCTGGATGAGGCAATTGAGTATCAGGAAAAGTTCACTCATCCTCCATAGAGAAGGGAGGATCCTCCGACCTGACGGGTGTCGTGTCTGGTGGGCAACAGCCCGACGCCGCAAGGGTGGCACAGGAACGTGGAGATAAGCACCAGTAAAGACAGGCCTGTGCCGAGGAGTGGCTGGAATAAGGCTCTGAATGACGATTAATTATAATCCCTCACCTGAAGAGTTTCTCGATGAGCTGCTTGCCGAGGAAGCCGGAGCCGCCTGTGAGGAACACGACGGCGCCGCGGTAGAACTGCTGCACGGCAGAGTCTCCGCGCTCGATCACGGCGTTCATGGGCTTCTGCTTCTCCATGATGTCCAGCTCTGTCCGCTGTGCGAGGTCCATTGCTGTAGGACATAGACTTATGTTGAACTTGCTTCAATAATCCCCGCATCCACAAAATACAATGTGCAACTGAATTAAGGCACACTATGAAAGTAGTTTGTTCGGAATCGTTTACTGAATCGATTTCTGTCATTTTTAACCGACCTCAAAAAAAGGAGCTTCTCAATTCAGGTGTTTGTATATGTTTTTTACCTCGGTACTACGAGGTAAAAAACATATAAAAACAAAACCATACTTTAATAATAATAACGTTAATTATAAGCTGAATTACATTTTTTTTTATTTATATACTTTCAGATTGGTCCCATAGAAATTTGATCAAAATCGGCACAGTAGTTTGGTTTTTAAACCAACTGGTAAAAATTTAAACGGTGAAGGAAAACGTCGTGAGGATCATATCCTAATAGAAGCAAAAACTCGAAGACATGTGAAATCCCCAACCCGCACTGGGTCCGCGTGGTGATTTATTCCGGTCTGATCCCCTGAACTCCCCTCCACCCCCCTCATTCCCCTGCTAGTTCTTCTTCTGTTTTAATGTCTGTCTTATCCACTTTATCTAGGTTTACTCTTTTTGACAGGTAATTACATTCAAGAGAAAATAAAAGTTTCATGATTTACTGGATTACGGCCCACTCCCTCTCACAGAGAGGAGGCTTGTGTCCCAGCAGTGGGAACGTTATACACTGACTATGTATAAAATTTAAAAATCGATGCCATTTTCGTAATTAACGTCCCAAAAAACCATAAAAACGACACCCATATTGATATAATTTAGACATTTCAACCCCATCGCACCACAACAGAGGATAATGGTATTTCACGTCCACCTCGTTGGATTTTAAAGTCGTTGTAGTTTTCGCAATCAGCGACCCGAAAAACCACACAAACAATACCCATGTTGATTTTCAGACTTTGTCACCCCATTTCCCCCTTTCAGGGGTTGAACTAAAAAAAACCTGAAACACTTAGGAGTACCCCTGTGATGTTTCGAATAAAATAGTCTAACTAATCGTGTTTCCCCATACAAACGTTGGACCCCCGTTTCACCCCCTTAGGAGGTGAGTTTTGGAAAATCCTTTCGTAGCGCAGCGCACGTCTACATCATAATAGCTATATGTGTGCCAAATTTCAGCGCAATCCGTTTAGTGGTTTGAGCTGTGCGTTGAGCTGTGCGTTGAGCTGTGCGTTGATAGATCAGTCAGTCAGTAACGGTTGCCTTTTATATTATATAGATAAGGCAAATTGTATACTTAATAGTAAAAATTCAATGTACTTATGAATTATGAATATATTATTATACAACATCATATTCTAATTGGGTTATTTGGTGGTGTGCGTGGACACAAAAAAAACAGATTAAAAACTGATATTTTGAGACAAGTGAGTACACAATCAGCGATTGAGGATCCCAAAACAAAATATAATTTCTTTTTTGTTTTGTCATGTTTAGATATCGAAACCCACACGTTTACAGAGTTTCTGAAAAATAAATTATAATTTTTAATCACGATACATGCGCGCACGTTAGCCTACATACATAATGAAGTCATTGTTCAAGGTTGGATCGCTTTTACTGTAAGTAAACAATTAAGTAGTAATTATCAACAACAATTTTCGCAAGTCATTTCTATAACATTTTGTTTGTAACGATGTGATGTCATTTGTAACGCATGCACGATGTACGCCAGACGACACGCGCGTCATGGCGGCGGCCTGCTGCCTGTTGGAAGGTGTCAAATTTTGCTAATAAATTATGTATCAGCATAGTACAGTGCGTGCTACCATGTTTTCGTTTACTATAATTTTTTTCATGTTGACTTGAAAGAGCATGGCGGTTGAGAACATGTCATGCTCACTTAAATGTCTCATCGATGGTGGCGCGTGTGTTTGATCATTCGGTTCCCTACAAAATGGTTGAGCTAGATGGTGCTGATCCACGCGTCATGTTCGTGAACGGGCGCCGTCGGTTGAGACTGGTCATTTCTTAACTGCCAAGGCTTATTTTTAATCTTATATTTTGAAATGTTTCTTCATTTGTGTTTTTTTTACATTGTTCTCGCATATAGAAGCAACAATAATTATGTACCCACGATTTGTAATATCTTGATTTAAAAGAGTGTCCATGGAGTTTCTTGCCCGTTCTTCTCCATAGAGATCTACGTTTTGGAATGGGCAACTAGCTTCAACTTTCTGACTAACTGACGGACTATTTTAATTTTGACAATTCAAAAGTGCCTGTACAAGGTTTAATTAAAATAAATGCTTTGAGTTTGAGTTTGAGTTTACGTAAGAAGAGACTTGACACACCACGTGGTCTGACATGCGCAGAACACGATTTTAGGTATCTTTAGCGGTATGAGGTCTGAGTGCGGGACAGGACCGGACGTCATAGGGGCGGCGGAAAGAGGCGGGGGAGGCGGGGTCAAGTCTCTTCTTACGTGGCACGCACTGTAAGTGCCACGATCTTAGAATCGTTTTAAGTTGTGGAGAGTTTATAGAAACTCTCTTCAATTTGTAAGTTATAGCCACTTATAACACAGTAGAGTAGTACTAAGTTATAGTTTATAACTAGCTTCTGCCCGCAGCTTCGACCGCGTGGCTGTCGGAAATTGTCACACGGGGAAATGCTACTGGGTCAAAAGCAGCCTAAATTACTCTTTATAATAACATCTGCATGAGCAGCTATCTACCTGTGAAAGTCCCGTCAAAATCGGTCCAGCCGTTTCAGAGATTATCCGGGACAAACAGATAAACAGACAAACAAATAAAAAATAAATGTTTTTTGTTATAAGGACCATATGAGAGCAGTGGTGGCCAAGTGGTAACGGCCGCGACTTACGAGTTGTAGGTCGTAGGTTCGAACCCAGACAGGCGCTTTACTTTGTGTAAATTATTTCATCACCACTGCTCACAAAACGGTGTAGGAAAACATCGTGAGGAAACCGGCATGTCCTAGAACCAAAAATTCGAAGACATGTGACATCTACCAACCCGCACTGGGCCCGCGTGGTGGATTACGGCCCACTCCCTCTCGCTGAGAGGAGGCCTGTGTCCCAGCAGTGGGAACATTATAGGCTGATGA
Organism: Luperina nickerlii; assembly: GCA_963855955.1. Classification (NCBI taxonomy): domain Eukaryota; kingdom Metazoa; phylum Arthropoda; class Insecta; order Lepidoptera; family Noctuidae; genus Luperina; species Luperina nickerlii. The sequence goes on from OY979690.1 coordinate 377,535, forward strand.
TGATGATGATGATATACCTACTTTCATAAGCATTTAGTAAAACGCAGTTATTTTGACATTAAAAACAGATACTTCAATTTTATTTAAGTATTTGTATATCTGATATACTAGCAAAGCAACCCGCCTTCGTTGCGTCCGGTTTTACGACTTGACAAAAAAATCGAGAATTCTTTATTAATTATATTATATATGTATGTAACTTCAATATATTTTTTATCTACATAAACCTTCCAGAATAAATTCTCTTTATGATCGTGAAAACCGCATTAAAATCCGTTGCGTAGTTTAAAAGAATAACGCGGACACACAGACACACGATAAGCGACTTTAATTTATAATATGTCCAAGGCATTCGATTGCGTTTTTCACGAAACGTTAATCAGGAAACTCCACCACTACGGAATCCGGAATACTGCTCTGGATCTTCTTACTTCATACTTGAGTAAAAGGATTCAGAGCGTCGACGTTAATGGAGAAAGATCACCCGGATCTATAGTAACAATGGGAGTCCCACAGGGCTCAATTCTTGGTCGTTTCTTATTTATATTAATGACTTGCCGTACCTCATAAAGGATAATCATGATATAGTGTTGTTTGCAGATGACACTTCACTTTTGTTTAAACTTAAACGTCAGCAGTTGGTTACTGACGATGTAAATAGCGCGATCTTGAAAGTAGTCCACTGGTTCAATGTTAATAATTTGCTTCTAAACGAGAAGAAAACCAAATGCATTAAGTTTACGCTACCCCACGTTAGGCAGGTGAAAACTAATTGTTGATAAAGGGCGAGGAATTGAATCCTGAAGACAGCACAGTATTTTTGGGCATAACTTTGGATGCTAAGCTTCAGTGGGGTCCACATATAGATAAATTGTCAAAAAAGCTAAGTTCCGCAGCATACGCTGTTAGAAAAATTCGTAATTTAACTGATATAGAGACAGTCCGTTTCGTGTACTTTAGTTATTTTCATAGTGTAATGTCGTACGGTATTCTATTGTGGGGAAATGCCGCCGATATTCAGACTATCTTTGTTTTGCAGAAGCGTGCTGTTCGATCAATTTATAAATTAAGTCCGAGACACTCTCTCAGAAACAAAAAAGATATTAATATAATGACTGTGCCTTCTCAGTATATTTATGAAAATCTTTTATATGCCCATAAAAATATAAAATTGTTCAAAAAATACAGTGATATCCATAATATAAATACTAGAAACAAACACACATTTGTTGTACCTACAACAAGGCACAAGAAAATAGGTGGCTCGTTCAGATGCCAATGTATACGCTTTTATAATAAACTACCAAGCCACGTTCAAGATCTAAGCCTTCATCATCATCATCAGCCTATAGCAGTCCATTGCTGGACATAGACCTCCCCTAATGAGCGCCATAGCGCCCTGTCTTCAGCTTGACGCATCCAGCATCTGCCTGCAGTTTAAGCCTTAATAAATTTAAATTATTAATTAAACGTAAGTTGTATAAGAAAGCCTTTTATACTGTTAAAGATTATATTCTGCTGCTTCCAATTTCTGCATTTTGAGAGTTTTTGTTGTTTTTTTGAAGTGAAAACTTCTTTAGCGGCGCTGTGTACTTTTTTTGGAATGGGTAAAAACTTCTAAATTCGCGTCAGGTCACGTGACCCTGATCGAAAATTCGTAAGACGTGACGCGCGTTGTTGAGGACAGCGCCATCTATGCACATCGGGAAGAACTACGAGGGCCTCGCGTACTAACTACGTAGGCCTCGCGTACTAACTACGTAGTTCATCCAACAACGACGAGATGGCGCTGAACCACGATTTGTAAATCTGAATAAATTCCTTTCACGAGAAGAATAAACCAGTCACTTTGGTCATCATACCTGATTTGCAAAAAACCCTATAAAATAAGGAACACACCTTAACACGCGTGTTTTGTTTATAAGACGATTCACAAAATACACTCGTAATTGTTCAAGTTTTCACTTCTGTCGGCACTACCGGAGTGCCAGTGTTTTTTTTTCTATAGGGTGAGTGGGGGGAAGATAGAAAACGGGGTAACACAAAAAGTTGTCCATAACGTCAGACTTAATGCAGTTTTTGCAGTTATGACAACATTGTTAAGATCGCCATTTTGTTACGTTGCACATATCAATCAGCGTTTACCGCTTTGAGTGAATGGTTGTGTGAAAAATGCAAATGTCTGCGCAGTGACTTTTACGCAAATTAATCGAGTGTTTTAATCTTACCCCGTGTTCTGTAACTTTACTTACGAGGTGAATACGAATGTTTTATTGGAATATCTACTCATTATTTTTAATTCTTAGTTGTGTTATTACATCCAAATATGGCTATTTTTCGTATTTTAGGATTTATTTCAATTTTCCATCTTTACCCACCAATATTTGACGGGGTAAGAAGAACATTTAAAAGTTTCGACCTTACCCCATTTTCAAAAGTCATACTAATAGTCAGATGTTCTCAAACTGTTCATGATAAGATAAGTATACAAAATAAAATAATCGGTACCTACCCTTTTATGATTTTATGATGTTCTTATAGAATATCGTTTATGCAAATTTTGAATGAATTAATTTTGTGTATAATTGATTAGTGATTACAAATATTATTATTATAAATACCAACTTAGGACTACCGAATGACTATTCAATAATTGCATTTTGTCAATTCAGAATCACCATGCCACGTAACTACGTCCGGACATCGGCCATAGAGAAAGTAAAACGGAAGGAATCTTTATAATATAATACGTCATAGTGTGAAAGAACAAGACATCCCGAAAAATCCGTGCCGAAGTCGAGATTATTATGTTAAGAATTAAGGTACAACTTCGTAGCCAACTGCAAGCAGCAGCAGCAGGCGACGTGTCGCCTCGACACTACTGGTTTCTATGTGTTTCTATGAAATACCTTCCGTAGCTAGCGACACGTTGTTTTCATAGAAATATATAGACCCCAGTAGTATCGCAGCGACACGTCGTATTCTGCTGCTGTCTGCAGTCGACTACGAACTCGTACCTTTAGATGTAATAAAGATTAAAATTGAATCTTTAAAGATATTGATCCTAAATATGGCAAATTAATGTAAGATAAGTGATTTGTTATTGCTTTTTTGCCTTTGAAGAGTCTTTTTATGTTTTTGTTATGGGCATGAAGCCATACATTTTTTTTTTCTAAGTTGTTGCTTGGATAACTATTTAATTTTGAAATATTTTATCTTTATGTCACTTTTATTTGTTACGTATTGCGCTACATTTGTAGACTCAGATGAAAGAAAAATGCAAACTCTCTGTTTTGTAATATCTCGGTAAGTATTAGGATAAAGTAAAATTAAAGGATATATTTGATTGATAGCAATGTTTTATTTTCAGTATAACCTTAAGCAATTAAAGTGGAAAGTTTGAGAACCTCTTTGTCAATCTTCCCCCGGTGGGGTAAGATTGAAATATATAAAAATATAAAAACGTTATATCTTTCTTAACTAAAGGAATTTTGACACTTCAGTCAGTTCTCAGTTTTTAGGGCACTTCAAACTATAGACTAGTGACCACCAACAGCGTCTGAGAATCATTTAAACGATTTTAGAAACTATTTCGATCTTTCCCCATCACCCTTTCATCTTTCCCCTGGTTCATTTTCGTGATAAAAACATTTAATTTAATTTTTTTTATGCTTTGGAGCAGATTTAACAGGATGTTATTAATATGATAGAAAAATATACTCTTTGCTCTTTACTCAAACAAATAATTTTTCAGCATAAGCTCATATGTACTGTTCTACAAGACTTCAAATACAACACTGCTCATCTCATCAAAAAACCGTTCGATCTTGCCCCCACTCACCCTATAGGTACACATTGACATTAATATTTTTTTTTTCTTAAAAACAATGACATTTGCTTACTTTGTTTTGTTTGCTTATTACATTATTTTAATTATTGTGAATGTGAAGACGATGTGGGTCATTTATTTTATTAATTTTATATTTTTTTATTATTCTCTCCATGGTCTGGCAGTTTGAGTAATTTATGTGGCCTACCCAAATGTCCTTTCTTTGGTATTGTTCGTCGGATCGTTGAGCTCCTTAAGTCTTGAGTTGAGCTGCACGATTTCTGACAAATGCGTGCACTGACTAGACAGGTCCTTTCAATTTGTGTGGTTCTTTCCTCAACAGACCATCTCGGACATGGACCTACATGGTCTTCATATAACCTGACCAAGAATATGTCTGGACTTTAAAAGAGACTATGACCTCTGAGTTTGTTTCGGCCTTTCTTCTCAGAGTAGTCAGATAGCAAACGCCGACCTCATCTAGTTTAAAAAATATGATTGACGTGTAAAAGTGTTTGTGCAAACCTACTTACAAAAATAAAATCATTTATCATATGTACTTATAGATACAGATAAGTGAAGACTTACTAACGGCTTTCTTGTAACTTGGAAAATGAATTTTGTAAATCAAAACATTTCATGACCTTTGACCCTGAATAACTTAAAAGGCATCGCCACACGGCTCTAAGTAAGTAAGTAGTAAGTAAGTAAGTAAAATTTTATTTGTTTAAACATGGTGTACATGATGATACATTGCATGCAAGATAATAATAATAATATACAGAAAAGTTGTAACATGTTTAGCCGCATATTGTGGCGTACAAATTGGTAGGAAGAGATGGTGCATAAACCGTGATAATATTCATCAAAATTACATTACAGAAATTATGTAGGTCCTTATTAAATCATCATTACTCATTAAAGATTAGGTATCATTTCAATTCAGCAAGTATAATTATTTAGATTAAATTAAATGTCAAAGTAGTCAATAGATACATTAGTCAATAAAAATAATATGAATACAATACAATACCACTAATACAATACTATCATTAAAATGTCAATTCCAAATTACAATACAACAAATTACAATAACATGTCAAAAATACTACATTGTCATCTCAAGAACGAAGAAACTTGTCCTCTTTTATAAATTCTGCTATACTGTAATATGCTCTTTCAGTAAGTAGACTCTTCAATTTATTTTTAAGAGCAGATTTATTTAATGTTCTCCATGATTTGGGCAATTTATTAAAAATGGTCGGAGCCATGCAAAAGATGCTCTTACGCATAAGAGTAGTTTTAGCGCCGTGAACACAGTTTGATTTGAAATTATCACGTCTATTCCTAGGGACTGCATCAGACAATAGCTGAAATAAATGAGAATTTGATTTAATGAACATAACTGTATCCAGGATATTATAAAGAGGGCAATGTCAATATCTTATCTATACTTCTATACTAATATTATAAAGAGGTAAAGTTTGTAAGTTTGTATGTTTGTAAGTTTGTATGTAGGGGGTAATCTCTAGAACTACTGGTTCGAATTGAAAAAATCTTTTTGTGTTGGATAGTCCATTTATTGAGGAAGGCTATAGGCTATATAACATTACGCTACGACCAAAAGGAGCGGAGCATCAATGAAAAATGTTGCAAAAATGGGAATAATTATTTCTTTTTGAGAGCTTCCGTTGCGTACGCTGCGTAAACGGTTAAAGTTACGTAAAAATCATGTATGACGCAATTGTTCGCCTTTAAAAGTTCAAAAAAAAAGTCCGCGACAGTATATGTTTATCTGTCAAGGTTGACTAACTATAACCTTTTTTATGGTAATCAAATTTGTTCTAAAATAATGCATTATTTGCGAAGGTGTTTTTATAAACATGATATTGATCCTTATCCAAATAAATACGTTATTCAGCACAAGTATTTAGTTTTGAACAAAATTGCCCTTGACAGCATTTGATTTTAATGAATATTTTAGGAGATATAGTTTTAAAATAACTCCGCAAGGCGGCCGGCAGCTCTGCGAGGTACTATACCGCGTGGCCCAGCCGGGTGGCCGGCTAGGCTACCTAATACGAAACTGTTGTGCTCAGTAAACTGCTTTTTTCTATTTTAAAAAAGTAATTTTTCGACATAATACTTACGTTTGGATGATTATTATATAAACAACAAAATGTTAATCCTTATCAAAATAAATTATTTTATGTTCACAATGGCATTATAGTAATATATAATTATAATTATCTAATCTCTGGAACTACCAGTCGGATTTGAAAAATTCTTTTTGCATTTGATAGCCCAATTCTTGAGGAAGGCTATTATAGGCTTTAACATCACGCTATGACCTTTAGGAGCCGAGCAAAAAGAAAAAAAGTCAGAAAGAACGCTAAGCAAAAACGAAGTAATAGCGCGGGCAGGCGATGCGATGCGACGGGGTGGGTCGGAGTAACAAGAAAATTCACGCGGACGAAGTCGCGGGCAGAAGCTAGTGTTTTATAAAATACGATTTACAGCTGTCCGTTGTTTGCAGTCTAAACATCGATCTAATGCACCTTTTCTGTGCCCGAAACGCTATTTCATTGTCCGTGCTATTCCCCCAAAATATGACTCCATATCTAAGAATTGATTCGGCTAATCCGTAGTAAGCAGTAATTAACGCATCTGTGTTGAGAGTCACAGCAAGCTGTTTCAGAGCGTAGGCTGCACTACACAATTTCTTACTAAGTGCCTCTATTTGAGGTTTCCAATTCAATTTAGAATCTATTATTAGTCCCAGAAATTTTGTTGAGTTAGCTTCATTGATTTTAATATTATTAAATTGAATGTTAAGATGATTGTTAATTGTTTGTGTACATTGTGTAAGGTACATTAAGTTAGTCTTTTTTAAATTAATTATTAGATTATTATCGTTCAACCAATTTATAATAGATATTAATGAATTATTAATGTCATGTTCATATGTGTTTGTGTCATTACAAGCTATTGTCAAAGTGCAATCATCAGCAAAAAGTGTCATAGGTTGTTCAGTTACTTTAGGTAAGTTATTTATATACAGAATGAAAAACGGAGGCCCCAATACACTGCCTTGAGGTACTCCGTACATAACTTCACGTTCCTCAGATCTTTAAGTTTCTTAACATTTTCTTTTTTTATTTATCGTGCTGATCTCTGTTACTTGCTTACGGTTATAAAGATACGATTTAATTAATTCTAAAACATTGCCTCTAACACCATAGGCATCAAGTTTCTCTGCCAGGGAATTAAAATGAACGCAGTCAAAGGCCTGTGTCATGTCGCAGAATATGGCACAGACTGATGTTCTCTTATCTACATTTAGCATGACATTATGTAAAAACTCATATATAACCAAATTTATACTTTTATTTTTTCGAAATCCCTTTTGTTCATCACTTAGTATATTATATTTTTCTAAATAGTACTCATTTCACCATATATATATTTTTCGAACACCTTAGACATACCTGGTATAAGCGCGACCGGTCTGTAATTTATCACTAATTCATGATTATCTTTCTTATATAGCGGTTTCACTATAGACTTCTTTGATGCATCGGGAAATATACCTGCACTTATGCAAAGATTAATAATGAAACACAAATGAGTACTAATTTTAAATGCAAACTGCTTTCAATATTTTTGTGGCAATACCATCGTAGCCAACACTGCACGTGTTTTTTAGCTTCATTATAATATTTATTATGTCATAGGGCGTAGACGGAGCCATGAACATAGACTGTGCTCTGCCAGGAATTAATGACGTTGAGTTCGTTCCCGCGTTAATTTGTTGGTTGTACTTTATCTATAAAATAATTATTAAATGTATTGGCAATGTCAATTGGGTTTGTGATATCTTTATTTTCAAATTTGATAAGAAGGTCAAAAGGTTATTAGAAAATCTTTTTTTGTCTTTCATAAAGTTAAACATATTCTGTCTCATTACAAAACGAGTACACACCACACTGCGCTCCAACATACAGATTACTGATGTTGCTGCCCAATGAACTGTGGGCCAAAATAACCACTACGTGGAGCCCTGACACAGCCGAAAAGCGTCGCGGCAGACCCTGTAGAAACGACCAGTGGTCAACTTTAGCCCTGAATCGAAAGAGCTGATATTCATGGGGAAAGCCCTTTGCCCAGCAGTGGTATGATGCAGACTAACACTAACAGTAACGAAACGAGTTCCAGCCGGTCGATTCTGTAAAAATCTCACCGTGAAAACTTAGGTGAAGTGAAGTGAGGAATTGACACTATTGACAGCTCACTCACTTCATCCACGCTCACTTCACCTAAGTTTTCACAGTGAGATTTTTACAGAATAGTACCGCTGCTGTAGTCCATACCTGCACATGTCATGAGGAACGTTTTGAGTATAAATGTCGATGGATATAAGAGTAGGGGAAGACCAAAGAACAGATGGATGGAATGTGTGAATGATGATATGGTTAGAAAGGGGGTGGCTGCCGTGGTGCTGACTGATGGAGAAGTGTGGAAGAAAAAGAAATATTGCGCCAACCACTGATACATTGGGATGAGGGCTTGTGAGTTATGACGACTGCAGTCCAAGCTTAAACCTTCGAGTCAGACAAAAAGTACCATCTTAACACGACATTGACAACTTAGACTTGGGTTTAATGGTCAGGACAGGGTTTTGTAGTAACAACTTTACCTAAGTTGGAATTAAGTTAAAATACAAAAACATAGGCACTTTGTTCGACGACACTACTTTTCGCCTCTCTGCTTCCCTACGACTAGGCACTCCTTGCTGTTCTCCCCATCGCTGTCACTGTGGCGAAGATGTCAACAGCCTCGGACACCACGGCCTGTCTTGCAGCCGAAGTGTGGGTCGCTTAGCACGGCACGCGAACATTAATGACATCATCCGACGAGCTCTTGTCACCGTCGGCGTTCCAGCTGTATTAAAACCCAATGACTTGGCACGCGACGATGGCAAGAGACCGGACGGTATGTCTTTATTTCCTTGGAAGGTGGGTAGGCCTTAATGTGGGACGCAACATGTGTCGACACTCTTGCGCCATCGCATCTTCCTGGCTCGACATGCTGTGCTGGCGTTGCTGCTGCGGCTGCGGAAAACCTCAAGCGGTGAAAATATGATAACCTTATTGGAAATTATATTTTCAAGCCGTTTGGGGTTGAAACTCTCGGGCCCCGGGTCCGAGTGCTCATGGTCTTTTAAAGAAATTTCTAAACGGCTGGTTGACACTTCCCGTGACCCAAGGGCTGGCTTTTACTTTGGCCAGAGGCTAAGCATCGCCATACAACGTGGTAATGCCGCCAGTCGCTTGGGTACATTACCAGTCGACAGCGATGCAGATGAATTTTTCGACGCTATTTTTTAGTTTCTGTATAGTTTGAGTTAAGTTAGAATTTAATTTTGTTATGTTTTCCACTAAATATACCTACATAATTTAGAGATAAAAAAATAAAATAAAATACAAAATATTGTTTACACTTGAACTACAGGATCGGATGGGTGGTACTTGAAGGTCCCAGACTTGTAGCTAAATTCTGGATTGACTCTATTTAGATTGGTTTCGACACGCTCAGAAGAAGATTTGACGCGTTTGCGCTAAGGTAGTCCACTAAATACTAGGTAATTTTCTTACGTTTTTTGCAAGTTGCAGGGCGGTGTCAAGTTGTGTGTTGAACAAAATGTGATTCGTGACCGTAAAAAATATAATCATTAGAATTACAGACTTATAATATTTATAATCATTGGAATCAGCAATACAACTCATTGAGTTAGTATTGTCCTCAAATATCATGATTTCATGAAATAGGTAGTCATTCAAAAGGGTGTTATAAAGTTAGAAAGTTGTATTGCTGATTTTTGTGATTGTAATTCTCGCGACCGGAACAAAATATTTATTTATAGAAATAAATGTTTGTTCCGGTCAAAGAAATTTGAATGTTGCGGCTACCCAGGCTCTGTCGCCTTAAGTTGCGAGTAGAACTGGTTTTCAATCTGCCTGCCTCTTCCCAACTATGTTGGGGTCGGCTTTCAGTCTAACCGGATACAGCTGAATACCAGTATTGTTCACAGAGCGACTGCCTATCTGACCTCCACAACTCAGTAACTGGGTAACACGATACCCCTTGGCAAGGCAGGTCGTTAGACTTTCGGGCTTCTGACCACCCTTAACGACTGCGAGGTAATCAACCAATATAAGAAAAATAATTAAAATGTACTTACTTTCTAACGCCATCTTCAAGAGACAAGAGTTATAATAACTTGCCGATTTTGAAATGTTACACTGTTAATTAACTTTTTGCAAGATTATCACACTAGATACGCGATCACTAGTAGCTAAGTTTGGGCATCACACGCCAAGGAAAGACGGCGGGAGGACAAGAATTTAGTAATGAAGGAACAATCTTTTGTTCAGTGTTTAAACTCAAAAGATAAAATATAAGACGAAAAAGAAAAAATAACAATCAAATAATGTTGCAATTTATGCGAAATTAATCCAGATTTCAGCCGAAGCTGAGCAGTGCAGTGGACAGCGCTAGAGGAGTATTGTGTTCTGTGCGCCAGACTGAGTGTCGGTTAGATGTAACTAACTATTAATTATTTGCTTTCAGTGGACGATGTGTTAGCTGTAACATTGTTGTTCGCGGAATGATCGACGGTTTGAACTAATTACCCAAAATCGTTACTTAATTGAATACAATAAAATTGTTAATGACGGACATGCAAATGTATTTTGTTAGATAGGTACTTATTATTATCACGTCATACTATTTACATTTTAAAATAATTTTTATAAGTACCGGATGAAATTGAATAGGTGCCCCAAATTAGAACATCTAATTGAATGTGTTAAGTAGAGCATGTCATTAATAATAATAATAAGACATTTAATTCAGACGTAGTCCATATACAACAGTATATGGTGACCCATACACCTACAATAATATTGCGCAATGTTGATGATTGCACAATTAATATTGATGAGCTCCAAAACCCACACGGTACAATTATTTATTGAGACAATAAAATTGAACAAGCATTCTCGTCATAACTTTCAACAGTGCACCATGTCTGATAAAGATTTGGCTGCAGCTATCGTGTGTTTAATTGTAGCGAAACTAAAAAATATTGGGCAATATACCATACACAAGACACAATAAATAAATATTGTGCAATAAAATTTAAAAGTCCTCAATCTTTTACTCAATCATTGCGCAGTCTTCAATACTACCCCTATATGCTCAATAATATTGTGCAATCATCAACATTGCGCAATATTATTGTAGGTGTATGGGTCGCCTATGGACTACGTCTGAATTAAATGTCTCAATAACGTAACAATAATGTAACAATAGTTTTATAAGGATTTTGTGTTACTAGCAAGTAACACAAAATCCTTATAAAACTATTGTTAGTATATACAAAAACCAAACTACAGAAAGAAATAAAAAGCACGAAGTGGTACCGCACAGGAGTGCCAGTCTATGCCAGGCCCTGGATGCGACCACCCACAGTGTGTAGTCGCATCCAGTGCCGCCACATCGGCGAGTCCCATCGTCCCACGAACACGCTCAGAAGGCTGTTCGAGCTGGCCCGCATGCGCTTCATAAGGGACGCAGAACGCTTCCGCATGATGGCATGAAAACCATCCACGCTTTTCACCGCAAAGATTGCTGAAGCGCTGCAGTGGCGCGGCAGCCCGAACAGCACCCTAAACGCGTTATTATATTGTACTCGCAGAGCACTGTATGTACGCTGCGTGTACTTAGTCCACAGGCTGCATGTGTAAAAAGATTGACAGTAGGCCCTAAATAATGTCACTTTGACTTGCTCGGTACACCGTGCAAACCTCCGGGCCAGCATGTTACAGCGCACAGACAGCGCCCTGCGCTCTCTTTCCAAATCAACGTTGTCACTTAGATCTTCTGAGACCCAGTGACCCAGATATTTAAAGTTTGACACTCTGTTTAAGCTGGCACCGCAAAGATACAAGTGAGGCACATTAGCGATTTATTACCAGCCTTAAACACCATCACTTCACTCTTCTTCACATTATATCTGAGTCCATGGGTTCGTGCATACTTTTCACAAATACCTAGCAGTCTGCGCATGGCACTAATCGACGGACTCAGCAGCACCATATCGTCCGCATAGCTGATATTATTGACGCACTGTCCATCTATATGGCACTCTATGCTTGTTCTGCTGAGCTCGCCGATCAGCTCGTTCATGTATATGTTAAAGAGACGAGGAGAGGTTACCCTGCCTCACCCCGCACTCCAACCCATACATGTCCGAGTGATACATCATATGATACCAAATCAAATGCCCTGGACAAGTCCAGGCGTATTCTTGGCTGTATAATACTGCACAGTCTGCTTGAGGCACAGGATGGAACTCTCAGTCGAAAGGCCAGGTCTAAATCCAAATTAAGCATCATGAAGTTCTATGTGTCTATCCAGGTGTTTGTCAAGCAGATTGTCCAGTACTTTTGCTATCACAGTAGCCAGCGAGATGGGTCTGTAGTTTGCCAGGTCAGAGACATCCCTGGTCTTGTTTTTTATAACCGGAACTACCACGGTATGTATAAGTTCATCCGGAAGGTAACAGTGACTCACACATAAGCTAAAAAACATAGCAAGTACTCGAGACAAATGGAAACCAGCACATTTCAAATGCTCAATGCTGAGACCATCATGACCAGAAGACTTACCTCGCACCATTTTATGAATTACGTTGGCATTAAGGAAAGGCGTTATTTTTTAATGCCATCTGGCAGTTCTACCTATGATTGTCGTCTGCTGCTATGGCTCAATGATTTGAATTGATCCATTCCGGGCTTGCCTGTGGATGCCTGAATAAATTAAGGCTTCCAGCCAGGACTTAAAAACTTAAAAACTAAACGACTGCACGCAAAGGGTACTGTGGGGTACGTACCTCGGCTTAGGGCGTCGCTGGGAGAGGGCAGCAAAGAACAGGGTGGATCGGAATGATTTAGGGACGAATTTAAAACTACAGGCTCAACGGCGCGGGCTGGCTCGAGCAAGGGTCGGGGCGGACTATCCTGGAGGAGGGTCGTGGCGTCGTCGAGGATGTTAAGGGTATGCCTCGGTCGGCGAATCCTACTTATACGAGAGGGAGTACATCGGGCGGACGCCGCAATCAGGGGATTGGGGTGCTTTATAGCAGTCAAAGAAACGCTTGGAGAGGCATTTCATGCACTGCTGGACGGTGACATACGTGCGCGTAGGTCCATATTTATACTGTGGCGTAAATAACTTAAAGTCGATCCCTGGTGCAAGCGTCCAGCCGCACTGCACTCGTCGGTGTTGCCAGCAGCCGCCGCACGCAGTACGAGGTTGACTGTCCATAGCACGAATTAACTCTACATAGGTACATCCCGGGCAAACCTTTCCCTTTCAAGGCCCACGACAGCACATCCCGAGGTACCCTATCATACGCTTTCTCCAGATCAATGAACACCATGTGCAAGCTCTTGTGTGCACGTCTGTATTTCTGGCACAATTGGCGGAGTGCAAAAGTGCATGGCGTCCATTGTTCCTCGACCTGGCATAAACCCAAACTGGTCTCTCACTCCTGCTGCTGTATTCAACACAAATAATTAGTTTTAATTTAATCTTTCGCATTAACCTTGTAAACGAACAAATGATGTAGTTATTGATGTAATCCTTATTGTGACTTAACCGCGAAGTTAGTATAGTCTGTTCCAAAAGTATTTGGTGAAATTGTAAACAAAACCAGGCATTCTATTCTGTAAAAAATCTCACCGTGAAAACTTAGGTGAAGTGAGCTGTCATTTCACCTAATGCTAGGGATTGACACTATTAACAGCTCACTTCACCTAAGTTGTCACGGTGAGATTTTTGCAGAATAAACCGGTTTTAAGCAACACATATGTCAGTCGTCAGAAGGTTTCAACTTTATTATCACCACTTTTCCCTACAATTATTGTTTGAATAAAATTATTAATTAATTGAATAATCACCGACGAAAATTGGGGTTATGAAATTAACCTCAAATCATCAACATCATATGCCTAGCCTTCTAACGATTTTGGGTTCGGTTTCCAGTGTAACCAGATGCAACGGATTATCAGTATTTTACATGGAGCGACTGCATATCTGTACTCCACAACCGGTTACTGGGTGATACCCAAAGACAAGTCAAGGCTTACCTTGACTTGTCTTTGGGTCTTGTCTTTATTATTCTTTTAAATCTGACACCAGTCTTAGCTGGTACCTGGTTGTCAGATTTTCGGGCTTCTGACGACCCGTAACGACTGTCTAAGATCCACGAATGACAGCCAATGATATAAATTACATTTCTATGGCCGGGACCAACGGCTTATAGGCTTTCCGAGGCACGGAGAGGTCTTGGTATGCAAAAGATGGTTGCCCATCTAGCATCTACGGACCCAGCGCGGCTTGCGTAGCGTCAATTAGGTAAACCCAAATGTCAAATGAAAAAACATCTGTAAGGTGATTTAAAATCAGTATTTCTGGTTTAAGTAGGTATTCAAATCTAAGCACAAATTTATATAACCTCCGCGTCGCACACTCTGCTCGCTCGCTATTACTTCGTTTCCTGACTTTTTTTCATTTTGCTGGGCTCCTATGGGTCGAAGCGTATAGAAAGAAAGAAAGAAAATTGCGTTTATTTGGCAAAAAAAAACCTTAAAAATAAACAAAACAAATTCAAAATTATTAAAAATAATAATGCCAAAAGGGCCTCAGCTCAGCATAATGCCAGATGGCAACACAAAGTGCACCACCTGACGCTGATTTTCAGCTGCTGCCCACTATAACCTTCCTCAAGAATTCAGTTACCAAATGAGAAAAGATTTTAAGCAAATCCGACTGGCAAACCGATAGCTGACATCAATGCAAACAGAAAACACAATGAGACCAAATCATCAAACCACGACGTATATCAACTTTGAACGTTAATATCTCGGAAACGTGACACTTTTCGGGGTTTGGTCTCATTACGTCTTCTGTGGCATTGATATCAGCTATATACATATACATAGGTCTCATGCGTGGCCAGGGCCCGATCTAGCTATTTAGCCGTTCCGGCAAAAAATACATTCGCCGCCCTTTACACTAACTCCTTATCTCAATTCTAAAATCATTATATTTCATGATAGTCCCATCGCAAAATGAAAAACCATCAAAAGAGATTGTCGAAAAAAGCTGTAAATTTTTAAAGATGTGGGGCCGAAGAATTTCCCCAAAAATAAAAATAAAAAATTCATATCTCTTAAACTATCAATCACGGAATATACATGGGGTATTTTCGGATATCCCTAGGTATAAGGCATCTAATTTTTTATTGACGTCACTATTTGGAGCACCTGTATATAGAAGACTAGCAGCGTCCCGCGGCTTCACCCGCATAAGTGTCGATCCCATGGGAATATCGAGATAAAAATTATTCTATGTCCTTCCCCGGGATGCATGCAATCTATCACTCTGCTAAATTTTATCAAAATCCGTTCAGTGGTTTAGACGTGAAAAGGTAACATACGGACAGACAGACAGAGTTACTTTCGAATTTATAATGTTAGTATGGATAGCACTTTAAAATATGTTGGTCCGTCTAAAAATTGATAGCTGCAAAAATATAATAGCATTTTTTTTTTAAAGAAATCCTATAATAATACATTTTTCTCGGTTTGATAAGCATGATAATTTATGTAAGATTTTTCTCTCCTAGTGAGAAAATTAAGGACTCCATGCAACCCTCTCTTTGCCCGCTCGGTGCCCTCAATTTTGCCGCCGCTCAATTTTGCCGCTCTGGGCATTTGCCCGGCTGCCCTCCCCCTAGATCGGGCCGATTCGGGCACTGTGCGTGGCCACCATTTTCTAAATGGTGCGACAGTAGTTACTTAGTTAGGTATGCCAGGCTCCATATAAAAATCTTCAGACCCCTTTGATCTAGGGTAAGGGATCACTACCTCTCACCGAGAGGAGGCCTCTGCCCAGCGTTGGTCTAGTGTAAGGGATCACTAGCTCTCACCGAGAGGAGGCCTGTGCCCAGCATTGGTCTAGTGTAAGGGATCACTAGCTCTCACCGAGAGGAGGCCTGTGCACAGCATTGGTCTAGTGTAAGGGATCACTAGCTCTCACCGAGAGGAGGTCTGTGCCCAGCATTGGTCTAGTATAAGGGATCACTAGCTCTCACCGAGAGGAGGCCTGTGCCCAGCATTGGTCTAGTATAAGGGATCACTAGCTCTCACCGAGAGGAGGCCTGTGCCCAGCATTGGTCTAGTATAAGGGATCACTAGCTCTCACCGAGAGGAGGCCTGTGCCCAGTATTGGGAACATTATAGGCTGGCTATTCTTGTTCTTATGTCAGCTAGCTCCATGTTTGCGTCTGTGTGCTCCTTGTGAAGCTCCACATCGCTGTCAATGTGGTGAAGCAGTCGACTGCCTCGGACACCATGGCCTATCCTGCAGCAAGAGCGCTGGTCGGATGGCACGGCACGCCAGCATTAGCGTCATTATCCGTCGGGCTCTTGTCACCTCCGGGGTGCCAGCTGTTTTAGAACCCAATGGCTTGGCACGCAACGATGGGTAGAAACCAGATGGAATAACCATAATGCCTTAGAAGTTCGGTAGGCCTTTGGTGTGGGATGCAACCTGTGTCGACGCCCTCGCGCTATCCCATCTTCCTAGCACGGTGGGCGGTGCTGGGGCGGCTGCTGCAGGAGCAGAAAACCTCAAACGGCGCAAATATAGCAACCTTATTGAGAGCTATATGTTTGAGCCGTTTAGGGTTGAAACACTAGGGCCTTGGGGTCCGAGTGCTCATCGAATATTTCGGTTTCGGGACATCACCAAGCGGTTGGACGACTCTACGTGCGACCAGAGGGCTGGCCTATTTCTAGCCCAAAGAACTGACTGGCAACACTGCCATCCAACGTGGTAATGCTGCCAGTCTTTGGGGCACTTATCCCAGTGACAGCGATGTGGAAGAATTTTATGATCCCCAATGAGCTCCTGCCTTTTTCTTTATTTTTCCTTTTTTATTATATACTTGATAATAATTTAGTGTTAATTTGTAAAATAGGTTAAGTGTGTTAGTAATAATTATGCGAATGAATGTGTAATATCATAAAATGTGAAAGTGGTGTTATGTTTTCACGCCTAAAGCTACAATTTCTTGAAGAGCAGTTGCCGCCACATAGCCTCCGCTTTATACCAGCGAATAACGTCAATAAAATGATATTTACGATAGTAAGTTGGAGTGTTTTCTAAGAGAGCGTTTTTTGACACCGTAAAGTCAAAGTGCGCTGGTATAATTTTCATGGCGACCGTCACTGCGGCCGTTATGTGGCGGGCAGCGCTCGTTTGGCACATAGGTAGAACAGAAATAGGTTACTTTTATCCCGGTATTAAGTTCCTGTGGGATAATTTTCGACCTATATGCTGGCAAAGTCAAAACGGTGAAGGAAAACATCGTAAGGAAACTGACAAACTGAAATAAAAATAGAACCAAAAATTGGAAGACAACCACGGAAAACTAAGCCCTCAATGTAATTTTCGTTGATTCATATTGTATTTTACCAATTTTGATTCTGAATAAAGATTTATTATAAGAAGCTTTGTCTCTGTGGTATGGTGACCTTCGTAGGTACTAATTCGGAATCACAAACATCACCGAAGCTCACACGGTTGACTTACTTATATGTAAATTTCTTGATCTTCTTCCGTATCGAAGGCAAGTAATTAATTCTATTCTAATTATTATACACAAACATTATGCTGACGCAAATGCTTTTCAATTTCAAATAAAGTAGCGCGTTGTTACGTAGCCTACAGCCTTTTTTTTTTTTTTTTGTGGATGGGAAATCATCAAATGACTCCTCCCGCTCTGGGTGGAGCGGAAGGGAGTGTCAGACTCTTACTGACTAAAACCCACCCGTGTTCCTTCCTTAGCCCTTTATGTTCCGGGCCAACGGTAACCCTTTCGGACAATCCCGCTGGTCCGGCAGGCTTCGGCCCTATCGGGGGACCGTTTGGTCGAGAGATTAGCGCGTGCAAACAAACACCGACCGTTTGGTCGAGAGATTAGCGCGTGCAAACAAACAAACACACTCTTCAGCTTTATTATTAGTATAGATGTCATAACCGCGCGTTCGTTTTTCCGAAGTTAGACGATGAGGCCCGAAGCGCATACTTTCTTTGGGGTGACTGTAATGAGTTTGTATTGTTGATAGTAAATTTATGAATTTAAAATACACAGAAGTGGTTACTAAGCAAAAAAAAAAAAGAATAAATAAATAAAATAAAAAAAAATGCTGGATGCTGCTGCTGCTGCTGCTGGTAATAAATCTTAATACAAGTTTCAGCTTCCAGTCTAACCAAACTAAATAATAGTGATCGAAATCCACAACCCAGTGACTGGGTACGCACCTGACCTGCTTGAAGAACATCCCGGTCAGTGGCTCGTCTTAGGGATCACTGATCAAGTCTTACATCACATCACATCTACATATGTACATATTTTTTTCTTTCTTACAAAATACCTGTTATAATTTACTACTACTGTTACTGCTAGCCCACTGCTGGGCAAAAGCCTCTCCCATGACTTCGAGCTCTTTCGATCAAACTCAAACACAAAGCATTTATTTCAATTAAACCAATTACAGGCACTTTTGTATTGTCAAGGGGTCGGTCAGTCAGAAAGTTTCAGCTAGTTGTCCATTCCAAAGCGTAGATCTACCTATGGAGAAGATCGGACAAGAAACACCATGGACACTCTTTTAAATCAAAATACATAGTATGGTCATAAAGTCTTGGTTACATCATTCATGTTAAAAATGTCGCATGTGAAAAAAAACCAAATATTAAATTAAATATAGGTTGATGGTATTATAGTGATTGAGGCTCTTTTGGCACAAGCACGTTAGGCATTACATGTAATTATAACACACTTTACAAGTGTGTTATTGTATGAGTCGATAAACGCGATTTTCTTTCTCATTATTTATTTAACCATTCATGTCGCATACCACCTATCACCCCAATTACAATAAATTATATGTTTTAAGTAATAGATACTAAATTAAATGTCTAACTAACTATACCAATAAAAACAAAACTAAAGGACAAATCAGGCGTCGAAGTACTCGTCCGCATCGCTGTCATCCGGAAACGTGCCCAGAAGACTGGCAGCATTGCCACGTTGAATGGCAATGCTAATTCTTTGGCCAAAGAACGACCCAGCCCTCTGGTCACGTGAAGCGTCGACCAGTCGGCGAGAAATTTCCTTAAAAAGGAGACGCGCACTCGGGCCACATGACCCGAGCGTTTCGACCCCAAACGGCTCAAAGCTGTAATTGCCCAAAAGGTATTTGCGCCGCTTGAGGGTCTCAGCAGCCGCAGCAGCGGCGCCAGCACAGCCCGCCGTGCTAGGAACATGAGATGGCGCAAGGGTATCGACACACGTTGCGTCCCATACCAGAGGCCTACCCACCTTCCAAGGCAACAACGTCATACCGTCTGGTCTCTTCCCATCGTCACGTACAGACAGCGTCAGTATGTGCTAACCCCTCAAGTTTTAAAATGTTACACATTAAATTCCTTACAAATAATCTAAAGAATACTTCAAAAAGAACCCATTGTTTCGACTCAGATTCGAACCATCGCATCACCGAACGTCGTCATACTCATACCGGCAGTTTGACGAACTAGCCAGCGAGCCCATATGAATTGCGTTGAAATTGTTATCTACTATGGTCAGAGTCATTTTATCTTTAGGTGGGATGTCTAATCGATAGATGTTATAATTTGAGGGTATCCATTAATTATTTTACTTACATACGTTGTCTTTATAAAATTAATCCATACCCTCAAGTTATAACTATAACGTTTGATGTATACGTTCACTTAAAACGGCGAAGAGTAAACGACTACGATTTATTCATTAATTTTTAAAATGATTTATGATTTTATGAGAACTAAAATAGTTGTTCTGTGTGAACAAAATGTGAGCATAAAAGGATTTGCGAGACAGCTTGGCATAGCAGTAAGTTCATTATAATATTAATTGTGTTCTCCGATTTTTTTCTTGTTGAGCTATTTGCGGTATCTTGTGTGTGGTATTTAATAACTTATTTAAAACCATTTTTTTCTATACAGAGACAAACGGTGCGCTTATGGGTGCGCAGATTTCAAGAAACCGGCGATGCTAAGACAATGACCATGGGTCGGAGAACTACTGGGATCTATACGGACCAATCTGAACATCATCTGGATATTGTTAAGGTTCACACTACACCGCCGTTTACATCCACTCGTTACAGTTCGCAACGGCATGGAATATCTCTCTGTCCACGGTTCGAAGACATTTACACGCAGCGAACATTCACAGTTATCGACCTGCAAAATATGTCTAACAGAAGAACATCGAAGAGAACGATTGCGATTTGCCCAGAAATAGCAGTTATATTAATTAAGTATGACAACAAAATAAACAACGAAGACATTTAACTCATTTGATTCCACTATTTTACTTTGTATAGCAAAATATTCTAAGTAGATATCATGAGCTAATAAGAGATGTTAATTGATTATCTATTGATAACATGTTTATTCACTTATTATGCTCATGATTGTAATCCTGCCAAACTAACTTCTAGTTCCTAGACAAGTTGCAAACGCTTCAAAACTTGTCTCTTTCGATGTCACTTGTCAGACTGTCAAATGTCAAATTTGTATGCTGAGACGACATGACAGGTCACGTGACATTTCGTTAGGTTATGTCAATCTAAAATATTTCTACCGCTTACTATTTTATCGTTTACCTTAATAGGATGCCACTTGTCTAGGAACCCAATTGTGTCAGTTGGCAAAATAGTATATTATGATAACTGTAAATAAAATTATCAAATCAAAATAAATCTTTGTTGTAAAATAAGATCATAGTTTTGTTAAATAATAGCAATAATAAATATTATTATACAGAGTTGATATGACAGAGGGGCATTAAATTACACTACGTATACTATACGTGCATAGTATTAATTCGATACAGTACAAAAATAGAAAGCGCCAAAAATGAGATTTTTTTTTTTTCAAACAAACTAAATAGCTTAAAAGTCAGAGTGAAACGCACCACCCTTTATAAATAAATTTGACTGACCTTAGATGCCTAGGTAACAAAGGAGCGCGTGTGCGTGTGTGTGATCTCGTGGCGGGCGGGTGGGTGGCGCGGGGTGCGGGCCGTTTTTGACCGCTCGCGCTGGATTTTATGTTAGGTAAGGTTGTAAAGTACGCGCACACACAAAAACACAAAATTTTTAAATTCTCGATGTGTCCTCCATTCTTATTAATGCACAAATTATACCGACGGAGAATATTGTTATTTATTTTTCTAATTAAATCACTGTCCGTCGCTAAGCACTTTAATTCCCGTAATCTTTGTACTGCCAATTGTATGGTGCCGGTGTTCCTAGGGCAATTGCGCCGGTCACCATACCTTTCTCGGTATGTTCGCAGAGCTAATGCTGCGTTTCCACGGCATTCACCGTAAATTAAAATCATGTAAGTGTATTCTGACGCCGTGTAAGTTACACGAGGCATTGCTGAACACTTTAATTATTACACACACACACAACCAACGTTTAATTACGTATCCTATCACAATAAAAACAGTCAATAAAAAAAAAACACTAACACTAAATAATAATAATCCCAAGTTACGTATCCTGTCACAATAAAAAAAGAAATACTGTCTTAAACTTATTTAGTGTCTATCACAATAACAAAACAAAATCACAATTATTGTCAGCGAGTTCGACAAAACATAACGGCGGCGGGGCTCCCGTGTTACGTAACGTACATCCCGGATGGATGACGCGTGCGCACTGAAAGAACAAGTTTTTTAGCAAATTCGCAAGGATCTAGGATGCAATAGCAACACACTGACCTATTTCTATTCCTTTTACGCGCGGCAAAAAGGCGCGGGGGTTTTGCTATGATTGTCACTCTCATAGTGAAAGTGCAAGTGTGTGTGTATTTATTGCTTCGTGAAATATTTGGTTGTACTTGTGCGGCAACAATGTATTTTATACTCGGATAATCGTTTTAAGGTGCATGACCTATGCGTATGAGATAATCAGCTGTTATGAATATACATCGTGTTCAAACGTAACAAAAACTTAAAAAATCATTTGTGACTAAACTACTGCTCCTATTTAATTGATTTTTGGTACAGAGCTTGAAAATGGTATCTAGTATAGGCAGTTTAAAGGAAAGCCCCTCTGTCGTATCAACTTTGTATGATTATTAAGGTATTTTATTTTTCTTTATTTTTTAATTCTTTATAAATAATTACTAAAACAAAACAGAAAAATATATTAAAATAATAATTATAATGAACAAAAAGCACTTTTCTTGATTTGAACTTCCACTCATAGGCACGGCAAGCGGTCTTGAAACCTCTAGTCTATTTAGACGATGAATAAAACGTTCGTAAATGTTAAACCTATTATTGCTTGTCGTTTTCGTAATAATAAAAGTATTAACGTTTTATTGAAAAAAACAATAATAAAAACAGAATTTTAAAAAATAAATACTATCTTAAACTTATTTATTCACTAAAACAATAAATTAATTAAAATAAAATGTTTTTGCAAAATACAAAAACCAACTTGGGCCTATCACGGATTTGAACGCACATGTCTTTTGGAGGGGTAAGCACTTAATGAAGCGGTGTGTACCAAGCCGTTTGGTTCTAACACCGCTGGTACGCCGGCGGAGACAAAGGGCTCGACGAATAATATCGCTGATGCTGGCGTGCCGTGCTATGCGACCGGCGCTCCTGCAGCAGGACAGGCCATGGTGTCCGAGACTGTCGACAGCTTCACCGCAGTGACATCGATGCGGAGCAACACAAGGTGCGCCCAAGCGGAGACACGTAGCGAGCCGAAACGATGAATCATCCATCATTGTGCCTATGGTGGATGATGGGAGCGCCTGAAGCCATAAGCCTGACTCCCATTCTCCCACAGCCAGCAGACGGGCACGCTCAACAGTATTACGTGACGTGTTTATAAGTAATCATATTTTTTTTTAAGTAATCATATTACAAACATTGAATTTTTACTGTTATGGTATAGTAGGTAGGTCAACTTCATCCATTTTGGTTTGTTTTGACTGTACCTACAGCGGAAGTGGTCACACTGGTGGTGGTGGTTGTAATAAATTGTATATGTAGGTTCTTTTAAATTATTTTTGGGATAAAATATTACGTATATTAATAAAAAACCAAGAGCGAGTCGGAATCGCGCGGTTCCGTACCATCATATCTTTTTCATTTTTCATCGGCGAGGCCTATATTCGTCAGAGAATTATAACACTGTACACTGCGGTGTAGAATATTGCAGTGTTTTGTCAGCACCATGTCTTGACCTATTCTTGTCAGCCATTTTTCACAAACCTTAGAATACTAACATTACCATGTTTGGACATATTCGAATGTGCGGTATTGGTAAAGAGCAATATTCACTTTGTTCACACACCCACGTGAACACGTCACTTCCAATCACACACACATGGACGACGAGCGGCGCGGGGACCGGGCGACGCGAGACCATCGCGCCGACCGCAGGACACTTCATCGTCCGCCACGACCGCGATCGCACCATAATTTAGAATCTACTTACTTACCTACTTATAATTGCTACTTTGTGTACCTACCGAATAAACCTTTATACAGTCCACTAGTCTTTCCGTCACCTGGGCCTATATCTACACTTATTTGAATACCGTAGCCGAATACGCCATCGGGATAAATTGTGCACAATCACGAGCAAGACACGTTTTCTGCAGCAAAGCAGTGGCGGACTAACAGGGGGGCGGAAGGGGCGGCCCGCCCAGGGCCTCCGGTCTTGGGGGGCCCCCAAATGCCTCCGCGTTCCTTTAAAATTGTACATAATTTCATCAAGATCAAAACACTACAGCCATCTAGACTTTTTACGTGGTACTAATATTCTTTTAACTTTGCTGAACGCGTCCAATATGCTGGGAGAATTCCCGTCTTTGTAGCGGGTACTTCCCCAGAAATCCTTGAATGAATGAAGTGCAAATAATTCACTCTTGTACGCCTAAATTTACATTCACTACGTTCTATTTACGTCGAAAAATAAACATAGGCCTCATTTAACAAATATTGAATTTCATTACATTGATATTTAATAGTTTTTTAGTGTGTACTGATATTTTCGCGAACAGATAAGCCTTTTTTCAAATTGTAAATTAATAAACGCGATCTTATCCGTTCAAAGTAATTTCATTAAAAAGTGTAATAATTAAACTACATTTTTTTAAAGCCGGGGGGCCTCATTCAACTTTGCTACCGCCCCGGGCCTCTGACGGGCTTAGTCCGCCACTGCAGCAAAGTGTATTGTGGGTTGCTCCAACAATATTTAATAAAATTCCAAAACATATTAGAAGCATCTCAGAAATTAAATTATTTAAAAAGAAACTTCATGACCTGTTACTGAATAAATGCAATTACTGTTTAAAAGACTTCACAAGTCCGTTTAAATTATATTTTGACCAAGACCGTGCAGTCAGTGTCGCTATCTATGTCGAGACTGCAGGCCCTAGACTCGTCTGCTCCACCGAACATCGGTTCTTACTATTAATTTTAAGCTGTGTACGGAAAAAACGCGCATTGACATGGAGTTGCGGACACCAGCTCGTATGACCTACCTAAGCTCTTTAACTGATCTATATATTGTGTTTATTTTTTGTTGTAATATTAAATTGTAACTACCCACCTAACCAGTTAATTTAAATTTTCCTTAAATTGCAACAGTAATGTTATTTTTTTTTCTTTGTTATTTTATTAAAATAGTAATGTTAATTTCTTACATAATAATAGGACACAATTTATGTTAATAATTTGAATAGGTACTTTGTATTGTATGCCCAAAAGGCGGCATAGCTGATCAACATTACTATAATTCTTAACACCTGTATCTATTTCTGTACCTATGATCCACAATAAACATGATTTATTGATTGACCGATAGTGGAACTATTGTAACTTTTGTTGATGATTTCTGAAAAGTGTGCTATTTAGAGACTTCGTTTTATTTTTCCTGTAATCTTTACATAAACTTCTATCACATAGAATCATTTCAAATTCTCTTGGCAAACTTCGGAGATAATGGGAGGAATGGTATTTTTTTTAACACTTTTTATCAAAAGACGAAAACTATGCGGCCTAAAAAAAAGAAAAAATGTTTGAGAATGTGCAAACTACGTTCTTTCATATGATCCCCCCACATACCCTAGTAGCCCCACTTCGATTTTTTCAGATCCCCTTTCAGTCCCTATTGCAAAAAATATACATATATTTTTATTTCTTTATTTTTAGAAAAATAGATGGGTAATCCTCATCTAAAATTATTTCAAATTTCAAGTTGATAGCATTAGTAGTTCCTGAGATATCCAGCTGTGACAGGCAGACAGACAGACAGAAAGACTGAGTCTCACCATAAGGGTTCCGTTTTACCATTTTGGTACGGAACCCTAATGACAGAAATCGATTCAGTAAATAAAACCATTCTGACGACAAACTACAATGCGTGCCACGTAAGAAGAGACTTGACACACCACGTGGTTTGGTAAAGAGGCGGGAGAGGCGGGGTCAAGTCTCTTCTTACGTGGCACGCATTGTACATACTTTCATAACGGCAGAGACGAATTGCAGCAGTCAACAACATGCCGCTCGTGTATTTGAGCACCGTCCTCTACTACACGAGCGGCACATTGTCGACAGCTGCCTTCGACGCGTGTCGACGGCTGCGGTTGCCTTTGCCGCTCGTGTGTATGCCCACTAAAAGCACGCGCGCATTTGGACGCATTGCAAAAATCATCTTGCATCACTTCAGTACATCACACTACAGGCGAGCCGCATCTTGCTGGAGCGTAACTCACTGGCATATGGCTCACCAACGGGATAATGGGATCCACACGCAAAGCTGAGCGCAGAAGTCGCCAGCGCGCAGCGGCGCGGTGGCTGCTGTCAAATCATTCCCGCTTTGTTTACGTCAGTTTATTCGCTATTTTTTGTGTTGAAACCGGTCCACCATGTTTATCGATAATATGTATTGCACCTACAGAAGGGGTCTAAAGTAAATAAAACGGAACGTCTTTACACTAGGTACGAAGAATTTAATCAGACTAAAGAATACGCTACAACTCTACAAGTTACAACGACTTATCTTAATTTTTCATTTGTTTATAATACCACACATAACTACATATTATAAGTGTGGCTGTCACGGGCTTAAAGAATTGAAAGACGAACTAAAAAATATTTTTTTGCGACATAGCCTTTTTCCACTTTTTTTAGATTTCTATTTTTGGGAAATAAATGTACCAGGATGTACCCCGGGGTACATCCTGGTACAGCACACAGATACATTATCGAGAAAATTAAAAATAACTGTATGATAGGTTACAAACTACATGTAAGTGATAGCATTCAATGACCATGTCGACCATACGCCACCTATCGTGAAAAAATGGCAGTAAAGCAGGTGAACCAATGTTATGTACTTGCATAACATTGTTTCACCTGTTATTGGCAACTGTATAAGTACATAACTGTTACCTACTGTTAATTGATATTTTGTGTACAGAAGCTGTTGGTGTACCTTTATAAATAAATAAATAAAAAAACATATGTCAGTGGTAACACACTATCAGTAGCAATATGGCTTACATTTTAACAGTTCAATTACATTCATAGCGTTATTTGCGTGGATGTGACGCATGTTTTCCCTTATGTATCTAAACGCACTATGCCAAAGGTATACGACCGAAGATCGGCATGATTACGCCTGCAATGCTAGTTGAATTACTGACACATTATGCCGAAATTACGTTGCGTTATAGCGTACAGCCGAACTTCGGATGGGCGTAAGTTCAGCGGCAATTCGGCGGCATCGTATTCTGTAGAGCACACATTATACGCGACCGAAGTTCAGTTCGATTGCCGAAGAACATCCGGGGCGGAGAGCAGCGGGGGGCAGGAATGCCCGCGCCGCGTGTGCGCAACATTTCTGCCGCGTAAGTTCGGCACCGGTGTGTCATATCAGCCGAATACGTCGGAACGTAAAATCAGCCGCAGAACTTCGGTCGCGTACATTCTGCATAGTGTGTTTGGACACTAACTTGTCATTTTTGTTATGTTTAACGTATTTTCTTTCTTTCTTATTTACTTTATTGAGCAAATTTTTCGAACATAAGAGACAATGGATTAGCAATAAGTAGGTATTCTTCAAAATTATTCAGAATGAGATTAAAAGTGTGTTGCGTGGGCAACTGAGTCTGCGGTGGCTAATACAAAATGTACTAAAGCGATCTAGGAGGATTATTGCAATGCGTCGCGTTGCGGCGCGACCCGGCCAAGTGTGCGCGAGCCTCATTGCACTGTGCACTGGAGTAAAAACAGAGGGGTAATTCTCGTAACTTTTTCAGTCACAGTCTGATCTCAGTCTCAATCTGTTAAAAATATCTCCCATTTCCCAATGCGGCGCGCTGCGGCCCGCCGCGGCTTTAGCTTTTAGTAGGAGCTCTAGTAAGTGTTCCATACATATTATGACCGTGTAGGTATTGCACTTTTAGTAGGAGCTCTAGTAAGTGTTCCATACATATGACCGTGTAGGTATTGCACTTTTAGTAGGAGCTCTAATAAGTGTTCCATACATATGACCGTGTAGGTATTGCACTTTTAGTAGGAGCTCTAGTAAGTGTTCCATACATATGACCGTGTGGGTATTGCACTTTTAGTAGGAGCTCTAGTAAGTGTTCCATACATTTATGACCGTGTAGGTATTGCACTTTTCTATGAAACAGCAGATTATTTTTATTATCGACGAAAAGGGGCCTGTGATAAGGGAGTCCAGAATCATGTACTGAATCCATGCTAACAGGTTGCACGTCGGTCGATGGCCTGCTACCCTGTAGGTATTACAAAACACTAAAAATAATCTCAAATGAGGCGCGAGCACAGATATAGATACACATACAGTATGTTAAATAACAGAGGGCGTTCCCTTAAACTCGTTAATCTATATCATTAATAGATTAAAATAAAAATATCAGCATAGAAATATAAGCATAAAATAATCCGAATTAAAAAAAATAATTAATTGTCAATAAATTCGAAACCTCCTGTTTAAAATCAAAATAGTAGCGCGGAATAGTATTCGTAGTAGTAATGCCCAAACGCAATACGCACGTTGCTGGCCGAGCGTTTCCGAGAGTTCACGAAGCGGAGTGAGACGGCCGCCCCGCCCAGCCCGCACCCGCGCCCGTCATTCATAAATAAATTCCGACATTGCTGTCCTTCAAGTACGCGTGTACAGAGTGTTTCTTACTGTATACAGTATGTTAACTAACAGAGGGCGTTCCCGTTAACCCGCAATAGTATAGCATCCATACATGCTAAAAAAATATTACCATTCGAAAATAAAATGTTTTTATTTTTTTTTATATTAAAATATTCACTAAAAATCGTAAATTGATACGTTAAAGAAACACTCTGTACACGCGTACTTGAAGGACAGCAATGTCGGAATTTATTTATGAATGACGGGCGCGGGTGCGGGCGGGGCGGGGCGGCCGTCTCACTCCGCTTCGTGAACTTTCGGAAACGCTCGGCCAGCAACGTGCGTATTGCGTTTGGGCATTACTACTACGAATACTATTCCGCGCTACTATTTTGATTTTAAACAGGAGGTTTCGAATTTATTGACAATTAATTATTTTTTTTAATTCGGATTATTTTATGCTTATATTTCTATGCTGATATTTTTATTTTAATCTATTAATGATATAGATTAACGAGTTTAAGGGAACGCCCTCTGTTATTTAACATACTGTATAATAACGCAAGAGCAACTACTTCGCGTGCCAAAAATCGCACCAGCTTACGTTCATAAATCGTAAGCCGCCACTTTCGCGCTCAGTCCTGTGTACTGCTGGCTGGGTAAGCGTGAGCGAGAGCGCGAGCTTGTGACGTCATAGTAGGTAGTCAAAAAATGGCACGCTTGGTGTTCATATAGTTCGTGATACTTGCGTTATCTAGGTCTATCTATATCTGTGGGCGCGAGATTGTCGAAACAGAACTTCTTGCATAATAATTTCTATTTCAAAGGATGAAATGAAAACGTAACAGGTATTTTAACACATCATAAACAAATTGATGTTCCTTCAATAAAAAACACAATTTAAACCTTTTAATGAGTATTTTAATTTCCTGCACTCTTAGGCACGTGTTAATTGTATTTATAATTAGAAACGGTAAAATTACTCCTTTTCTTTAGTTGTTGCGCAATGATGGTGCAGCATGTAAGTAGGTATTTTTATTTAGTAAGTAGGTAAAGACTACCTGTAGGCTAACGGTACTATATAAACTATAATTCTTGTAATTTATTTTGTTTTCAATAGGCCTAGATAATTAAAAAAAACGTGTGTGATTGGGGGACAACTATCAGGATCGGAGTTCTTTACGCGATACTTGCACGCACACACACGTGTATTTGAAAGGAAGAGAGAGCGAAAGAAAGTGTCAATTTAATACAGCTCCATCTAGTACAAGTTTTTAGGATGCTCTCATGAAGTTGTGGCCATCTTGCATTTTGAAAACTATGAAAACGACATCCAAGAGAAAAATTCAAAAATTTTCGCGGTCGCCATCTTTGATTTTTGTTTTGACTCCTTTTG
Source organism: Luperina nickerlii (assembly GCA_963855955.1). NCBI lineage: Eukaryota > Metazoa > Arthropoda > Insecta > Lepidoptera > Noctuidae > Luperina > Luperina nickerlii. The sequence continues at coordinate 407,158 of OY979690.1, forward strand.
ATCTCTCTTTCTCTCTCTGTCATAGAAAGTCGCATAACGATTTTTCGTTACGTGACGATTTTGACCAGTTTACTCCTACCGCAAGCCACGTCACAGAACTTCGTACCAAAATTTAAACTCTTGGGGACTATTCACAAATTACGTCACACGTTAAGGGACAGGGAGGGGGTCAACAAAATGTGGCAAGGGGGACGAGTTATAAGTTTCGCGATGTTACAGATATATGTATATGTACGATGTGGTCGATGACCATCGACCATTCACCATTCACCATGACATATGACTAAGGTGTAGAGTTTGTGAAGTTAGGGCTTCTAGAGTTAGGGCGTGTAGAGTTAGAAGCTTGGCTCTACATAAGATCTGATAACTTTTTGACAGTGCGAGCCATGTGGTCTCGCCTTGGCAACATTTTACATGAAAATGTTTGTGGTGGGTATCTTAGGTATCTATGTATGTATACTAATAATAGCGCGTTCAAACAAACAGGCTCTTCTGATTGCTTGCTTTGCTCTTCTTTATAGCTGAAGAGCTTGTTTTTTTGAACACGCTAATCTCTGGAACTACCAGTCGGATTTGAAAAATTCGTTTTACTTATGATAGCCCAATTCGTGAGGCAGGCTAAAATACTATTTAACATTACACTAGAACCCTTAGAAGTCGAGCAATAAGAAAAAAGTCAGAAAGAACGCTAAACAAAAACGGTATAGTAGCGCGGGCAGGTGATACAATGCGACAACGGGGGAACATGAAATTTCACGTGGATAAAGTCGCGGGCAGAAGCTAGTTATGTTATACAGGAAGTGCTACCAATATTACTACAAGGTTTATTTAAAATGGCAAAATATGTGAACAAATATGAGGCTCCAAAAATCTTAAAATTCGTGTTACGTAATTTATGGATGGCGCCTTATGTGTCCTGCACAGACATGTTCCATCGGCTTGCTCCTGGTGTCAGCTGCGCTGGCGGCGATCGGGCTGCAGCGCACCGGTTGGCTGGACCGCGTGGTGCAGTATCAGAAGGAGAAGCTCTTCAACGAGGTCAGGGAGCTGGCCCCCATCAATATTAATGGTACGAAGTGTTTCTACGCTGGATCAATTTCTTTACTTAGGACCAATTTTGCAATCTTCAGATAAATATATCGCGGGTCTCAAACCATAGGGGCGTACACGCAAAAATGCGATTTTTCGTTTTTAATGCCATTGGATTCTACTATATGCAATACATAACCTGTATTTTTCTTCTAATTTAATATTTAGTACTTTTTGCATAAATTGCAAAATATTGTTTTCCGTAAGATAGACATTCTATAATTATTTTCAAGCCATAAAGCCGTATATTAGACGTAAGAGCAATATTATTGCTTACTAAGTCAGTTTTGACGTGCCACATAGACGTATGCATGTACGACTTTCAATTTTATTATAAACCAAAGAAAAAGTGTCGGACCATAGAGACGTATGTACATACGGCTGTTTATTTTATTCTAACCTGAAATTTTTGTGTTGAGCCATATAGACGTATGCTCATACGACCGTCAATATCAACACTATCCTGGGGATATTTAGTAATCACTGCAGACGTATGCACATACGTCTACATTTTAGTATATTGCTGTCTCAAGATTTCTTCAATACGCGGACGTATAGTCATGTCAACAACACCCAACACAGTCATTCTGCAGAGAGCTATCATAACGAGCAGATTGTAATTTTATATTTATTTATTTATAAATCATGAAGCGAAGAGACAATCCTATCCTGCATTTAGCACTAGACGGTGATAGTGTTTATCAATAATGGTATTTTCGATTATAATAATTTCTTATTTGCTCAAAATAACCTTAATTCAATGTCTGTTTTATGTTGTTTCTCTTTTATAATGATGAATTATTGTTGTTTTAATTGTTGTTGATTGGGCAAGCGCAATCTTGGTGGCAGTTGGTAGAAAATTACGCACTCTTCAAAGATGCAGCGGACACAAATAGCTTGCGGCTAACTTCCTGTAGCTGAGCAGTACAAGACAAGTCCTTGTCAATGAATATCTCCAAGTTTTTAACTTTTTCGCTGAAAGGAATAATAGAGTTATCAAAAGAAACTTGGGGAAGAGTCGTCCAGTCAATCCTTGAGACCGTCCTAGAACTGCCAACCACAACAACCGGCGTCTTTATGGGGTCAACCATAAGTCCATACCTCTTGCTCCAGTCGCATATACGAGACAGATCGCGATTAATCAATAAGCGCGTAGATTTGTAAATCATCTCCATAAAAGTGGTAGGAAGAAATTAGTTCGTCGGAGATTGAGTTAATAAAAACTGCGAAAAGTAAAGGGGAAAGAACGCCACCCTGTGGTACACCGGTAGAAGTATTACTCCAGGAAGACAGGTTCTCACTGATGCAAATACGTTGTCGGCGACCGAACAGGTAACTACGAAACCAGTCAATCACCGATGGAGATACATTAAGAGAGCATAGAATGCCAAGCAAATCATCGAAATCAACGGTATTAAAAGCATTACTGAACTAGTAAAGCTAAGACCGTTAGATTACTGTTTTCTATGGCTGACCTTATATCATCCGTAATATTCAGAAACGCTGTGGTGGTACTATGACCAGGATGGAAGCCAGACTGGAAAGTGTTAAGGAGATTATTTTTGGAGAGGAAAGTGTTTATTTGATCGTGGATTAACCGTTCAAGGACTTTGGATAAAAGGGTAAGACGGATATTGGACGATATTCAGAAAAGGATGACGGATTAGCTTTTTTAGGTAATGGAATTATTTGAGCATTTTTCCATGAACATGGAAAGACGCCACTAGATGCAGAAAAAATGAGGATATGACAAATGACGTGAAGGATTACATCCAGCACAGGGACTAACATATTACGGCTGATACAGTCACTTCCTACTGCATTGGAAGTAATCGATAGTATACTCTTCTTAACATCTCATGCGGAGAATTGACCAAAAACAAATGGAGAATAACTGGGAGTTGGAAGAGATTAAAGATAACGCAGTGTATTAAATTCTATCGTCCTATCAAAATCGAACGAAGCAGTAAAATGATTGTTCATTGTATCAATGTCTAAATCTTTTGGGATTGTCTCTTGTCGGGTTTTACCGACCCCCAATGATCTAAGAAATTTCCAAACTTTGGATGCGTCCCCATTTTAGACAGAAGTATGAATGTGATGGCGATAAGCATTCCTACACACCTTATTGCAATGAGCACGGATTGAAACATATCTTTCCCTGTTAGCGTCATTAGGCCTACGCTTAAACTTAGACTTCGCCGTCGCTTTTTTGTGCATTCGTCGCTTTAGGTATTGCTTTAATGTCATCTATGAGCCACGGCGCTGACAAATGTCTAACCTTAACAGCTCGAACAGGTGCGTGATGATCATAAAGCTCTATAAGTTTAGCCGTAAAAATGTTAACTTGCTCATCGACAGATGTAGACACAAATAAAGCAGACCAATATAATTATATTGTTGGTATCCTTGCAAAGATCGTCAATATTCATTCCGCTGAAATTGCGTTGCATAAGAATCTTTGCCGCCTTAGGCGGGCGAATTTTATAAGAGAGATAGATTAGGTCATGATAGGAAAAGGCATCGGCTGAGCATTGGCTATGCTCAGCGACGCGATCAGGAGAGGAAACAAGAATCAAGACAAGAAGCGAAGGAGTAGAGTTAGGAATATGGTGAGTGGCACTCAGTGGAAGAATAGAAAGATTACTGGAAGCCGAAATATTAGTCAGAGATGAAGAGCGATGGTCTTTTTTCAGAAGACAAGTATTAAAGCCACCCATGATTATCCTATGCCTGTAAGAAGGGATCAACATTTTTAATAGATTTTCAAAAGATGAAAAGAAATTAACACGTAAAGAGGGACAGTAATAGAGGCCAAGAAGTAGTTTTGAATGGTGTAGTTCAACTTCAAGAAACAGATGTTCACCAGCACCTACTTAAATTAAAATCGATGTGTCTGCGCCGACACATTGACAACTTAAGTTTCAACTACTTATGTTCATAAGAGTTTTATTATTAAGAATTTTTTATTTTTCGACGTTTTTTTATAAGATTTCAGTTACATTTGGTTTCTTTATAATGTGCCTTGATCTCAATTTCAAATATTTGTGATTTTAAGTAATTTAAAATAATAATTATCAGATTTATTAATAAATTTTATATTTATTATTATTTTTATCTTCACACAAACATTGTGTAATTACTATCATTTGTTTTTTTTCTAGATTGTAGAACAAAACTGGTTTTTACTTCTACTTTGAATTCAAACACCTCTCAATATTAATGACAAGCCAGACAGGCGTATGAATTTTTAAAATCACGTAAATAACGGTAGTTTTGATGGGTTCTCATTCCTGAATTGCAATATTTTAAGTCAACAACTAGGTAAAAATTAATATTTTTATAAATATTAATAATTTAACGAGACGGGTTCTACGAGTAGGTACGTCCATAACATCCATGCATTTTTGGGAGAATTTTGACGGAGTTTTACCGTATAGTCGTCATGCCAAATAGACGTATCAACCAAAAACTAGTATTATAGCGGTAATACCTTATAATCAAGCATCCCATAATAATCGTAGTGTAAATATATAGCTACATGCAAAAACACAATAAGCTAGGTCAATCACAAGAGAAGTTATTAAGTTTTTTGTCTCTCCTGAAAAGTAGGTGTTTGGTGGATACGCCCCTATGGTTTGAGACCCGCGATATATGGAATTAAAATTGCAGTTTAATAGCTTTTGTAGGTAATAAATGTCAAAGCTATATTTATTCTTCAGATTAAAGTGATCTGACGATTGAAAAATTGGCCCTAAATTAACTAACAAACTGTTATCCAACCAAAAAAAAATATAACTTAACCTAACTAAAACTATTAACAAACTAAAATATGGCGTATATTCCTCCGTATCGCTGTCAATTGTTCATGTGCCCAAGAGACTGGCGGCATTGCCACGTTGTATGGCAATGCTTACGCTCTGGCTAAGGTAAAAGTCAGCCCTTTGGTCACGGGAAGTGTCAACCAGCCATTTGGAGATTTCACTTGTTTATTACATTTATTTCAAAATTGGCGGTTTGTGACACTTCAACGTATAAAACACCGTGGCCGTGACAAATGGGCACAGTCATACACGAATGACACAGAGCTATCGATACTGAAGCCTCGTGAGTAGTCATGATATTAAAACAAAGACAGCGTACACATTAAAATCTACATCGCCACATGCGAGCTACTCCTCACACTGACGTCACGCAAAATCCTGCATCGCGCAAGCAGAGTTAACGGCGCGACTAGCATATATACAACGTCCCGACATCAATCATCGGCCACCGGGCAACAGTTCATGAAACGCCTTTAGAAGCGGTTCTTCGACTATGCTATAAAGAACCACAACCCAGTGGCCGCCCGATAGTTGGCCAGGAGACTACTCTTCAAGTAAGTAAGGCCATCAGTAGGTACACTAGTAAGTACAAGTCCCGACCACCGTTCTTCCGTCCTCGCCGCCGAGGCCCGCCGCGACGCACGCCCCAGTCCATGTCCGCTCCGACCCTTGTTCAAGCCAACCCGCGCCGCTAAGCCTGTAGCTTTAAATTAGTCCCTTAATAATCCGATCCAGCCTGCACCTTGCTACCTTCCTCCAGGTACGCCCTAAGCCGAGGTCCGTACCCCACCGAGGGTGCCCTTAGCGTGTAGTTGCTTAGTTTTAAGCTCAAATCCCAAAAACACTGTAAGTTTAAAGAAGATTTTAGATGAATCCTTTTGTGCGTTTTCCGTATAAAAAATATATGGTATACTTAGGGTCATCACAAATACATTGTATTGTTAAAAATTTTAATAAACTTTCCCAGACTTTGGGTTTTTTTTTATGAAATAGGTCCTTTTTCAACCTAAATTGTAAATTTTCTCTGTAACGGCTGAATAGTTCGGCATGAATTTTGTACTAAAAAATATGTAATGACCTATTTCACAATTTGTATTGTTTTTTTTTTCATATTTCTTTTAATATTTTAAAATAATGACTAAAAACCCGAAACTTCCCCGCTGGAGCACCCCCGCTACGGCCTGTGAGGCGTACTCGGGACACGTTACATCAGTGTCTCGATGACTCTTGTGACGGGTGGACTTACGCGCGTTATTTTTTCTAAATAAAAACTAAAAGTTCACGTTTTGAATGATTTTTGAATTAAATCATATTGTAAATAGTACAAATATAAATATTTCGTAAAAAAACAATAGACATTAAGTTTGTAAATATAATGTAAAGTAGTTTGTAATTTCGTTTTGTTTTTTGCACCTATCATAGAGTAAGCCTGAGTATGCCTAAATATAAAAATAAATGTAAGGTGATGCGTGGCCGAGCTCACCAAAACTATTGGTTTACCTACCCTATTGAGTACATTATTTCTAGTGTGTTTATTTTTGTTATCGTTTTTAGCTACAATACATATTTTTATATCTTGAGAACTTCGTTTGACGGAGGATGGAGACCTTGGTTGGTAGACTCCGAAGGTGGGTATAGGATCTCAGTGACGGCACTACATAAAACCATCGTGTTTGGACTCATTTGAAAGGTCTCATGGAGACATTGGTGATTGGCGATGTCACCTACCTGATGGTGGACTCCGAAGGTGGGGGTATAGGATCTCAGTGACGGGTGTACGTAGAACCATCGTGTTTGTATTCATTTGAAATGTCTTATGGAGACCTTGGTGACTGATGATGTCTCCTACCTGATGGTGGAATCCGAAGGTGGGAATAGGATCTGTGACGGCACTTCGTAAAACCATCGTGTTTGGACTCATTTGAAAGGACTCATGGAGACCTTGGTGATTGACGATGTCACCTACCTGATGGTGGAATCCGAAGGTGGGTATAGGATCTCAATGACGGCACTACGTAAAACCATCGTGTTTGGACTCATTTGAAAGGTCTCATGGAGACCTTGGTGATTGACGATGTCACCTACCTGATGGTGGACTCCGAAGGTGGATGTAGGATCTCAGTGACGGGTGTACGTAGAACCATCGTGTTTGTATTCATTTGAAATGTCTTATGGAGACCTTGGTGACTGATGATGTCACCTACCTGATGGTGGAATCCGAAGGTGGGTATAGGATCTCAGTGACGGCACTACATAAAACCATCGTGTTTGGACTCATTTGAAAGGAGGTCTCATGGAGACTTTGGTGATTGACGATGTCACCTACCTGATGGTGGACTCCGAAGGTGGGGGTATAGGATCTCAGTGACGGGTGTACGTAGAACCATCGTGTTTGTATTCATTTGAAATGTCTTATGGAAACCTTGGTGACTGATGATGTCACCTACCTGATGGTGGAATCCGAAGGTGGGTATAGGATCTCAGTGACGGCACTACGTAAAACCATCGTGTTTGGACTCATTTGAAAGGTCTTATAGAGACCTTGGTGATTGACGATGTCACCTACCTGATGGTGGACTCCGAAGGTGGGGGTAAAGGATCTCAGTAACGGCACTACATAAAACCATCGTGTTTGAACTCATTTGAAAGGTCTCATAGAGACCTTGGTGATTGGCGATTTCACCTACCTATTGGTAGACTCCGAAGGTGGGTATAGGATCTCAGTGACGGGTGTACGTAGAAGCATCGTGTTTGTATTCATTTGAAATGTCTTATGGAGACCTTGGTGACTGATAATGTCACATACCTGATGGTGGACTCTGAAGGTGGGGGTATAGGATCTCAGTGACGGGTGTACGTAGAACCATCGTGTTTGTATTCATTTGAAATGTCTTATGGAAACCTTGGTGACTGATGATGTCACCTACCTGATGGTGGAATCCGAAGGTGGGTATAGGATCTCAGTGACGGCACTACGTAAAACCATCGTGTTTAGACTCATTTGAAAGGTCTCATGGAGACCTTGATGATTGACGATGTCACCTACCTGATGGTGGACTCCGAAGGTGGGAGTATAGGATCTCAGAACCGGTAAGCACTTACCTGGTCATCATCTGACCTTCGGAATGTATCATGTAGTAGCACCCGTACTCAATTAGATAAATATTGAAAGCTAGGTTATCCTAACTATTCCCGTTACTAAGAACCGGTAAGCACTTACCTGGTCATCATCTGACCTTCAGAATGTATGATGTAGTTGCACCCGTACTCAATTAGATAAATATTGAAAGCTAGGTTATCCTAACTATTCCCGTTACTGAGAACCGGTAAGCACTTACCTGGTCCTCATCTGACCTTCAGAATGTATCATGTAGTTGCTCCCGTACTCAATTAGATAAATATTGAAAGCTAGGTTATCCTAACTATTCCCGTTACTGAGAACCGGTAAGCACTTACCTGGTCCTCATCTGACCTTCAGAATGTATCATGTAGTAGCACCCGTACTCAATTAGATAAATATTGAAAGCTAGGTTATCCTAACTATTCCCGTTACTAAGAACCGGTAAGCACTTACCTGGTCATCATCTGACCTTCAGAATGTATGATGTAGTTGCACCCGTACTCAATTAGATAAATATTGAAAGCTAGGTTATCCTAACTATTCCCGTTACTGAGAACCGGTAAGCACTTACCTGGTCCTCATCTGACCTTCAGAATGTATCATGTAGTTGCTCCCGTACTCAATTAGATAAATATTGAAAGCTAGGTTATCCTAACTATTCCCGTTACTGAGAACCGGTAAGCACTTACCTGGTCCTCATCTGACCTTCAGAATGTATCATGTAGTAGCACCCGTACTCAATTAGATAAATATTGAAAGCTAGGTTATCCTAACTATTCCCGTTACTAAGAACCGGTAAGCACTTACCTGGTCATCATCTGACCTTCAGAATGTATGATGTAGTTGCACCCGTACTCAATTAGATAAATATTGAAAGCTAGGTTATCCTAACTATTCCCGTTACTGAGAACCGGTAAGCACTTACCTGGTCCTCATCTGACCTTCAGAATGTATCATGTAGTAGCACCCGTACTCAATTAGATAAATATTGAAAGCTAGGTTATCCTAACTATTCCCGTTACTGAGAACCGGTAAGCACTTACCTGGTCCTCATCTGACCTTCAGAATGTATCATGTAGTAGCACCCGTACTCAATTAGATAAATTTTGAAAGCTAGGTTATCCTAACTATTCCCGTTACTAAGAACCGGTAAGCACTTACCTGGTCATCATCTGACCTTCAGAATGCATCATGTAGTAGCACCCGTACTCAATTAGGTAAATATTGAAAGCTAGGTTATCCTAACTATTCCCGTTACTGAGAACCGGTAAGCACTTACCTGGTCATCATCTGACCTTCAGAATGTATCATGTAGTAGCACCCGTACTCAATTAGATAAATATTGAAAGCTAGGTTATCCTAACTATTCCCGTTACTGAGAACCGGTAAGCACTTACCTGGTCATCATCTGACCTTCAGAATGTATTATGTAGTAGCACCCGTACTCAATTAGATAAATATTGAAAGCTAGGTTATCCTAACTATTCCCGTTACTAAGAACCGGTAAGCACTTACCTGGTCATTATCTGACCTTCAGAATGCATCATGTAGTAGCACCCGTACTCAATTAGGTAAATATTGAAAGCTAGGTTATCCTAACTATTCCCGTTACTGAGAACCGATAGGCACTTACCTGGTCATCATCTGACCTTCAGAATGTATCATGTAGTAGCACCCGTGCTCAACTAGATAAATGTTGATTATAGACATTTATTTATTACAAAATAAATTACATAATTGATGTAGGTACTTGTACAAAACTCCTAGAGGAATTAAATCTACATAATTATTAGACCTCTCAGAGAACGAATAAAATAGGCAAAAACGATGACAGCTCTGTGACACATCTGTGTTCTTGGTTAATCTTCAGTTTGTTTGTTTTTAGTATGCTCGTTTGTCAGTAGAGGGCGCCAAAATAACAAATGTTAGTACAGAGATCAAATCTTCAAGGTCATCGAGCAATGTAATATCCTTAAGCGCTGGAGGCCTTAATTTATTGAGGTTTCCACAGGCAAATCCGGCTAATCAAACGACAACCTCCTAGGTTAAACTGCGAAATAACATTAAAAAAAAAATCATTATTGAAGAACATCTATTTTTTGACTACGCCGCTGACCTCTCAGGTCAGTGGACTAGACACTCTGTCCACTAGGTTAACCGTTTTTTGACAGATGGAACTCATGATTGCAGCAAAGTACAAATTAAAGTGTAAATTATCGAAATATTGTGTTATTATTATGCATTTCAATAATTTACTGAAATGTTTTAAATTTTCATCGGCGACGCCTACATTCGTCGTGTAGTGCAATAGTGCAGTTTTAGATCAGCGCCATCTCTTGACCGATAGTGGAACTAATGTAATTTTTGTTGATGATTTCTGAAAAAGTGTACTATTTAGAGATTTCGTTTTATTTTTCCTGTAATCTTTACATAAACTTCTATAACATAGAATAATTTCAGATTTTTCTCTTTGCAAACTTTGGAGATAAGGTAGGGAATTATATGTTTTTGTCAAAACTGGTACACGTGCGGTATTATAATATCGGTAAGAAATCATAAAAATAAGATAATTCAATAAGATAGGGCAGTTTTTATATTTATTTTACTACGCATTTTAAAGTTAACTTTTACGTAATCTGGAATAGTTACGTTCTAAGGCAGCTGTCAAAAAACGAACAACCTAGTGGACAGAGTGTAAACATTGTTCACAGCCGAAATCCGTCCAAAACCAGAAGGTTACAAAGACTCCGAACATTGGGACTACGACTCAGTCTTACGCCTCCTGACTCTTATAAGAGGGAGCGAGACAGCGAAGCCGGTTCATAAGGCGTTGAGAAGAATGCTCCAACCAACTAGACGACTCATGATGTCCATGAAAGAGAGCATGCACAGGTTTCCAAGCATTAAGGTAAGAATGACAGAGACAAAGACAGAGGGAGAGAGAGATATAAGGTAAAGGTGAGAAAGAAAGGGAGCCGTTTAGTTTTCACCTTCTTTCTTTTTATTGGAGACATTTTGGGTCGATACCTACTCACTTCTGAAAGGAGATGAGAAAATCTTCTACTTTAGACTGTCTTAAGTAAGTAGGATGCTGGTGAGCAATGTGGCTACAGTAGGCGTATTAGATGATTTTATGTTAGTTATTTACTTTGAAGCCACAACTCTAAACTTGATTTAACGATGTATTATTTCTCGTGTTCTGATTCGGAACTAAAAATATGTTCCTGAACTACATACCTATTCAGTAAAAGGCTGAAAAACAACAGTTGTCACCTTTTATCTAGGCCAATAATGTCTGTGTGCCTGTGTAAGAGTAGGGGAAGACCAACGAAACGATGGATGGACTGTGTGAAAGATGTTGTCAAGAATGAAGGTGACTACCACAGAAATAGATACACCTAGATCACACAAGAGCAACTACTTCGCGTACCCAGCTTACGTAGAAAAATCATAAGCCGCTACTTTAGCGCTCAGTCCTGTAGTGAAGAGCGTGAGCGCTGGCGCTAGGCCCCAGCGGTGGGGAGAGACGGGTGTCGCACGCGGCGGCGTCTTTGAATCGATTTGATTTTCCCATCACTAAATCGTGTTTGTGGCGTCATAGTAGGTAGTCAAAAAATGGCACGCTTAGTTTTCATACAGATCGTGATACTTGCGTTATCTAGGTCTATATATATATCTGTGGTGACTACCGAAATGACGACTAATAGAGAAGTATAAAATACATGTTGCGCCGACCGCAGTAAACAGGGTTATGGCACGGGCAAGAGAATGATGCTGATGACGTGTGTATAAGAGTAGGGGCAGCACAGAGAATCGGTGCGGACTGTGTGAGAGATGATATGGCTAGAAAGGACTACTGAGAAGACAAATTGACGAATAATAGAAAAGTATGAAATAAAAAGACACGGGCCTACGCCGACCTCAAATAAAGGATAGGGGTCGGAGGATGATGGTGATGACGAATATGACATGAAACTTTAATAGGTGAAATGTGTGTGTACTTCCCAGTACCTACTATGGTCGTCTGCTTGCCTCCAGGGTTACAGGCGTGACGTCATCCACGTTCCTATTACAGAAAGACGACAACGCCTTCTATTACGACGTGGACTACACCAGCTCAGAGGAGGGCACCCTGCCCGCGCCACCCCCTGTGCCCGAAGACCAAGTGGTGCTGGTCGTCAGCAACCCAGTGGAGGCACGCCTGCCCAGCGCCAGGATCAGCGTCAAGCTGCTCAGGTGAGCGTCAAGCTGCTCAGGTGATGTTCAAACTACTCAAGTGATGGTCAAGCTGCTCAGATGATGGTCAAGCTGCTCAGGTTAGCGTCAAGCTGCTCAGGTTAGCGTTAATCTAATCAGTTGAGCGTCAAGCTGTGCAGGTTACCTAGGTCCTACTGCGACGTCGACTACACATCTTGGGCAGTTGTGTGTAGTGGTTCGGGGCCCACCCTTCCACGGGGTGCCAAAAGACCAGGTGGTGCTGGTTATCTGTAAACCCGTAGAGACGTTTTTTGAGTAAAAGATACATACGAAGCTCGAACATACAATAATTTGTCTGCTCAAAAACTTTTTTAGCACAACCCCGTACAAATGTCAGCTTGCATAAGCATTTGTAAACGCGCGCTGACGGCCTCCCCGTCACTTTGTCCTGCACATCACCTCCCCTACCAAGCTTGTAGGTCAAGGTGACAGTTCACAGTTGCACCGCACATGATACTTCATCACATGGTAGTAGGTACTTCACCTCCGATGTCATCGTGTTTCATCTGTATACACATAATAAAATTGTGGGTGCACTAAACTCCTCTGACAATCCTTCAAGTCTAAAGGCGTGATATTTTCATTTGCAGACAGATCCTGGAAGCAAGGGCGCAAGCTGCGCGACAGATGCCGAGCACAACACATAACATGTAAGTTCATGATTCATCATCATCTGTCGTCTGTTGGGGCCAGCTTCCAGTATAACCGGATGCTGCTGAAAAATTAAGACGAATCTTGTCACTTTTCATAGTAATTTAGTTAATCCATACTTAATCTATACTAATAATAAAGTTAAAGAATTTATTTGTTTGAACGCGCTGATGTCTGGAGCTACCATTCGGATTTGAAAAATTCGTTTTGCATTTGATAGCCCAAATCTTGAGAAAGGTTATAGGCTGTTTAACATCATGCATGCTACGACCCTTAGGAATCGAGCAGAAAGCTAAGCGATAACGAAAGAATACCGCGGGCGGGCGATGCGATGCGATGCGAGGGAGGGACAATACACGCGGACGAAGCCACGGGCAGAAGCTAGGAAATTACAAATGTGTAAGTAAAGCGCCCAATCAGCCTTACGCATAGAGCATGCAACGTTTTTTTCGGATTCTTAATTTTAACTATCATTCATTATTTCAGCCGAAAGACGTCCACTGCTGGACATAGGTCTCCCCCAAGCGTCACCACATCGACCGGTTCTGTGCTTCCCGTATCCAGCGGCTTCCTATACCTGCTGACTTTTTTTACCCTCTGGACAAAAATAGGGTATAAAAGGTGAACGGAGTAGAAACCAAAACAAAATAAATGTCTGTGCCATAGCAAAGATATATTTTTTTCCACAATTTTTTTTTATATCGACAAATAATATGAAAGGCACCTTTCTCTACGCGCGAAAATTATCATTGACTTCGTAGCGACATTAATCCTTTGACTAAAGCCGGCCCATGGCTTAAAAAAAAAGAGAATGTGTTGATGATGAGAGACTGGTAAAAAAAGATCACTCCGTTCACCTTTTATGCCCTGTGTTTATTCAGACGGTAAAAAGTCAGCTGACGGTCGATTCTGTAAAAATCTCACCGTGAAAACTTAGGTGAAGTGAGTTTATTTTTGCTAGGAACCGACACTATTGACAGCTCACTCCACGCTCACTTCACCAAAATTTTCCCCGTGAGATTTTTACAGAATAGCACCGCTGTTATATTTTCCGAATTTTAGTCATGAGCGTTTAATGATGTGATTGTGATTGTAAAAATAATAAATAAAGTGTTAACTAATTTCTTAATTACAGACCTTGGGTAGAATTTGTTAAGAACAAGAACTCTACAACGACAGCATCGACAGACGCGGTCGGGACGACGACGGAAGGAAACGCGGCGGATGACGCAAATGCTACGACCGTCGCCGATGGTGCGGACGTCACGACCGTCGCGGTTGCGGGCGGCGATGGAGGTGCCACAGTCCCGGAGGGGGTCGACGAGGGCGGCGCCACGACCGCCGCGGCGGGTGCGACTGGGGACGGGCAGACAGCCGACGCCGGCGGGGAAGCTACAACTGAAGCTAAAGCCGAAGGATAAAAAATAAAATAATGTAATGGCATTTACGTCTACTTATTTTTATTAACACCCATCCGCGGAGCAGCCGCGGTAAGCGTAGTTTACACAGCACGCTAATTGCATAACACACTATCAATCACAATCTGAATAATTTTGAAGGATATTGCTAATCCATTGCTTTATATGTTCGAGAAAATTGTCAGCTCAACAACGTAGATAACGCAATGAATGTTGTTGAACTGTCAAAGTGAGAGCTATTGGTACCGATACAGCAGCCCCGGATCTAAGGGGGGCAAACCGGGGCACTTGCCCCGGGCGGCAGTTTCATGGGGGGCGCCAAATCCTTGAGACAAGAATTCGAAATATCGAACAAATGAAGCCTCTTTTCCTACAATCTCATAGGTTTTTATCAAGTAATCGAATCTTAATATAATATGTTTGAAAAACAAACTTTTCTATTTCCATACGCCCAGTTAGTTTTTGAACACATACTAAGTGATATTATATGAACGAATCTTAACAGATCAACTAAATTTTTGAACGCGTGCGTAGTGTCCGTGATCTTTCTGCCAAGGGGAATCCCCGTCACACATATCTATACGAGCCGAGCCGAACAAATTCAAACAGTTGAACGTCAAGTGACAACACTGTTTGTTTATGTGGTTGATTGCGTTTGCGAGTAATCAGCGTTAATAAAATAAGTAATTTAATAGTGAAATCATATATTATCGTAGTGGAAATCAACAATTTGCAAGTTTTTCTCAAACACTGAAGGGAGGGGGCGCCACTATCAAGGTTTTGCCCCGGTTCGAAAAAATCGTAGATCCGGGGCTGCGATACAGTGATACGCAATACCCCGCTGAGTTTTCGCTAACATCAATCACCCGGAAGTTCAGTTCCCTACCTATTATACTTAATTAAAGAAATACTAATCAATGCCTAAGCCTAATGCTATGTTGTATAATGCCTAGACATTATACAACAACGCGTCAAGTAAAGGTTAGGTTCAAGAAATAACTTAATATTAATGAGATCTAGTTTATATAAAACATTGCTATAGAAATATAATGGACTCGCGAGGTCAATCTGTGGACCATCGCGGTTACTGCAAGTTCTAGTTATCTGATTTCTATATTAAAAGGATCGTTATTTTGTAAGCTGTGATCAGTCTTACCAAGGAGTATCGCATTACAGCCGCTCCATGTAATGTAGCGTGTAATACATAGTTATACTGGTATTCAGCTGCATCCGGTTAGACTGGAAGCTGACCAGGCAGATTGTTTTTTTATTGTAGGTAAGTTGTGAAACAAGAGTGTTTAGTCCAACATTTTAGTTTTTATCATTCTGTGTTTACGCAATTACCCTGCTGATCGTGAAAGAGGTATGGTCTGTTCCAAAAGTCACTAATGAAAGTGTAAACAAACCCTGTTCAGCACCATAATTGCGTAACACTTTTCAGCTCTACAACGCAAATAACGTTAACCTTTAAAACAAAGCATTAGTAATTTCCTCCAAAATCCTTCTGATTGTTGTTAAAAGTGTGTTGTGCAATTGGGATGTAGTTTAATACGAAACTAGGAATACACTGTTTGACATAATAAAATTATAAAGGAATGTTCATATTAAGAAGACTAGAGGGAGAGAGATGGATGCAGGAGAGGCAGTGATATGGAAGGCTCTAGAGCGACAGAAAGGGACAAAAGAAGTGCTGGAGCGTGGAGACTCGCCCGTACAGCAGTTCTACCGCGGCGCGGCTGTGCTCGTGACGGGCGGCTCCGGCTTCCTCGGGAAGCAGCTCATCGAAAAACTTTTCAGGTGAGGAGAGATCTTCTATCCCTAGGACTTTACTTTGCAAAGTAATTTCAAAGTGTGGTCTGTGAACCTTGCCCTTAATGTCTCACTGCTGGACAAAATTCTTACACGGAAGTAAAAAAGACTTATGAAGATGCGTCAGGTACAGTTGCCTGGCACATGCTGAGCTGGACTCCCATTTGGTGCAACCTTGAGACGCACACCGCACTTTATATAAATTCGTTAGTTTTATTTAAAGTGTCATTTATGTTTTCATAGTCTCACTAAGGCGATTGGCACACTGCACCGCATCACGCAGCAGGACGCAGATAACGTGCCCCCGCGCGTAATTTTTAGGGTTCCGTAGCCAAATGGCAAAAGACCCTTATGGATTCGTCATGTTTGTCTGTCCGTCCGTATGTCACAGCCACTTTTTTCCGAAACTAAAAGAACTATACTGTTGAAACTTGGTAAGTAGATGTATTCTGTGAACCGCATTAAGATTTTCACACAAAAATAGAAAAAAAACAATAAATTTTGGGGGTTCCCCGAGAACTGAAACTCAAAAAATTTTTTTCATCAAATCCATACGTGTGGGGTATCTATGGATAGGTCTTCAAAAATGATATTGAGGTTTCTAATATAATTTTTGTCTAAATTGAATAGTTTGCGCGAGAGACTAAAACAAATATATGATGTACATTACCATGCAAACTTCCACTTAAATTAGTTTGAACGAGATATAGTAAGTAGTTTTTTGTTAATACGTCATAAATCGTAAACCGCAATTTAACAGTTGAAACAATCACAAATGATGTACATATTTCTGTTGCCGCTATAACAATAAATAATAAAAATAAAATTAAGTTAAAATTTAAAGGGGTTTAAAAGAAACGTTTTTTTCGGCGTATCATGCCTTGTGGTATGGAATGGAACCCTTCGTGTGCGAGTCAGACTCGCACTTGGCCGGTTTTTTTATATACAAATTCAATAAAAACGCGCTTCCGTGCGGGGTTTGGCTCCGTTTCACGTAGGTACCCCGCTGCATAATGGGGTGCAGTGTATCAATCGCCTTAATTTATTTTTTTAATTTTCTTTCTTTCTCTTTTTTTAATTATTCTTTCTTAATTTTTTACTTTTTTTAAATTTTTGGTTCTTAGTTTTTTAATTTTTTGTATATTGGCACCTTGTTATTATAATAAAATTATATTCATGTAATTTGTTATCATTTAATTGTGCTTTTGTGTGCACTAAATAAATGGTTTATCCATCTATCTTAATATGGCTAGAAAGAAGGTGACTACTGAGATGACGACTAATAACATAAAAAAACTGGGATGAGGGTAAGAGCATGGCTGAGTTGTGGAGGGCAGATAGCCAGTCGCTCCATGTAACAAACTGGTATTCAGCAGTAAAAGCCTCCCCTGTAAAATTAACTACCCCTTTTCACCCCGTTAGGGGTAGATTTTCGAAAAACCCTGATACACGTTAGTCTTTATTTTTAGAATTCTTCCATACAAATTTTGACACCCCCCAATCCTTCTTTAGGAGATAGTTTAGAAAAACAAAAAACGCCAAACTTTATAATTTACTTAGATAAGTATTCGTGCAAAGTTTTAAGTTTATTAACTCAAGGAATAAGATTTTTCATACAAACAAAAGCACCCCTTTTCACCCCCTTAAAGGTTGAATTTCCAAAACAACATTAGGATACTTTGTATCCCGATATCCGCACGGGATCCCTACTGGTGCGGGTGAAACCGCGGAGCGCTGCTAGTATGCACATAAAAGGCACTTTTGAACTTTCAAACTTCATTGTGAAACAAGGCCTAAACTCGCACAAAATACTGTGTTCCAGATCTAGCCGACTCAGCAAAGCGTTTATGCTGATGAGAGCCAAGAAAGGGAAATCTGTTGAAGAACGACTTGCTGAAACTTTGAAAGATCCTGTAAGTATTCCCTCAAGAAATTCTTAATTATTAGTAGCTTACAATGTCCAAGACTTCGTAACCATAAATTATACAAAATAACTGTTACGTAATGAGGGTGCTGGCAGTCGTTTTTCATAAGTACCTGAAATTGAAAGTGTTGCGTCTTAGAAAGTATTCAGTCTTGTGCCAAAAAAGTGGCCAAAAGAGACGTTTTATTTTTGACAGGAACTTTGAGAAGCGATTGATCCACTAAATAGATTCAAGCAACCTCATTACGGTGCCGTCGTCGGAATATGGATCAAGTTACAAAAAAAAAATATTTTCTTTCTCTTTCTAAGATGCCTACAATCTATACGTACTACGTTTATTTTTTCAGCTATTTGACACACTCCGTGAAGAACAGCCAGGTTTTGTGGATAGAATAGTTCCAATAGTTGGAGAATTAGCTGAAAAGGATCTTGCAATTAGTGATGAAGACAGAGAGGTTCTCACCAAGGAAGTGCGTAATTAATTTAAATATTATTTATTGAGTGTTTCCAGAATTCAAGTCACGACTTATCTCAACGGCGACAAGCCAGGAGTATCCAGGAGAGGTGTGTTTCCGCACATACTTGTAGATATCGATCGCCTATGTTACTGATGGAAGAGAGAGCAGTGGCGTAGCGTGCCATCTCGGCGCCCGGGGCGGGAGACCCATTTTGCCGCCCCCACTCTATAGGTGCTTAATTAAAATTAAATTTCACAGGCAATGAGGTATCTTTTATTGAAGGGAAAATAGGATGAGCGGTTTTACAAGCGGATTCTACGGGCCTTATGAGCAGCGAAGTCAGAAATTACTTTGTCAAAATCAATATTTGCAGCCAATTCTTGTTCAATCGACAATATAGCCCAAGTTTGATAGTCTAGCGGAGCTCATAGTAGATCTGAGATAATTTTTTATTAGCTTCAACTTCGAAAAACTTCTCTCACAACTTGCAACACTAATCGCCAAAGTCATTATGTATATGTATACGAATCAAGATGACTATATTTGGAACCGAAATTCCGAGATTCAGTTTTTGAATGAACTGGAGGAGCTCCAGTGGAATTCCGCAACGCTTTCTTTGACTCTTTTCATTTTCAAAAACTAGTTCAAAGGTTGGGTGAAGTTCTAAATGTTTAGTTTTAGAAGATTCAACAGTATTTAAACGATCGAAACAATCGAAATTACTTTCGTTCCGAATCCGAAACTCGCGCGAAACAAACGTACATAATGCGTGATTGCGTAACGGTACTTCACGATGCACTAAAACAAACATAAACAAAAACAATTGCACGTGGCCAGCGCGCGTTGGTGCCGTTCCGCTGATGCGATGTGCGATAACAACGGCATAAAGGCAACGTCGCATTGTGCGCGCTGTTGCTGAGCGAATTCATTATATCAACAATGGATGTTGGAGGATACTGGATAATGATGAATAACAGCCGTTAACAGGATCTAATTTACGTCATTGTTGTTTTTTGACTTGTCAGACGTTCTGACACATGAAATATTCATTTCAATCATAGATCTCAACCCGCTTCATCGGCGACATTTTGCCGCCCCCGCGGGCTGCCGCCCGGGGCGGGCCGCCCCCTCCGCCCCACCCACGCTACGCCACTGAGAGAGAGTGCAGGTGCACTCTCTCTTCCATCACGATGGGATGGGATGCCAATGGCAATCAGACGCGAAAGGAGAAATCGCAACCACATACCCGAAAAGTACAGGGTCACATCGCCAAGACGCCAACTACTAAACTTTGGGTTGGAACTAGTCGCGAGCTCGAAGTCACTGGTGATCATGGCCAAAAAGCACGCTGTCTCACCTGGTTTCGTGTCCGACAGTGCTAGTATCAGTGATGAGCAGGTAGACGTTAGTTTACACGCACAACGTCTAGTTCGCACGCACACAAACACCATTCCGAACTAAAAACGCGCGTAAAATAATACGAAAATATGTCCATTGGAAAACCGAGTTTTATGAAAAAACCACTGCATAAATCAATTATAAATAAGTTTATTGATCACTTCGATAATTGAGCTTTGTCGGTACCGTATTTGTTTTAAAGATTTATTTACACTTCTTTTTATATTCTTTTTATACTATATTTATTTACACTTCTTATATTACTTATTTACACCCAAAGTTAGGTTAAAATTAACAAGAAAAACGAATCTTTGTTGGCTCATAACTTTTTTATGGCTTTTTATTTTACTATTCTGTTTCCGTACAGACACAATTATTAATAATAATAAAAAAAAACGATATCATGTTTTACTTTGGATGTAGGTACAATGTCAAACAGTGGAGTAATTTTCGGA
This sequence comes from Luperina nickerlii, assembly GCA_963855955.1. NCBI lineage: Eukaryota > Metazoa > Arthropoda > Insecta > Lepidoptera > Noctuidae > Luperina > Luperina nickerlii. Next base: position 427,562 of record OY979690.1, read on the forward strand.
AATATGGTTGGAATAAATATCGACTAGTGGCATCTTAATGGAAAATGTCTCACGGAAAACCCCGATAAAGGCGCCGCTCCACAGCAACCCACGGCATAGCTACGCATGTGTACTTAGCTTCGCTTTGTGTCAAAATGTAGGCGGAATCGTCAACTGCAACACTGCCAAAAAAACGTGAATACGTGACATGCAAATAAATGAACCGCGCAGCTAACGTGGCAAACCTTTCCGTGCATACCCTACGTAGAAGTGGCCAGTCGACTTTATACTTGTGCATAACATAACATCACGCCCATATTCACCGAAGCGTTGGGCAGAGGTGTATAATTGTAAAAACACAAATTTTGCGTGCAGTTATGTTGAAGTCCCATATAATAGGGGGCGACGCTGTTGCCATCAACCGGGCACAAATCTAGTCTCCAGACTGCTAATGGAAAAATTCCTAATGGAAGAACTCAATAGCACTTTAATCGCCCTGGGAATCGAATCCAGGACCTCATGGTCAGCAGTAGCGCTTGCGATCACTAGACTAACGAGGCAGTCTACTATACATAAACTCAATTATTGTTATCATTTAATTGTATCACAGGTGGACGTGATCTTCCACATGGCAGCTACGATATCGTTTCTAGAGCCGCTACGATCTGCGACCCTCACCAACGTGCGGGGGACCAGAGACCTCCTCGTGCTGGCTAAGCAATGCAGGAAGTTAAGGTATCATTAGTAACAGCCGCGTGCCCGATGGGCTCCCATCGGAAAAAATGTTGAACTTCTATAGAAACTTTCATCCGCTATTTAACCCCTTAGCAACCATCAGCAAACATCAGCTATCTGCCAGTGAAAGTCCAGTCAAAATCGGTCATTTTAATATCGTCGGGTTATTTTAATATTACAAATAGACACTCCAATTTTATTTATTTGTATAGACTAAGAAAGTTACTTATTAAAATAAATCACACAGAGCTCACAAAGAGCTCTACTACTGATTTCATAATTATCCTAATTTTCCAGAACATTCGTGTACATATCAACGGCGTACGCCCACGCCACGTTCAGCCGCCGCGACTCTGAGGTGCTGGAGCAGTTCTACCCCAGCCCCGTGCCGCCCGAGCTCATGATACTCATGGCAGAGACCATGGACGAGGACCTGCTTAATAAGATCAAGGATGGGTGGGTAATTCAAGATGCTAGTTTAAACACGCTTAAGATAACATTAGATACTAATTTATTTCCTCAAACATAAGTACAGACGCCAGCACATCAAGCTATCCGAAACTGTCAAATTATCCCAATCAACTTTGAACCTTATGCTTTAGCGATAAAGTTGAAAATATATTAAAGAAATTTGACAGATTGTAGTAGCTTGATGTGCTGGCGTCTGTACAATACATACAACACAAATTGTCAGCATTACGTTTGTCTTACAAAGCGTTGCGTTTTATAATTATTATGAGGCAAAAAAGATCTTGAGAGTAGAGGTAAGAGTGGGGGTATGAACGGACGCTTCGCTTACTTGCCTCTTAAGTGAGCACGCTCCGCTCACTCTTTATAAGCAAAACCGTGACAGTGCAGCCAGCATGTTTGTTAAAGCTCTGGTAAGTGATAAGGGTCCCCGTTAAGTCAGGCTGTGTTAGAACTGTGACCACTACTGGTGTTTTAATGTTTCCAGATTGATTATGGACTGGCCAAACACGTATTCTTTCACGAAGGCACTGGCTGAGGAGTTGGTACGCTGCAGCTCAGCAGATCTACCTATATGCGTGATCAGACCATCAGTAGGTAAGTTAGGTTCTAATGAGAGAGCATCGTCATTCTCCTGCCTTGTCACCATCATTCCCCAAACATGTTCTTATTACATGGAGCGACTGCCTATCTGACATCCACAACCCAGCCATCCTCCTGCCCATACGTTTATTAGTAGCCAGCGCCGCCTGTCTTCTTATTACGTACATGACGTACATCTCTATCAGTCGTCATTTCAATTGTCACCCCCTTTCTAGCCATATTATCTTCCACTAGTCTTCTTCTCGCCGTGTAAGAAACGATTTTTGAAGCATTGAGAGAGTTATAAGCCGATTTTTCATAATAGTATTTCAGCTTTCTCTCTGGGATGGCAACGCATCTGCGATGTCCGTAGGCGGCGGTGACCACTTACCATTAGGTGGGCTGCTTATGTTTGCCATCCAATATCATAAAAAAGTTATATAGGGGTATGAGGAACAGGGTATGAAGTTCTCTCAACCTCCACAGTTAAGGAGGAACCTCCGACCAGACGGTTCCTGTCTCTGGTGGACAACTGCCCGACGATTGATGTCGGAACGTTGTTCCTAAACTAGTCGCGCTCGCGCGGTAAACTCTGCTTGCGCGATGCAGGATTTTGCGTGACGTTAGTAGATGCGTAATTCGCATGTGGCGATGTAGATGCTTCCACAAAGTAATTGCTCCATTTGTTTTATTTTACAGTGGTGTGTGCACGAAGAGAACCATACCCTGGTTGGATCGATCTGAGCAGTGTGTTTGGACCGAGTGGGGTAAGCACTTTTATATTTTTTGAAGACGTAAAGCTTTCTTATTTTAAATTGTTCTAAAAACCAAAGGAAATGAAAAAGGAAAAAAGGAAATGACTACCCCAAAGAATAAGGATTGCATATTCCAGGGAAATATGACAGTCTGTAAAAAAAACCATTGGTGTAGTGGATACACGTGCAGCTGGTGAGCATGGGGTCCTAGGTTTTATGCCGTGCTCGGGCAAAGTGTTATTACTGTGTTTTATAACAGTAACAGCCCGGATGCAGGGTTTCTGCCTAGCAGTCTAGCACGGAAACATGACTGACGAAATGTGGATGTCCTACACCTCTGCCTAACCATGTATGCGACATAAAGACTTAATGTTATGTAATCATCTTAACCTTTATCTATGCCCTGTTCCAGATAACTCTCGGCTGCATGCTGGGCGTCATCCACGCGCTGCAGTCAGTCCAGGGCATCAGAATCGACTTCATCCCAGTGGACTATGTCAACAACGCGGCCATCGTCGCCGCGGTCACCGCGGCCACTGCAGCTACTGCTGGCAAAGATGTCAGGATTTATAACGTTGGGAGTAGCAAGAGGAATCATATTACTTGGGGTACTTGCATCGCAAATCATGTCTGTATTCCAGTGGTGTAGGTAGAGATGCTAACGTGTGGTACACCACTTCGCTAGTTGGTGTAGTTGTTACTGACAGTGCCTCGGTGGTACTAGTGGCTCGCAAGCGCGACTTCTAAGCTAGAAGTCCTGGGGTCGCAGATCTGGATTTTTTTTTTCGGATTTTCCATCAGGAATTTTTCAGTAGGTCGCGGGACGGTAGCAACACGGATTTTGGAGTCGCCCTTTACTTATGGACTGAAACAATCTTAGGGCTTCAAATACCCTACGTTTAAAGACTAAATGATTCTGATAACTTCGCTCAGTTCGTAAATATTTTTTTGTACTTTTGCCTACCAAAAAATAAGGGAGAAGTCCCTTATTATTTTCTGTTTCTATCGAAAGCTGTACCTAAATTAGACCCTCGTCTGCTAGGCAAGCTTAACAATAGAAAAAGTAAGTGTCTCATTTGTGACAGTTGAGCTCTTGTCTTGTAAACATTACATGCAACTAAACTATAATTTGATTAAAAACTACCTCTCTTTCCAGGAGGCCTTTCCTACATCCTAAACAACGTCGCCCGCAGGACTATCATCTCTTCGCAAGCGATCTGGTACTGCTTCGTAGTCCAGTCGCCGTACCGATGGGTGTTCCTCCTCTTCAGTTTCCTACTGCACACCATCCCTGCTAACCTCGCTGATGGCGCCTGCGTGATGGTCAATAAACCTCCACGGTATGTTATTTACACTATCTGATCATGCATGAGTATCTGTGGTCACGTAAGTGTCTATAGTCTGTTACAAAAGTTTATTACGCAATCACTCACTAAAGGGAATTAGTAACACATATTATGAAGGTTTCAACTCACCAGTTTCCCCAACAATTAGGTATTATTTGAATAACGTTATTAAAATGGTTTTAAAATGAACCTCAAAGGCCAAAAATGAGAAACATCTTTTAGGTGATTTCAAATTAGGTCATTTCAAATAATAATTCCTAAAAATAATTCCTGGCTATAACGATACTGACAAACGGAACGAAATCTTAAACTGTTCACTAACAATATGATCAATATAATCGTTATTAGTATAACGATATATAACGTTATTCATTTTGATATTCGACTTTGCCAGCTTCATGACATAAAATATGACGAAAAAGTATGAAGAATAACGTTACAATCGGTAACGTTTCACATGTAACGTTGTTATAAGCAAATGAGCTTAATGTTACTGATACCTATAACGTTATAAGTACTTACCTACTTACAATATTGTTCTACGAAAATTATATTCTACATATACCGTCAAACAAGCCAACTTTGCCCGTTTTTTTAAGAAAATCGAATATATTACAAGTTTTTTCTATGGGACTTAAGTATATTTTTTCATTTACTACAAACTATATGACCATATGCACGCATTTGCTATGTAAAACATTAAAAAAATTAAAATTTAGACTAAGATTTGTTCGATTTTGATGGCGGGCAAAATAATCCGGACTTTTAGCCAACATTGCCCACTCGATTTTTGACGCAAATCAAGCTCTTATAAATACGTAGAAAGCACCACGAGTACAATTTAAGGCAATCTTAACCTAAGTTTTAAAATACTGTTTGTAGTTTAAATATTTTCGTGATAAAAACAGTGGGCAATGTTACCTAGCGGTTAGTGCCCTTTTCCATACAAGGCCCAACAAGCGGTTTAAGATTTTAATGGTTGTCACATTGCAGTAAAATTATTAAATAAATGTTATTTTCACTTTTCTTTTATGGGTGTTGGGTGCATATGAATAGACGTTAAAATGGTAATGAAATGAAACATTGTGTTCAAAATTAAATGTTTATTCCAATTTCGTCGACAGTTCGACATAAGATACCGTTGTTCTATTTTGAACATTTCAATAAAGTTAGCTTTAAGCTGTAAATGCTATATCAAAAAATGAGATCAATATATTATGTCCAAACTTGAATCAACAGCAAAACAAATCAACAAGTAAGTACCTAATGACAATAATAAAAATCTTTTATAAGTTCCGTATGCATAGAGCCCATGAGGAATAAAATCACAATTAAGTAGTAGATAAATCACATCACATGGTATATATTACAAACAGTCAAAATCACCGCTAGGAATCGTAACAATATTCAGTCAATAATAATATTAATCAATATCGTTGTTCTGTTCTGAACACTTTAATAACTGCTTCGCAGGCAAGCTTTAACATCACGTCGGAGTCATTTTTATATGCTCGGGACCCAATTTCACATCTTGGCTTCTTGGTCTAATTCTAGACTTGTGTTTGTTTTTCTGAAATTAAAAATAACAATAAAATTAAAGCTAAGTGGATCTGCAATGTACAATAAAAGCTGCCATCTACTCTAATGAAATATACCCTATATCCTATCCCTATACACAAACAAACATACAATCACAAACTTCACCTCTATACATATACTGGGTGAAATTTTAATCACTGTTTTCCTCTTACGGGGTCATTGTACTCATCATTATGAACAACTTTTACTATGGAGCCAAACCTGAAATCGTGAAAATCGTTTCTGTGTTTTTGCGTTAATTCAACCTGTTACAAAATAACTAAAAGTGACAACCCTGAGTGCTTTTTGATAACGGGCAATGTTGGCATGGATGGGTCTGAACAATTTAGGGTATCTTTGCAGTAGGTTAAAATTGGGGTTTCCAGATCAGATAAGATCTGGAAACCCGCAATTTTCACCATTCATTCATTCATGAGTGTTGCATTCAGAATCCTCTATTCAAAATGAGTGTTGTATTCAGAATCCTCTATTCAAATGAATGTTGTATTCAGAATCCTCTATTCAAAGTGAAGGTTGCATTCAGAATCCTCTATTCAAATAATTTTTGTATTCAGAATCCTTTTCTGCGGTTTTCGCGGCCTTCCGCGAATTTCGGCGATTTTCGAATTTGAAACGCATTTAAACTACAATTGTAGGAATTGAATGACACATAAAATGACTGTACATAATTTATAGTTACTTAGGCTCCATTGCTAATAGCATTTAGTAGCTTATTCAGCAAACAATCAATCTATCCTGCTCCACTTTAGAATAATTTTATATTTTATCTTTTAAAAATAGATGTTTTGATTTGTCAACATAATCCGTTCCTTTCACAGCGTTCAAATAACAACATTGAGGAAATTGTATGGTATGTTGCATCCAAGGATCATCGTAAATCTCCCAATCTTCTATAACACCTCCACATGAGAAACATGCTGCTTTATCATTTACACCATTTCCACAATAAAAAAATCCCGCGTCAGCCATTTCCATTACCAATCTTCTCCTTGAATCAGCCGTTGCCCAATAGGAACGAAATGAAAATTCACGCATTTTATATGTATTAAACAGGTCATATCGAGGATTGTATTTATTTTGAGACATGTTCTTGATACAGATAATTATAAATGTATAATGACATCGCACAGCTGTTACCATCAACTTATAACGATTAACATTGGACGGGATTGGTAGGGATAGGAAACTGTTACCTATTACCCAATTGTGAAAAATTAAACAAGAAAAATATTTACTCCAAAAATTTATTATCTATACACCATTTATATAAACATATTACATTTTTTAAAGCACAAATTTTATCATGATAAATACAACTATACACACCATGAGAATGTTCAAATTTATTGTACAAGCTTAATAAATTAGGACAACCTTCATCTTCTAAATTATTTATAATATTATTATTCGAAATATTTTTTAACCACAACACTTTTTCTAAACCTTTGGTGTAAACTTTTTTATCTCTTAAAATATCTGCAATCAAATTCTGATGATTTGAGTAAGGCACAAATCCGTCTCTCCAGTATATCTTTCTATTACGTTCAATCCAACTGACTTGCCGTTTTTCTGGTTTCGTCAAATCGTAAAATGGAAATGGTGGCTTAATTAAAAACACTTGAATTTTTTTATTGCATAATACAGCAATTTCTTTAATGATAAATTCATTTGTTTCTGTTTTAAAACCTTGAACATCTACAATGGCAGTCATGATAACCTGCGCACTATGTTACTCAGAGGTTTATATTCCACCAGTCGATCGTTAATAATTAAACAATATCCAGTTGTGTTATCTGGTATTGGCAGTGAACATTCAATCTCCAGCCGCACATCTACAGGGCCTGTTTTCAAACTATCGTTTTGTCTTGAACAGTCTATGATAAAGAGAGGAGCCTTGTCCTTGAAACCGACCAAATCAAGCAACGGGTCTGCAGGATAGTTGTAATACGACTGACGAAATTTCACATACATTTCATATAATATATTGTATTTGTTCTCGGAAAAATTTAAGCTTAGAGGCTCGTAAGGATAATACTGTGAATTCAAAAATAGTGTTACGTTGGTAACTTCACAGTGATCAAACAGAGAACTGTCTTTGGTTTTATTATTTTTTCTGTTGGTTTGCAAGCAAAAAATTACATATCGAGGTTTTTCTAATTGCGATGCAGTCTTAACTGACCAAGAATGTTTTGTAGTTTTAGGGAGCAAAGGATACTCGTATAAATCCCAATTTCGAAACGCTATCTGAATAGGTTTATCTTTTTCCAAGTGTTTTAGTAGTGTCAGTCGTTCGCGGTCTGATACTTTTATATGTGGTACACGCCATTGCAATCTTTGTATATCTATTTGAAAATGCGCAATATCATCAGTCGCTATGATACTGTTTAAGTTAGAGTTACTTCTATTCAGAATAAGTTCATGTTTACAATTTATCATAATTTTATTGTAATCTTCCGCAAATCCTAATATCTTATTAAGAGGTACAATAGCACTAAAATTACCATCACTTTTTACCCCATTTATGTTCCAACCCCACAAGGCAGCAACTTTATTTTCTCCATCATTCATTGAAACGTATGACTTTATTGTGGAGGTTATTCCAGAATTTTTAATACGATCTATTTCAATACCATTTATTTCGTATCTGATATCTTGAAACAAAAACATAACAGGGTTGCTACTGAACGTAATATTTTTGTTAATCGGTTTTCCATCTTTGTCGAAGAACTTTGCTTGGCCCTCGACGTAAATTGAACTGGCTGACGGTAACACGTATATGTCTTGTTGGTGTATGGGGATTCTGATTTCATCGTTTTCTCTAAAGCTATTAGTGTAGGGATTGTATGAGTGGACTTCATAGCTTTCAATAGAACTATCGAAGTGGGGTAATTCAGTAATTTGTAGTATATTCATACTTTAAAACCTAGAGCTTTAAGAAAATCTTTATTTGCTTCACTCAATTTCTTCACTTTTTTCTTACGTCTATGCACCTTAATGGTCGTAGATGGAATAAGACGTTTGATTTTCACTGAAGTGTTTTTATAATATACTATCATTTTGTTTTTCTTAAATGAAGGCGTAATTGAATATGTTTTTCACCAAAGTCAATACAGTTACCAAGTTGATCAACAATCTTAACAGATATAGATGAAATTAGATTTTTGTTTACTGGAAAGTAAACAACGTTTTGCGGTATTTCTATGTACTGGTGACCTGGAGCGGTATTAGATACAAATTCGTGAATAAAATGAGTTGGTAATCCGTTGCAATATGAACCGTGAACAAGATCACATTCGATTCTGATTACTGATAGATTGTTATTATTGATGATCACATTTGGTCTAGAATTTAATACTGAAAAGTATAGCAAACCGCACTCGTATTGATCGGATAAATGCAGAGGTGGTTGAAAATACGAAACCAATTCAGATTTATTTCCAGAGATGGTAACCGTAGTAGACATGCTTTCATACTGAAGTCTTAAAGAAGATCCTGTTCATTTTATTCATTGACTACACCAAAAACTCTTTAAGAACTTCAAACATAGATGTCCACAATTAAAGGGGTGATCACGTTGTATATTTTCATAATTATATTGGACTTTAGGCCCTACGTATTTTATAAATTCCTTGGGAGGTTTCAGATTACCATAACTGTCGAAATACTCAATATAATCATTATATTTTGCATAGGCTACCCAATGAGAACCAGGGTTTTTAGAACTATCTAAATTAATAACTCCACATTCTTTTACAAAAGGGCATTTAGGGAGCTCATCTCTCATAAAGACACCTCTAAAATAAGGAATACTATTTCCATGTTTCAAAATGTCAAAGTTAGTTAAGGCTCGTTTGGGTAACCGATATTTTAGTTTTTTTCTTTCGATACAAAAATTCCAAGCCCATCTCTATGCGGTTTAAGGTGTAATCCTTTCCCAATGCAAAGCGCTTCCATTTTTTCATTGTGCCTCTTCGATTCATCCAACAATTTTTTAGCCATCTTAAATTCGTTAATGGTTTTAGCAATACCAGCTGCACCACCTGCTAAAGCCCCTGCCGCTGATAATCCCGCAAAAATAGGAATTAACGGCAATATTCCACCAGTTTTTGGTATAGGAATAACACGAGGAAGTTTAATAGATGAATCATTAGCTAATTCTCTGGCAGCGGCGATAGCCAATTCTATAGCCATCTTTTTACTTTTTGGTTTTAATTTTTTCATGTGTCTCTTGGTTTTAGAAATAACGTTTTTTAATTTACTTTTTAACCCTTTTCCAGATGTAACTTTTTGACAGCACTTTGTACTACTACTACTACTTTTCAGACCAGAACCAGTTTTAATTTTTGTCGACATAGCCCTGCTTACTAAGCGTGCTGCAAATTTTTCACCTACACTCGCATCCGAAGCAACTACTCGTTCTTTCGCCATATTTAACAAAATTAAATCAGCTTCGTGTCGATCCTTTAAGTTTGATGATTTGTGATAGGCAATGTCGTGATCTTTGCAATATTCGTCTAATTTATTAATTCCGTTATCTCCTTGTATAAGCCTTTTAATTAATTTTGTACCAGGACCACAATAACTGTATCCTGGTAAGTGTAATTCAAAAGGTAAGTGATTTATAATCCAATTGAGAAGACTACTCTCTCCAATACACATTATAAGACTGATGAATCTGGATTGAGCACTTTATTAAATACTTATAATTTGAATTGTCGTTAGTTAATGTTTTAATATTTATGATAATATATTTGATTTATCAATCCAACTATTTTCAGCTGAAGACAAACCTAGCCATTTTACTAAAACCCTGTTACCTTTTCTTCTAAGAACTTTCTCCACTAGATACACATTTGAATGTTTTGTTTTTTGAAGCTCTTGCGCATAAAATGCACCTAAAATAGGCTGACCTCTGATTGTATCTTCTATTAAGTAGGTGATAGGAGTTGTATTTTGTATCATTCGAATTTTAAATATTTCTGTAGACCAGTTAGGAGTGTAACCTTTTTCAAATGTTCCTTTGTACTTACTGATACGCACATAATCACCAATTTTATATTTGCTTTTAATATTATTATTATTTTTTACTAACCTTGAATACCTTTCTAATACATATTTTTTATTATTGTTATCTACATTAGCAGGAACTTCATCAATTGTCCGATGATAAGTGTGATTGTATTTGTGAATAACATCATTGAGAGTGTTATCTATCCAATTGTAGCTGCCTCTTAAACTAAATTCCTTATAGAGTTTGGATTTCAATGTCCTGATAAATCGCTCAACTATTGAAGCCTTTTTTGTTGAGAAGGTTGAATAATGATTAATGTGATTAGTTTTCATAAGCTTCTGAAATTGATTATTGTAAAATTCTGTTCCATTATCCGTTTGCAGATTTTTAGGAACACGCCCTTTATCCAATAATTTCTTAAAAGAGCTACATACATCATCTTTGGTTTTACTTTTTAGAGGAAAAATCCAAGCATATTTCGAGAATGTGTCAATAATAGCAAGAATAAATGTGTAATTTTTATTTTGCTTTGAAATTGATTGCATATCGATTAAGTCTGCTTGCCATAGGTCATCTATATCTTTCATAATAACACATCTTCGTGGAAAGTTCACCCTCGCATTTTTATGAATTTCGTTTACCACGTCGGTTTTGCTCATGTTCACAATTCAGTACATTTGTTTTGAATCCGTATACAATACTGAATGAAAATTTTAACATAGTGAGTATTTATTCTTTAATAATACCAGCTTCTTTCAATTCTTCAACTATCGATAAAATTTCATTATCATGGTTTGTGTTGCCAGCATCTCTAGAAGCAACTAATAATTTCAATCTCTCAACCAATTCGTTAGGGTCATCCCAATATACCAAATCAGTGTTATTTTTGTATTTTTTTAGGGTTGGTAAGCTTCCTCCAGTGTGAAAATTTTCATTTAACGATTCGGAAAATAATGGTTTGATTACTTCACGATATTTTATTCCCTTATCGCCCCTTATTTGCCCATCAGGATTAAAATCTCTCTTATGAGCATTTGTATAATGCAGCATGTCCTTATAGACAAGTCTATCTTTGCTCGATATTAATTTTAAATCAGGTTTTCTTCGAAGTAAAAGTTCTTTCAAGCCAGGAGATAAATTATAGGATTTGTCACCGACTTTAATTAAAATGACACTGTCGTCATTCAAACTATCGATTTTAGAAAATAAGACTACTGAATTACCCATTAGCAATGTTTTGTTTACACTTCTTATTCCAAACGGTATATTTACACCATCATAAATATCATGGATATCACGGCCCTCTAACGAAATTTCTAAATCATCCGGTATTTCTTTTGTAGGAGACTTTTTAAGCACTTGTGCAGAATTCAGTTTTGGATCGTAGCAGTCTTCAAACTTTGTAGATGAACTAGTATTAATGTCATCCAATTCAATGTCGTCAGAATTTAGGGGTGATGTATTTTGTAAAGGCTTTATTTTTTCCTTTGATATATTCGAATCGACTAGTGCTTTAAGGGGATCTGTGACGGTTTTCAGCATTTTATCAAGTGACAAGTTCATAGAGTGTTCACGGTTCTTCATTTGTTTTATTTTATTCTTTATGGAATCTACAGACTTCATTAATTCTATTTTAATATTCTTTTCCATGTTGTATTATAACAAGTGTGCTCAGCCAAAGAAGATATAATACTAAGTTAGATTTATATATTATTGATTTATATAATTACGCAAATTTGCTCAAAATTTAAAAAAACTATCTAAATTCTGTCTATACCTTCCCTTGTTTAATGAGGAGTCTTTGCAAATACTAACAAAGTTATATGGCTCTCTCCAAACTGTATTACAAATATTCTTGAATTGATTCCAGGACATATCAGAACTAACATGCTCTTCATAAATATGTTTCAAGTTTACATCGTCTTGTTTAAATATTATAAGAAAGTTTGCATTATCACGTAGCAACTGTTTCGGAATTTTAGAATATGTTTGACATAAATAAAAGCAATCGATTTGTTTATGTCTACCCATAGAGAAGTAATTACGAATGTTTATTTGATTTTCACATGCCACATCATCGAAAATAAACACAGAATTTGTTAGTGCTTCATGCGGGGCTATGACTTCTTTATTATCATTGAATTCATGAAACTTAACTTGATGGACTCTCTTTATAACTTCTCGTAGGAACCTGTATTTTGGTTGAAAGTTAGTTTTCGAGTACAGATAAAGATTTTGAAATTTTAGACCATTCTCATGTAACAGTAAACTAAGCACTACGTTTGTTTTTCCACAATTTGATGGACCACATATAATACAACGAATCGTATTTGGTAACAAAATGCTATGCCTAATGTGGTTATCAGAGTCACCAAGATTTATATGATTAACATTAAGTGATGTGTGTTGTTTGATCAACTTCATTTTGATTATTAATTCAATCTTACCCATACATAGATATATAAAGCATAAGTATGATAAAAAACAAATGATTGAGATTAGTTTAAAGTTGTCATGTCAAATGTAAAACGAGCGTATTTTTTCGGTATACCTACTTATAGTGCTTATCCATTTCATTTTTATACTCGCTGTAAATAATCAATAAGTTAGTACGGTATTTATATTTGTAGTTAGTCATACTAAATATTAATAAAACGAAGAACACTGTAAGGCCATAATAAGAATAGAAAGTCATGCATCAGTTATAAATGTTTTATTCAGATATAACATAATTATTTAAATACGAAATTCAACACTACCACTCACTAAATTAATAATGTATGCTATACTTATACCAATATTATAAACAAAGATTATAATAACATTATAATTTATTGATATAAACATAATTATTTTTATTTAGAAATTAGTTCTCAAAATAAAGTTTCACAGTGACCCCAAGGTAAAGTTTCAACTAGGTTAGTGAGTATTTGTCTCTTATCATCATTTCTATTTAATACTACTTTATGAATTTCTTGAGAGTACAGTACATGCTTGAGTGATTTAATTACATTCATTTTACATTTAATATTGACATTATTTGTTAAAGCTTTACTGTAGTGAGATAATTTTAATCGATTAGTAACAGCTTTAGATATTCCTTTTGCTTTTGTGATGCGAGTTTTTGAAGTGATTATACTATATAGTTTAGCTCTCAGTCCTACAAATTCGCTTATTATGTCACCCCCGAGTTCATCTTTAAATAGTCCTGGGATTTTAGTATTTACTCTTGGCATGCTGTAACAATTATCAGGCTGGAAATTACTTGTATCAAATTTTGCAATATATTTTTTTATGTCTTCATAAAAATCCTCTGTATTTACAAAATAAAGAAGGCTGTCTGTGTCTGTATAACACAGTCTTGCACGAGTTTTATATTTATTTTTAATAAAGTTGTAGTGAAATTTATACAAATGTTCCTTTGCGAATTCTAGAACTGTAAACCCAATATAGATAGGGCGATCTAATACAATTTTTTCAGGAGTTAATTGAATAGCAACAAAATTTTCAGAAAAGATCGCAATACTTTTCAGATTTGGTTTTGCAATTAATTTTTCGGCACCTTGGTACTTGTTAGTTTTATTATTGCAATCATCCCACATGGTAACTAATTTGACATTAACCTGTTTGCGTCTATTTTCAATAGTTTTCCCAAATATAGCATTATTAAGGAGTTTGAAAAAGTCTTTCTCAAATACGGTTGTTGAAGCTTGACGTAATGTAGTATTCAAGTCAATATATTTTTGTAAATAATTTTCTTGTCTAAAAGTTAAAATACGATGAATTTTTTTCAAAATTAGTCCGTTCAATAAACATGCCTTCAAATGAACATAATGTATTATATAGTTGAATTTGTCATATAAACTAGCAATTAATTTAGGTGTTTTGCCTCCAGGAGGTGTGAACCTCTCGGGGGCAAAAGGTAAATCACTATGCGTATTATGTAAACTCTCAGGATATATTAAATCAACTTCTAAAATATATCCATATTCAGAATCATCTGATATTGATAACACATTTATTGTTTTAATCTCATCGTTTGTCAAAAAACGGAAATCTGAAATAGGCATTTTCTTCGTCATTGCGTAACCATATAAATTGTTACAATCAAGATAAATCAAATAAGTTGATTTTTGAGAAGCATCATGATTTGGTAAATATTTATTATTAGCTCGGGCATGGCGAAGAGAACATTGTGCCAAGCCTCCTCGTATTCCCTTTTCCAAAAATTCATACATTTCTAAACTATGAATTAATTCTAATTTAACACCTGTGTACAGTAGCATTGCATCCCAGCTTAAACTAGGTGCAGTAATGTAATACGTTGGATCAAGTTGATAATGGTCGAGACAAGTCTGTCTAAATTTTTCGAATACGTCAGAAAGAAGTAATACATCGGTCTTTAAATATAAATCTGTATATTCTCCAAGTGATTTAATATTAAATGACTGCCAAATAGATTGTGCGTGTACGTATTCATCATCGCTAATATGTTGACAATTCAAACTGTTATAGAAACAAACTTTCGATGGAAGTTGAGTCTCGTTATATTTTGAATATGCATTCATATAATCATAGGGATAAATTCCTTTTTGTCGTAACAATGTTAACTGATTATAACTAATATCTGGAAATTCTTTTGATAAATTAACAAAGTCGGTTTCATTCAAATTATTTACTAATGTGCTTAAACTTGAATTAAGAAATTGATAAGAATCTATGAACTTAACTTGAATTGGCCTTGATTTTAATGTATTCTTAGGATGGAGTACTTTTGTGAATGACATATACGTTTCTTTGGATTTTGGTATAATTTTAAAAGCACCTTCATACTTCGCTAATTCTTTTATAAATAGGTGAGAGTCATAGCCGGATAGGTTATGAAAAATAACAGGCACGAAAGGGCAAACTCTTAACATTAAATTACAATGAGAGTGTGCTGCGCCTCGGTATTGTGATGTAATGTGATCATGATCTATTACTTTATCGTCAAAGAGCACATAATTACAGATATGACATGTAGTGGCGTTTTTGTAATCCTTTTCTTGGGCCTTAGTTAAAGGTGCCATCGGTATTTTATTTAATAAGATACTGTGAATGTACTCCAAATCTCTTATTAAATATTTTATAAATACTTCTACACAATCAGATCCTCTATAAGTAACATACTTATTCAGATCCGTATTGTGTGAACAACAAATATAGTAACCAAAACATGAGGGTTCGTGAACCTTAAAGGTACGAGTATTTTCAGTTACATTTATGTTGCAGTTTAGTAAAAGACTTTCAAAATCGGCGTATATAACGAAATTAATTTTTTGTTTTCTTTCGAAGTTCTTAAATTGAAGAATACTATTTTTTTCAGGTAATATTGTCAAAATCTTAGGACACTTATTATGGGCACTATATCTCATTTCACTCGTGAAAACTTGTAAGCATGTCTCACATAGGTACATTTTACCTTTATGTTTACTTATTTGACGTTTGATCAATCTCAATAGATTTTTTATTAAGCAATAATGACCTTTACCTTTCTGTTCAAAGTACAATAAATTGACATGCTGGTTTTTTCTTGAACTTGTCACATATAAAGGACCAGTGACCATGTTTTTATTATCTAATCCATATATATTAATACTTATGTGTGGATTTAAATTTTCTAATATTTTAATATCTTTACATGATGGGGGGAATGATAGACCATCTATATTTAAAACTTTTGAAAAATGTGGATATGAACTTGTTCTGCAAACATTCATTTGGGTGGGATATAACGCTGCGACAATACTCCATAAAAAGCAGTTGTTATCGCTGTTTTTAATATTTAAACAACTTCTAGTTTTTTTTATTACTTGCGGCAAATCTATATATGTGCCACCTTTCAAAGGAGAGTATTTGTTAAGGTTAATTTCTAGATGACTTATAAATAAACAAGACCAACCGGATTCACGATGTTGGAACTCTGAGAGCTTTCTGTCAAATGTATTTATTGTTTTCAAATATAATTCATTTATATCTGTATTATTATATACAATTTCATATTTTGTGTTAAATGATTTAAGCTGTTGCTCGTCAGATTTTGGAAGTATGAAATAAGCAAAAAGCTCAAAGTTTAATTTAACACAACTATGTTTTATCAAACAATCGTTAATTAGTCTTATGACCTTATGCCGATTATCCATTAGGAATTCCTGAGGTGCTAGGTATTCCATTGATGGATTCAGTTTGTAACTTATTATTCTCTTTTTAAAAGCCGTGGCTATTATATCGATATTTTCAATTTCAGTTTTTAGTATGCAATTAGATTTATGCAAATTCGTTCTCAAATGATACTGATATTCAATTTTAGGTATTTCAATGTGACATTTTCGACATATTATTATATCATTGTTATTTGTTCTGATTCCGGGTCTAGGTGTAACTGTAAGAAAGAAAAAAAAAACCATGAATATTAAATAAAATTTGATATAATATGAATTCCTATTAATACTTAATTTCTATAACCGATTACATGATTTATTTATATGCATAAGTAAGTACCGGCTAAGGTTGCAATTGCATTATAATAGATTTACACCTTAGATCTATTTATTCTTATTCATTTATCTAAGTATAGCAATAGTGTCTTCTATAATAATGTAATCGCAATCTGCCTATTATTTGTTACATAATATTACTATTCTTGAAATACAAAGATAATATCTTAATCACTAGAAGACAGTAATACAAAAAAGTGTATAAGTGAATAGGCATGTGTTATATTGGGATAAGTGCCTACTTTTGTAATTAAGTACTATTTCAATAATAGTTACTTACAAATGTTGCTGGGCACTTAACATACTCTTTTCGTGTAGCTATAATAAAATTAGACAAATGTTGCCAAGCATCTGTATTGTCAAAGGTTTGATTTTTAAGCGTGACAATTGCTTGGCGCCACCTATTCATTGGTGGAACTTTCTCTATTTCATCGCACCGGTATATTTTCAAATCAATATAGTGCGTTCCCGGCTTGTTTTCATGGGTTTGGCGCGAATGACCGTTTGCAAGGCGTCGTGTTATATATGAAGTTAACGGTGTTTTACCAGTAACTGCAGGGACCGCTTTCTCGTCGTCCTCGCTATCAGTTCCAAACAGATCGTACACCGTGGACTTCCTCGGTGGGATGGGTTTGAAAAACGGCTTCTTTGAAGCTGATGGATGGGACAACACGGCAGGTGTCGCGGAAGTGGACGGTCCTGGCACCGGACTTACTCTCGATGGTGACGACCACGAACCTCGTGCCGGCTCCGTCGTGCGAGTTGATGCTTGCTTCCTTTTACGCCCGTCATGCTTCTTTTTTCGAACCTGAGGTTCCTCGTCGACGTCGGAGGGAAAAAGGGTCTCGGCGTTTTCGTGCGACCTGAAATGGAGTGAAACAAATAAATAAATATTAATACAATCAAATAATGATTCATGCGCATATCATTGGTGAGGTCACTTGTCACCTGCAGTCCGATTCTGTAACCATCTCACCGTGAAAACTTAGGTGAAGTGAGCGTGGAGTAAGCTGTCAATAGTGTCAATTCCTAACAAAAACAAACTCACATCACCTAAGTTTTCACGGCGAGATTTTTATAGAATCAGCCGGCTGTACATTGTCGGTGTTATTAGTTGAGTACTAACATAGGTTAAGACTATTGTTACTAACCCAATGGATCTCTGTTATCTGAATATATAATAATAAATAATATCCCACTTTGACACATCAGGTAGGTACACTACTCTAATTAATTATTATTATTTTATTATTGTCTATCTATCTACACCTAATATTGAAATACATCTTTTTAGAATACTGAAACATAGCCATCACAGAAATAATACTCTATTAAACCACAATACTATATCGCGCTAGATTAGGGGGGGTCGAACCCCTTGGCCCATAGCTGTTGCTGTCACTATATTCGATACATTGCTACTAAACTGCGATAGTAAAAATAAGTTAATATATATTTTATTAAAAAGCTACTTACATTTTCCTTATTGCACTGATTCTTGATAAGTACTTGATGTTGATCTGGAGCACCTGGTAGCTGAAGTGATGCTCCTAATTCACTCTCCAATATTTAAATAGCCGGGATCCACGTGAAGGTTTTCCATATATGTAATGCACGCGTGATCCTAAAATCCTGACTCAGGACTTCTTCACAAGACAAATGCTTTGCAATCATAACCAAATCTACAAATCTCAACCTTAAATTATGATATCTAAAGTGTATATTAATATTTGACTAGGTATAGTAACTACAGTCCAAGTGTTACATACTAGTTAAACACCGCGACTTCGTTTATATAGTATTTATTTTATTACAACATTAACATTATTACTATTAATTTATTCTATACTAATATAACACAGTAAGAGAATTACCCGACTGTGTCAAGCAAAAGACGGTGACATTACCCGTGAACATTAAGTAAAGTTCTTTTGGTGATTTAAAAAGTATTAGTTTGAAGAATAAGATAATAATAGAAGGCAAAACTAGGGGTAACAATAGTATGTCGATATTGCTATTTTGTTTTCATCCATCTCCTTATAAAATTAGGACTTATATTGCAAATTAGACATACTACTTACATGCAACGGTTTTTGCTAGCCGCATCTTCTTAAGAAAAAATGTATAAAAAAATTACAGTGAACAAACGTACAGTAGTGTTTATTTTATCAATATATATTTATAGTAAGCAATAAAATGTTTGGTGCCGTGATGTCTTGAGGTTTCAATTTCAATCCCTCTCCATAAATAAAATTAGAACTTACATTGCAAATTAGACATACGACTTACATGCGATAGTTTTGCTTGGCGAATCTTCTCAATAATAATGTATGAAAAAAGTACAGTGCACAAACGTACAGTAGTGTATATTTTATCAATATATATTTATAGTAAACAATAAAATGTTTGGCGCCGTGATGTCTTGAGGTTTCAATTTACCACACCATTTTTGTCCGGAATATCAACATCTAACAAAAAAAATGTAAGACTTTGAACTCTATACATTAAAATTAACATATATAAATTGATGAATAATTTTAAAGTCGATCATTCAATTTCTGCTCCTGCTGAGTCCGAGTCCTGACTGAGTAAAACCGGTACCTTTGCGTAATGTCGGTGAGTGTTAATATTTTCTTTAACTTTAACAATATATTATCCAACAATTAAAATATTACATTATTTTTATCTACAAATAAAATGTATTAATTGATTGATTATTGTAAACGGGTCAAACATACATAATAAGTCCTCGACATCAGAGTTTTCTATTCCTGATACAACACGAATTTAATTGCATTCTGTATTTTTATTTTAAGGACTCCGAAAACGACCTCTTCAACTTCGTTCCTATGAATACTGTGGTAGGACAGAAATACGAAAACCAACTGAATCTGGAGGGCCGCAGCAGCAAACAGCTCAAGAGAAGTTCAACAGCTGCATTCACCTCTTTAAAAAAACTTACGCGTGGTGCTAAAGTGATCAGGATCGAAGTTTATGATGTAGAAAATTTTCCTGATACCATAAGTTCACTATGTAATTGTGATGCCGAATTGTGCGTGCAGCATGTAGTTAAAAATATATTCATGGATGATATTTATAAATCGGTTAAAGAAATTGCTGTAAAAGTATCAAATAATATGTCGTAAAATAAATCATAATCCTTATTCAATGATAAAGTATTTTTATTTTAACCTTTCACATAAGCACCCACATTCAATAGTTCTTTTACGTCACGAAGCGACATCATGTGAATTTTAAATCTTTGAGGGTAAGGTTGAAAGTCGAATAATTCACGTCGCTTCGTGAGATTAAAGAACTCTACCTACATTATAAAACACGTATAAAACTTAGTTGATATAGGTATGCACTCTCTAATACAAATAGGTATCAATACTTCATCTACATAACTGAGACAGCGACGCAGTGACGTATATCAGAAATCCGATGTAAGACGACATCGGAGAATGTGTGAGCGCAATCAACTATCAGAATTTTAATGTGCTGAATGGATGAAATGATGAATGAGAAAAAATTGCGGGTTTCCAGATCTTTCTAATGTGCTGATTGAATGAGTGAAAATTGCGGGTTTCCAGGTCTTATCTGGTCTGGAAACCAAGAGTAACCATGGAGTTTCTTGCCGGCTTTTTTCCATAGGAAACGATCAATTGGAACCGTGCACCTAGCTTCTGACGTTTCGTAAGTGTCCATTTAGGTTTATGTGAAATAAAAATATTTTGATTTTGATAGATCAAGACCTCAATTTATTAAAGAAAAATAGATTTTAAAATAAAACTAATACAAGTCTCATTTTCAATAACTTGAATACTTACAACATTCACTTTCAATAAAGGATTCTGAATACAACACTCATTTTGAATAGAGGATTCTGAATACAACATTCATTTGAATAGAGGATTCTGAATGCAACCTTCACTTTGAATAGAGGATTCTGAATACAACATTCATTTGAAAAGAGGATTCTGAATACAACACCCATTTTGAATAGAGGATTCTGAATACAACACTCATAAATGAATGAATGGTGAAAATTGTGGGTTTCCAGATCTTATCTGATCTGGAAACCCCAATTTTAACCTACTCTTTGCCCATCATTAGAAGTTTTGATTTATAAAGTCCTGAATAATGAAACTATATTTAAAATACTCAACAACTAATATTCTATAACATACAGTAAAATACACTTACCTGTGTTTTCGCCATGAGGTAAAATCCACAAACACTTTTCATAGGAAATTTGCCCGCAAAAAAATACACCGCATTCGACAAGTTCTGGCAAGTTACTAAATGAACTTTGGAACGAATGCGTTAGATAGTGCTGCCACAAATATAATCAACTTTCCACCCAAATAATAAATGTTGCCATAAAACTAAAATTGTTTCTTATGTTAGCGGATTTGCTTATAAATTGCTTTTAGGGCAAAGATACCTTGATTGGCAAAGTTGGCTTGTTTGACGGTAACGTTTTTCTTTGTAACGTTATTGCTATTTTTGGGTTTTAGTTTCGTTAAAAATTTTGGAACGTTATACGATAACATTAGTGGTAACGGAACGAAATTCATTTCGTTTTCAAGTCCCTGCAAATTATCATCCACAGGGACGATTTCTGATCAGTTTGTTTACATTTTCATCGGATACTTTTAGAACAGACCATACGTGTGGTCACGTGAGTGTCTGTGTTCATGTGAGGGAGTGTGGTCCCGTGAGTAAGGTCTTGTGAGTGTGTGGTGCCGTAAGGTCTTGTAAGTGTGTGTGTTCACGTAAGTGTGTGTTTACGAGACTATGTTCACATGAGTGTCTGTGGTCACGTGATTGTCTCTAATCACCAGCCTGAGTGCCTTCTTTTGCTCATTTGTGACTTTATTTTTAACAGATTGAAGAAAACATACGCAACAATAACCAAGATGGCCACTACAGTTGCTTTCTACACAAACAATAACTGGATTTTTAATGATAGCAACACTGTTGAACTGTACAACAACTTGTCAGCCAGTGACAAAGTTATCTATCATTGCGACATCGCCGATGTGGACTGGACAGAACAGATTGTGCTTTGGTGTGTGGGTCTTAGAAAATATATTGTGAAAGATGGGCTAAAACACACTGATTGGGGGATGAAGAAACAGTTCTATTTTCGAATAGCTACTTACATTATAACTCTCTTGTTTATTTATACGTTGTATTGTTGTTTTCGTAGAATTTATTTGTTGGTTCTTGCTTAAGGGGGAAGCGCTAAGGTAGCCCGCGAAATTCAGTTCCTTACGTTTTTTGCAATTTGCTGGTCAGTTTTAAGTTGTACGTGATCAAAATATGATTCGCGGCCGTAACAAATATGTATTTACAGAATTATAATCATTAGTCATCAACACAACTCTCTAAGACCACGTAACCCTAAAGAATAACTGTTTCATGAAATCGTCATTATTTGTTACGGCCGCGAATCATATATTAATCAACGTACAACTTAACCAGCAAATTGCAAAAAACAAAAAAAAATTAATTTCGCGGGCTACCCTGGCGCTTTCGCCTTAAAGTTCGGTTTTTAGGCACTTAATAAATATTTTTGAGATGACGATTTCTTTTTATTTTTTAAATGTACCTTTAAAAAATATCATTATCAACATTTGTTCCCACTCTTAGGTAACAGGCCTCCTCTATGTGAGAAGGAGTGGGCTGTAATCCGCCATGCGGGCGCAGTGCAGGTGCAGGGTGCAGGTTGGTGGATGTCACATCTTCGAAATTTCGGTTCTAGGACATGCCGAATTTTTCACGATGTTTTCATTCACCGTTCTGAGAGAAGTGGTGATGAAATAAATTACTTACACAAAGTTATGTGCGTGTCTGGATTCGAACCCACGACCTATAACTCGGTAAGTCAGGCCGATAACACTGGGCCATACAAACACATACTCTTGCGCCGCATGTCTCGCACCGTCTGTACGCTTTAAGAGCACAATGACAAAAACAAAGAAAATATACAAAACATAATATATGTATTTGTAATATAATAGATATTTATGTACAATTTCATTATTTCTGTTGAGGTTTGTGTCATTTAGCTTCTTCCGTCTTCTCTTGGTAGGATATCACTCCTTTTTCTATCAACTCCGGAATTTCTACTGCCAACCAGGGTCCGAGCTGGAAAACAAAAGATTTTTTGTTAGATATAAATGATGACGACTTATTAGTCGCCGCAACATGTCTTTTCTTCCATACTTCTCTATTGAGAAGTATGGAAGAAAAGTCATGTTGCGGCGAGCACTAATAAATTGGCTTAAGGCAGTTACCTCCGTCAGCAATCTTATAGCAACGATAATAAAGATCACTGTGATGCAAAATCAGAGGTGTTGAACTGTTAATGGACCATAGTTACATACAAATACATCCAATGACTGATATTATATTTATGTGCTGGCAACATTATAATTGCTGCTGGACTAAAGTGGAACTGGGCGGCCATATCCGTCGCATGGCGGAGCAGCAACACGCAAAAGCCACGACTCAGTGGCTCCCAAATGGCAGGAAACTATGCGGCAGGCCCAGAAAGAGATGGCGGGATGAGCTGGACTCCTTCTTAAAGGATTGGCCACCAATGTCAGTAGAACGGGAAAAGTGAAAAGAGGGAAGGGAGAGTGCCCTGCAGTGGGACAGCACAGGTTCATAATAAATAAATAACATTATAATGAGTAAATTGTAATAACAAAATTATTCTGTGACCCTGTCATCATGACAATCAAACCAGTATTTTACTACCAGGTATCCTACAAATTTTGAAGATGGAAGATCTTTTTTATTTTCAACTGCCTTCCAATAAAGGGCAAGTTATGGAATAAGTGTTTTTTTTTTGGTATTCAATAAAGATTTTTCTGTGATTTCTGGACTAATTTACGTGATACTTTTGTTTATTTAGTAATTCACGACTATGTGTTGATTGAGTAGTTTCCAGTTTCAATAATAAATATTTAATCTACAGCAGTGTTGTTCTTCCAATTCACGTAATTTAAAAGTTCAAAATCTAGTCGTAGTCTCATCTCGGTGACAAATAAATGTCAAAAATGTAGGGAAATTAGAGGTATTTTTGGCAGATTGAAACTGAGATCAGTGTGTACATTATTAAAATTACGAGAATTGCCCCTCTGATATTCACAAAATCCACACAGCAAGCAGTGGTACACAAATTCGTTTACGTATCACTACTAAAAAACTAAAATAAAAACAACAAAATTAAAGACATTTTTAGTTTTGGTACTTACCCCTAGCGCCATAGCATGGGCTATACCGAACCTAGGTATATTCCTAGCCCAGAGAGGCTTGAAGTGGTCTGTGAGACAGATCTTGCCTCCTCGGTACATTTTAGCTGTCTTTCCATCGAGACCAGGTAATGCTAACTCAGGAGCTGTTGTTGGATAGGTGATGGGAATCTGAAAATAAAAAAAAAATTACACCGGTATTCTTTAAAAAATGGTTGGGAGAGGTCTACAACACAGCTTTGTTTCGACGTTTAGGATCCATGTTATGGGGGGTGAACCTATTGTCATAACCTGGACACAAATACAAATTATGTATGTGGCTATAAAGAAAAAAATAAAATAAAATCCCAACCTGGTTTACCCAACCTGAGGACTGAGCCCTGACATCACACTCAGCATTTGCACTTGTAACCACTAGACTAGTGAGGCAGAATCCATACTAATATTATAAAAGCAAAAGTGTGTCTGTCTGTTACCTCTTCATGCTTAAACTCAGGGCCGTTTTAACCATATTGGGCGCCGGGGTGCGAAAATCAGCTTGCGGGCCCTTGCCAACAAAAAGTTTAAGATAGAACAATTTTTTCCAAGGGGTTTTTTCGAGGCGGTGACGTACAGTTACAGTGCTGGAGCGTTGCGCTTATAATGAGTGATTACTAATGATCTGATCGGCTTGCGCCCCCTAAGACCTTGCGCCTGGGTGCCGCGCACCCCTTGCACCCCCGGGTAAAGACGGCCCTGCTTAAACTGCTGAACCCATATAAATGAAATTTGGTATAGAGATATTGAGTCCCAGGAAAGGCCATAGGATACTTTTTAGCCCGATATTCCCACGGGATCGAAACTCATGCTAGTGAAACATAGCTATTTATTTATTTATTTATACAAATCTTGCCTCAACTATCTTCACAGATCTACGATCCAATGCGATAGTTTGGCCTTACAAGCTAAATTCTACATCTACATCATCATCACTACATCATAAATTAATAGCTTGTATAAATGGTCAGTGCAGGGAAAGAGAAAGAAAAGCAATATTATTTTTGTGACTATAATATTAGTAAACAATATTATAATAATAATATTCATAAAAACAATTTGTTTATAAAATACTGAATTCTGTTGTTGAAAATTGTTGACTGCACTTTTGAATAAAAAAACTATAATATAAGTATTTAAGAACAATTAAGAAACCAGGCATTCAAGTGATAACTTACATCAAACTCCAAGTCAAACTCGTACTTCAGCAGGTTGTGCACGTACCAGCATTTACCGAACCATTTGGTTCCCGTCTTGTCAGACTCCAGACGGAACCAGTCATTGTCAGCTGTTTTGTTGTTCTGGACATACTGGAAAAGAAATAAGAAAAAGTTGAGATTTATTGTTAAAACCTTTGCAACTTCGATACAAGTGTTTCTATTTCATTTTAGTGAGTGGTTGTGATAAAACTTCTATTAAGTACTTACAAAAAAGGACTATAAAAACCCTCTACAAAGTGCAAAAAAACTTAAGTTTCGGAAATAATTTTTGACTTTGTAGTCATTATAATTATATCAATCTTTGTATTAGTTTTTTAATTCTCTCCGAATGCATAACCTCCTCCTTTTTTTTAAGTCAGTTAATTTATTATAGACACAGGTTTCTCTACTGTCCAAGCTAATTGGATTGAAATGTGTTTTATTACACCCGTTTACTAATGATTGCACATCTTGTGTTTTAACAATGTAGAATTGGCATGTATTTTAGTTGGAAGAAAGTTAGTGTTACCCAGTGTTCATAACTTGGGCCAGAAGTAGCTTTATTACTGATTTACTGAACGTTAATAATTAATAAACAATAGTGTTATGGGTCCTTAATGACCACAACGATAAACTTTTTTTACCTTAATCAGTGCCTGATATTCCTCTTTCAGCCTGGTAGGCCATAACTCTTTATCTCGAGGTCCTGCTTTAGTTTGAAGCAAGGGTATGCTGCTTAAAGTTTTCCTAGTACTTTCGTCTACCATTTTTGGTATTTTAATTTATGTTTTCACTATAATTCTATAGAGAAAGTTTCTAAATTACTTTGGGTACTAAACTAAATGTCAATATGGATTATCTGAAAAGTGGACGTGTCACTTGGTGTCACTGTCAATGTGACAACTTAACGCTGTAGAGTTCGGCTTTGCTTTGGCTTACTAAAGATGTGCTAAATCGACTAAATGAATAAGAGAAAAAACAAACACAGTTTATTTTTATGTGACCCATATTCATGGAGTTTACAGTGCCAGCAAGCTCATTTAGCCTGTTGATGGAAGCAATTTTGGGAACGCGAGGAGATGATGTTCGTTCCCTTTTGCTTCGCACTCACGACGACGAGGTTCGGCAAAAATGAAAGTCAGGCGTAGAATAAAATAGAATAGAATACTCTTTATTATGTACACCATATAAATTACAGACATAAATATAGAAACTGTACAAAGGGTGACACAATGGGCGGTCTTATCGCTAAGAGCGATCTTTTAAAGACAACCTTAGGATGGATTTAAAAAGGGGAAGGACAGACAAATACTGTAGGTAGTCCGCAGTGTAGCATTTACATAATACAATAAATACATACATATAGTATATTATACTAATCTAAATAAATATATACACATACATATAAATATATCCATATATAATAAACATGAAACAGGAGCAGAGAAAATATAATAATGATGTTTAAGGAGAGAGAAAGTGCTTTTTTACCATAATTTTAAATGTGGACAAAGATTGAGCACGCCTTACCGACACGGGCAAGTCATTCCATAACCGTACTGCTTGAACAGTAAAAGATTTGTCATAAAAACTGGTGGAATGCATCGGCATCTCTAGTCTCAGGCGTAATGTTAATGCTGAATAATATAATGTAGAAACTTTCCTAATGCTAACGCGAATAACAATGAGTCGAAGGAAGGGTTTCGGTACATAAAGATTCAATAGAATAATAACATGTTATGCCGATGGGAGTTGTAACCTCTATGAAAAACGGCCCAGTGGTCCACA
Source organism: Luperina nickerlii (assembly GCA_963855955.1). Classification (NCBI taxonomy): domain Eukaryota; kingdom Metazoa; phylum Arthropoda; class Insecta; order Lepidoptera; family Noctuidae; genus Luperina; species Luperina nickerlii. The sequence continues at coordinate 454,864 of OY979690.1, forward strand.
GACTATTAAGTCTGGTGTTGCCAACGCTTATCGTTGCGTTCATAAACGCCACACAATATAAAAAATGTCACTCAATCATTTTTCAAAAAGATTAAATTAATACAACCAGGTACGCTATTTTAGTGAGGTGACCCTAGTAATTTAGAAAATTAATATTCTGGTAGGACTAGCTCAGTTGAATCAAAATTATTTAGTATTTAGTCGACTTAAATTGCTATTTTTGTGTTGAGCTAAGCGATCAATCACACTTTAAAAAACGAATTAACGAAACTGTCAATTGTCATGTGTCAAAGTGACTGAAAAATTGATTACAGTGATGATTGTTTTCAGTTTTCTGAAAAAAAATTAAAATAATTAGCAAACAAACTATTGATCTGAGTTTGTGTAATATTATAAGTATCTAAATAGGTCGAGTGTATCAGAAATACTTGCCTTACGCATCCAACCTACGTGAGTAAAAGTGCATATTTTAGTCTTTTTTCTTTCAATGTGAAGGAGAGAACTAAGTTATTTATTATTTACAAATAGGATCCGATTACTTAACTCCACCCCCATTGACAGCTCTGACCAAAACCATTGATCATTTTTATTTGATTTAGAGTTCCTTCAAGCCATAATTTCAATAATAGAACATGTACGGTCAGCAACGAAAGTCGATAAACATTTCAGTTTTTTTAATCTCAGTTATGTGAGGAACATATTTGTTCAAAATTGCATTGTACTTCTGCTGCAATTTTACACAAATATTTTGCTCAATAACTGAGATAAAAAACTGAAGTGTTAATTGTCAGAGTTTGCATATCAAAACTCTTAGAAGGTGAAGCTATGGAACCTCCATAGAAAAAAAGGAACACTATTCAAAATACATAATAAGTAGTAGTGTCACTTTTTGTTAGATATATTACTCCTGTATAAAAAAAAATGTCTTAAGTAAATATAATTAAATTATAATACTACATTTATGCCTATTAATCCAATTACTTTAATATTAATCGACTTTTGTTGCGAGAGAAAATAGGTACAGTCAACCTATTTTCTCTCTGTCCAGTGTCATTATGGGCTCTGAGCAGTCGACCCTGCCTCCTAAGAAGCAGGCTCAGAGGGCGCCTCCAGTGCGTAGAGGTCACACCATAGCTGTACCCAATGTATCAGGTAAGAACTATTGATGATAAAAAAGGTGTTTAATCCTCCAATCCTATGTTGACAATATATACTAATTTCACCATAAATAATTTAATATAAATTATTATTTTAAAGGAATACATATAATTGAATAATTTTATTAATTGCATTGTAATCCAAATTTAAATTATGAAATTATTATTAGTATTTTTGTTATTGCTAATTACTAAATGTGTACTGCATGCTATAAGTATAACCAAGATGTAAAATCTAAATATTTGCTCGACTGAAATGCCAAATATAGTGAAACCCATAGAAATCTTAAGAACTTATGTTAGCTACGTATATTCTTGCAAATAAATATATAATAAAATTCATATCATTCATTCATTCATAGCTAGTTTAATTGTCACGTTTTAGCATGGTAACAGTGATCATGGACCCATCTACATTTTCTAGCAATACTACATACATACACTTTCTTCCCAAGGGGGTAGGCATAGTCTACAGAACCTGCTACAGTCCTTACATTCTCCTTTTGCCTCGTTTACGTTCATACATCAGAAGACCAATTTCCGCAATTAAAAACATTCAAAATCTAGTCACAATCGCATCTCAGCAACAATCAAAGTCGAAAACTTGTCAAAAATGTAGAGAAAATTTAATCTTTGACAGATTGAGGCAGAGATCAAACTGTGGACTTTCTTAACGAGAATTGCCCCCCTGATTATATACACATGCCAGTTGCGAGCCTGACAGGGTCCATAACTGTTTCATTAATTTTAAGTACTTAATAAACTTTTTAACCATCCTATGATGCTGAATCTGTAAAAGTACCTAATACATAAAAAAACTATAGTTTTAAATGTAATATAATATAATTAGTATTGATCAATTGCAGACCCCTCCAGATCCACTGATATGCCTACCAGCGGCAACAATTCTCCCGGCACTAGCATATGTTCAGACTCGGAGCTGCCATACATATCTTATACTGTTGACCGGCCCATTGGAGGTATGTTCACAGTCAGTAGTGATTTGTGTATGAAAAAATTCTCAGTAAATAACACAGACCTACAAAAAAAAAAGTACCCTGCACGAAAGACCAGACCACCTGAACATTGTTTTCGGGGTTGCTGAGTCTGAATATGGTGCCAGAATAGCGAAGTTGGTTCGCGTTTTTCAAAAATCAGCAATTATGCTGAAAATTTAAAATTTTCGTATAATATGCTTTATGTTGTTAAAAAAACGCGAAATTCCAATGTGCAATGAAATAAATTATACAAAAAATGTCTCGTTGAATCAATAGTCTGTACTTAAAGTTAGAATCACCAATTCATATTTTCTCATCATAGAGGAAAAATCTGAAAATATCAGTTATTTTTCATTACACAGCATACAATCGTTGAAAATACAAAGTACCAGTTGTTGTGGATAAAACCATTCAGAATATATGTTTCTAGATCTGCTAATCGCAAAAGAAATCCTTTAAGAAGAACGTTTGATTCTAAGAAAACGCGAAAACGAAAAACAATGTCGATATGAACAACTTATCATAGTTCAGAAACTAATTATACCAAAATGGAATTGGAAGTTCTAAGGTTTAGCATATTTTTCAACATATGTTTCATAATCACACTTGAAAAAAAAATTTGGCAATTCTGACTTTAAATATGAATTCATCACATCTAGAAACATATATTCTGATTTGATGAATCAATTGGTGTTTCTAACTTTAAGTAGACTATTGATTCAGCGAGACATTTTTTGTATAATTTATTTCATTGCACATTGGAATTTCTCGTTTTTTTTAACAACATAAACCATATTATACAAAAACTTAAACTTTCAGCATAATTGCTGATTTATGAAAAAACGCGAACCAACTTCGCTATTCTGGCACCATATTCGGACCAGTGACCCCGAAAACATAAGGTTCAAGTGGTCTGGTCTTTCGCGCAGGGTACTTTGTTTATTGTGGGCCTGTGAATTATTTAGAAAGTATAAAAGATATTTCAGTGTGTTGACTATTATTTTTTGGTGCTATGGACTGCATTATTCATTTCTTTTTTAATTTATGTGATTTTGAATAAGTAACTATAGTGCCTGCTTATAAAGTTTAATTAAAAAACATGCTTTTATTAGCTTCACTTGTAACTAACCAACAATGTAAGAAGAAGAAATCTTAGAAGTCAATTTTAACCTACTTGTAATTGTCGTATCGAAATGAAACTGTGTATTTATATGCAGTTCGGAAGACAATACTATAATTTGGTATCTTGGAGCTGATCTGATGATGGAGCCAGGAGGTGGATATTGGAACTCTTCAGTGGCTACTAGTAACCCCTCGAGTTTGGGCTCATATGATTAATTTTGACAAGTTCAATAGATTTCACTTGGTCTCGAGAGTTTGATGATGGAGCCAGGAGGTGGAAGTAGTGTCAGCACAAGCTCCGCAGAGTAGAAGCTCTTGTAGATCTGGCCTTAGGACCGCTGTTAGCGTGCTGCTACTTAGCGACACTACTGATGGTCGACAACTCGACATATCGTACGTTTGTCGCGTGTTTGTTTGTTGCAACTATGATGCAGAGTCAATTTACACAGTCACAAAGTTGATATTTCTTCTAGTGCTAATAACACGATCGGCACAGACTTTAACATCTTCTCTTCCCCTCAGATTCACCGAAAACCTCAGCTAAGTCCGCACGCGGTCCGGACAACAAGAAGTCCTTACTTCAACGTAGACAGCTGAGCTTACAAGCACGCAAGACCAAGCGGACCCGGGACATCGTCGTTGTCAAGCAACCCACAGACGAGTTGCTGGACGAACACATACAAAGACTGCAGGTACTTATATATATCATCATCTGTCTAGCCATTTTGCTACGATGTTGGGGCGACAAATGCGTGCACTGACCATTTCAGACAGCAATTATGATTATGTCTCGACTTAAAAGAGACAGGCCTCTTGAGCTTATTTCGGCCTTTCTTCTCAGTTTTAAAAATATGATTGACGTGTAAGTGTTGTACAAACTTACATAAAAGAATAAAATCATACTTATAATATAACCAGATGCAAAATACGACCTGATAAATATTGAATCTATTTTGCAGGAAATATCGACTTTCCTGCCGATAATGAGAGGAACCCTAGGCCTGCCTGGTGCGAGAGACCCCGAGGTGCTGGAAGGTAGGCCATAATATGCTGGTTTTAAAGAGTATCCATGGAGTTTCTTGCTCATTCTTCTCCATAAGAACCTACTACACTTAGGAATGGCAAACTAGCTTCATCTTTCGGACTGTCCGATTCCTTGACAATTCAAAAGTGCATGTAATTAGTTTAATTGAAACAAAAATGTTCTTTGACTTTGTTACTTCTTCTGAAATAGTTTACCTTCATTCATCCTAGGCTGTCATAAAAATATACAGAGTTATTCGTTCAGAGGCCGGTCCGGAAAGAAATGTTAAGGCGGCCTAGAAGCGTACCGCAAGGGTTGGATCGAGTTGGTTCTAGAAAAGAATGCATGGAAGGACTTGGGGGAGGCCTTTGCTCAGCAGTTATAGGACAGTGTAGGCTGACTAAAAAAAAACCTTGAGATAGAATTTTAGGACGAAATACGAAACCATGAGAAATACCATTTCTGTGATGGGATTGATACCTAATTACGATAGAAAAAAAATACAAAAAACTAATTCCAAGTAAAAATACAGTAGACTACGGGATTAACGGCCGTCGTTGAAATTATGAGGTTTGAAAATCTTTTTTGTTTGTTTTATCGTTTACGTTTACATTAGATGATACCCATAACAGCTGCGGAGTTTCGCTAGTTAAGTTAATTTGATCCTGTATAATTTTATATATTTTTGTGCTATAGGTTTAGATTATCGTCCGTGGGTGAGAGTCACAACTCGCTTACAAGCTCACCTGGCCGCGTGCGCACATCCACTCGCCAGCATTGAGGTCGGCATAGCTGTCAAGATCAAAGAGGTACTTTATATTTTTTTTAAAACACATAAGTACATAAAACCTAAAAACAACATCAAAATGGTAAGTGACATATAAATCTAATTACGACCCCTTACGACTTTTGAAATTTCCACTAACCTATTTTAGGCAGCTGTGTGAAAGGAGCCCGCACAAATGTATGGGCACCCAACAGCGATGAGTTATTTTAGTGTTGTAAAAAATAATGAACAAAAATTTTAACTAATTTAATGAAAGCAGCATACCAATAAATACAATACTTGCTTGATAAAAATTATAACAGGATAAACTAGATTTAAAAAATAATCACTTTAAAGTTTAAATATTCTAATATTTAAAGCATCTTATTCAAGGATTATTTAAATTAAACCGATTTTTATTATAAAATCTCTTTGCAGACTTGTTCAGTAGGTCATCATTTCAGCCGAAAGAAGTCCTCTGCTGGACATAGGCCGTCCCCAAGATAATTAGTTCAGTTTAGTAACAGGTATTTTAGCTACACAAGGAATCGGAACTAACACCGCCATCTTATTTTATCAATACATAGCCTGCTTCTGCCCGCGTGAAATTTGTTTTTCCTTCGACCCGCCCCGTCGTGTCGCAACGCATCGTCTGCCTGCGCTATTACTTCGTTTTCGCTCAGCGTTCTTACCGACGTTTTTTTTGGCTGTAGCCTGCCCTCCTCAAGAAATGGGCTATAAAATGCAAAAACAATTTTTCAAATGAGACTTATTTTCAGAAATTAGCGCGTTCAAACAAACAAACACGTAACAAAACATTGCACAAATGTTTACCAACACCGCCCCCTGTCAATGTCCTCCGAGCGCCAGAAGATGTTTGTAGCAGCGTAGTATTCGGCTTTTATCTGTCAAGTTACTTATTTAAAATTAAAAAGACTTATCGAAGATATTTATTTCCAGGCGGACTCAGAAGTATCCCGCCTCTACGCAGTAATGGTGGAGAAGCAGAGAGCTAACGCGCGACACGCCGAGCGGCTGGCGCGAGTGCACGAGGTGTCGCACCAGCTCACGCGGTGCAACTCGCTGCTCAATCAGGTAAACTCGCTTTAATGAAAGAGAAAGTACTTATTGGGTATCGCGCAAGAACACACATTATTATGTCAGCAACATACACAAATGAGGAGAAATAAAAACAACATGGGTATACAGGGTGACTTATGATTTGACGTTTTTCATTCTTAAATTACTTAACACTAAAGTTTATAATTTAGATTAAATTAATTTTTTAAAACCGAGTTCCTTGTTTTGAGTTTGTCAAAAAAACTTACAGATATTTTTTTTTCAGACTCTACAAGACATAGAAGAAATCAATGCTTTGCTGTCCGAAGATAAACGCTTAGAACCATTTGTTTGGAGCACATAATAGAATGCAGTCCTACCTCTGGATGTGATGGGACTACACACCTCTTTGGTTACATTCGGGCCTGATTCGGTATCAGCCATATTTTAACTACTGCGGGCGTACTACGGGAAGTGTTGGTTATTGTACAATAGAAAAACCGTTTACGGTAAAACAAATTATAATTTACGAATAAATTAATCACACTAGTGAATGTACACGTCATAGCTATACGGAACGCGCGACAGTTTCTAAACGTGTTCACTGCTTGACCGCCAGCGACCGACTGCACGCACTCGACTCTGTCGAGCGTCGCTTGGTGGCGCTGGCGTCCCGATTAGTCAAACGAATGACTACCGTATTTCCGACATACATATTAGACCGACTTCATCGAATCATGCCGACTCGATCAAGTGTGTAGAACGTCTGATATCACATAAGTCAGTAACTATCCCAGTGCTGGGCAAAACCTCTTTATAATACGGGGTCTAATTAAAAAGCCAGCGAAACTTCACGTGACGGGTATCATCATTTCAGCCGTCCACTGCTGGACATAGCCCAAACTCCGCTGCATATTTCTGCTGATTTCTGCGGCCTTCACCAGGTCATCGGTTCACCTTGTGGGTCTTGCAACGCTACATCTTCCGGTCTGCGGTCGCCAGTCAGAACCTTCCGGCCGCGGTCATCTGTTCTGCATAAAAAGGTTGTTTTTATAATGTTATAAGTTATCACAACTTAACTATTATGTTACCACAGTTTTCGGTTACCTAACAGCCGCAGGACGCACGAGCTAAGAATGATAAGTTTGGAAAATGTTATTTTTATCACATTTGATATCAATACCCGTCGGGTCTGTGAAGTTTCACTAGCCTATTTAATTTGACCCTGTATATAGCATGGCTAACAGTCACGCTGTATACAACGCCAAATTGTATATCCGTCGTTCGGTTGAACGACGGATATACTTCAAGACATGATCATTATGCTCACATGTAAATGTAAAGAATAAGATATATAAATAAAAAAATTATAAATCACTATGAAAATCCAATGAAATTATTATTATATAAGATTTGCACTTGAATGATTGGGAATAATAAGTAAGTGGTAACGGAATTACGAGGTCAACTATACTTGAGTTTATTTACGATTTGCTTGTAATAGTAAATCGTTGCGTCGCAGGCGATAGAACTTGACGTCGTAACAGCCACACACGCAGCAGCGGGGTCACTGCGTCACACGCAATTGGAATGCCAGTCATTTTGACAGTTCAACAACATTCATTGCGTTATCTACATTGTCGAGCCGAAGAGTTTTTCAAACATACGAAGCAATTGATTAGGAATTTCCTTCGGATTGTGAAAAAAAGTGTGTTACGCAGTTAGGGTGCAGTTTTAGGTTGTGATCAGATGGTTCTGAAAGTATGACCCTGACCATGTAGTCTTTATAATTATAACATTCGGCTGTTGCAATGCCGTTCGCTTTTTCCGAACTTGGCTGACACACTACCGTGTGTCCTGTTTAATTATTTGCACATGTCTTATTGTGTAAATTATGCTATTATTTCAAATGTACAGTCAATCGGAGGTCAGTAGCAACACTGCAACTGCGAAACCCCTTACTGCTACGAAATAAAGGCGTTCTTAAAGTCAAATTGTCCTGGAGTTCACTTAATTCGCCTAGGTGCATTAACTTATACTATTACAATTCTCCTAGGTGCATTAACTATACTATTACAATTCACCTAGGTGCATTAACTATACTATTCGTAAACTTTAATCACTACTTGTAGCTACATTTATAATTAAGAGTTCAGTCTATATTTTTTAAGTAAACTTTATTCACCTAAAATTTAATAGATAACTCTTATAACTAAATTGGAACTTACTTGCTATGTAAAAGTTGTTAAGGGCGTTCATAACCTACACTAGGCCCCCATTAAAAAAAAATAATATTGTATTCATTAAAAAAAAATTAATGTTTTTCATCCAAGAACTTGGTTGCCTGGAAGAGATCGCAGAAAGCGATAAGGCCGCCCATTGTATGTTTTGTATTCATAATTGTATTTTTTTGTTATGTATTTTCTGGTGTACAATAAAGTATATATAAATATAAATAAATAAATAAACTCCAGTTATATCCACAATCAGGTCTGATAAGTTGCGGTTATATTTTTTAATATTTTTACTCAACAAAGTGTGCCACCCTTCAACGTAAATAAGTGAATAAAGTTTACTTTCAGTATACTTAATGCACCCAGGTGCATTAAGCGAATAAAGTTTACTTTTAGTATAATTAAGTGCACCTGGGTGAATAGTATTTACAAAAAGTATGGTTATTGCACCTAGGTGAATTAAGTAAACTCAGGGAAATTGTTAGCTTGGATGTGTGGTTGACTGTACCAAACTTCGATCAATAATAGTACTAGATGAATGATCAGGAACAAAAGTAAGTCGCTAAAGTGGCCACGTTTGCACACACATAAACATTTATATTTCTTACTACGAACTGTAGAAAAACGTTTAATAATAATATATAACTTCAAATTATTATAAACCTTAACACTCTAACATAAAGTTGTATTACGAATGCAAATGATAAATATTTAAGTCCTTCTGTCATCGGAGATAGGTTAAAAGCAATAAATTTAAAATGTCACTTGAAATAAAAAGTCATTTTTATAATAACTACAAAAATATTTATTCTAAAATGAAACTTAATTTCTAAGCAATAAGGTTAAAAACATTTTGTTGACAATTTCGTGCTTACTGTATTTTGGAACTAGACGTAGTTCTTGGTATTGCATTTCAATGCTTAGAACACAGTAAGTATTGGAGTTGCAGAATATAATATTTTTAGGCGAAGGTTCGTTTTGTATGGTGGCAAATATTTTTAACCGATTTAAAAAAGTAGGAGGACTAAAATAGTACCATTGTGTTAATCGGTGTATTTAAACGTAATGTATGTTTAATTTCCTTTAAACAGATTCAGCTTGTTATAAAGTTGTCTTTTGGAATCAATTTTTATTTGAGCGGTTTCTTTTTCAAAACGTTATTTTACTCCAACTATTTTAATACTTTATGATAATTACCTGCAATTTGGGAACCGCTGTTTTTAGTAATCTACGCCTTTGCGTGTTTCCTGTTATGTCCAATCTGTCAAAATGAATCGAACATATTGTCGAATTTTTAAAAGGTTTGTATATTTGTTCTCCCCTTTCTTTCGCGACAATAGATACCCATTCTGCACATCGAAATGGGTCGCTAGGAAATCTACAAACAAAAATAACATTTAAAATAACACCACTCCATGCCCCTGTTCCACAATAGTCGATGTTTGCTAAAATAGTTGGCGCGTTGTCGCAAACATTGGCCAAACAATCATAATATTTGCTAATTTATTTATATTTACTATTTAATTGTGTTATTATTTTATGAAAAACATCAAATGATAGAAACTTACCGAAAAAAAGATATTCCTTCCAAAATCTTGGTGTTACGGTGGTTATTTACACAATTTTTGAACGCGCACTGAGGCATTTTGACGTCTTAACGTTGGCTATGGTTGGACCATACTAATTTGAAATAAGAGCACAAAAGTATTTGTGCTCTTATTTTTCGGGCCGTTTTTGAAGCGCTTATCGGGCATCTAGTACAATTATTGATCGAAGGTACCAAAGCTTAGATCTCATCATTATGTATCTGTACTTATAGTGATTAGGTAGATACTTGTTATAAATATAGAAGATAAGTAATATATTACATAATTGATATACTTAATACAATCGTTGTTTTATTCACCTAGGGGTGAATACCACTAAAAAAACTAAAACTTAGGAGATTATCTTGTCCTTTTTCTCAAACGTGCTAAATTCCCATAATAGTAAGTGTTACCCAAGTCAAAGTCAAATCGTTTATTTCAAACCTATCTATGTATATAAATAAAACAAAGTCGGATTAGTTACACCATTTATAACGCAAGAATGGCTGGACCGATTTTGATGATCTTTGCTTTGTTGGATTTTTCTCCGCCCCGATTAGCAGAATAACTATTAAAACATGAGAATAATTCGTCTAAACTATCCGGAACAGAATTCCTCGTGGTCAAATCAGTTTGACCACGAGGAATTCTGTTCCGGATAGTTAAAAATATCCAACGAAAAAAATTATAGGTAAGTACCTAATGAAGACAATTCATTTTCTCATACATTCGTTTTTATTATATCTGAGGCGGTGCGCAGTTCGCCGAGTCAGCTAGTAGACGCATAAAAGGCACTATTGAACGTCAAGCTTACAAAAAAAAATTAGAATTGATTCTAGTCGCCCCTTCTAAAAGGTAAGTATGTAGTTTCATATGGAGAAGAATGGGCAAGAAACTCCATCGTTACTCTTGGCCACGCAGGGTGGCGTTTAGTGAGGATTTTGTTTTCATTCTACATTCATACATAAACTCCCGCATTCATCCTATTAGAATATAATGAGACATGGATGTTTTGAGACTTGATTATTTTGCAACTGGAATGGTTTGAGATGTAGATATTTTTTGCAACTTGGTGGTTTCGAGATTTGGATCTTTTGAGATCATTAATGCTTTGCAACCATAATGATGGTTATTTTGCAACTTGAATGTTTTGAGACCAAAACTAAAGTAAGGCGCCTGCCTGGGTTCGAACTCACGACCTACAATTCGTAAGTTGGGGCCGTTACCACTGCGCCACCGCAGCTCTAATACGTAGGTACCTGTAGGTACCTGGGGGGCAATTCTCGTACCTATTTTTAAGAACGTTTAAAGTCTGGGGGCCTAAAAAGACCACTTTGGCAGAATCATAAAAGGATAACATTAGGTATGAATCATAATATGGCGAAGACAGTCAGTTTTTTTCTTTTTTTCGCTGCACTACGTAGGTATAATCAAAGAGATTGGGTTTGGATTTGGATTGGATTGATTGGTATTTTAGCACAGACAAAAAAATAATAACTGAAAAATCCTTCACCGATGGGATTTGATACGATTAACTTAACAGTTAACTGTCCATTATGATTCATAATGTTATCATTTTATGATTCTGCCAAAGCAGCCTTTTTTGGCGTTAGGCCCCCTGATCTCAGACTCAATCTGTCAAAAAATACTTATAATTTCCCTACATTTTGACAAGTTTTTGACATTTGTTGGCCGTCGAAATGAGTCTCCGACTAGATTTTGAATGTTTTAAATTACGTGAATTGGCTTCTGCTTAACCAATTACTTTTAACTGAGAAATAAATGGCTAATAGATAAGTATGTCAAGCTGTCACATTTGTTCTCGGGATATCTACAAGTTATCGGACTGTTGAAAAATCACCCTCAATCTATAGATATGTATTAGGCAGATACTAGTTGAGTTCGTTTGAACGCGTTAATCTCTGCAACCACCTACCAGTCGGTCAAACAAAATTCTTTTTGCATTTGATAGCCCAATTATTGACGAAGGCTAAATCGTAGCGTAACGTCATACTGCGACACATCGGTGATATGAATAAATAATTTTCTATTTCTGCTGCCCAGTGCCTACTCTGTGATTACACTGAGGCTGAGGCGCAACACCAGGTTTAATTGGAAACTCCAGAGGGCTGAAGGTACAAATTACTTCCAAAATCAAAAAAACCTATTCTACACAAGACAAACATAACGATAAATAAGAAGTGAGCCATGTAAGGCGGAGATCGTGGCCTTGACCGCACAGTGACGTAACGACCTGTCGACCAGCATTCATAATCATAGGTAACATAGGTATTATGGAAAATACCTCTTTAAAAATCGCAACAATATTTTTTTATCCTCCCAAAACGATTAGGCAAAGGTCCTCGTTGGTAATGAGAGTGACGTCTGGGTATAGATGGGGACCGGGTTCGATCCCTCAACGTGAGTATTATACATAGGTTACACCATAGCATTTTCTCGAGCACTTCCATGTAATGTAACGTTCCTGCGAATGCTCGACGCTGCGTTCGACGTATGTTGACGGCGGCGAGTAGGTAAGCATTTACCTGTATCTATTGTTTCTACCTTGCGGTCGTGCCTTTGCTTGATAAAATGTTAATACAACAATACGCTCGCTGGTTTCGGCATAGAAAGAGCGACTGTCGCAACCCAGCGCAGGGCACGCCACGATAGCGGCGGTAAGACCCCTCTTTGAGGAGTGGCTAAAGAGGCGTCACGGCGCCCTCACCTACCGCCTGACGCAGTTCCTCACCGGACACAGAAGTTTCGGGAGGTTCCTGCACATCATCAGGCGGGAGGAAACGCCCGGGTGTCACCATTGCCAGAGGACACGGTGGAGCATACGGTGGAGGTCTGCCCCGCTTGGGCGGAGCACCGCCGTGTCCTCGTAGAGACGATCGGCAGCGGCGGCGACCTCTCGCGTCCGGTCCTGGTTCAAGCCATGGTCCTCCTTCTGCGAAGCAGTCATGCTAGCGAAGGAGGCGGCGGGACGGCTGAGGGAGAGAGCCTCCCGTCCCAGCCGCCGCGGGAGACGCTCCGGGCGTCGGGAGCCGCGCGACGACTCCCGGCCACCGTAGGCGCGGGCCTGCGGGCGGAGAGGAGAGTAATGTGTAACTCACCGTCCGATCAGGACCAGGCCCGTGCCGGACGGCGCGTACGTGTTCCACGCGCGCCTCAAAGAGATATCAGCATCAAGGGAAGGGGCCCGTCAGGGCCGAAGCCTGCCGGATCAGCGGGATTGACCGAAAGGATTACCGCTGTCCCGGAACATAAAGGGCTAAGGAAGGAAACACGGGTGGGTTTTAGTCAGTAAGAGTCTGACACTCCCTTCCGCTCCACCCAGAGCGGGAGGGGTCTTTAGATGATTTCCCATCCTGTTAAAAAACAAATAAAAAAAGGTTGTACCAAAACATCGGGCGCCGTGCGTGTCCGAAGTGCGGTTCGATAATATTTAGGTAAACACGGCGAATGGTCGATGTTCTCTTACAAGTAAATGCTCTAGTCGATACTACCCTTAGGAATCGTCCTAATAGAACGCGAATGCGCGATAATCGTAGGTTCGCTGGAATTTTACTCGTACGAACGCGCGATGAAACATATTGAACTCGAATAGGTGTCGTAACTGACAATCGCACGACGCGGTCGCACGACTCAAATGTTTGAAAATCTATTCGCGCGAACTTAGTTCGTACGAACGCGCGATCAAACATATTGAATTCGAATAAGTGTACTAATTTTGGTACCGACCGTGCCAGTGCCAAACTAGGTACTCCACGGTCGCTCGCGTCGTAAATTCGCGCGATGATCATATATTCGCGTTCGATTAGGACACCCAGTTTTTGCTAGGTATCGTGCGAACACGCGATGGTCGCGTCGCTTACTCGCGCGATGATCTTGCATTCGCTTTCTATTAGGACGATGCCTTAATGCTCAGTTGCTATATCTAAACCAAAAATAAATCGTTTTACTTACCAGTGCATGGTAGCATTTATAACTAGATTTGTATGCTAATTTTACCTGTGATAGCTTCGAAAAAAAAACTATGAGGTCTTTGCTTCACCAAATAACGTTCCGTAAACTAGATATAGGAACCGGCCATACGTCGGGTCGGGTCAGTTCTGAATTGTATTGACCACTACGAGGTGCTTAGTGCCACTAAGCAGGTTGGTGTTGATGGACTTATAACTGGTGAAACGTGTGTTTCCGTATACCCGTGATAAGTGATTGTAATTGGCCTGCCTTCGTTAACGTTTTAACTATTGTATCCTAGCTGTAAGTCAAGACCGAAGAAACGAGGGATAGGTACGTACTTACTTAATCTTAATAACTTACTTCTTGGCCTCGCACAGGTCTTTGGAGACATATGTAGGTGGAAGGTGGTCTACCTGTCTCCTCTTACGTGTATGAGGTGAAGTTGTGATCGAAGATCGGAAGTGAAACTCCAACTTTCAGTTAATATTGTAATTGCCACAAGTATTCACGGTTAAGATACAGCCGGTCGATTCTGGAAAAATCTCACCGTGAAAATGTAGGTAAAATGAGTTTGTTTTTGCTAGGAATTGACACTATTGACAGCTCACTCCACGCTCACTTCACCTAAGTTTTCACGGTGAGATGGTTACAGAATCGCACTGCTGTACCTATATACTAACACATAATATAAATAATTAAAACTAGTAGGGACAAAATAAACTAATCTAGTCTGTGACCCGTGACGGTTGGCAAGCAAGAGAACGTTGCTACTTTAGGAACGCTATGGTTAGCGCCCCGGATTGTAGATACGTGTTGCCACTTAACAGGGGTGCGTTCCTGATAAACTTATAAATCTTCTCTAAAACAGTACCTATTCTAAGGTGCGTTCACAAATACACACGCATATACCTACGTGTCGCTACACCGCCCCCCCACGGAGGAGGATGAACCGATTTAACAGAAATCGGAGAAATCATTGAATTGTACTCGTCTGCCAGACCGAGTGTGGCAGTTTTGTAGTGGTTATTGGATTGGTATCCGCGTTTAAAGATGAATCTGGCTGTTTTGGTTTTGATGTGGATGAATCAGTGGGTTTTAATATTTTTGTTGGAGGTTCAAGGACTCGGAATCAGAAATCAGAATCAGAAATATTTATTTGCCAACAATGTACACGTACAGGTTTTAGATGGTACAGAATACAATGTTTCCGCTACATTCTACCTTACGGCGTGCAAAAACATTAGTTAACATTACATTGACTTTAAAATAACAAGACATCAAAAATTAATACACATCAATAAATTGTCACATAGAATGTCATTACATTAAAAATTAAGTTATCAAATTATAAATTATTGCAAAAAGGAATTTAAAATGTCAATTACAAGAAAAAAGGGTACAGGGGTCAAGGTACCTACAGTTATACATTTTTGTCAATCAAGAAGTAATTTACAGAGTAGGAACATTTGTAATAGTAATTCAGTCAGTTTAGTTTCAAATATGCGTGTGGAGTGTTCTTTGAGATTATGTGGAATTTTATTATAAAAGATTGGCCCCATTGACATTATATTTTTTCTTAGTATTAGATACTGGTTTATATTTTTCTGTACGTAAGGCCGGCCGGCTTAAAGGGCCTGACCTTGATTTAATGTCGACTAGTGACGGAAATAAATTTAAATTCGACCTAACAAAAATGGACACTTCTAATATGTACAGCGAAGCTTAGTATTTTTAGAGACCTAAACACAGGCTCACAGCTATCTGTAGATTTTAAACTTGACATTGATCTTATGCAACGTTTTCGGGCTTTGAATATCACCTCCCTTTCGTTACAGTTGCCCCAGAATATTGCTCAATTTCTTACATACGTCCTCAGAATGAGGTTTCCAAGTCAGATTACTGTCAATCAAGATCCCTAGGAAGTTCGCTATGCTTGTTAGGTCAACTTTTTCCCCATTATGACTGACTTTTATTTTGGGGGACTGATCCGTTGGTAAAAATGCATTACCTTTGTTTTATTTAGATTTATGATTAAGTTGTTTACATTGAGCCGGGTATTAATGCACTTTAATGTATTATTTGTATCACTTTCATATTTTTTTGAGTCCGAACATTTTACGATTGCAGTATTTGCAGTACTATCATCCGCAAACAAAACCATGAGATGATGTGTTTGATGGGGCAAATCATTAATTTATAGGAGAAATAACGGGGGTCCCAGAACGCGCTACCTTGTGGTACGCCATGTTTTACCTCTCTACAACCCGAATATATTTAAGTTCGCAATTAGTGTTATTCTCGTTATTTCTGTGTACTGCAGTCGGCCTTGTAGGTATGATTTTATTAGATTTAGAATATTTGCTCTTATACCATAGCTCTTATACGTAAAGCTTTTTAAAAGAACGTCAACATAAATCAATGCTGCTCAGGGACGCCTGGACACTATTATTTCTGTCTTCGTCTAAAAACTTTTTGAGTTTCTTAGCAGCGTAGTTTAATTTTCTTTTATCGTTGGGGCATCTAAATTGTTGCCATTGTTTTCTGAGTCTTCGGTTTCCATATATTTTATCCAGTATAATATGGGCTATAGATTTCCTGTTCTTATTCAATTTGTTGGCAGGAGTAGAATGCCAAGCAGAAGTTTGGACTGCATTATTAAAGTATTCTATTGCTGCTACTATATCATCATTATATTTGATACGAGATTATATATTGCCATAATAATATTATTATTTTTACTAAAACCCATTTGTTCTTCGCTTAATATTTTATATTTATTTAAAAATCTATCCATTGCATGATATATAATCTTTTCAAATACCTTAGAAAATATGGGGACCAATGCTACTGGTCTATAAATGGACATGTCTTCCCTATTATTCTGTTTATGAAGAGGTTTTATTACTGCTGTTTTTAGGCTATTAGGAAATATACCAGATTCAATACTAACATTTACAATATGACTTAGAGGCCCAGCAATCACTTCACTAACAAATTTAACAGCACCGTAGTAATCTCATCGTAACCATAACTCTTTGTATTTTTCAGTGATTTGATTGCTATTAAAATTTCATTTAGTACTATCGGTGACATAAACATTGAATTTGAGTTGTTAAATATGTCAGAAATTCCGTCAAGTGTGTCACTCGTTACATTTTGTACCTGGTCAACAAAGAAATAATTAAACGATGTTGCAATACTTTTGGGATCCGTTACTGTCACATTTTGATTCATAATTTTTAGGATAGGTTCTTTAATCAGCTTACTATTGTTGATGATTTGTCACGCTGCTTTGGATTTATTGTGAGCGTTATTAATAATATTATTGTTCTGTGCCCTTTGAGTAAGTTTAATGATCTTTTTTTAATATTTAAGAGTATGTCTTAAATGTTTGTTTATTTTCGCTTGACGGTTTCAATCTATATTTCCATAGTAAATTTCTTTGTTTCTTACTACAGAGTTTAATGCCTTTCGAAATCCATTTAGTTTTTGATTCTGATTGAATTCTTATCCATTTAATTGGAAAGCACTGATAGTAAAGAAGTTGAAAAGCTTCCATAAACTTATCATAAGACTCATTAGGGTTACTCTCGCTGTAAACGTCTGAAAATGATGAATAATTGTTCAAAATTGCAGCAGAAGTAGGTACCTATAATGCAATTTTGAACAAATATTTTGCTCAATAACTGAGATTAAAAAAACTGAAGTGTTAATATTCTGCTCAATGACTGAGATTAAAAAAACTGAAGTGTTAATCGACTTTTGTTGCTGACTGTACCTACTTCTCTAGCTCAGCCGTCATCTCAGTAGACTGGGTGACTACTGGCATCACTGACTTTCTAGCCATATCATGTTTCACACAGATCATCCATCGTTTCTTTGGTCTTCCCCTACTTTTATAGACATCCACATTTTGTACAGATGTGAGATGATTTTCTTAAGGCTCCTTCAAACAGGCGCGACACGCGATAAAATCGCGCGCGACACAAAAGCACCGCAACTCTTGCAACGAGCGGTGTCTTTGTGTCGCGTGTCGTGTCGCACCTGTTTGAAGGAGCCTTTAGTATTAGTTTATAATAAATCTATGGGTATACTTAATTATATTTTACTTACAAAAATATATGCTACACAGGAAGTACTTGACTTTAACTCAATAACCACACAGTTTTTGTGTAGTTTTTTTCGCTGGTCGTATTCCCCGTATTGCAGTGCAAATAACAAATAACTAACTTATAGTACAGTCGAACACGCTATTTGGTATACAGCCACAATATATTCATCTTTACGCTGCCAATATTGACAACCATCAACCCGTGTGGTGGATGACGACCCAGTCCCTCTCACAGAGAGGAGGCCTGTGTCCCAGCACTGGGAACATTATAGGCCAATTACGAGTATGTATGCTTTGTTATGCTTATTCTAATAAATTTTTAAGCCTATGACATCTTCCTAGGTGATATAAAAGAATTGTCTACTCAGCAGATTTACAAGATTGTTTTTAAGCAGTTGCAAGTTAGCTGAACGCACTTTAAATCACAATCCGAAGAATTTTGAAGGAAATTCTTAACCCATTGCTTCATGTGTTTGAAAAATTCGTCTGCTCGACAAAGTAAATAACGCAATGAATGTTGTTGAACAGCCAAAATTAAAGGAATTGCCATTGTAAGTGTCTGACGCAATAAAATTATCCTGCTATACATTTTTATGTAATTAAAATATAAGGTTCAAAACAGCGATGCGGTTGATGTCAGTAAATCGAATGACCACCAATAGAAAATAAATTTTGCAGTTTTAATTAAATAAATAAATAAGCTCAGTGGAATAATTTATAGCTATATCTTTAGTTGATTGAATGTTTACGCTTAAAATTTTGAGACTTTTGTTATGCGACGAAAGATATTTTAATTGTTTTCAATAAGTCTTTTCTATGAACATTTGACAATATGTTACACTATTTTTTTTCTGACTTGGAATAATCCAATAAGTACGCCTAACTGTGCGACAATGGTTATACGTTTGGGCAGCGCCTTAAAGTATTTTGATCGTAATATGAACAAATAATTTTCTAGGGTGTTTTTGCTGAAAAAAATTTTTATTAATATTCTATCCTATTCTATACAATATGAAATTGAAAACATGTGACAAATCGGAATGGGAGATTGTACTCATCATTATGAACAACTTTTAGTATGGGACCAAACCTGAAATAGCGAAAACAAAATCAGCTGTTCCTTACATTTAGGTTCGCATAACTCGTCAAAATGTGGGGAACAGCTGATTTTTTTTCCGCCATTGCAGCTTTGGTCCCTTAGTAAAAGTTGTTCATAATGATGAGTACATACAATCTCCCATTTCGGTTTGTTGCATGTTTTCAATTTCAACCTGCATACCAAATACCTTGTCCTGGCGTACTTGACTTCTCAAAGCGACTAGTTGCGAGATTGCGCCAGACGAGCAAACCCGCCGCGTGCGCAATCGTGTGGCAATGCGCAGCGCAAGCCGCCAGCCATCGCAGTAGACTATCTGACACTTGGAAGTCGTGTAGTGCACAAGTTGACTCGTCATTACAAGAGGTTTTTTTGGAAAATTCATTTTAAATGTGAGTATAATTTTGCATATCTTTTAGAACTGTTGCTATAATTTTTCTGTCTTTCGTTGTATGTTTTAAAGTTGGGTTCCTAATTAGTGTTTAGCTAATTAGGAACTATTACTATTTACCTACTTTGTTGTTTTATTGCGAAAGCGTGTTAATCATTAGGTACCTAGGTATATTAGGTATTACTGAAATAGGTAGATATTAATAAGACGTCACTGTTGTCTCATATCATTCAAACCTTAGGCAGTATGTGAAACTATACCTTATAATTCTTTGTTTTGTTCGCCGCCCCGCGCAGACACTTCATTACAAATTCATGCCGAAATTAAATATCTAAATATTTAGGTATAAGTTCAATAACCTATCCGGTATTGCATACTTACGTACCTACCTAATACAAAGATTATTATTTAGCCGATCACGAAATAAATACTTTGGTCCTCTTTTATAACGTTACACAAGATAACAGGTAATTTTTAGAACTTGCTTAGTTGTCCTTAAGACCTGTCATCTTGTCATGTTGTCACAATAGTAATTTTTATCTGTCGTTCATACACAACGTTGCAAACTTTTTGAATATCGATCGTGGTTTTATTCATATGTATTTAATTATTTTAATTGTGTTGCTCGACGTAAAATACTGGTTTTCAGCTGCATCCGGTTAGGCTGGAAGCCGAGCCCAAAAATAGTTGGGAAAAGGCTAGGCAGATGATATCGCTATAATAGATGATGATGTACCTAATGGGACATCATGACAAGTAAAACATGCAAACCTTTACTTCATCATCACACGAAAGACGTCCACTGCTGGACATAGGCCTCCCCCAAGCACCTCTTTAACTGGCACCCTAGTTGCGTACATAATGTAACACTATCGATCTCAATCTGAATCATTTTGAAGGATGTTGCTAATCCATTGCTTGCTATGTTCGAAAAACGTGTCAGCTCAACAACGTAAATAACGCAGTGGATATTGTTGAACTGTCAAAATGAAACCCTTTGTGCCAAACTGAAGTGGCAGTGGGCATTGCACGTTGCTCAGGTCCGATGGAGCCGAAAGGTTCTGGAGTGGCGACCGCGTACCGGAAGACATAGCGTTGGAAGGCCTCCCACAAGGTGGACCGACGTCCTTGTGAAGGTCGCAGGAACTCGTTGGATGCATGAAGCACAAAACCGGTCGAAGTAGAGGTGCTTGGGGGAGGCCTATGTCCAGCAGTGGACGTCTTTCGGTTGAAATGATGATACCCCTTTATTCATAACCGTTTCTTAAAGTGAAGTGATTAGAGCATGTTTAACCATTCACTTTTGACGATTCAACGTCTCATAGCTTTAGTCAGCGTTTATTAATAAGCCCCATAGTGTTCACATAAATACCTACGTATGTAAAAATTAAGACATTGAGATTAGGTACATAGCTTCAATGTCTTAATTTTTTACAACAAGATACAAATAGACATTATTATTGTTAAATCCAACGCTCAACGCTCATAAAAACAATATTATTTGAAACACCTACACGACCGGTTGTATGTCACGTGTTGACGTGTCACGTGCAAAGTTCACATCCGTATTTTATTACATACTAGCCTCTGCTCGCGGCTCCACTGTCCACCCGCGTGGATGTCGGAGATTATCCCAGGGGAACGCGCTACCGGGACATAAAGTAGCCGATGTCCTTCCCCAGGATGCCATCTACCTCCTCGCCAAATATCGAAATCTGTTCAGTGGTTTAGGCGCAAAAAGGTAATATAAAGACAGAGTTACTTTCGAATTTATAATATCCCACCAATGTAAAATGTTGCCAAACCAAACCATATGGCTCGCACTGTCAAAAATTTATCATAGTTAGTTAGTTATTTAGTTAGATCTCATATAAAGCGAAGCTTCTAACTCTACAAACCTTAACTCTTCAAGCCCTAACTTCACAAACTCTACATCTTATTCAAGATATGAGGCTTGGCCGTTTCGTTACTACAGGAACTATTGTGTAACAGAAAAGTAATCGACAGTGAATAAATGTGTCACCATACGCCCATGTCACGTTAGCGAAACGGCTAAGCCTTATATTTTGACTAAGGTGTAGAGTTTGTGAAGTTAGGGCGTGTAGAGTTAGAAGCTTGGCTCTACATGAGATCTGATAACTTTTTGACAGTGCGAGCCATATATGGTCTCGTCTTGGCAATATTTTACATGAAAATGTTTTTGGGGGGATATTTGTTTCCATATCCTGCAATAGTCCTACACCAACCGGGGTTGTCCTTGTATGCACTTGCATAGTGCAAACAGCGATAATCGTCGGTTGGTGCGTCATTTCATCTAAAATTGGCCTCTGCGATTTGGCTTGGGCCCCCTACGACAGCCCAATTCTTGAGGAAGGCTGAAGGTTAAACATCACGCTATGACCATTAGGAGTTAGCAAACCGAACGTTAAGCGATAACGAAGTCATTTAGAAATAATTCGATTTCTTTTAAATTAAATGGCGGGTAAAACCGCGTGACACAGCTAATTAAATATAAAAACGTCATTGGTTTCCGCAAAAACCGATTCAATACGTAGAGATCGAAATATGTTAGTTAGTCGCCAATCAGTTTGTTTATAAAAAAAGTCGTAAACAAAGTTTGGATTTCCCGCATACTTACTTTGATTTGTTAGTTTTTTTACAAGACTTGCAAAGTAGGTAAAGGGTAATCCCCTAATCAATAATAATTTAGCTATATTTTAATTAAATAAAGATAGATAGGTACATACAGGGTGTAACAGAAAGATGTGGTCGAAGGAGAACACAATAGCCCCCACGACCAATAACAACCAAACATTTATATCATTAGATAGGCATTATAATGTAGAGAAATAACTGCTATGGCGGTTCATTTCAAATCGCTGTATGTGAAAGATATGGCGATGTTCGTAGGACATACCTGGATGGTGGGTGACGGGATATTTGAATAGTTAATCACTTCTAGTGGTCTCGGTTTTAATATTCGAAAATAACCAAAGACTATAAATATTCACTTTGCAAATAATATATACATTCCGATGAAATCAAAATTATATGATACCCTGTTCATATTCATATATTTATTTGCATTCCGTAATGTTGTAGAGGTGTTACAATGGCTTAAAGCTTGTATCTGGGGTCAGTGACAACTCGGCGTGTGACAACTCAACCCGAATAATAATACCAGATATTTGACTATCGATTCCGGTGATTTGTACGGTCAGGCAGAAAATCGATATTTAAAAAAAAATCATTACGTTTCTTTTAATTCGACGATTTTTGCATTGTTTAAAAAATACAGTGTTATCCATACTAGAAATACTAGGAACAAACAATGAAGATTATGTGGGTCATTTTATTTATTTTTATTTTTCTTTCTCTGTCTTTAGTTTTTGTCATGGTCTAGCAGTTTGAGTGGCCTACCCAAATGTCCTTTCTTTGGTATTATTCGTCGAATCGTTGAGCTCAATCTGTGTGGTTCTTTCCTCAAAAGAACATCTCAGACATCGATCTATATGGTCTTCACATGATCTGACCAAGATTATGTCTGGACTTTAAAAGAGACTGTGACCTCTGAGTTGGTTTCGGCCTTTCTTCTCCGACTAGCCAGGAAACGCCGAGCTCATCTAGTTTTTAAAATATGATAGACATGTAAAAGTGTTTGTGCAAACCTACTACAGAAATAAAAAATAAATAAAAAATTGGATTAGCAGCCGGTTGATTCTGTAAAAATCTCACCGTGAAAACTTAGGTGAAGTGAGTTTGTTTTTGCTAGGAATTGACGCTATTGACAGCTCACTCCACGCTCACTTCACCTAAGTTTTCACGGTGAGATTTTTACAGAATAGCACCGCTGTATCCTTCAAAATCACTCAGATTATGGTTGATAGTGTATTGGTATTATCTGGTAGCCGAAAATGTGTAATTTTCGACACGGCAGGCTGTCGAGTGGTTATTAATAGCTATGCTGGCCGGGTTGTCGTAACATTGACAAATTTTGTAAAAAAAAACTGCTCATTAGTCAATTACCTAATGAATGTAATTAACTCACAGCCTTTAATATACTAATCCGCAAGATTGCGATTTGTTCAAAAAAGATGTTAATAGTACATTACTTCAGAGGGAAGAAAGTGACAGTTCCATACCGAGATTATGGCATTTGCGCCACGATCTTGCGAGGGGCGCAAACCATTTGAGGTATGGAACTGTACTTTATCCTGAGGGATGTATAGTGCTTTTTATTACACCTACGAGGAAAATTATGGACATAAATGCATAGAAATGTTTATATTTAGTTAAAAGTACAATTATTAAAAGTGCAGCTATTTTTTACACGACGCCTTAGTAACAAAAAATACTTAGGTACACGTTGAAGTGTATCAAAATCATACATAATCAGTCTATAATGTTCCCACTGGTGAGACACAGGCCTCCTTTCTGTTCTCAAACTCAAACCATTTATTTTCAATTAAACCATTTACAGGCACTTTTGAATTGTTAAGAAGTCCGCGTTTTATATACAAAAATAATTTCGTTTTTAATTTTCTGTATGCACCAAGGAGGTTGGTAACTGGTAAAAAAAAAACTGTATGTGGCCAGTAACAATTTACTTGAAATTTAATTAGTAGACAGTTAAAGTCTCTTGGCAGTATGACTGCTGACAAATTAAAAAAAAAAGAAAAACCGGGTATGTAATGGAATTTCATACATACTTCCCACCCTTGGGTCGGAAGGATTTTCATACAAACTTCCTTACCTTGGGATGAAAGGATTTGAAGGGCGGGATAAAGGCGTTTCTTCCCTCTAATTGGTATAATTAGTATGTATTTTCAGAGCAGGTGTGATAAAAAATCATTAACACATTCCCTGTCCCATGAACCACATAAGATTTGTTGATTGTTTAACTATCGTGTCTACTTTATGGACAGTGAATCTGTTAAAAATAATCATAAAGTTATACATGATACTGACATTGAAAGCCTTGAAAACCCGAACTGTGATGACATAACATAACATTAGTTTTAATACATAGATTTTATCTATAAAACATAATGCCTCGCAAACTTCGATATTTACTTTTCTATAGCAGCCCACTGTCTAGATTTTTACGTGGTTTATAGAAATAGGTAGGCTCGCCCCATTACACCAGCATCGTCTGCCTACCTTTTTTTTAACGTGGATAATTATCATGCATTCTGCACTGCCACGGGGAGATAGTGCAGTTATGTGGGACTCTAACCCACTAAAACTCCACGGTGTCCTCCTCTGCCGCTTACGGCGGGAATACGGGCACGCGTTAGCACTCATCCGTGAACCCGCCGCGGCTGTCCGTTACCGGACCCTCCTCTGGGGAGTACTCCCCATCACCGGCGCACCAGAGCACATAGCACACCGTGACCACCCCAGGGACCCAACCAGCACATGGGCGCCAGACGACTCCGTGTATGCGCACCCTTGGTGGCTGCGACGGGTCAGGTCATTGACCCCGCCGCCTGCCAATTTTCGGCCGCAGAGGATAGGGAAAGCGGCCAACGTCATACCAAGACTCCTCCTCCCCTGCGGCCCCACCGCGTCCGCCATCAGACCGTGGCGACCCCGTCAAGGCCGCGGAAGGTAAGGAGAACGGCGCACCATAATACCGGCACTCCTCTCCCGCCGCGGCGCCGCAGCCTCCAACCCTCAGCCGCGATGCCTCCCATACGATATCGCGGCCCGCCTCAGTTGCGATGTCGCCCAAGCAGCACCGCAACCTACTTGTTGGCGGTCAGCGGGATTGTCCGAAAGGGTTGCCGCTGGCCCGGAACATAAAGGGCTAAGGAAGGAACACGGGTGGGTTTTAGTCAGTAAGAGTCTGACACTCCCTTCCGCTCCACCCAGAGCGGGAGGGGTCATTTGAAATCGAGCTTAGATAGCCATTTTTAGTTGCTCCATTTTTGCACTTCACATACGCGTGTCTCAAGCGGATGGCACTCACGCTCGCAGCTCGCACTGTGATAGTACCAACCAGTCCGAGGTATCATGTCCGTGAGCGATGCCTATGTGTGCGTTGCTCGAGCGCACTTTGTATGTAGATTGCCATCTCTACTCTCTGTATTTTGTGTCCAAAGTCTAGACTAGTTACAATCTAGGTTACCTAATCTTGCATTTAATGCAATTCGTAGTTGACCTTAACTTAACTTACCTATCTATAAAAGGTTGGAATAATTAATTAAATTGATAGAGGGGCTCGTGGCTTGGTAACAGAAACAAGGTCATCAGTCCGTGGATGGGTGACCACCATTTCAAACCTATACTATAGACCCCTCCGTGCCTCGGAATGTCGTTTGTAAATCTTTGACAGTGGTTACGGGTAGTCAGAAGCCCGAAAATCTCACAACCAGTTTTAACATGAGGTATTCTGTTACCCAGTAACTGGGTTGTGAAGGTCAGATAAGCAGTCACTCCATGTAAAATACTGGTATTCAGCTGCATCTGATAACACTGGAAGCCGACCCCAACATATGTAGTTGGAGAGGTCAAAGCAGATGATGAATTTATAAATCCGCCAATGTTTAAGAACTTGTTAATGCCAAATTATGTTGTAATATGATGATGTATACGTATCTCGTATCTTTATAGGTAGTATATTAATAAAAAACCTTTCGAAACATATAGGTATATATTCATGCTTATTAATGTTTCTCGACTCACGAGCAGCATGTTCCAGCGCGTCAAACAAACACACTGTTGGATTTCAACTTTCGACGCTAAGCAGGGCGTTGAGAATCCAGTGCGCGAAAAACGCACCTCCGTACCAGTCTGGGCTTACCATCAGGCGGGCCGTCTTCATGCGCTTGTCTTTCACCATCAACTCACACAAAAAATTGCTCACTACTTCGGTAATATTGTATGTTAATGGGGGTCGGTAGGCCAAGGGCAGTACGCAAGAAATAGCGACACCAAACAAACAACTGTATTGTATCGACATACGTCTGTGGTCATACTCAAAGTTGCAATAGATACAGTCAGCCGCACCGCAATGGTCCAATACCAGTACAAGCTGGCCTCTGATAGTATTGAAGCTCCGCACTACGCCACGCCAGGCCAGCGGAAGGCCCACTGATGTGCGGCCTACTGTATTAGCTATTACTTAATACAATGGCGGTCACCTTACACAATAATTTCATGGAGTGTTAGGTACTTCTAAAGTATCTTCTGTCAGTCATTGAGTATCTACTTCAGATATTCACACACATTATTGACAGCAGCATAGTAAAGCACAACCATTCAACAGGCTGTCGAATCGAATATGACACATTTTCAACTACTAATTTGCCTTACAGAACAGCAAATAGCTGTCGGGAGAAAAGCAGTCATCTATTTGATTAAGGGCTGATTTTTCCAACGCCAGATAATTTTATATGGCAGTCATTTTGACAGTTCAACAACATTCATTGCGTTATTTACGTTGTTGAGCAGACAATTTTATGTTAAAACAAGTTTTCCACGGACGAAGTCGCGGGCAGAAGCTAGACTTTTTAAAATTGGATCAGTATCCGGTATCAGCCGAGGATATTATTTTAAATTATATTATATTATTATATTTCCAAATCTTTCACGTATGTGCGTTAACTTCTTACATAAGAATGTCACACATTTCTCCCGAGCTAATCAGCTCATGTGTAACTAGAGCCACTGCGACTGCGAACGCCCAGTTGACCTAGTTGCTAGTAATGTTACATAAACTTAGCAAATAGAAAACAGTACAAATTTGCAGCTGATTACGAATTATCAAGTGGTTTACAAGGAGGGAAGCATTTGACACAGATGTCATAATTGCAAGATACAGATACAGACTCATCATATGCCTGCCTTTTCCCAACTATGTTGGGCAGGCCTCCTCTCTGTGAGAGGGATTGGGTCGTAATCCACAACGCGGGCCCAGAGCGGGTTGATAGATGTCACATGTCGATTTCTTTTCGATGTTTTCCTTCACCATATCGAGCAGTGTTGATGCCTGTCTGGGTTCGAACTACTTCGAACCTACGACCTACATCTCGTAAGCTGTGGCCGTTACCACTAAGCCGGTCTACTACTAGACCAGCAGTTTAAGCAGGTTACGAATGTAACCACATCAACCACCTAGCCTTTTCCAAATATGTTGGAGTCGACTTCCAGTCTAATCAGATGCAGCTGGACACCAGTATTATACCTACATTGAGCTACTGCCTATTTGACTCTACAACCCTAACTGGGTAACACGATAGCCCTTGGTAAGACTGGTTGTCAGACTTTCGGGCTACAGTTTAAACTGAAAACCTCATTTTAGTTAGTGGTCGGTTTGCAATATTTACAAACACACAGGTCAACTTAAACAATATAATTATATTATATACTTAATTATTTGTAAGTATTTCATCATTCTCTTGCCCTTATACCAATTTATTACTGGTCGGCGCAACTTTCTTTTTCTTCCATACTTCTCTATCAGTCGTCATCTCAGTACTCACCCCCTTTCTAACCATATCATCTGTCAGACAGTCCATCCATCGTTTCTCTGGTCTTCCCCCATTCTCATAGCCATCCACATTCATACTTGAAACTTTCCTCACGACATTTTACTCATTTCGTAAGAAAAATTTTAAGTGTTTAATAATTATTTATTACTTAGGTATTATTAGCTTAGCACAAGCTGTACCACGGATTAGCTAATATGTACTTTAATAGCGTTAACGCTAAGTACACGATAGTAACAGCTTATATGGCTAAGTGTAATATTCAGCTCCCAAGGACTTTTATGTGCTGCACTTTCACTGCGCAGTGTCGGTTTCGTCAGTAGGTTTATAGTTATATTGCTCACAATATATCCTTAAATCTACCGTTTCGTTACATAGTAACAGTAACACGGAATCTTAGGAAATTCAGAAATTCCGTGTCGCTGGGCAGTTAGTTGCGCCACTGGGAAGTGACGCAACTAACCAGCGCACAGCTGGCGCTTGCTAGTGCTTTGCCTGGGAAGAAGACATCTCAGCTATGGCACTAGGCAGTGGCGAATCCGACGTCCAAAAACTTTTGATGTCTTGGTAATTTAGAAGCAGAGATACGCGAAAAAGGATCATGATTAATGATAAATGATTTTATTTCTGTATGTAGATTAGCACAATAGTAGATTGTTATACCCGGATCTATAGTAACGATGGGAGTCCCATAGGGCTCAATTCTTGGTCCTTTCTTGTTTCTTATTTATATTAATGACTTGCCGTACCTCATAAAGGATAATCATGATATAGTGTTGTTTGCAGATGACACTTCACTTTTGTTTAAACTTAAACGTCAGCAGTTGGTTACTGACAATGTAAATTAGCACGATCTCGAAAGTAGTCCACTGGTTCAATGTTAATAATTTGCTTCTAAACGAGAAGAAAACCAAATGCATTAAGTTTACGTTACCCCACGTTAGGCAGGTGAAAACTAATGTGTTGATAAAGGGCGAGGAATTGAATCCTGAAGACAGCACAGTATTCTTGGGCATAACTTTGGATGCTAAGCTTCAGTGGGGTCCACATATAGATAAATTGTCAAAAAAGCTAAGTTCCGCAGCATACGCGCTGTTAGAAAAATTCGTAATTTAACGGATATAGAGACTGCCCGTTTAGTGTACTTTAGTTATTTTCATAGTGTAATGTCGTACGGCATTCTATTGTGGGGAAATGCCGCCGATATTCAGACTATTTTTGTTTTGCAGAAGTGTGCTGTTCGATCAATTTCTAAATTAAGTCCGAGACACTCTCTCAGAGACAAATTTAAAGAGATTAATGTAATGACTGTGCCTTCTCAGTATATTTATGAAAATCTTTTATATGCCCATAAAAATATGTATAAAATTGTTCAAAAAATACAGTGATATCCATAATATAAATACTAGAAACAAACACAAATTTGTTGTACCTACAACAAGGCTCAAGAAAATAGGTGGCTCGTTCAGATGCCAATGTATACGCTTTTATAATAAACTACCAAGCCACGTTCAAGATCTTAGCCTTAATAAATTTAAATTATTAATTAAACGTAAGTTGTGCAAGAAAGCCTTTTATACTGTTAAAGATTCTATTGAGGATAAAAAGGCTTGGGATTGAGCTACTTCCAATTTATGCATTTTGAGTGTTTTTGTTGTTCTTTTGTTTTTTATTTTTTATATAATATACACATTGACATTAATATTTTAAAAAAAAAAACAATGACATTTGCTTACTTTGTAAAGTATTACATTATTTAAATTTTTGTGAATATGAAGAAGATGTGGGTCATTTATTTTATTCATTTTATATTTTTTTATTATTCTCTCCATGGTCTGGCAGTTTGAGTAATTTTTGTGGCCTACCCAAATGTCCTTTCTTTGGTATTGTTCGTCGGATCCTTGAGCTCCTTAAGTCTTGAGTTGAGCTGCACGATTTCTGACAAATGTGTGCACTGACTGGACAGGTCCTCTCAATCTGTGTGGTTCTATCTTTCCTCAAAAGACCATCTCAGACATGGACCTACATGGTCTTCATATAACCTGACCAAGATTATGTCTGGACTTTAAAAGAGACTATGACCTCTGAGTTTGTTTCGGCCTTTCTTCTCAAAGTAGTCAGATAAGAAACGCCGACCTCATCTAGTTTAAAAAATATGATTGACGTGTATAAGTGTTTGTACAAACCTACTTACAAAAATAAAATCATTTATCATTTGTCATTTATACAAGGGTCGAAAGGAATTGATGACTTTCACCGTTAAACACTATACTTTTCATTTTGAATATAAGGAAAGTAAAAAATAGTAGATTTTCAGAATTTCTTGAACTCATTTTTAATCAAATATTAGTCTACAAAACCAAGTTTTTGAATTTCGGTACAGCTTACAGAGTTAGTATCCTGCCAAATTATACTATAGTTTTTGTTTTAATTTTAAATAATATAGAACACACGGACACACACGTCACCGCCGCGGGCCATCCAGTTTAATAGGTATTTTTTTAATACACTCAAAAAACTCATTGGTCTAGTACGGCGTTTTATTCCGAGCGCACGCACACTATAGCCATCACTCTTCTTTTGCGATTCAAAAGTAATTGCATCACTTTCGCTCGCTTAGTAGGTTTTCGAGGATTTTAGATTTTCGAGGAAGCCCCTAAAAGCGGACTACCTAAGTTCTATTTTAACATTTATTCCCGCCCTAGAGAGGGAAGTAATTATTTACTATGAGTCTTTCCCGTCCAAAGGTGGCAAGCAGCGTCGTCTTCTACCTTAACAAGCTAGGTACATGCAGATCAGAACTAGGTACATTATAAGAATCCATACTAATATTATAAATGCGAAATTGTGCCTGTCTATCTGTCTGTCTGTATGTTACCTCTTCACGCTTAAACTTCTGAAACGATTTAGATGAAATTTGGTATAGAGATAGTGTGAGTCCCGAGAAAGGACATAGGATAGTTTTTATCCCGATATTCCCTCAGAATTGAGACTTACGTGGGTGAAACCGCGAGGCGCTGCTAGTATTATATAAAGTTATGAAATTATGACTATAATTATAGACTGGTTAAGATTCAACAAAATTGCATTTATAGGTCGCAGTCTCTTTTAAAGCCCAGATATAATCTTGGTCAGATTATGTACGACCAGTTAAAGATATTTTTGGGCTTGATGATATTATGATCCTTGCTAAATTGAGACACACGACTCGATATATCTTTTGCTTATCTGCATGGGCGTAGCCAGCTTTGGGCTCAGGGTGGGGCAGCAGTCAACCTATCCCCCCCCCCTCCCCCGGTATTTTTTTTGTAACTTGAGCCGTTCGGGCTGTGCGCCTATGCCAATTTGTTAATCTGCAAATTTAGAGGTTTATATTTTCAGGTACAGAAAATAAACAATTACACACAGGACAGATATTATAGTTTTATTTATGAATAGTCGGTGTTTATAAATTTAAGTTTTAACTAACCTTATAAGTAATATTACTTCAAGAGAAGCCGGCGTGGGTTCTGGCAGAACCTATTTAGCACTTTTTCTACAAATGTATTTTTTGATTCGGCGATCCTCGTTCTGTGCACACTTAGCATACACAGGCCGCTTAGACGATTTTCGCTCATGGTTGAGCCAAGCCACGTTTTGACCCGCCGTAATGTGCTGAATGATCGGTCTATTGTACAGGTCGTACATGGCTGGGCAAGAAAAATAGCGAGCGCAGTTTTTACTCTGGGATAAAATTGCATTTCTGAAATTTTGATCAGATCTGCCACTTCCATTTCCTTCAATGCATTAATTTCCGTATTTTTTTCTTGTCAGAGCCAGGGTGGGGCAAGCGCCCCAGCTTGCCCCAGTATGGCTACGCCCATGCTTATCTGGAACGATAAATCGTAAATTCCTAACGATATGCAGTAGTGTTGCCCAAATGCAAGACCAAGACAAGACCTTAGCCAGTCTTGGTCTTGGTCTTGCGTTAATACACCTGGTCTTGGTCTTGGTCTTGGTATTGCGCTCTCAGTCTTGGTCTTGGTCTTGGTATTGCAGCAAGAGTCTCGCAAGTCTTGCGAGACTCTACTACTTAGACTAAACTACATTCAAATACCTATTAGCCTATTGCTCAGGGTGGCAGGGACATCGACGCGCAACCGCTTACTAT
This sequence comes from Luperina nickerlii, assembly GCA_963855955.1. NCBI lineage: Eukaryota > Metazoa > Arthropoda > Insecta > Lepidoptera > Noctuidae > Luperina > Luperina nickerlii. The sequence goes on from OY979690.1 coordinate 487,022, forward strand.
GGATTCAGTAGGTACAGACGCCAGCACATCAACCTACTACAATCTGTCAAATTTCTTTAATAGATTTTCAACTTTATCGCTAAAGCATAAGGTTCAAAATTGATTGGGAAAATTTGACAGTTTCGGGTAGCTTGATGTGCTGGCGTCTGTACATGGGTGAATTTCAACAAATGCCATTTTTTTTATCATATCGCTGAACTTTTTTATTTATATTTTTTTTGTATATTATTCAGGTTTTTTGTAATCTTTAGGATATTAAATATCCCCAAATTTAATATCATCAACGTATCATTTAAGACTAAGGAGAAAATTCAATTTGAATTCTGGTTTCCACCGATATGACAAACCGGCACCGATTATTTTTTCTGTACACCGATATGATAAGTTTATCCACCGAAATTATGTACATATACAGCGATATGATAAACTATCCACCTTTGAACATCAAAAAGGAAATAGTTAGTAGGTATCTACTCGTATATCTATCTCTATCTTTTCTTAAATGCTCCTCTCTTAACACAGGATCGCTTTTGATTTTAGCTTTTATTATACTTTTCCAGCAACTTTTTTCTCTCTTTTTTCTCCTCCTCATTTAGTTTTGGCCTCGGCATTCTTAAACAAAATTAAGCTATTATGATGTTTTCTTTTTATCTATTTATTATTATGTAGGTACTTACAATTTTTTTAACTAAAAAATATTTTCTAGAGAAACCTTTAATGCGTTCAATTGCTCCACCTCACCATCATCATCTCAGCCTATAGACGTACATTACCGAATACAGACCTCTCCTAATGATACATTTATACATCTACTACTCAGTGGTATCGTGGTAATGATTTTGGCAGTCTATGTAGGTAAGTATGTATGTATGAATGTTTGTATACAGCGTGGCGCTACAATGGTGACATTAATTTAACACACGTGTAGGGCTAGTGCCCTTTAATCATATTAATTTTAGTAGGTTAAAATAACTCGTAAATTGAAAAAAAAAATTTTTCAAACAAACTAAATGATAAAAATGTAACGAAAATTGGGATCACCCTTGCAAAAAATCATTCATGAAATTACTTACCTACGTTACGCTGGCTTACGTTAACTCGGAGCGGCAACGCGTCGCTTCACGCGCTGCCACTTTTCGCGCTTTAATATCGTATGGACGGTACTGTGATGAACTTGAAAATGCCTAGCGCTCTGGCGGAGGCTAGTTTTGGGTTGGTTTTGGAAATATTGTAGCACATTTTCAGTTAACTGGATTGGGTTTTGTCGTGTAGGTGGTCGATCAGGGCGTTGAGACCTAGGATCCACTGGCCGGTTTTCGCGGATGCGCTGAAGAGCTCCTATAATAGTGCGAGGATTAGTAGGGCATTGTCTTGAACCGCCATATCTCTCGCGATATGTCCTTATGGCAAGAGCGGCATTTTGACGACATTCTCCGTAAATTAGGATCATGTCCGCATATTCAGCTGCTGTGTAGTTCGGATGTGTATTTGCCATCACGATCACAAGTTTACACAAGCACTAATAACACAAATAAAAGCGCCCGTATCGCAAGAGATGTCAACGTACCTACTAAATTAGAAAACGAAAACAAAACATAGCGTCTTTATCGCAGTACCATAATCTAATTACTCATTAGTTCATTACACAAAAATAAATAAATAAAACAATAGGCAAGCGTCTTTTTCGCGGAAACATTCACAAAATTAGTCGACGTAATTATGTGCACTACTGTGAAGAAGTGTGTCAAGGGCACGAGTTAGGCTAGCACTAGATATGCAAAAAAAAGAATTAGATTTCGCTGCGACGCGACGGGGTGGGGGGAGGGCACGCGTCGCCTGCGCCGCCCGCTCGCCGACAAAGGGATATCACGTTACTTTAAAGTATTGTTTATTTATTTTAATTTCATTGATGCGATGTTATGATCCGTGACCTCGGCAAATGACCGCTGCGCGACAGTTCTTTAAGTACAGGTTGCTCCAAAATGCTATTTTAGAAAACTTTAAATAAATCCGCAAATAATAACGTTTAATGGAAACATAATTTCTTCATGAAATGAAAATGTGAAAACGTATATGTGTGTTAAATTAATGTCACCATTGTACCGCCACGCTGTATAGGTATATATGTATGAATATAATGTATGTGTTTGTATGTATGTTCCATTGTTTCTTTGTATAATTAACGAAATGACACGGGATCTACCGATATGATAAAACGACTCACCGAGATGATAAAATGATCTGCCGATATGATAAAGCAATCCACCGATGTGACAAAACTGTGCGTTGATCATGAATCAAAACACCGATGTTAGATATAAGACACCGATTGATTTTTTCTTATCATTTCGGTGTAAATTATCACATCGTTGGCAATAAAGACCACCGATTACAGCGATATGAGAACAGCGACGTGAGAAATAACACACTTTTTAGAAAATTACAAAAAATGCATAATATCTAGGATAAATTCAATAACAGTCAATGAAGCTAATTCACTTACTACCTCTGTTAGAACCAAACAACAATAATAAAACTACTCATTACACTAGAAAAATGCAACCACCGATAATATAAAATAATTGTCCGGGAGCTACTGAAATGGCGTACTTACGTTATTGGCGGGAATATGCAGCGATTTGACACACGTCCATCCTGACTGCGTACTAGTACACACTAACGAGGGAAATAAAATAGGGGTGGGGACCCTGTCAGACTCGTCGATGTAAAGTTAGGTTTAAATTACTTTTATCCAGCGATGTGAGAACATTTTGCAGGACAAGTACGTTTATGCCTCTCAGTAATAATAATCGTTAATTATGTAATAAAATATGCTGTATATTAATAACAAAACTAATATTCTATGAAATAGAATAAGTTATATACTTAAGTTACTTATTTTTATTAGTGTATAAGCTTTTTTGTTTGTAAAAAAAGTAGAGGGACAGCACCGATTTGAAAAAAATAGAGGTTTATGTATTTATTTTTTACCATTGTAATAGTCCTAGGCAAATTATATTTTTGCCACAACCCAATAACTAACTATTGAATATTAAAAAAAAATAATTCAGAACAATATTCTTTTTTTCAAATACTAATTTCACCGAAGACAAAAAAATAAGTCATTTGGGAAATTCACCCACATGATTCTGGACCCCCCCTGCGTTGAAATTTTTCGTCGGCTTTTTCTTAATTTTTACGTTTTTTTCTGCAATTTTTTTACTCTAAACTGTAAGTATAAAATCATTATTTATATCTGACCCAATGAGATTTTTAATTAAAAAATTGTAAATTCACTTGTTTCACTTAAAACAGCAATGTAAATAAAACTCGAAAGGGCTACCTGATCAGCTGTATCGCTAAAGTTCATTTGCGAGGTCAACACTGTCTTCGTACCTACGCTATTCACTTTCAAATGCCGCCACAAAGGGACCGCAGCGCCAAGCGGTCTCCTCGTATTATTAACGCACTTGAAAATAAACTTTAAAATTATTACAATAAAGTGCATAAATGCTTTAACCTGACAAAAAATGCGGAAGATTGCGGGAATCCCCGAGCGGTGTCGAGTCGGCCATGAATCCCAATGAATCTAACAGACGCGTCACATGAGGCATTTTAATCATCTACATAATTGAATGATCCATTTACTACTTTTATTTTATTAGATAACGAATCTAAAATAAAAGTAGTAAATGGGTCATTCAATTCATCAAAAATAATTATCCCCTCATAATGATGAGGGGATACTTAATTATTTTTCTAAAACTTCATCGATTTAAGGGGGAAGCGCTAAGGTAGCCCGCGAAATTAAAATTTTCTTACGTTTTTTGCAATTTGCTGGTCAGTGAATTTCGCGGGCTACCTAATACCGCTTTCGCCTTAAGTAAAGAAGATTAAAAAAACGTGCAGAAGTGTATTGATAGTCACGTAATTTTTCGATATTTTTTTATTATCAACAATAATTTTAGTTTTGAATGCAATTCAACAATGTAATTTACTGTTTCATAAAAAAAATACATCCATTTTCGCATAATCGGGATTGAAACCAAATACCTACTATAACGCCCAAATCTCAGTTTGACTTAACTGCGAGACGCAAGAGTCTTGCAGGCTTAGTCTTGTTCTTGCTCAAGTCTTGCAGGGTTCAGTCTTGGTCTTGGTCTTGCTAAAATAAGTCGGTCTTGGTCTTGGTCTTGGTCTTGCAAAAATGCAAGAACAAGACCAAGACTGCAAGACCAAGACCGATTTTGGGCAACACTAATATGCAGCAATGTGTACCTACGGCCGCTTTAAAACGCAGGCCTTACCTATTACGAAAGTGGCGAAATATGGGAGTATGTGGGGTTACAGGTACATATAACATAACACCACATCTTGTTTCCCTGAAGAGTTGGGCAGAGGTATGAACCTCTGGAGGTACACTGGCGAAATATGCCAGTTATTGTAATAGGGGCAAGCACCTCGCCAGTCGCCATCAACAGGTCACAACCCACACTTCGGCCTGCTGCTGAGATATTCCAGATGGAAAAACCCAGTAATACTTTACCTGGGAATGAAACCCAGGACCTCATGCTCAACAGGTGGCACACGAACGGACATTCAACAACGATGCTAAATAAAATAATTAATTCTTATTACACACGGAAGTTTGTGTTAATTGCCTAATTTTAGTTACATAATAAGGCTTTTGCACTCATATTGGACAGTATGGATTTTAACATCTTTTTTACGCTGAAGTGAAACATCGTGAGGAAACTAGTTTTAATAATAGGTACTGTTGACTCAATCATATTCGTGTAATTAGGTGCTAACACTAATAACTATTTTCCGCAAATAATATAATAATAATTATCTAGATGTTTAAAACCGTAATTATTAGTGTCTTTTCTTCAAAAACCCGTTGTCCTAATAGTCATTGTAGGAACTCGTGCCGCTTGTGATACAGGTTTATCCTATTACAGGCATCATACTTTGCCTTAACTATAATATTATTTCTAAGATTTATGCTGTATTTTACCAATTTTTTTTTCATCTTTATGAAACTGGCTAGCGTAATTGATCAATGCGTATGAGAAGGTCTTTGCTCTGCAATTTTACAGAGTCTTACTATTTTCAATCTGCCGAACCTTTTCCCAACTATCTTAGGGTCGGCTTCCAGTCTAACCAGATGCAGCTGAATACCAATATTTTATATGGAGCGACTGCCTATCTAGCCTCCACAACCCACTGGGTAACACGATACGCCTTAGTAGGACTGGTTGTCAGACTTTCGGGCTTCTGGCGACCTATTACGACTGACAAAGATCCACGAATAACAGCCGGGACCAACGGCTTAACGTGCTTTCCGATGCACAGAGGGGTCTCGGTATTAAATGGTCACCGATCGATCGACCATTGCGGCTGTTATTACTTAGCCACGAGCCCCTTAAACTGCTTTAAGGGGCTCGTGGCTCTTAAAGCTGGTCAATATTAGACGAAAAGTGAAGTATCGAACCTAGTTTATAATACGAGTGGTAGTCTATGTAGCGCACGATTTTGTGTATGTGCAGTGCAACTGTTAACTGTCATCTTGACTTGCCTACCTACATCACCTGCGCTGCTGATGATAGGGCCGGGGCCCTATCATCAGCAGCGCAGGTGATGTGACCGCCCACTTTGTGGTTGCACGTCTTTGCCGGGGCAAAGACGTGCAACCACAAAGTGGGTGGTGGTATGGTATAGTTTAACGCATGTAAGGCCAGTGTTACAAAGTCACACTCTCAGCTTCACTGTTGCCTAACTATAAGCAACAGCGAACATTGTAATTACGGATATTGCAGCCATGTTTGAAATGTTATGACGTAGGGGAGCATTGTAAATGCATATTTACACTTCTTCGTTCAATATTTTATGAGTTGTGGTTACATTTGTGTCTGTGGAGTTTCTTGACCGTTGTTCTCAATAGGTACCTCCTACTCTTTGGAACGGGCAACTAAATTCATCTTCAACTAGGGATGCCCAAAAAAGTCTGTTGTATCGATATATCGCATCGTAACCGTATCGAATGCGCTTGTATCGATACGCGATATTATCGTATCCCTTTGTATCGATATATCGCATCGTAACCGTATCGCTTTGGTATATCGATTGGGTAGGTTATTTCGTAGGTAAAATATTATTATAACCCTAAATATATCTTAAACATTAAAGAAAGACATACCTTTTTTAATTTTTACAATATATTGTAAGTTATAAAAGAAAAGTATTTATAGTATGTATGAAAGGTTAGTGTAGTACATAAATAACTCTAAATAATCCCGACCTCTGCTTATTGCGAATGACATTATGTCTAAAGGTAGATAGGTTTAATATAAACAAAAAGAAATAAATTTTAATCAAAGTCATAGTTTGATACGATACGTTAATGCGATTTTTTTTTTGGAATACGATATATCGAGGCGCATCGTATGGCCAAAATATCGTATTAAATATCGATATATCGTATAGCGCTGTATCGATATTTCGATATATCGCATCGTATTGGGCATCCCTATCTTCAACTAGCTTCACAGAATCCCAAAACAAAGATACATTGATACCTGCGCGTGAAGAACATAACCATGTCTTTGCTGTCACGGTCGTGTTAAAGGCAGACATGCTGCGCCGACCACTAATTAACTGAGAACTAAGCATTATACTGACGTCACGCCAATCCTGCATCGCGCAAGCAGCGTGCCTCCTTCAACGTGACGTCATCATCATCACTCCGCCAAGCTCCACCACCACGTCTATAGGACTATGACTAATATGAATTTCTTCGTTGTTCACAGAACTACAATGTCTACAGAGACTATATCGAGCGCTGAGCTCGATGCTCTGCCCGACAGGATCGCGGACACCTTCGCAGGGCTGAAGGTCCTCATCACGGGAGGAACTGGCTTCATGGGGAAGGTGCTGGTCGAGAAACTACTCAGGTAAACATTTTTATTATAAGTAACTACTTAGCTGTTACCCGCGCCTTCATTCCCGTGGTCAATTTGCTTCTTCAACCTCAAAGCTCACCATATCTATACTTAATTTATAAAGCTGAAGAGTTTGTTTGTGTGTTTGGTTGAACGCGCTAATCTCTGGAACCACCAGTCGGATTTGAAAAAATCTTTTTGCATTTGTTAGCCCAATTCCTGAGGAAGGCTATAGGCTATTTAATATCACGCTATGACCTTTAGGAGCCGAGCAAAAAGAAAAAAGTCAGAAATAACGCTAAGCAAAAACGAAGTAATAGCGCGGGCAGGTGATTCAATGCGACGGGGTGGGTCGGAGTAACAAGAAATTTCACGCGGACGAAGTCACGGGCAGAAGCTAGTTATTATATAAATGTTTATCGCCATGTATGACTCAGGTTTTTATAGCTAAACTAAAGTAGCACTGGGCAGGGCACATTGCTCGCAGACCAGGTAGCCGATGGGGCAGAAAGGTTCTGGAGTGGAGACCGCGTACCGGATGACGTAGCTTTGGAAGGCCTCCTACAAGGTGGACCGATGACCTTGTGAAGGCCGCAGGAATCCGCTGGATGTGGGAAGCACAGAACCAGTCGAAGTGGAGGTGCTTGGGGGAGGCGTATGTCCAGCAACGGACTTCTTTCGGTTGAAAGGAATGAGCGAAAATGGGTCAGGTTTAAAGGGTATGGGTGCCGGTGTAATTACTGGCATGTGAGATATTTCAGCTTTGTCTCTGTGATGGCAACCACTTACCATCAGGAGGGCTGCGTGCGAGATATGTTTCCATCTTGAGAGGGCCCTTAGAAGATGGATCGATGATCCAGTGAAGGTCGCGGGAATCCACTGGATGTGGGAAGCACAGGACCGGTCACTGCCGCAATGCTTGAGGGAGGCCTATGTCCAGCCGCAGACATCTATCCGCTGAGATGACGTGCTATTGAAGTAAATAAATCGAAAAAGAAACCCGTAACAATAACTATCTCTTTCTTTCTTTCAGAAAATGTCCGGACATTGATCAGATTCTTCTCTTCGTGAGATCGAAGAAGGGAAAGAACCCGAAACAAAGACTGGAAGAGATCTTCAATGGAGTTGTAAGTACATCATTATATACCTATCACCTATATTCCGGCCACCGACAGAATGCGTCCCTGGCCCCTGAGGGCAGGTCCTCAGGAGCAGGCTCCCTAGCCACGAAATCCGTAGTTTGTGCAAAAGTCACGGGCGTTTCCTACACTTACGAATAAATTATTAGTTTGGGGCCAAACTAATAATGAATGACAACACGATTTGATAGATGTCTCTACTCCCGATATTCAGGGTTATTGGAAAACCAACCTCCTAAGAGGTCATTGTACTCATCATTATGAACAACTTTTAGTATGGTCCCATAGTAAAAGTTGTTCATAATGATGAGTACATTGACCTCTTAAGAGGTTATTGGTGTTTTACATATTATGGTCCCATGGTAAAAGTTGTTCATAATGATGAGTAGAATGACCTCTTAAGAAGTTGTTGGCGTTTTTCCAATAACCCTGTATATTTGCAAGTCCGAAAAATTGAATTTGACACTTGTTTTGACGGATCAACTACTGTCGGACGGACTCGTATCTTCGTTGACGGACTTGGGTAGTAGACCCTCTGTCACATTACACGATTAGGAACTAATAAAGATGAAATTCGTAAAATACCATATTCCTTTGTACGCAGCGATTGCAGTCCTTCACAGTTATTTTGCATCTGATTCTGCATCACAGTGAACTTTATAGGCGTTGCTATAAGGTTGGTGTGACTCTGTCAGTTGTAAAATATATGTGGAAGGACTGTATATAAATGACAGGTGTCAGGAACGCATTCTCTGATCGGAAGGCGTGCGGTGTAAGATTAAGTTTACGAAGTAAGGGAAGTTGTATACTAGACTGTACAGTGCGTGCCACGTAAGAAGAGACTTGACACACCACGTGGTCTGACATGCGCAGAACACGATTTTAAGTATCTTTAGCGGTATGAGGTCTGAGTGCGGGACGGGACCGGACGTCATAGGGGCGGCGGAAAGAGCGGGGGAGGCGGGGTCAAGTCTCTTCTTACGTGGCACGCACTGTACGAGGCGCGGGCGAGCCACGAATCTGAAACTTCACGATCATTTTATATGAGCTGGTCATGCCACACCGTGCAGCGTCCGTGTCCTGTCCGACTCTTTATCCCCACACATCGATCAGCCAGGCAGGCATCGGCGGCATAACATTCAGCCGCTAATAGAACGGAGTAAAAAGGCTAGGCAAGTAACTGAAAGGCTAATTAAGCTAATAAGCTAATACGCTAATGGCTACGACATACATATTACCAGAAAGGATTCAAAATATTTTAGGAGCTAAGTATTTATTTAATTTAATTTATTATTTTGATGAGCATAACTTTATATTTTAATGTATCCTCATTAATTTTTTCTATATTTTGGCCGTTGCGCATTAAATTATACGATGGCTGTAACACAATAACATCTCGTTAATTACTTTATTAAATAATGATCGAGCTCTTACAACAATAACAAAGTATGCAGTTCCTTGAGAAATATTCAGGAAACACAGCTATTGTTTGTTTATTGATATGAAAACGACATCTAGTAAAGTCCCACTTAATATGTAAAACAACTTGAAGAAATTTAGATTAAGTAAGTAATCAGAATCAGAAACTTTACGTTCATCCTAAGCCCAGTCTCGTAAACTAGTCATGGCGGCCAATTTTAGCGGAGAATAGCCATCTGCGCGGGAGATATTATAGTGCCCGGCGTGTGCGCAGACACTGGTGCACTCTCTTTTTCCTCACTCTCATAGTCCGATGGGACGGCAATCCAACACGACCGCAGAGAGATCAGGCGCAGGACCAACGACTTAACGTGCTTTCCGAGACATGCAGGTATCACACTTCCAAACTCCGGTTTTTTTTGAGAAATTCCTAATAGAAAAAACCCAATAACACTTTGCCCGATCTGAGGATCGTACTCTGGACCCCACGCTCAGCAGTCGCACTTGCGACCACGACACCAACGCGCAACGGGGCGGTAACAAAAATAATATAATCTTAATTATGAAGGAATGGATTATGAATTGCCTTCAAAATAGGTCGGATCGTGATTGAAAATGTGTTACGTAATTTGGGTTCTAGCCTCCTGAAACGATGTTGGGTTTTCCCATTTAAAAAAATCCCCCCTAGCAGCCCAGTGATTGGAGTCATGCCCGGTTGATGACGAACGCTTACCTAGGTATCTAAATACATATTTACTATGGTCTAAGGCTCGCACTTGTTAACGTGGGAGTTAAGGCTCCTTCAAACAGACACGACATCGACACGACACGCGACACAAAGGCACCACAAGTCGCGCAACGAGCGGTGGCTTTGTGTCGCGTGCAATTATATCGCGTGTCGCGCCTGTTTGTTGGAGCCTTTAACATAACTGGAGAGTCGTGGCGTACCTACTTACAATACTCCTCTGTGTAAGAAGTATGTACTTACCTCTACAAGGAATATAAGTGTGATGTGTGTTTATGTGCACTGTATAAGTACCATAACACATAATCAGCCTATAATGTTCCCACTGCTGGGACACAGGCCTCCGCTCTGTGAGAGGGAGTGGGCCGTTATCCACCAAGCGGGCCCAGTGCGGGTTGGTAGATGTCACATGTCTGCGAAATTTTTATTCTAGGACATGTCGGTTTCCTAACGATTTTTGCTTCACCGTTTTGATGTGATGAAATAATTCACACAAAGTAAAGTCTCTGCTTGGGTTCGAACCCACGACCTAAAAGATGGAAGTCGCGGCTGCTACCACTGAGCCACCTCTGCTTTTATGTGTATGATTCAAGTAAAATCTGGTAAAACTAGACTGGAAGGATTGCATTTCTTAACACAGTATTTACACTTAGAATGTCATCATCGTAATATTGTAAGTATCTACGTTCATTGAGCATGAACATTTCTCAATTCCTACTAAGAAAAATATTTAGCTCAGTAGGTCAACAGTGTTTGCAATCTTATAGTAGACATCTTAGAAATGTCGCGATGGCCCAGTGGTAAGAAGCAAAGCGCATCGCGGCAACAAAACAGGTTCAAAACAGCGATGCGATTAATGTGAGTTGAATCGAATGACCACAAAAATAAAATTAATCTTGCAGTTTCACTTAAAATAAAAAATAAATGCACGGCTCAGTGGGATAATTTTTAGTTACTTATTTCTTTAGATTGAATTCCCTTTAGTGTCATTACAGAAATACGGCAAAATTTTGAGAATTATGCGACGAAAACTATTTTTTTGAGCTCTGTTTTACGACATTTTTATCCTGATGCTATTTATTTTTAAGAAATATTTTTGAATATGTCTTTCCTTTATAAAATTTACATTACACTCAATTTTCTGTCTTGTAATATGTCATGTAAATACGCCTAACTGTGCGACAAAAACTGAGCTTTTTACAGTGTCTTACGTTTGGTTGCATGCACAAGGTTGTGTGTTCAAATCCGGACAGTTACCAGATTTTTCAATTCACAATTATATACTTTCTGAGTTTATCGACATCCATCGGCGAAGGAAAAACATCGTGTAGAAACCTGGAGTTATAATTATGTGGGTAGTTAATTAAAGGTAAAATAAAAGCACACATATCAACTCGGAAAGGGATCGACCCCGTATCAAATATTCTTTGTATGAAACACCCTACTGCAACGCACACTAATCGGAATCGTAACGTAATCGCTTCGCCTCGGGACAAGCTCACGAACCGCAGTGCGGTGCGTGGTCAACTAGCAGTTCCCACGCTTCGTCGTCCCCGCGCTTACGTCTCTCCGTACCAGAGCTTACGTCTCTTCGTCCACCCTATGCCTCTCTCCCCCCTCCGGCCTGCCTGCTACACCAACAACCAGCGTCGGCGAGCCGTAAGCGCGGCGTCGTCGTCTAGCCGTAGCCGAGTCGACGTATCGGTGCTTCTGATCCGCTTTGGTTACGTGCTTACGATAGGTTTGACTCCTTGATGGCGAGGCGATACGGTAACGTTCCCTTTCCGAGTTGATATGTGTACCTTAAGTCTGAAATCGCCAACCTGTCCTGAGCACGCCGGTGATCAGTTCTCGTGCCTTCTCTGTATGAGAAGAGGTATTTGCCCAGCAGTGGGACAGTAACAGGTTGACATTATTTATTATCATAGAAATGAGGTAGAACTGCGCGAGTTTTAGAAAAACTTCGCATTGTAAAGCGTCACTCATATTTTTTATATTTTTTTTTGTATTATAATAGTATTTTTATCTTACGAAGTGACGCGCGCTTTACTTGTGGTAACCAAGTTTACAAAAACTGTGACTGCTGTGAGTATGTGCATGAAGAAACACATACCGTCTGAGACAATGTGAGACAGTACTGTTTCAGAGAGATACTTGTCCAGCACAAAGGCCAGCGGGGCCGAAGTTCGTTTTTTGAAAGAGGCCATGGTGGAACGGACAGATTTGACCTTAAGCCTTGTCTCCCAGTGGGGTGATGACAATTTGGTTTCTTTTAACGCCACCAAAACACAGGCGTGTGTTTTTACCGCCAAAAGGAGTCGTTTCGACCAGACTCCTACTTTTCGGGGTACATCTGTTCCTGTAACAGATCGCCTCGAGCTCCTGGGCATGGAGTTGACATCTAGTCTCAACTTCGGCGCCACCATCGAGTACAAAGCCCAAACTGCGGCCAAGAATCTGGGCATCCTTAATAGGGTGAAGCGATACTTTACGCCTGGACAGCTTTAAACCCTTTACAAAGCACAAGTCCGATCCTGCATGGAGTATTGCAGCCACCTTTGGGATGGCCCAGCGAAATACCAACTTGCCGCGCTTGACTCGGTGGAACGCAGAGCTAAGAGGCTCATTGGCGACGTAAAATTGGTGGATGCCAAGCTTCACAGCTTGACTCATCGCCGCAAGGTTGCCTGCTTGTCGGTCTTCTACAGATTGTACTTCGGTGAGTGTGCCCAAGAACTCCACGACCTCATTCCACCGGCCCCCTTCTACCTTCGCACATCCAGACGCACTGCAAGTTACCATCCCTGCCTAGTTGCTATCCCACCAATTCGCACTAAGCGATTTCAAATGTCCTTTATAATGCGCACAGCAAAAGAGTGATGGAACTCTCTACCTGCGTTTGTGTTTCCGAGTGCATACAACCCGAATCTCTTCAAAGTCAGAGTGAACAGGCTTATTCTGGGTAAGCTCACTCCATCGTAGACTTTGTCTCTGTCACCTCTGACCTAGACTAGAGTCAAGAGTCAACACATTTCAAATAAAAAAAAAGACAATGGTGAAGTCGGAAGTTTGTCTTCTGACTTCACCTTGTCTCGGACGGTACCGAGACCCCGAGAGCTCCTGCGATGACACACATTCACAGCTTGAGCCGAGCGAACCGGGAATCGAACCCAGGATGGGTTCGATTCCCGGTTCGGGCAAAGTGTTATTCGTTAACCCCTCAGGAATTTATCAGTAGCAGCCCGGAGTCTAGATTAATGAAAGTTGTTCGCAACAGGCTCACTCCTTATTAGATGGGACTTAAACACACCTGGCGCTGTATGGGTGTACAGTGTACTATCGGTACAACTCTGCCTGACCTTTCAGGAATACAAGGCGTGAAGTTATGCGAACATTCTTTACACCAATTCCGCAATAAGTTAAACTTACTTCACAAACAGTTTCGTTGGTCGAAACTAAGTAAATAAATTCGACATTCGAACGTTCGAATTGCGCAATCGCAGGCCCATTGAGAAGCTGCATCCATCTGTTTCTGAGATACGCACACACAGTTTATGTGACAACAACGGGGTTAATGTGCCAAGGTTGACATAACTTCTTGCAATTACCAGACTGTGTGTGACGGAGGTTGGGTTATGACTATGAGTGTGTGGTCTTTCTACTTAGGTATAGAATAAGTATGTCATATTCTAACGATGACTTTTGATAGAGGAAGCCTGATTGGTGGAAATCCCCACATTTTTAATTGTTTTTTATCAGCTTCAGAAGTACGTATGTCCATATTCATCTTCGAACACGAATTCGTACACAACTAGATACTAAAAAAAACAATAATTACGTTGTTTCCACAAAAAACAACAATGGCGGTCTTGAAAAATAAATAAATGCAAAAACGACTAAGTAGGTAGTTAATTTTAGGGTTCCGTACCCATAGGGTAAAAACGGGACCCTATTACTAAGACTCCACTGTCCGTCTGTCTGTCTGTCTGTCACCAGGCTGTATCTCATGAATCGTGATAGCTAAACACTTGAAATTTTCACAGATGATGTATTTCTGTTGCCGCTATAACAACAAATAATAAAAATAAAATAAAGTTAAAATTTAAAGGGGTATAAAAGAAACGTTTTTTCGGCGTTTTATGCCTTGTGGTACAATCGGTGGCCAACATTATCTGACCCACTTGAGTGATAGCGAATTTGAACCTTATCGTGAATATTTGGAATACTCCGTGCAAGCATTTCGATAAATCATGTTGTTAGGCGATTTCAATCGTTATATTGTTGTTGTTAAGGTTGAAAGGCTAATGAGTATCACGACTACTAAAAATAACCAAGCTAAGGGTGGATTAATAAAAAAAATATCGCGCATCAGTAACATTAAAGTTGTCTACGTTAATAGCTAATTCCGTGATTCATTTTAATAACTGGTTGTGATTGTGTGCTAATGATCTGGCATCACAACTAAGGTCGAATTTCAAAAAATATTACAAGAATTGAGTTGGGCTCATGGTCAATAAGGCAGCTCAATATTCACCGCCGCCACAAAATGGCGGATTACATGGAAGTCGGGAGACCATTCTGTGGAACACCTTCAATTCTAAAAAGTACCCCGACTGCCATGTGAGTTTATCTGTTTTAGTCTCGTTACATAAATTCTTTAAGCCGGGGCTTTTAAATTATTTTATCCTTTTCCAATGACATTTAACGACGTGGGTTTTTTCAAAATTTTTACCTTTTTTGTTCTATTTGTGGCTATTTTTAAACATTGTTTTTAACTTGTTTTAGTATTTTATGTTCATACAATTTTTTTTATTATCGTTGTCGGAAGATTTTTATTTTTTTTTTACTTTTTTTAACGAACAAAGTCGGGAAATATCTTTTTAAATAGGCAGTTTGTATAGAAATGAAACAAAATCATTGCAAGTAATAAAAATGTTTATCATTTCATTAAAATAGACTTAAGTAAGTAAATGCTCATAGATCAAAATTAATACATTTTATAATATCATATTCAAACCTAACTATTCATAAACATTTGAAAAAAGTCATGCTTAATGCTTGGAAGTTTGTTATCGAGAAATCATTGATGTATAAATGCGAGAAAATTCAAATAAATTTGTGAAATGTGTTGCAGATTTTTAGCTATATGTAGTGAATCAACATGTTATTTAAACAGAAAAATGCATTTTCATTTATAACAATAACATCACCACAGAATCTGCAACATTTTAATTTTAGTCATAGTCCATTTATTTGTAAGAATATGGTTACAGAGTTGTTACATACTTTTAAAAGTTCATAATATTCTGCCGTTTCCGGTGTACAAATACATTTTCAGGGTTTTGGTTATTTTGTTAGATATAACATTAAATTAAATAAATTTAACATTCAAATTGCAAATTAGTCAAATATTAGGAATGGAAATGTCAAAAAGATTAAATTAAGTCAAAGAGATAATAAGATCACAATATAATTATTCTAATATTTAACTCAACGTTTCATTTCATTCATAAAATCATTAGTTGTTACATAAGAGATAATTGAATAATTTAGATTTAAATGTCCTAAAGTTAAGAGTTTTGAAACAGTCTGGTAGTTTATTATAAACTTTGGTCGTCATACAAAATACATTATTAGAAAATAGTTTAATATTTCGTCTACGAACACGAAGCATGTGGACTTTGCGGCTAGGTTAAAATATAAATACAAGATCATTATGCAGATTAAATTCATGCTTATTTTGGTACACAAAAATACAAATTTCAAAAATATATAGTACTGGGAGTGGTAATATTTTTAAGTTTTTGAATAATGGAACACTGCTGTCCAGTGGGTGCGCTCCACATATTGAGCGAATGCATTTCCTTTGAGCTCGAAACACTCTGTTAAGTTCTATAGAATTACCCCATATTTTAATGCCATAACGCAAAATTGATGAGACATAACCATGATAATATGCACATAGTGCCGCATCAACACAAGCCACACGAGTTAATCTGTATAGAATGAATACGAATCTATCCACCTTTGTTCAGAGTTCATCAATATGAGCTTTCCAGTTACAGTGTTTGTCTATTGTTGTACCTAGGAATTTGGTACTTTCAGCTTCTTCAATTGCATCAATATCGTGTATTATTTTAAACTAAGGACGCTTACTGTTATGATCTGTATGTTTGGATCTGTATCATTTTGGTTTTGCTAATATTAATATGAAGATTGTTTTGATTGAGCCAAGTGATAATTTTATTTAGTTTCTCGTTTATTTCAATCTGGTATTCACCTTCGTCATAATTATCGTTTTGAATACTGAGGGTCGTATCGTCAGCATATAATATGCAGTTGTGGGAGGTTACATTAGCTAAGTTATTAGCATACAGCAAGAAGAGAAGTGGTCCCAGTATGGTTCCTTGAGGAACACCACAGTTATTTTCCCGATAGGCAGATTTACGGACGATTTTTTGATGCCCTGCTTGTCTCGAGATCTCCACACATTGTTGTCGATGGGTGAGGTAACTTTCGAGCTAATTGTTTACATTCATTCAATTGAGCATTTACTACTTACGTATAGTGTGTTTCAAAATACTTATACGTAGATTAGTTAGTAGCGGAGTGGCGCACCGTCTCCTTCTATAACATGCTGTAAGTGGCTACGCATACCGCACACCATGTTTCAACACAAATCTTTTCGACTCATGTGCTCCCATGTCGATGACACGATCTCAGCCAAATTGTTTTTATTTCGCACTTCGGATGTGTCCCTTCTCAAGCTATGGGAGCTCCCTACAATGATAGCCTGGCACTTGGTTGGGTTAACGACTACCCCGAAGCGATCAGACCAGTTTTTCACCACAGCTAAATCCCAGTTTAGCTCCTCGATCGCATCAGATAAGTTGTCAACACCTACCTGACTGTAAAGCTGCAAGTCATCAGCGTTAAGATGATACGCATACTGAAGCTGGGTAGTAATAAGATCTATAAAAATAGAGAACAAAAGTGGAGATAAAATACCGCCTTGAGAGACGCCAGCAGAAAGATAACACCAGTTGGAAGAAGAGTCTCCCACAAGAACCGACTGCTAACGCCCCCGAAGATAGGAAGAAAACCAATGCAAAACCTCAGGAGAGACCATAAGATAGGAGAGGATGGATAAAAGCTAGGGCTTTGTGACTGACGGTATTGAAAGCATTAGAGAAATCTATCAGCACTAAAACGGAAACTTTTGTGTCTTCCATTCCCCTCCTTATATCGTCAGTCACTTTAAGGAGAGCTGAGACGGTACTGTGGCCGGGCCTGAACCCGGATTGGAATGGACTAATGAGGGAGTTATGGTGAATAAAGTGAGAGAATTGCTTATGGACACAGGCCTCGAGCGCTTAGATAAAAAGGGAAGGATGGAAATCGGACGAAAGTGACTGGGAAGAGTGGGATTAGGAATTTTAGGTAGTGGTCGCACATGGGCTTTTCGCTAGAGCGAAGGGAAGTCACCAGAGTGAAGGGAGAAGTTAACGATATAGGAGATTGCAGAAAGGAGCTGTTCAAGAGCCGTCACTATCATGTGGCGACTGATGTTATCACAGCCCACGGATTTGGATTTAATGGAGAGATATTGGGTCGCGTCAGATCATCAAGATAGTCAATAGTTTGACATTTGGTTAGACTATCAAGAGTGGGAACAGTGGCAAAATGGCGATTTAGATCGTCCAAACCAAATGTAATAGGAGGGTCTGAATGTCGCGATCTGCCGATACCTAGAGTTCCAAGGAACTTCCAAATATCAGCCGGAGAAGAAGTGATATTATGAATAATGTGGCGGCGTTTAGCGTTACGTATCATCTGATAACAACGATTGCGAGCAGTTTTGAAGAGGATCCAATTATCCTCCGACCTATCCTTTCTAAACTTCCGGAACGCGCGGTCCCGTCGTCGCATTGCCGTTTGAACTCCCCTATTTTATAATTCTGACACTGAAGGGCGATGCGATAAGACAGCCCATGAAATTCAAATTTTCTTAAGTTTTTGCAATTTTGCAACTCAGTGTTAGGTTGTATGTTGATTAAAAAATATGTTGGTATGATTTTTTTTTTTCTGAAATGTAAACTTTAAACTGTTCTCCTGTAAAGTTAGCCCTGTGTCGCTTAGTCAATCTCAAGCATCGATATGATTCGCTACAGTAACAAATAAGGCTTTATATTATTATAATCGTTAGAATCAGACGCAGCATTACAAATCCTTAAGTTAGAATTGGCCTTTATATCATGATTTCAGGAAATAGTAATTGAATAAGGTAATATGAACTTAAAGAGATGTCTTGATGATTGTTATGGTTATAATTCTATAAATTAATATAATTATGTTACGGTCGCGAAGCATATTTAGATCAACATACAACGTGATACATACTGCCTTGCAAATTGCGAAAAACGTAAGGAAATTTGAATTTCGCGGGCTACCCTGACGCTTTCGTCTTAAAATTAAACATTATTATATTCTAAACTCTAGAATACAGTTACATCACCATTATTCGCGTCTCTATCACAATAGTTTCCAAACGCATTGTCTTCTGTAGCAATATTGTACAAAACAGTACAGAGCAGCTCACTGAAGCGTAACCCAACACAAATGTATTGTTTTTGCATCGTTATTAGCTAATTATGGGCTATTTGTTATGTGTAACAAACAATAAGGCAAGGGCTGGGAGGACTAACATTGTGCAATTCCAACGCACAGTTCCCGAAATTGTCATCTGCCAGTCTTTTCCCAACTATGTAAGGGTCTTCTAATCTGATTGGCTGAATACCAGTATTTGATATGGAATGACTGCTTATCTGACCTCCACAGCCCAGATACTGGGTAACACGATACCCCTTGGTAGTCGTCAAACTTGCGCGTAACGACTGTCAAAGATTTACGAATGACAGCCGGGAGCAACAGTTGTCGTGCTGTCCGAGCCAGTACAAGTTGGGCAGCTGTTCCAGTTATCCTCGTTATCATCCTCCTGCACTTATCCCAATTTATTCATCATAGTGACATTCATAAGTTGACTTTTTCCACTTCAACTATCGCATGTCGCATTATGATTTAAAATAAAAAAATAATCAGGTTATCCTGAGCGATTACTTGGTTATTTTTATGATAAGTCATTAGGTTGAATTTAATCAATAAAAACATCATAGTGAACGTCCAAGCATTTGGAACTATAATTTGAAATCATACTGTGGTGTGTCACAGCTAAAATGTCAAGTAACTTTTGGAGGCCACTATATATCTCAGCCGTCATTTCAGGAAAGAAACAAAGAAAATACGTTTATTTGCGACAAACATGACATAAAAAGAACACATAATAGAAAAATAACAAGTTAGGGTAAAATATGCGTCACATATACGCAAAACGGTCATCGCTCAGCATAATGCTAAGACCCTATACGAGACAGAGCCCCAGCGCTGGTTTTCAGAAACGGCCGGCGTTAACGTGACCAGCAGCAGCAGTATTCACCTCATTTCTAGCTATGTCATCTTCTCTAACTCAATTTATCTATCGTTTATTTGGTACGGTGCAATTTTTTTTAATTTATTATCTTTTTTATTTCCAGCTCTTCGACAAGGTCCGCACGATGAGGGGAGGCGTGGAGCCCCTGCTGGAGAAGGTGACCCTCGTGAATGGCGACGTCTCAGAGCCCGACCTGGGCATGAGCGAGGAGGACAGACAGATGGTCATCAACGACGTGCACATCATCATCCATGCTGCTGCCACTATCAGGTAACACCATCTCGTCATCTGCCTGCCTTTTCCCAACTATGTTGGGGTCAGCTTCCAGCCTAACCGGATGCAGTTGAATACAAGTATTTTACATGTAGCGACTACCTATCTGACCACCACAACCCAGTTACTGGGTAATACAACACCACTTCGTGAGATTATCAGCTTAAATAATGTTCCCACTGCTGATGCTCAGGCTCTGTGAGAGGGAGTGGGCTGTAATCCACCACGCGGACCCAGTGCGGAATACAATTATTATGAAAATGAACTACCTCGTTGGTCTGGAGGCCGCAGGCGTGACTGCTGAACATGAGGTCCCGAGTTTCAGCGGAGACTATCCATTTACTCGGGAGATAATTATTATAGTGCAAATGTGTGTGCGCAGACACAAGGGTCTCTCTTCCCTCACTCTCATAGTTCGATGGGAAGGCAATCCGACACGACCGGGGTGAGATCAATTCAGGCGCAGGGTCAACGGCTCTGCGCCTGATTGAAGTTGGCGGCGTGTCAAAGTCAAAGTCAAAGTCAAAGCATTTATTTCAAATAGGCACATTAAAGGCACTTTTGAACGTCAAAAATTACAACAAATAGAATTGATTCTAGTCGCCCATTCCAAAGGGTAGTTTTCGTATGGAGAAGAATGGGCAAGAAACTCCACCGTTACTCTTTTAAAATGTTTTACAATATTTTGTATACATTAATTATATCATAATAATATGTGAAGACGATGCACCTAAAATAAAATTACTATACCACAATAGGTAAAAGAATTAAAAATGAAACCATGACATATAAATTAATTATCTGATAGATGCATGGTGCTCACATATTTACAAACATGGTAAAAGTAAACGATTTTCATTTAAATAAAATAAAATAAAAATTACAAGTAATAAGTCAGGGTGTAAGTTAAAGTTATTACAGAATGTAAATCAATATCAAAAAAAGAATATATTTTACAATTAAATTAGCAACCAGTTTAATTTTGTCTAGACTCTAGATTGTCCTATGGAGCAGGACCAGCATGTTTCCAAGCGTTCTTATCTTGGATATAATCTTCTAATTTATAGTATGCTTGTTTACAAAGTGTACGTTTAATGTGAGTTTTAAATTTTCTTTCATTTAATTGCAATATATCACAAGGTATTTTATTGTAACATTTAACACAGTACCCCATAAAAGATGTGTGTACCTTGGCTAATCTGAAAAATGGTTGATGTATTTTATCTTTATTTCTAGTATTAAAATTATGTCTATCGCTTATTTTATTAAAAAGATGTAGATTTTTTCTTACATACATAATATTTTCATAAATAAATTGGCAAGGTACCGTCATAATATTAATCCTTTTAAAAAGTTCCCTGAGAGATTCGCGGCGACGTAGATTATAAATGGCTCTGACAGCTCTTTTTTGCAAAATAAAGATGGATTCAATGTCAGCAGCTCGACCCCATAGTAAAATGCCGTACGACATAATGCTGTGAAAGTAGCTGAAATAGACTAAACGTGCGGTTTCTACATCAGTTAACTGTCTTATCTTTCTAACAGCATAAGCGGCCGAGCTAAGCCGCCCCACAAGAGATGTTATGTGAGGTCCCCATTGCAATTTGTCGTCTACCGTGATTCCCAGAAAAACAGTTTGATCAACAAATTCCAGTTTTTCTCCATTCAATATGATGTCACATTCACTACTTCTAACATTAGGTAATTTAAATCTAATGCATTTGGTTTTTTTTTCATTTAGTACCAAATTATTTACCGTAAACCAATCTTGGACCTGAAGAATAGAGTTATTCACGTCGTCAAGATTTTGTGCCCGTCTGTCTATCCCTGTCTATGTCACCCTCGTGCCCCGGAGGGCACGGGGGTATCACACCGCCAACTTCCAACCCCGGGATGTTACTAAGAAATCAATTATGGACAAACTTAATAACACATAGCCCGACCTAAGAATCGAAGCCAGGTTCCCACGCTCAGCAGGTGCGCTTGCGACCGCGAGACCAACGAGGCAGTTAATAGCAACAATACCCCTATTACGGGACTTAAACATAACTGGCGAAATGTGTGCGTACAATACCCCTCTGCCTACATCTTCAGGGATTACAGGCGTGATGTTATGGTTGCAGGTTCGACGAAGAGCTGAAGAAAGCTGTTCTGCTGAACGTGAGAGGCACCAAGCTGATGGTGGAACTGGGGAAGGCTTGCAAGCACTTGAAGGTATTGTTCAAGTCAAATCATCTATGTAAATTATTGTAACAAACGTGACATTTAAAACACCTTAAGAGCCTTCATCCCGCGCGGGCTGGCAACATCGCATTAATAGTAGTTTTTCGTGATCGAGATGAAGCGAAGTATAAGTTCCATTTATGTACATATTATGATATATTATCATTGTCATCAACACTGCAACACTCCTTGATGCCAGCAAAAAAAGCGAATCCCCGATTGATGGAAACACTCTCACCTACTATTACGGTCTTTCGCACGTAGGTGTAAAAAAACTATAGACGTATCTCAGATTTTGAATTTTTAGTTAAAATAGAAATACCTACATATTTTTTCTGCCTAAATTGTTACCGTGTTTAAGTGTATAACCGTCATTACACGGGTACCCAAGCCGGGTGAACCAAGCACCACACACATATTACACCACCTGCCAGCTCATCTGAAAAGTCACATCACATTCACTTTTACTGGATCACTATATCCCAATTTGCTGAGGTATTGTCTGCACAAAATGGCCTTGAAGAGAACTTCACACAAAAGATAGAAGCACTGAAAGCCCAAATTCAGTGCGCAGAACAAGGATACCGTGGCAAGGGTGGCTGAGGAGTTACGGACCTTCAGAGATTTTTGAAATACTTGGCTTGCTCCGGACCTAGATTTGTGAGAGTGCGAAGCAGGTGGACGGACTGGAGACTAGATATAGGAGGAAACAACGGAATTATGAACTTTTGCCTAGTTTCTACCTCTTCTGGGGAACACAGTCATGTGCTATGATGAACCATCTGTACTTCCCCACAGTTGTTCATTCACGTCTCCACATCGTACTGCCACTTGCACGAGAAGTTGCTGGAGGAGAAGGCGTACCCGCCGCCCGCCAACCCGCACCAGATCATACAGGCCGTCGAGTGGATGGATGAAGAGACCATAGCGACCCTCACGCCCAAGTAAGTGACACTTCTTGGTTGTTTCTTCATCATAGCGCACTCCGGAGACTGGATATGTGCCTGATTAATGGTAATACCCTGTTACATGGGACTTAAACATAACCTTCAAAATAAAAAATAAAAATCATTTAATTCAGACTTTTTGCATGTCCATATGAGGTTAGTATTATGGAACTTAAAAACTATGTTAGTCAAACTAATTAAAATTCTACTATGTTAGTCAAACTAATTAAAATTCAAAGTCAATACCAATATCAATGTCAAAATAAAAAAATCGAAATATTACAATCTTTTTAAATATCCATACCTACCTATTTGCAGTTTTATAAACCTATCCCGCACTGCTGACTCTGGACTTTCAGCGATCATCTTTAGTATTCCGTTGCCACTACTTCTAATTCGACGCATCAGTGAGGCTGACTTTTTGCGCATTATTACGTAAAAGTCATCCACACCCGCGTCTGCAAACATTCCCGAGGCACTGCAGAATCGAGGAAGTCTCATCAGAACCCTAAAGGCGTTGTTGAACTGAACCCTAAGGGCATTGTAGGCCCGCTGCGTGTAGGTGGTCCACAGGACGCTGGTATAGAAGCTTTGACAGTAAGTAGGCTCTGAACAAAGTTATCTTTACCTGTACTGCGCACCTTGCAAATCTGTGCACCAACAAGTTCTCGCGCACCGACAATGCCCTCCGCGTGCGCTCAATATCTGCATCATCATTAATCTCACTTACTCGTACAAAGTGCCCCGAATGCTTAAACTGGGAGACACGACTCAAAGAAACGACGTTTAAGTAGACGGGTGGTGTATGCTCAGGCTCTTTGTTTTTCTTTTTTCTTTCTTTTTTCTTTCTTTTACCTCTGATAACCATATACTCACTCTTTTTATTTTTGTTTTTTAAGCCGTGGTCCCCCGCATATAACTCACAAATACTGAGTAGCTTTCTCAGTCCACCAACAGATGGAAACAGCAACACCATGTCGTCCGCGTAACTGATATTATTCACGCAAACGTTATGTATATGACACCCGACATGGCTGTTGCTGAGCTCTCCAATCAGCTGATTAATATAGGGATTAAAAAGTCTTGGAGAGGTTAGTCCCCCCTGCCTCACTCCACACTCTAATGAATATTCGTCGGAATACACATTTCCTCACTTGACCCTGTTTTTCTGGTGACTGTACCAGAACGAGAAAAGATTTATAAATTCGGCGGGAACCCAATCTCCCCAAGCTTAGCCCAGAGCTTATTATAATTGACTAGGTCGAAAGCCTTCGATAGATCCAGAAAGCATGCGTAGATAGGCGTGCTTCTCTTCACATAATATCATAGACCGTGTGCTTTAGTGTCAAAATAGCACTCTCCGTTGACAAGCCCTCACGAAACCCAAACTGCACATCATGCAAGGTGATGTTCTTGCTAAGCTGAGCATCTAGCAACCCATCGAAGACCATCGCCATCACCGTAGCTAAGGAGATAGGTCTATAATTATATTATATTATTGTGACTTATTACAGAACTGCACTTTGCAAAAGCACAAGAAAAGCTCGCGGCTACCATTTAGTGCATTCATCGAAATGGAGATCCGTCAATATAGCCCGCGAAGTTTATGATTTCTTACGTTTTTAGGGTTTCGTACCAAAAAAGGAACCCTTATGGTGAGACTCAGTCTGTCTGTCGACAGACAGACACACAGCCACAGCAGAGTCACAGCTGGATATCTCAAGAACGATTAATGCTATCAAGTTGAATTTGGAATAGTTTTAGATGACGTTTGCCCAACTATTTTGCAAATAAGAAAGAAATAAAAATATATTTATATTTTTTGCAACAGCTACTGAAAGGGGGTCTGAAAAATTCGAAGAGGGGCTACTGGGGCATGTGGGGTATCATTTATGAAAGAGCGCAGTTTGCACATTCTCAAACATTGACGTAATACGGTGCGTTTTGCCTTTTTGGAAGTGGTGCCAGGGGAGAGGGGGCACCCCGTCAGTCGCCCTCCCAGTCTATCAAAAAGTACTCTGTGCCCCCCCCCCCACTTCTCTTGCCAAACGATACAAATTTTTTACCTTATATTTACTACACTATTGCGTGAAAGTACCTACGCAGTTTTGCATTTACCATCATACATTCTCACAACAACATAAATGACTACCACGTTCTACATTACCTAGTGTTTGGGTCAAGGCCATACCTGTTAGTATGGCGTGCGAGAGTGGTCGATGAGGTCGTCTACCCACATCTCAAGGTCACTTGATTTTAGATTAGTATTGCGTACAGCCGCCGGTGAATGGGACTGTTGCATTAATGTAGTTGGCAGCCAAATGTTGCTCAGACAATTTGAACAGGGGCTTTTTAATAAGTTGGAGATACTTCACAGTTGTAAAAGAAAAGAGTGAAGTAAAATGTTAGATGGTTAAGATATATTATACAACTCACGTCTTTATTCCATAATCGGCAGGCAGAATAAAAATAGAAAATTGGATTGTTTCTATAGCAATTCAACCCACAATACTGAATGTAGTCAAAATACCAAAAATTTAGAATCGGTCGGTTAATTTACCAATCTGAGTGAGTTGCATCAAGTAATTTTAACGATATTAAAACAATGTCTTGTCAAGCCGTTGTTTAGCTGCATCCGGTTAGACTGGTAGCCGACCCCAACATAGTTGGGAAAGGCTAGGCAGATGATGGTATTGTCAGCCGTCAAATCTCCGGTTAAGCGGAATACGAGTTGCACCATTTTAACAATAGTTAAAATGACGCAAGAGAACCTAACTTCAAATCAAACAACAGCTGATCACGGCTAGTTGAAGCGGTTATTAGTGAGAGGTTCGTTTTTGATCACTATCATTATCACACATCATCTGTGATGATTGAGCAAATAAATGAAAATAAAAGGTTGTAAAAAGACTGTAAATTCATACTATTAGGTAGATAAATTCAAGGTATAAGACGGTGCAGGTGTGGGACCAATTTACCATAAGGTATCATTTATTTTGAAAAGGGGCAACTGGCGCGTAGGCCCCCATTTGGATTGGGACGAGTTTCCCCCGAAATTACATTATTGAGAAATCCTGAGTATAAAGTGTTATTACGGTTTTCCAGTAGTAATTTCTCGTAATAATAAATTGACGTACATTTTCAGGTTACTGGACAAGCTACCCAACTCCTACGCGTTTACAAAGGCGCTCGGCGAGGCGCTGGTGGTCGAGTCTATGGCACACATGCCCGCTGTGGTGCTCAGACCCTCCATAGGTAAGTCTCTTGAGTGTGAGATGCGACTGGTCATCCCATAGCTCTTGCGGCGTATTTTAATTACCTACTGGTTTTTTTTACATTTTGACGTGGACGCTTTTAATGTGCACGTCTTTCTGCGTCGTATCACATATATAATTTAAACATAACTTATTGATTTAACTTATATTTTCATACATAAACGCCTTCTCATGGGGGTAGGCAGAAACTACGCCAACTGCTACGATCCTTATGTACCATATTATCCAATCATAAAATAAAATATTTCTTTGTATTTTCCAGTGATTCCAATCTGGCAGGAGCCTGTTCCCGGGTGGACTGACAATATTAACGGACCTACTGGATTACTTATTGGTAAGTTTTTGACATCAATGCTGATGAGAACAGCACCCTAATTATGGAATTAGGGTGTAACACAGTCAGAATAACAATATCCATTTTTTATTTTAACAATACAGCAACATCCATTGTTATTTTTGCTGCCAAAAAATATGAAGCAATGAATTTTATTGTTATGTCTAAATAAAGTGGGCTCGTGAAAGATAGAAGAGTGGAGGGAGGCCTTTGCCCTGGAGTGGGACAACGTAAGCGAGTAAAAAAAAGAAAGGGATTGTCATTCCGAGAGACTAAAGCGATGGCAATTATGTGGACAAAATTAAGAGTTTTTTCTTGTTTAGTTATTAAGATAATAAATACATTAATATTCATGTTAATCAGTAGATCTTTCGTTCTATTTACTAACCCACTGCATAATGCCATCAGCATTAGGTAGTGGGTTTGGTTAGCTTAGGTGGCTTATCCGAGAAGAAGCTGCACAAAGGGAAATGGAGATCACGAGTGCTCTCCCGTCCCGCAGCAGGCGCACCGGACGCCGGCGGAGGGCAGACAACGCCCTCTTCCAGCCCCCCCACGTGGGTCAGGGGCGACGGACCCGAGCTGGCGGCGCGTAGTGTTCCACCACTCTAAGACGTAAGGGGGGGAGTTTAACACCTCACCCCCCTACGGGACGTGGCCCGCGCAGCGCGGGCCGTCTCCGGTCCGGGGCAGGGAAAGTCGCATTCGCATCCATTACAGTGCGTGCCACGTAAGAAGAGACTTGACCCCGCCTCCCCCGCCTCTTTCCGCCGCCCCTATGACGTCCGGTCCCGTCCCGCACTCAGATCTCATACCGCTAAAGATTCCTAAAATCGTGTTCTGTCTGCGCATGTCAGACCACGTGGTGTGTCAAGTCTCTTCTTACGTGGCACGCACTGTACATTACATTATTTTTTACAGGTGCTGGCAAAGGAGTGATCAGATCGATGTACTGCAAGAGCAACAGTTACGCAGACTATCTGCCGGTGGACGTGTTCATCAACGGCATCTTGATCGTCACCTGGAACTACTTGAAGAATGGGTGAGTTATTGTGACGATATCATACTCTATCTCTATCTCGTCAGCACATCACCTGCAACGTATATTGCGTCCACACGGGCGCTTTTTAACGAGACGTATTTTTACCTTACCTACTTTGGATTTTCAACTCTCGACGTAGAGTCGAGGGCTTAAAATCCAAATGTGCGTTTTTTACACACGCCAGGATATGCTCTGTTAGATTCTCAACGATCGGCTCGACACCGCTGTGAGTTGAAAATTTAGAGTACGGTTAAAAAATGACGCCATAAAAAAGCGCCCGCGGGGAGATGCGCTGGGGCGCTCGGTGGACGGCTTAGCCCACGTCTTGTCAAAGTCAAAGTCAATTATTCAAAGTCAAATATTATTCGGCGGTCACTTCGCCCGCCGAACAATAAAGACCGCTTGATCCTCGGCGCGGGGTTGCGTTGCTATAAAGGATTCTATTTTTCTTACAGATCTATATTGGCTTAACGCTCTAAGATAATAAATGTGATACACTGTTCTGTTCCAGAGACACAAAGTCCAACATTATAAACTTCACATCTTCCGCTGAGATCAAGGTGACGTGGTCGGAGATGATCGAAGCCGGCAGAGAGATCATCATGAACAGGGTGCCGCTCAACGGAGTCGTGTGGTAAGTGAGCGACTGAGCGTGTATGGTTTTGAACGTTACGATTAATTGTTTGATTCGCGCATTCATCTTCTTCTTTTGGTGCCGCTCCAATTACTCAAGGTTGACCATCTACTCTGAATATTGCTCCTTGTCCCTTGCGTGGTGGAACATCTCAGTAGCACTCGTGACTCCAGTCAATTCGCGAATAACCGGGCATTAATATAGCATACCGATTTTAAGAAAGAGACCGTCACACATATATAAAATAATTATTATGTTTGATAGAGCCGACGCCACACTAAGCCTGACTAAACTTTTAAAGCTCGATGTGCAATACTAACGCATTTTAATAATTATCATTGATATGATTTCTGAGACAAGCACAATTTAGTGATTGGGTAGATAGAGTATTATAATATTTATCTGTGGTGATGTTGAATAAAAATAGCCTTACCGTAGTATCTAAAAGTCGTCGTCCGTCTGTTTGTCACAGGGCATATCTAGAGCACCGTAATAGCTAGCCAGTTACAATGTTCAATAGATAAAACAAATAATAACAATATGGAGGTGAACTGCAGCTTCCATGGTACTGCAACACCTTGTATGTACGAGTTCGACACGCACCCTGGCGATTTTTAAGTCTATGTAACTAAGACTTTGACTTGCTCACCAGGTACCCCGGCGGCTCCATGAAGCACTCACGCCTGTATCACAACATCTGCGTGATCCTCTTCCACTGGATCCCCGCCTTCATCATCGACACGCTGCTCTTCTGCCTCGGATACAAGCCAGTGTGAGTATTGACAGAATCCTTTAATATCATCATTCCTGTACCCTTATTCCAATGTATTAGTGGTCGGCGCAACATGTGTCTTCGTCTTCCATACTTCTCTATTAATCGTCATCGTCACGGTACCCGTTTCTAGCCATACATCATCTTTCACACAGTCCATCCATCGTGTCTTTGGTCTTCCCCTTATTCTTTGTAAAGTAACTTAAGTTGTGTAACGTTTTTGTGACTTTTCAACGTACAAAACAACGTGACAGTCATGATGTGTGGCGATAAAACAATTTATTGCAGCTTACGTGAAAAAGAAAAACAATATATTTAAATAAATAAAAAATATTTGATTGCAGCCGGGACCCGACGGAAATACAATTTTCTCATCTACTTGGGCAGACGTATAAAAGTTAATATTATTGATCGAAGCACACAGCGGTCCATTCTGAAGCCTCATACACAGACAATATCACGACCACCGCGCCGTTTACTACCATCGCTTTGTACAGAGTATTGTCCGTTGAAATGTCACAAATGTGCCGCAGCTTTATAGACCCTATTTAGATACCCACGAATGGAAAATCAGCATAGATATTCTATTTTAAAATTGATTGCACGCCAGTCTACTGATTGCTACGCGTACATTTCAATTGTTTGTGGGTATAGAAAATTAGGTGGGGCGCGCAGTTTTACATTAGACGATCTACGCTTTTCTACAATGTACAGACGCCAGCACATCAACCTACTACAATCTGTCAAATTTCTTTAATAAATTTTCAACTTTATCGCTAAAGCATAAGGTTCAAAATTTATTGGGAAAATTTTACAGTTTCGGGTAGCTTGATGTGCTGGCGTCTGTACCTTTTTTTTTTTTTTTTTTTTTTTTTTTGTTGTCGGGGGGAAACCTTCAAAAGGCACCCGACCTCCGGGGAGGGAGGTCGGGGAGTGTGGGATTTTTACCTCACTAAAACCGCCCCGGTGATCACCTTCAGCACATAGGGGTGGTCCCGGTTCCTCTTAAAAGACCAATTCCGGAACCCCCCCGTGCAACGCCTGTAAGGCACATCCCTGGGGAGACTGTAAAGGGGCCTCCCCTGAGCCTCGCTATGCACGGCAGCACGTGATCACTGTGCCACCGTCTTCCCTGGGGTCACTTGGTGGGCGGACGGAGTCCCCACTCTGTGCGCCCGCGACCCCAAAGTGGCGTCTGTACCTAGTGCTACAAGAATATCTTGGCGCCTGAATGACATTGAGAGGAAGGTGTTGTTTTGACATTTGTAAAATTGTCGCAGAAATTGTAATGTCAACAAAACAAGATGGCTGCGAAAGTCCCGATATTGGCCACGCGCCAAAAGAACCTTGTAGCCAATGCTACAAGGTTATTTTGGCAATATGAAAAATAATTATAGACTACAATTAGTCTATAATTATTTTTCATATAATTTCTAATTATTTTTCGGAGATTAATAATTAGCATTCATTCCCCAGGCTATGTCGCGTCCAGCGCCGCATCACCAAAGGGTTCGAAGTGTTCGAGTACTACACAAACAACCAATGGGACTTCAAGTCAGACATCGCACAGGGTTTGAGACAGAAACTGAATGCGAAAGAGAGAAGGGACTATAAGGTGGATGCTGTGGGTGAGTAGGACAACAAGCTTGTGTTACATGTAGACAAAACAAGAAAGGAATAAAACGAAAATAAATTGTTTATTCTGTAAATACATATCGAAATCGCTTTTAAACGTCATATAAAAAAATCCCTGAGAAGAAATGGAAAAACAAACTCAGTGGTCAAAGTCTCTTTTAAAGTCCAGACATACCTAATCTTGGCCAGATCATGTGATGACCATGTAGATTGGTGTCAGTCTTTTGTAGCAAGAAACGCACCGATTTGAGTGGACCTGTCCAGTCAAATTCAGAAAAGTATTATTGTACCACTCACAGGCTCGCCTCCTATTACCTCGCCTGCACCTACTACTAAACCCTGCCTATGCCTTTAGGGAGTACAGGCGTAATGTTGTGTTGTTTGTGCTCCAGGTCTGGACATCTCCAATTACTTCGAGGACTGCATCAGAGCCGCTCGAGTGTTCATCCTCAAGGAGTATGATGACACGCTACCTGCTGCCAGGAGGCATATGAGAATGTGAGTATCTACGTACCATTGTTAGCCGTGTGTCCTGCGCCTGATATTTCTCTGGTCGTATCGGATTGCCGTCCCATCGGGCTATGAGAGTGAGGGAAGAGAGAGTGCACCTGTGTGCACTATAATATCTCCCGCGCCGAAGGCTGGTCTCCGTTTAGATTGGCCGCCGTGGCCACAATACGGTCTGGAGGACTATCTGTATTGTTTGTAACCTATCAAGTCTTATTATTACTAATGAGTCACATCACAATTAGTCTCTTGTTACAGCACCCCTGGGGGTCCAACGCAATTAGCAAATAATAGACATTCTAATAATTAATAAATTACAGTACTTAATTCATCTATTTTAATCAAATCTAATATCTGATGAATACCTACTGCGGATCGTGAGATTCGAATCCCACGTCTGGCAAAGAAAAGAGAAATGTTCTAGACTAAGATTGAGGTGTGTCATGTCCATACTTCGTCAAGGCGCCTTGTTTCCTGCGCCTGATACTTTGGTCGTGTCGGATTGTGAAAGAGAGAGTGCACCTATATATGCGCATACACTTTTATGCACATACTGTATGTTATGTATACTGTACTGTAGATATGGAGTATATGTGTTGGTGCGGAGATATTATTTTAATTTTATTAAGTTGGAAATGTAACCAGCTAGCACAGAGAGCAGAGACTGAGAGTCAGGGACGACTAATTCTTCCAAAATAAATAAAATAACTTATATTTATTCCAGAATGTACTGGGTAGACGTCATCTGCCGCTGCCTGTTCTGGGGCCTCATGCTGTACTGGATAAGCGGATGGTTCACATCATCAACGGCGATCGTGGCCGACCACAACGCGGCGCCAACTGTCATCGCCATGGATGCTTAGAGCCGGCCATCTTGATTTATGCTTAAAATGGTGGATAATCGTTATGTCATGTTATGGTATATTGTTATGTTATGGTATAATTGAACTGTCAAAGTTGTAATCTTTGTATTCAGTCATGTAAATGTGCTGTAGGGCTAAAGAATCATTGTCTTCCTCTTGCCATTTGCCCAATTTTTTTTTGAGGTTGCAGAATGTTTTTTAATATTTAAATAAGGTAACAGAAATATCAATCACTATTGCAAAATATATTATTGATATTTCCACTGATTTTATTCTTTTATCACTTTTAAAAACTATCTGATAATTTTTAAGGGTACTTTTGGTCCATTGCTTCATATGTTCGTAAACTTTTTCTGCTCAACAACATAAATAGCGCAATGAATGTTGTTCTACTGTCAAAATGAAACCCATTGCTATTGTGCGTTACGCAATAACTAGTTTTATTAACATGAAGATAGTTCTTAAAAGGTTAAAAAACCTCTGACATATTATTTGTACCTACTTCTAACAGACTGCAAACTACTCTAGCTTATAATTAGTTAATGTTTTAAAGTACTTAAACTCATTAGTGTATTAAACCTTAGTATTCCAGGGGATATTATGTAAAAAAAGTGTTTATTTTCGCCTCCTTTCTTACTTCATCGACAGAAATAAAACGCAAACTGCAACGACAAGTGCTTCAAAGTTCTTTTGGCGCTCGAATGACGTTGATAGGGAGGGGGGAGGTTGTTGATGCACATTTGTCAAATGTATTAATTAAACAAGAAGGCGTTGTTGGTTCCATTATAGCCACGCGCCAAAAAATGTTTGTACTTACAGCTTTAAATGTTTATTGAGCTTTCTCGTAAGACACGTTATTCTCAAAGACGTTTACATGCGATGAAGAACAAATTGTCATTCTTTTACAGTACCTAATTTTGTTACACAATGAGAGCAACCCAGTTACTGGGTAATACGATACCCCTTGGTAAGACTGGTTTTCAGATTTCGGGCTTCTGTCGACCCGTAACGACTGTCAAAGATTCTCGAATGACAGCAGGGACCAACGGCTTAACGTGCTTTCCGAGGCACGGAGGGTCTTGGTATGTAAAGATGGTCACCTATCCACGGACCAACATTATGTTGATTAAGGGCGAATAAATCCTGCGACAAAATTTTAAATTGTTGACAAACGTATATTTTGTATTAATAATCATATTTTTTGGTATGTATTTTCTGGTGTACAATAAAGTATGTTATATAAATAAATAAAAGTTTATTCGCAGGATAAGACTAAGTATAAAAATTTGGTCGAGTTCGACAAACGTTGTATAGTGTATACATACAGATTATCTAAATTCTAAATTTTTTCTATATTTTCGTTACGGTTTTTTAAAATTTAAAGGTGTAGGCTTGTTCTAATAATTTGCTGCTTACAATGGTAAAGTATTTATAGATTTTAGATTTAACTATTGAAACTTGCTATAAGAATGCTCAAAAGACTTTATGAACCTACCTATGTAATTGAAAATGTGTAAGATTTTCCTAGTGTGTAGATATAGAAGCTTATATTAGGTTTCCGTACCGAAATGGTAAAATGGAACCCTTATGGTGAGACTCAGTCGTTCTGTCTGTCTGTCTATCTGTCACAGCTGGATATCTCAAGAACTACTAATGCTATCAACTTGAAATTTGGAATACTTTTAGATGACGTTGGTCCAACTATTTTGCAAATAAAAAAGAAATAAAAATATATGTATATTTTTTGCAACATGGACTGAAAGGGGGTCTGAAAAATTCGAAGTGGGGCTACTAGGGCATGTGGGGTATTATATGAAAGAGCGCAGTTTGTACATTCTCAAACATTTTTTCTTTTTTTAGGCCGCATAGTTTTCGACAAAAATGTAAAAAAATACCGTTTCCCCCTATCTCCGAAGTTTGCAAAGAGAAAAATCTGAAATCATTCTATATGATAAAAGTTTATGTAAAGATTACAGGAAAAACAAAACGAAGTCTTTAAATAGCACACTTTTTCAGAAATCATCAACAAAAGTTACATTAGTTCCATTATCGATCAAGAGATAGCGCTGAAAAAAAATTCTCTGACGAATATAGACCTCGCTGATGAAAATTTTAAAACATATGATGGTACGGAACCCTCGGTGCGCGAGTCCGACTCGCTCTTACCCGGTGTTTTTTTTGTATCAAATTAATGTATTTTTTTATGAAATAAAAAGTGATAAAAATAATATTTTCTGATTGTTTTGCTTGTAGTATCATATACCTATAGTTTGACTTTACCGTACTATTTATTCTGTAAAAAAATTAACGTGTAAACTTAGGTGAAGTGAGCTGTCAATAGTGTCAGTCCCTAGCGTCAGATGGGATGACAGCTCACTTCACCTAAACTTTCACGGTGAGATTTTTATAGAATAGATCAAGACCAATTCACGTATCTATGTATATAAAAAACGTTCAAATTTCAGTCGCAAACTCATCTCTGCGACAATCACTAAGAAAAACATTTCAAAAACACGAACGTTCGCGTGAACGTTCCTAAAAATATTCAGATTGAGATTCATAGGCAGGATAGTATGTTACGCAAAATTAACCGCTGATAAAAAAAATAAAAAAAAAGATAAAAAAAAAATAAAAAAAAAATGTTAAAAAAAAGAAAAATTTCATACCTATTAGCATTGTTTTATTTTTACAGAACTGTTTTATGGTGTTTTTTAGCCAATATTTTAGAATTTAGATGCGACTCTGAACCAGAGACAACAGTGGTGCAACCTTAAATAATTTCTTAACAGGTACATTCTTGTGATGAAAATTCAATCAAAATGAATCTAAAGTTCGTTTTTTAAACCCAGTTAATAATTTGACAGGTGTAATGTCATACTTCTTTATGTACATACATGGGCGCCAGCAAGTTTATTTTCAGGGGGGTGCATCTTCAGCTCCACGAAGCAGGCTCGATCATTATCACCTATGATGTACCTAGAGGATATTATGTTAAGTTATTGTTTGTCCATACATACAAGAAGTCACTTTGTCGACATATTTTTGGATTCGATTAGATTTTCGGAAATAGGGGTTCGTTACTTTGTTGACTATTGCACAAAAGGTTTAGAATCGAAAGATTGCAGAATACAATCGAGAATTTTAGAAGCTCGTCTCATATAGGTTGAGTTCTCTATTATTCTATTAGGCGTATTCGGATATTTTTAGCTGAATGTTTTTACACCTATATTTTATTTTGAAGCCAGGGAGGTGCAAGTGCACCCCATTGTACCCCGCTCCCGGCGCCCATGCTTCTATACTAAAAAAACGCAAACACAAAAGACTTAGGTATAGGTCAAATTAGTATCTGAAGGCCAATTCTCGTAATTTAAAACGTTCAAAATCTAGTCGCAGTCTCATCTCAGCGACAAAGAAATGTCAAAAACTTGTCAAAATGTAGGGAAATTTGAAGTATTTTTTGACAGATTGAGACTGAGATCAGACTGTGAACGTTGTTAAAATTAGTAGAATTGCCCCTCTGGTATTAAACGAACTTTTATTTATTTACAATATAATCCCGACCATACAGACAGACTTAAAAAATAAAACTTGGTTATTTTGTTTATGTTGCCAATTATTTAATAATCTCGCACAGATTAAATATAAGGGGTATAGACAATTATTATATCTACAGTCAACGAAGATCCTATACTTAAATAAAATGTTTCTTCACAGTGAAAGTATAGATAATAATTATATATTTTATCTTACATTTAATTATTCAATAATAATGTAAGTAAAAAATATAACTTAAAAAATGTTTTCTGATTTTTAATCATAATTTCTGAAGATCGACATGTTTTTTTTTTTTCAAAAATGTGACACAAAATTATGTTAAAAAATACAATACAAAAACCAAACATGATTTACAAATTACAATATTTGGTAAAAATATTCTGAAAGAATTAAAATAACAGAATTATTTTTTATTATTTTACAGGTACATCAATATTTTCTTAAATCTATAAAATGAGGTTCCATAAAGGGTGTTTTTTTTGTATATGTCATATGTTTCTCTGCGATCCTTTTTACACTGCAGTGATAAGTAGGTATAGTATTTTTATCTCACGCGCTTTACTTATGGTAACCAAGCGTACAAAATTATGTCTGTGAACACGAGTAGCGTCAGCACATAACACACACACTTCCGACTTCGCCATTGTTGCCATTGTTGTGTTGTGCTTACACACACACATTAGCAGCATGTTTGTACACTTGGTAACCACAAGTAAAGCACGCGTCGCTTCGTGAGATACAAATACTATATTATTATAGGATATAAGAATCTGCCCTAGATACATTAATTTATCCTCAGGGCCCGTAATAATAAATTGTTCTTTTTCATTTGAGAGCTCAGTTATCGGTTTTAATCAAGCACTATAATTATATTTATCAATATAATATGAAGTACTGATAACCGTTTTTTAACCCAGCTCTCAAAATAAGAATTTGCTGGTCTTAAGCCCCTGTGCTGTCCAGCAAATTACGGTTTACTTAACTAATTAGCCCAATTGACCACTTGCTTACAATATTAAGTTATAATTCTACCGCAAGCGACCCGCGAGGAACCTGAACAAATAGTACCCTGTCGCCGCTTGGAACAGTTTGTGCACCCAGTATAATCTGAAACAAGAAATACACGGAAATTATAATCTGACTGAGTAGAGGAAGATAGTAAAAGCACTGCATTTCGTAACATAATTGGAATGGCAACCTCTTTTATTGATTTACAGTCATTTTCAATTCAGCAATTCAAATAAATCGAATGCTGCGTTTACGCTCGTACCTAATGTGCAATTACAGCCACGCCCGCAACGAACCGCAGCGCAAAGCATTTTCATTTATAAAAGTGCGCTGCGGCCCGCTTTTAGTATGCGTCTGTTCGTAGAAAATGTACGGACGCCAGCACATCAACCTACCACAATCTGTTAGATTTCTTCAATAGATTTTCAACTTTATCGCTAAAGCATAAGGTTCAAAGTCGATTGGGAAAATCTGACAGATTGTGGTAGGTTGATGTGCTGGCGTCTGTACAAAAGCGGTGGAGGAAGATTTTTGCAATGCGTGGCATCGCGGCAAAATTCGTTATCATAAAATCCTATTGAGGTTTGTGTTTCATGTACAATTTATTTAAATAAATAATTTTAAAAATACATCGCCGACGATGTCTCGACTGACTACTGTTATTCTGTAAGAAGTTTTGTCCGTTGAACAGTTACAGATGCGGAGTCAGCTTACATAGTCAGCCGTTATATGTATATCAAAACGAAAAAAAAAATGGATATCACATGTCTTCGAATCATTGGTTCTAAATAAGTAATTATATAAATTGCACAAGGTAAAGAAACTCACCTTCTTAACTTAGTCCGCGCCACAGGCAACGACTCAGCAGTATCCTTTAAGATGTACCGCCTGATGCCGAACATATAGGCACCGATATACGAGTCCCAGTCGAAGTCTGCGGGCCAGTGGGGGAAGGCGCCGGAGTCCCTGGTGACAGTGACGTCATCGTGGAGCGCCGTCAGCTCGGCCACGCCGAACTGCCACTCGCGGTTGGCGAAGTACTCGCCTGTGGCCGCCGCCATCTTGAATCGGCGTGCGAGCTTCATCATACTGGAAAAGGCAAAGTTGTTTTTTATGTAAAGAAAGTTCATGAAATATGGAATTCAGATTGATTTATCCTATAAATAATTTATGGATAATATGGTAATACAAATCATATGCAGTAGGTATCATTTCGACCCCTTTGGCCATTTTGCAATCAATGTATCAGCTTACTGCCGTTTAAGATCGACAAACCTTCAGGCTATGTCGAGTACTTTTTGGATGTCAATACAAAGCTAACAGACTACCTGATAGTGAGTCACCACCCGCCTGAATACTAGAGGCATCGCAGAGAGTAGAGAGAGACAAAGCTAAAATGTTTCATGTGCCTGTAATGTAATTACTCCGGCACACGTACCACCATCATCACGTCACGTATGGTGGTAATACTTCACTGGAGGAGTGCCATCACTAAAACTATACTATTACAACTAAAAGTTGCTGATTCTTTTGCAAATCTCATTTTAATCCTCATTGTATATGGATACTTTGTATACTCACATGGCCTTCCTCCCCTGTGCCCTCAGCAGCAGGTCGTACATGAATGCTGGCAGGAAGTGACACGTGATCTCCCAGAAGGTGTTCATGAAGCGGGACTCCGTGAACGAGAAGTTTGGATACCACATCACGTATCTACAGGAGGACAGAAAATTAATTATTTACTCTCATTTCAACGTATAAAACTAAACATACCGGTCAGCTTT
The DNA here is from genome assembly GCA_963855955.1 of Luperina nickerlii. NCBI lineage: Eukaryota > Metazoa > Arthropoda > Insecta > Lepidoptera > Noctuidae > Luperina > Luperina nickerlii. The sequence continues at coordinate 525,605 of OY979690.1, forward strand.
TTCTTAACTAAGTTAAGGTTGTTTAACCGGATGCAGATGAATAATAGAAATAATAAGAATTCTCCCGACCACACAAGTATGCGTGCACAAGCGTGTGCGCAAATACGGATGGGCTTTCTGTTCCTTTACTCTCATAGTCCGATGGGACCGGGGAGAGATCAGGCACAGATACCTAACGGCTTTACGTGCTTTCCGAGGCACGGGGGTATCACACTGCTGGTGTGATACTTCCAAACTCCGGACTGCTCTGAGAAATTCCTAATGCCCATAACACTTTGCCCGAGCCGGGAATCGAACACAGGACCCCACGCTTAGCAGTCGAGCTTGCGACCACGAGATCAACGGAGCAGTACTTTATATGAAGCGACTGCTAACCTGGCCTCCACCCTCCACAACCCAGTTACTGGGTAATACGATACCACTTGGTAAGTAAGACTGGTTGTCAGACTTTTGAGCTTCTGACTACCCGTAACGGCTGTCAAAGATCAGTGAACGTCAGCCGGGACCGTCGGTTTTCCAAGTCACGGAGGGGTCTTGGTATGTCTTTTATCCACGGACAGCAAGTCTTCCTGAACCTTGAAGATCGACCAGTGCAGCTGTTATTGCTTAGCCAAGAGTACCTCATAAGCTGGTAAGTTAAAGTAAACTGAAAACTTACTTGGTGGGATTCTCCAGAGCCCATTTGATGCAGAGTTTGGTGAATTGGCCCCACTGCAGCGGGTTGATAGATCCTGATGTTACATTGTAGACTGGGCAACGACCAGGCCTGGAATAAATTAATAAGGACTTTAGAAAATTTCTATAGTGAGAGGAAGAATGCCGAAGTTATGGGGCCATGCTCAGTTGGCACTCCAGAATTTGAGCTGTTACATAGCGCATAATATACATAAGTAAGTCTGTATTCTCCAAAGGGGTTCACTCCGTTAGGGGTTTAAGTAGACCCACGTTTCACAGGTAATGTTTAAGGCCGAGCTTTTTGACATCATCTAAGCAAACATTGAGGCTCCGTGCGCCTGGTTGGAAATTTCTGACCTTAACCACGTTTGGGACGATAAAGCTGAATTTCCACAGGAGATGTGCTAGGTCACCATGTCGATGGACACCAGATCCACAGCGTCCACTCCACCCAGACCTACTAGAGACTAGGTTCTCTAGGTTAACGAGGTTCTACACTCACTGCTTGACCCCCTGCCTCCAGGCAGCCAGGATGCAGGAGTTGACCACCATGTCGACGGGCACCAGGTCCACCACGTACCGCTCGTGACAGTACCCGGAGCGATAGGTGCCGCGGGAGATCTCCATTATGAGACCTAGAAGATGGAGAAGATACGATTAAAATTCTTCAGCTATCATATTTATGATTAAGTATAAAAAAGAAAAGAAAAGAAAGATAAAATCTTGAAATATTATTGATCTCAAAATATAGATGTGAATATGAATATAAGTATAGACTAGCTGTGGCCGCGACGTCACCCGCGTGGTTATTCCCCCCCCCCCCCGCCCCGTCGCATCTGCCCGCGCTATTACTTCATTTTCGCTTAGCGTTCGTCACTTTTTTTCTTTTTGCTCGGTTCCATAGCCTTCCTCAAGAAATGGGCTATCAAATAGAAAAATATTTTTTTAAATCTGACTGGTAGTTCCAGAGATTAGCGCGTTCAAATAGACTTTTCAGCTTTATTATTATTTGCCTGAGGTAGCTGCGCGGTGCGGGAGGGGTGATATTTCACAAGTTGACGAATCACTGAGCTCTCGCATCACGTCACCACACCCCTCCCGCACCGCGCCGCTACCTCAGGCAACGTCGCTTTTTACTCTCCGTGCACTCTCAATAAGGGCTATAGTTTTATTTGGAAGCTGTTGCGACCCACCGGTGACTCCGTAGACATTATCAATCCATCCTGGGTAGGGCTCCTGCAGAGCGGCGGTTACTGAAAATAACAGAAAATCGTTATTAAAAACAAGGAAAGAATAAAATGAGCGTGGACGAAACATCATCATAATTGCGTTACACATAAATTATGTGAATCATTTTGAAGGATATTGCTAAACCATTGCTTCATATGTTCGAAAAATTTGTTTGCTCGACAACGTAAGTAACGCAATGAATGTTTAGTTTTACCCTTGTTTATCGGTCGCATATCACCTATTCGAACTGTCACTTTTTTTGTAGTAAAAACTCAGCACAATAATTGTAAACAATAAGTAAAAATTAAACTACTTAACGGTGTCTAACATTTTCACTTCTCGTGACTGTATTTAGATTTTTGCGTAATCGCAGAATGTAGTCATCGAAGATATATTCTGTCCGCTTTCTCGACTCCCCAACCTGTTTCATGATATTTATTACCTAAGCCCACTATGGCTATTGAGAAATGGACAAGATATTTATAACCTGTCTAACCTCAAAATTCTAATTATGTAGGTAGCCGGACCTACATGGGGCGGTAGTGTGGGACGCTCCCAGCTAGATTGACCGACGACCTTAAAAAGGTGGCTGGGACAGACTGGTAGCGGAAGGCTAAGACCAGGGTCTTGTGGGGCAGCCTAGGAGAGGCCTATGTCCAGCAGTGGACTGCGATGGGCTGCGGCTAATTTATAACACGCACAGATCGATCAATTAGGTACGTGGCATCGTGTGACCCAGTAACTGGGGTGTGAAGGATAGATAGGCAGTGGCTCCATGTTAAATACTGGTGTTTTACATGGAGCTGCATCTGGTTACACTGGAAGCCGACCACAACTTAGCTGAGAAAAGGCAGGCAGATGATGATGATGATGATATGATAAATGATTTTATTTTTGTAAGTAGGTTTGCACAAACACTTTTACACGTCAATCATATTTTTTAAACTAGATGAGGTCGGCGTTTGCTATCTGACTACTCTGAGAAGAAAGGCCGAAACAAACTCAGAGGTCATAGTCTCTTTTAAAGTCCAGACATAATCTTGGTCAGGTTATATGAAGACCATGTAGGTCCATGTCTGAGATGGTCTTTTGAGGAAAGATAGAACCACACAGATTGAGAGGACCTATCCAGTCAGTGCACGCATTTGTCAGAAATCGTGCAGCTCAACTCGAGACTTAAGGAGCTCAACGATCCGACGAACAATACCAAAGAAAGGACATTTGGGTAGGCCACATAAATTACTCAAACTGCCAGACCATGGAGAGAATAATAATATAAAATGAATAAAATAAATGACCCACATCGTCTTCACATCACTACATAGTATAAAACAAAGTCGCTTTCTCTGTCCCTATGTCCCTTTGTATGCTTAAATCTTTGAAACTACGCAACGGATTTTGATGCCGTTTTTTTTAATAGATAGAGTGATTCAAGAGGAAGGTTTATATGTATAATAATAATAATGTTTCCGTGCGAAGCCGGGGCGGGTCGCTAGTTCACAATAATTAAAATAATGTAATACTTTACAAAGTAAGCAAATGTCATTGTATATGTAGTTACGTTGTTAATCTAATATTCATTTTTTACGTTCAAAAGTCCAATGGGCAATACATTGATTGAAAAGACGACTGTCTCTTCGTGTAGTGGAAGGAAGCGCTGCTGCAGAGCACGACAGGGCTTGATTCCCAAATCAGGCAACGTGTTATTGGGTTTTTCCATTAGTAATTTCTCAGTAGGAGCAGTGGTAGCTTAGTGGAGCAGTGAAAACGACCACGATTTACGACTTGAAGGTCGTAGGTTCGGACCCAGAAAGCCGCTTTACTTTGTGTAAATTACCACTGCTCCCAAAACGGTGCAGGAAACATCGTGAGAAAACCGGCATGTGCTAGAACCAAACACTTGAGACAAGACATGTGACATACCAACCCGTAATGGGCTCGCATGGTTGATTACGGCCCACTACCTTTCACAAAGGACAGAGGATCTAGGAGCAGCTAGCAGTGGAACATTATAGGCTAAATATGTAGTAGCAGAGTCCGGAGTCTAGATTTGTGTCCGGCTGGCTTGTCCCCTATTATATGGAGCTTAAACATAGCTGGCGAAACGTGGGCGTACTACGGGTACACCTCTACATAACCCTTCGAAAAAAAACAGGCGTGATGTTATGATAATTTTCATATAAGTGTACCTTATACCTAAATTGGGCTATCTCACGTCAATATCCATCGCAAATCAATATTTTCGCGTTTCTTAGTAAACGCAGTTGAGGCACATACATTTTTTATTAAAATTATTGGAAAGCCATACCTCCCCTGCCGTGTGTCAATCGATATGATGGCTGTGCGTCAAAGGTATATGAATGTATGATGAGCATCGCTTTCAATTCAATTTCTTTACTTTTCTAATATTTGCCTGCCGCACAGAACTGACCACGTACCAACACGACCATAGCCATTGAAGGTAGAAACATGTAATACTCGCTCTCGTACATACGAGGATAATATCTGTTTTTGAGAGACTGTAGAGTGTAGGACACAGGGTGGCTGTGACATCGATAATACCTGGTACCATGGTTTTAGTAGGAAGGTACATTATTCTGAACACAGCGTTGAAATTTTTAAGAGCAATTATTTTTGAAACCTCTACGCAGGAGTCTAGAACAATGTGCTGAAATCACGATCACAGTTTGTGCGTCGATGTCCTGCCGCCCCGTAAGTACACTGCCCAACCCAGAGTTCAAATCCATGTCACCACTCTCCGCAGTCGCATTTGCGACCACTAGACCAACGAAGCACTAAGAGAGGTCACAAGCTGGCCATAGACACGTACATACATAAACAACCATGATAGATAGCCATCTTTAACTATTACGCCTAATCATAATACATATGTATTAATTATAGATAATCATAGTGCTAACCGAATTCATTGTATGCATAGTACAACTCTCAATCGCTTTGTCCCTTCAAAAGGACATACCGTATTAATTAGTAATGTCCTTGTGACAGGTCAAATGAGTTGTGCTAGTCACAAATTATTTCAAGAAACATTTATCCATAGATCCTTTCAGCTTATACCAGTACTAGCGGGCATCTTATTCTATCAAAACTTCGCACTACCCTAGGCCAGCCGAATGTCTATGTGTTACCATACCACTGTCGTACGGTTGACTATACTCGTCGCAAATTAACAGAAACATAATTTGTACAAAGTTCATTAAGTCTGCCAAAAGTGTGTTTCGCCAGTTTTTTTTTAATTTTATTCAGCAGAATGGGCCCGACTCATGACCTCGACTACGCCTCCGTCTATGACGGAACAAGCGTGCCCAGAAGATACCTAACTGCAACTCCCACGCATCAACGAAACACAGCAGGCTGCTTGACGCCGGACTCTGGTGGGAGGGTGGTCGCAAACCAGGCGGTCATTAGCTCTACCACCGCAAGGGAAGAATTGGCCAGTCAAATAAGGTGTTGGGTGGGACTGTCCAGGATGCGTCGAGCGCTCGGTTCAGTTGAGTGACTGGCAGAACAAATTGCGCTGGCTTCTTCATGCATCCCAAAAAGATATGTTAAGTCCCATTTAATAGAGGCCCATTGCCATCAACTGATCACAAATCCAGACTCCGCGCTGCTACCAAAAAAATCCCAATACACTTTCCACTTTGCCGGACCTGCGGGGTAATTGCGTAACAGACATACAATGGCAATCGACCGCAATACCGTTCATTTTGTCATTTCAGCCACGTCCATTGCGTACCTGACGTTATTGAGCAGACAAACTTTTCAAACCTAAATGAAGTAATGGATTAGGAATTTCCTTCTCTCCATGCAATAATGGTGCTTGATATGGAACCTAGAACCACTTGCTTTGTAGCTGGAATCCTTCTCACAACTAAACCATGTGTCATGTACAGACGCCAGCACATCAAGCTACTCAAAACTGTAAAATTTTCCCAATCAACCTTGAACATTATGCTTTAGCAATAGAGTTGAAAATCTATTAAAGAAATTTGACAGATTGTAGTAGCTTGATGTGCTGGTACATTTAACTTTTGGCCACCTTGCGTACTAAACACGACAAGTAATCTCCTTGTAAGGTTAGATTTAATGATGGATCATGAATTAAAATTGTGTAAGTATGGATATCTTACGTCACTTCTAAACTGCTTAGCTGATTGTGATAACAATCAGTATCAATGCTAGGTGACGTAAATAAGTCACATCGAGAATTCAACTAGAATCGTGGTGGCCCATTGGTAACGGTCTGGACATGCGAGTTCTAGGTTCGAACCCATACAAGGACTTTATTTTGAGTCATTTATTTAAATGGTACTACTTCTCTAAAACGGTGAAGGAAAAATCGTGAGGAAACCGGCACGTCCTAGAAGACACGTGACAGCCACCAACCCACAAACTCAAAGTCAACTCAAAGTCAAAGCATTTATTTCAATTAAACCATTAACAGGCACTTTTGAATTGTTACGAAGTCGGTCAGTCAGAAAATATGAAGCTAGTTGCCCATTCCAAAGCGTAGGTTACCTACGCTTTGGAATAACAACCTATGGAGAAGAACGGACAAGAAACTTCATGACTCCAACACACTGGGCCCGCGTGATGGATTACAGCCCACTAGCACTCCCTGTCACAGAGAGGAGGCCGGTATCTCAGCAGGTATGAGTGACAGAGACGACGTTCTACAAAGCCGAACTTTCCTATAAGTCGATTCTTAGATAGCAAAGTGTTGTGGGGTTTTCAATCAGGAATTTCTCAGAAGCAGCCCGGCTCCAAGTGTGTATTTGGGCACGGTTGATGGCCCCGTATTATATAACTGGCGGAATATGGGTGTACTATACACCTGTGACACACCCTTCGGGGATTGCAGGCGAAAGGCTGTACGTGTTATGTCTATGTGAGTATTTTACATGGAGCGACTGCCTATCTGACCGTACAGCCCAGTTACTGGTTAACACGATACCCCTTGGTAAGAATGGTTGTCAGACTTCAGGGCTTCTGATTACCAGTAACGACTGTCAAAGATATACAAATGGCAGCCGGGACTTCCGAGGCACGCGGGAGTCTCGGCATGTAATGAATGGTCACCCATCTTAAAACCAACCACGGCAAGCGTAGCTTAACCTTAGATCGACCCGTGCGGCTGTAGCTACGAGCCCTTCTACTATTTGCAAGGTTCTGTTTGCAAATAATAAAAAATCCCAACAAATAAAACATTATTTGATAAAGTGGTTGCCTGCGAGCCAATCATAGGACCAATCGATCCCTTATGAATAGTTGATGAATGTCATGAGAAGTGGGCTGAGACTGGCACCTTGTGGGAAATTATACACATTGATATAACTAGCAGGGCCTGTGCGACCTGCCCGTGTTCTCAGACAGGTGGGGGGAATGGGGCGTCCCTCTTAAACTTTTGATAAGGGGTTTTTTATTATTTATGGCGTATTTTTTTTAAAGGCTTCATAATTGTTCACAACTATCCGACAAGTAATCGTATCGAAAATGACACATTTCGATGTCATGATTTGCCTTTCCTCCGACAGCAAATAGCTAACTGTCGGGAGAATAGCGCTCGTCATAGCATTTTCGGGTTTAGGACTTGTGAATAAAGTTTAGAGGACTCCTACGATAACATTGATAGGATATTCGATACGGTACGGAAGCGTATCGAGTGGTTGTGAATAGCTATGCTGTAGAGCATCTAGGCGCGAACGCAGCCCAAGATACCAACCAACCAACCAACCAACCATCCAACCAACCATTTATTATGTACACATTATGGAATGCAATAAAGTATTGAGTATTGAAGATTTTGAAGGGAGTCACCTGCATGGGTGCCGAGGAAAATTTTAAAGGTACATCTCCTCGTTAGTCTAGTGGTCGCAAACGTTACTGCTGAGCATGAGGTCCTGGGTTCAATTCCTAGGTCGGGTAAAGTGTTATTAGGTTTAAATCAGAAATTTCTCAGAGCAGCCTGGAGTCTGGATTTGTGCCCAGTTGGTGGCAGTTGGCTCGACCCTACGACATGGGACTCAAACAAAACTGGCGAAATGTGGGTGTAATTACTATATGAAGGTACACCCCTGCCTTACCCTCCGGGGATTAAAGGCGTGGTGTTATGTTAAGGTTTATGTATCTCCAGCTCCACATTACTTATGCTATTAGGGACGCAGCTTTTACATGAGGGAAGGTGGGGTGTTATTTAATAACGCTGGCAAATTGCTCGTATGTCTTAGAATGGTAGATTATTACGTAGGGTGGGAAGAGCGAGCGAAACCGCCGTGCCCGCCGTGCTGGGAACATGAGATGGCTCAATGGTATCGACACACGTGGCGTCCCGCACCAGTAATCTAGCCACCTTCCATTCATCATGCCGTCTGCTAAAATATCTGCGTACATTCCCAGGTCGGATAGTGTTATTTGGTTTCCATTAGGAATTTCTTAGTAACAAATGACTAATCATTAATCACTTACGACTTAATCCGGAGTTTGGAAGTTGCCGGTTTAATACCCCGTGCCTCGGAAAGCACGTAAAGCCGTTGGTCCTGCGCCTGCTAGGTCGTGTCGGCTTGCCGTCCCATCGGACTATAAGAGTTAAGGAACAAAGAGTACACCTGTGTTTACGCACACAAGTCTGCACTACAATATCTCCTGCGCACCTGTGGCTAATCTCCGTTCGTCGTCCGTGACTGAAATCGGTCGGGAGGCTATTTATTATGACTTACCAATAGAAGGTCTGACGATGCACACAGGTAAGTTGGTGTGACCGTACACTATGGACTCTGCTAACGCCTTCGTCAGGGTGTAGGGGTTCGGGTGCTCGCCCTGCAAGAGGACACAATATTACAAGCTGAAACATAGGGTTCGGGGTTCTCTGAGTATGTTTCGGCCTTTCTTCTCAGAGTAGTCAGATAGGAAACGCCGACCTCATGTAGCTTATTTATTTTTGATAATATGACGTGTAAAATTTATTCCGATATCCTATTTAGAGAATAAAATAACCATGAAAAACATTTTCATGTAAAATGTTGCCAAGACGAGACCACATACTCGTAATATGGCTCGCACTGTTAACTTAAAAGTTATCAGATCTCATGAAGAGCCAAGTTTCTAACTCTTCAAGCCCTAACTTCACAAACTCTACACCTCAGTCAAAATATGAGGCTTGGCCGTTTCGTTACTACAAGAACTATTGTGTATCAGAAAAGTAATGAATAGTGAATATATATTTCATCTTACGCCCATGTGATGGTTTTTTGTGGTGGAGATTTTAATACTTAAATCACACTAATACCTATTATAAAGGTGAAAGTTTGTGTGTGTGTGTTTATATGTTTGTTACTTCTTCACGCTCAAACGGCTGGACCAATTTTGATAAAATTTGAATGGAGGTAGCTGACACCTTGGATTAGCATATAGACCTCTAAAAAACATAGTTAGTTAGTTTAGTTACTTGAAGCATAAGTTGAGAAAATCTGTTTCATTTTATTCTATCGTATTAAGATGTCGATACACACCACCTCTGTGAAGATTACTGTTTAAAAACTCATAAGTAACTAGTAAAATGTGCGAATCATATTTTTCCAAGATATAACCTGACACTGACATGAAAAATGCAAAAAACGTAAGAAAATTTTAATTTCGTGGGCTACTTACTAGGTACTGCGCATTCACCTTAAGCCACACGTAGGTACCGTAATGTACTATTTTAGTTTTTTTTTATAATTTGTTTTTATTTATTTAAGAGTTCATGAATATATTGCCTGCTGATATATTATAGTACCGAATTTGCACTTACTACAACATCGAACAATATAAAATACAAAATTGAAAAAGACGTTATGAGTTACCTCATAACGTCAATTCATTTTGACATTACTAACACTAACCCAGAATTTAACGACTTAACTCTCCCACACATCGGTGGGTTTAATATTTAAAAAAATAACTCTAGGTTTCCTCTCTTAGTGGCGCAAGATGAATTATTTCAGAGTTTAAAAACATGCCAGGCATGATCGCGCAAGTGGCCCATAAAGTATTATAAAAAACAGGTTTTCAGAAACCATGCTCGGTTGTACCAACCAGTAAAGTTTCCGAGATGACCTCCACAGTGTCTGCCGGCAGCATCTTGGCGCAGCGGACGATGCTGTCGGGGTCGTAGGGCGGCGGGTACACTCGCTCCTCGATGAGGGAGCGCGGCGCGTTGCTGTAGGCTGTTGATACGTGTACCAGCGCCTGATGGGGAGGTCAAGGGCTTTAGAGAAGGAGATTGTCACATACAGGTATGAGTGATAGAGACGCGAAACTCCACAGACGTGACCTGCAGAGTTACTTAGGTTTTTCGACTATCGTATCCTTATTGTGTAACACACTATTAATCACAATCTGAATCATTTTGAAGGATATTGTTAATCCATTTCTTCATAGGTATAATTAAGTATGTTCATCTGTTCAACAACTCAACGTACATAAATATCGCAAAGAATGTTGTTAAACTGTCAAAATGAAAGCTATTGGTTACTGATTGTGTGTTACGTAATTACTCCGCAGTACTTATTCTGAATAAGAAGTAGCTCAAACTCCCCAGTAACACATCTGTCACTATAAATTTAAACTACCTGTTAGAATTTAAAGAATCTTTTTGCATATTTGATAGCCCAATTCTGAGGAAGGCTAAAATCACTCTACGGCCCTTGGGAGCTGAGCAAAAAGAAAAACACTCAGAAAGCACTCTAAGCGAGAATTAAGATTACTTAATTCTCGCTTAGCGTGCGTTCTGAGTGTTTTTCTTTTTGCTTTTCGGCAACCACCAACAACCGCGTCGCTGCACATTAGCGCAGCGACGCGGTAGTTGGTGGTTGCCGAAATTTTACGCGGATGAAGCCGCGGGCAGAAGCTAGTTACGTTAGAAGCATGTTTCATTAAAAAAAATGTACGGCCATAATACCAGGGCCTACCTTCAACTTATGCATATCCTCAGCCAGCTTCAGCAGCGAGGCCGTTCCCTGCACATTGAGTGTGGTGGCTACATGGAGCGGCTCCGTGAACTTCACAGTAGCAGCCGAGTGGAACAGCGTGGTCACCTTCCCCAGCAGCTCTCGCTGTTCAGGGCTGACACCGAGGTTGGGGGCGGAGACGTCTCCGGTAATGGGGTACAGCTTGCCGAGACGTTCGGGCCAACGGGCTCTGATGCGATCGAACACCTGCGGAGGACAGGGTCTCTAAGTATTTGTTTTAATGGAGCAGTTTTTCTGAGATCCTCGTTGGTAGGGCTAAGTGTTATTGGGTTTTTCAATCAAGAATATCTCCGTAGCAGCTACAGCCCGCATTCTTATCCTAATTTTGGATAATATATTTGGAAAGCCAAAAGATCTACAGTAATAATAAATGCACATGTCTATAAAACAAGGGTAAAGAATCATAGGTATAGCATCAAAAAGTTCGTCCATATCGCTGTCAGCTGGAAAAGTGCCTAAAAGGCTGGCAGCATTGCCACGTTGCATGGCGATGCTCACGCACTGCTCACTTCTCACTGCTCGTGGTTGATCACGACTTACAACTCGTGAGTCGGAGCCGATACCATAGCGCGTCCACTGCTCCTCACAATATTATGCTGACATATTGCATTGACCACGAATAAATTGACATAAGGGGAGAAAGATGATGACTTCCAAAAACAGACTTCTACAGACTGTCCTTCGGAGAGTGCGCGCAGGAGCTCCACGTCCTAATCCCATCATCGCCCTTTTACTACCGGACTACCAGACGTACTGCAGCGCAGAAACGATCGGAATATCATCCAAGTGTGGATCTACCATCCACACTTGGTTGTTAACCCGACCAGTCGTACTCAGTGCTTCTCATCCACATTTATTATGCGCACAGCCAAAGTGTGGAACTCTCTGCAGTCTCTGCTCTCGGCGTCTGTGATCCCTTCCACGTTTAACACGTCTGCCTTTAAATCAAGAGAACAGGCATCTTCTGGGCACGCTCGTTCCATCATATACCTCATACATCGCTTTACATGAGGCGTGATCGAGGTCAAAAACAGGTCCATTCAACAATAAAAGAAAAAAGAAAGCATACGTACCTTCAAAAAAAAAGAAAAAATAACTAAAAGTGTGACACCAACCTGATTCTTGAGAAGTTCCTTATACCTTTGGTCCACAGTCAGGCCTCTTTTCGGCCTCATCAGCACATAAATTGTCTTGATCCCAGGACAGCTCCTCAGTAGTTTCTCCAGCAGAGCCTTGCCAACAAACCCTGTTCCTCCGGTGACCATGACCACGGAGTCCTCGTAGAAGTCAGTGATGGCTTCTGAGGACTTGTCTGGCTGTTCCAGGTTGATGTGGTTGCTTTCATAGTTCATGTTGAGGGTGTTGAGGTCATTCCCGTTCAGCATTTCTATGTGTTTCCTAGAATTAAAAGAGGATTTTGTAGATATGGAAAGTATAGGTGCGTTTTTGCAAGGTTCTGAATTCGCGCCAGTGTAGTTTCAAATCAAAATATTTTGTGAGGTTTTTGAATCGTCTCATTGATATTGAGAAATATCCCTCTCGATATCAATGAGTCGATTCAAAGACCGCACGTTGACTTGGCTAAGTAAGCCAAACCTCATCATCATCATCTGCCTGTCTTTTCCCAACTATATTGAGGTCGGCTTCCAGTCTAACCGGATGCAGCTGAATACCAGTATTTTACCAGGCTTTCGGGCTAAGCCAAACCTTACATTTATGCATGTAATGTTCATAGTCGTGCCAGCAAATCAGTCCTACCAAAGGTTGTCGTATTACCAAGTAACTTGGTTGTGGAGGTAAGATAGGCAGTCGCTCTATGTAAAATATTGATATTCAGCTGCATCCTGTTAGACAGTGAGCCGACCCCAACATAGTTGGGAAAAGGCAGGCAGATGATGTTGATGAGTTGTGCAAGCAAATGTGAGCATCATATACGTTTGACATTAATGTTATACAAATACAGTTTACATTCGTATGCGCTTACATAGCAAAGCCAAAGTACGGTATGTGAATGTTGCTTTATGTTTAGCTGTTAAGTCCTAAGTTTATAATCAACACTAGCAGCCTTATTATAAATAAATAAGTATGAAACTTACTGATAGTCGTCCATTTTCGTTGACATGAATTTCGCGTCCATTTTGAACCGAAGTCGCTTCCAAAATATTATGTCTGTAACAATAGACACAAGAATTATTGAAATTATTTTATTAATCAACTGTTGAGGGGCTCGTGGCTTACTCATATAAGTAACGGCGGCAAGGGTTGATAGATGTTACTGCAATCAGTTCATTGATGGGTGACCATCCATTACATACCTAGACCCCTCCGTGCCTCGGAATCGGAAAGCTTATGAAGCCGTTGAGTCAGTTGATCTAACAGTCGTTACGGGTAGCTCTTGATTCCGACAATCAGGCTTACCACGTGGTTTCATGTTACCCAGTTACTGGGTTGTGTCAGATAGGCAGTCGATCCATGTCTTTATCGTTCCCACTGCTGGGACACAGGCCTCCTCTCTGTGAGAGGGAGTAGGCCGTAATCCACCACACAGGCAGTGTGTCTCAGTACATAGGCTTACCCTATGTAAGATATTACGTACCTATTCTCCTAACAAACTATGTGGTAATAGTGCAACGGTTGGAGTTCAAACCTACGACCTCTAGCTCACCTGTCCACCCCTTTCACCTTTGGGCTATTGCCGCTTAGGCTATTACTTTAAACCCATTAGAAATTGATAATGGTGATGCAAAATAGATATACAGGGTGTCCCGTAATTAATAGATAACCTCTTAAGGGGTCATTGTACTTATCATTATAAACAACTATTACTATGGGACCAAACCTGAAATCGCGAAAAAAGAATCAGCTGTTTCCTACATTTTGACGAGTTATGCGAACATAAATGAAGGGAACAGCTGATTTTTTTTTCGCGATTTCATTTGGGTTTATCGGGATATGTTAATCCCGGTTAAAAACTATCTGTGTGCCAAATTTCATCCAAATCTGTTCAGTAGTTTGTGCGTGAAGAGGTAACAAACGTACAAACACACTCACAAACTTTCGCCTTTATAATATTAGTTTCATAGTGTTTCATGATTTTCATCATAATCCCTCTCGTCTTTGGAGTTTCACTAGCTAATTTAATTTCAGCCTGTATTGTTGTACAATCTTAGATAAGATTATCTGGTCATGACATCTGTCAATAAGCGTCGTCACGCCATGTATGTATGTTAATAAGTTCCAAAAACCTCATTTTGAATATGAATGAAGCAATGTATTATAAAATGACTTTATATAATCCTGTTATATGTATTGCAGTATATATTTTCTATACCGTTACACTTTATCTATTCTTGATAGAAACGTAAACACATTTAGACGTTTTTTTGGACAGTCGGGTAAAAATTCAAGGACTATAACTGGTAGTAAATGGCACATCTTTTACAGTCAGGGAAATTAATTGTTAAGAAAATTGACACCCTATGTAAATTTGCCACTTCTTACAACTAAGGGGTTTCGTGTTACCCAGTAACTAGGATGTGGAGGTCAGACAGGCAGTCGCTTCAAGTAAAAGCTGCACCCGGATAGACTGGAAGCCGGCCCCGACATAGTTGGGAAAAGGCAGGCAGATCGATTGATTGCAGCAAAGTGACGTGCAGTAAATGTTTACATAGCGCAAGTCGATTGCAGACAACTTGCGCAAGCAGACTTGCATTAGGAATTATTGCATCTAACAATATCTAATGCTAATATTATCGGGTGCGTACTGTGCTTGGCAGGGCAGTGGTAGCGGCCGCGACTCACAAGTTGTAGGTCATGGGTTGAACCCAGGCTGGTGCGCTGTGCTTTGTGTAAATTATTTCATCACCACTGCTCTCAAAACGGTGAAGGAAAACATCGTGAGGAAACCGGCATGTCCTAGAACTGAAAACTCGAAGACATGCGACATCTACCAACCCGCACTGGGCTCGCGTGGTGGATTACGGACCACTCCCTCTCACAGAGAGGAGGCTGATTATGCTGATGCTGTGATTGTTTAACTATCTGGTGGGACCCGGGAAACATCGGTGCAGAGAATATTATTATATCACTTTATACCTACTTCTATTTATAATGTATGGTATGTACGAGAAAGTTATTATAGCACAGTTTTCTTTTGCACGGTTAACACGATAAAAAAAAGACATGAATTGTTTGGGTAGCACTCGTCGGGTCCAGGACCTTAGAATCACATAACATCACGCGTGTATACCCAGAAGGATAGGCAGTGGTGTACGGTTATAGTACACCCACATTTCACCAGTTGTTTTTAATGTCTGTTGCCATCAACCTGGCACAAATCCGAGCTGTTACTAAGTAATTCCAGCTGGAAAAATCCAATGGCACTTTGCTCGACCCGGGAATCGAACCCAGAGAGTCACTCACGTAGTTATTATTTTCTAAAAATTAAACAAAGATTTTTTTAAATACGGTATGTCTTAAATTAATCCACTTTATCATTTCAACACAAGAAAACAAAAAATAACAGTCACAGCACAGAGTTAGGTGAAAAATTAGAGAAATTATATATTATTCTTTTACACTCGTATTAAAATTACTGTTTTTATATTACACATAACACTACATAATATGAAATTACTTACTATTTAATTAAAAAAAAAACATTACCAGCTGATAAAAAAACAAACAAATCAATTATTATAAACAAAAAAAAAACCTGAATAACTACAATATTACGTAAAAAAAAACACGAATAATAAAATATTTCCGAAAAAATAATGAAAACATACGTACCCAAATAAATTGAAGCACCGCGACGTTCGGGGATGGGGAGTTAAAATGATTATTTTTATGAAACTATATCATTTTTTTTTTTGTTGAGCGCACAGCAACTGCCTCGCGTCGCGGCTCGGCTTTCACTGGCTAGGCACTCACGTAATACCTGCTGTAACGGTGCGTATACAGACGGGGAGGCATTGTGAGCTGGCAAGCGGGTATTGGCGTGGCGTTTTTGTTGAGTACTTCGACGTAGGGTTAGGTACACGTAGAATAACAATTTTTACTCTTATCTGTTTTCAACCGCGGGGTGATTGCGTAACACACTAACAGTAATAATGGCTTTCCTTTTGACAGTTTAACAACATTCAGTGCTTTATTTATGTTGTTGACGACGTAAATAACGCCCTACTGCAGGTCCAAAATTGGTTCACTGCTAATAATTTAGTATTAAATGGAAAAAAAACTAAGTGCATAAGATTTTCTTTACCAAATGTCAAGGGTAGTGATTGTGAGATAATATTGAATCAAGAGAAACTAGAATTCGTCGATAAAACTGTTTTCCTAGGGATCACGCTCGACTCAAGGCTACAATGGGGTCCTCATTTAACATCTCTTGCAGGACGGCTAAGTTCAGCAGCTTATGCTGTCAGAAAAATCCGTCAATTTACTGATGTAGATACCGCGAGACTAGTCTATTTTAGTTATTTTCATAGTATCATGTCTTACGGTATTTTACTTTGGGGACGGGCTGCAGACATCGATTCTATTTTTATTCTGCAGAAAAGAGCTATCAGAGCCATATATAATCTCCGCAGGCGCGATTCTCTAAGGGAACGGTTTAAGGAAATTAACATCATGACGGTACCTTGTAAATACATCTATGAAAACATCATGTATGTAAGGAAAAATTTACATCTTTTTAGTAACAGAGGTGAAAGACATAATTATAGTACTAGAAATAGGGACCTATTAGTTCAACCAGGTTTCAGACTGGCTAAAGTAGACTCATCTTTTATGGGGTACTGTTTAAAATGTTATAATAAAATACCTCCCCACATTCTTCAACTGAATGAGACAAAATTCAAGTCTTGTATAAAACGCACACTATGCAGTCAGGCATATTATAAGTTAGGGGATTACATTGCTGATAAAAATGCCTGGCTCAATGCTGGTCCTGCTCCACAACCACAACTAATTGATTAACACATGAAAATACTGTTGGAGCTGCTGAAGATTGTAAGACTATCTTTGCATTGTATAAAATCAATTTCCTTTGTTTTGTATAATTGCATAGCACAGATGTGAGTTCTATGTACCCTATAGCTACCATTTACCGGGTAATAATATGTCTTTCATTGACTCGAATGTGCCCTGGCAGCTGATGGTGTGTCATGCTCACTCAAATGTCTCGCTGACGGTGGCGTGTGTGTTGGATCATTTAGCTCCCTTCAAAATGGTTGAGCTGAATGGTGCTGATTTATGCGTCATGTTCGTGAACGGGCGCCGTCAGTTGGGGCTGGTCATCACTTAGCTGCCTCGGCTTATTTTTAATTATTTTAATTTTGGATTGTTGTTAGTTAAGTACTATTTCTTGTACTCTGGACGCTTTTAACGCGTACGTCTTTTTTAATTTTTTACATCGTTCTCACATTATATAATTTTAATATCAAAAGTAATGATGTAACTAATATTTTTGTAAAATATGATTTAAAAAGAGTGTCCATGGAGTTTCTTGCCCGTTCTTCTCCATAGGTACCTACGCTTTGGAATGGGCAACTAGCTTCATATTTTCTGACTGACCGACTTCTTGACAATTCAAAAGTGCCTGTAAATGGTTTAATTGAAATAAATGCTTTGAGTTTGAGTTTGAGTTTGAGTTTGAGTTTGAGCAGACAAACTTTTCGAACATATGAAGCAATGGCTTAGCAATATCCTTCAAAATCATTCAGAATGTGATCGATAGTGTGATTGGTAATTTTTCTGTTTATTGCTATAATTTGAAAACACACATCTGCTACAAAAAGAACCCTGGGCACAAACATTTTTACATTATGAACGTAACTAATTAATAAAAAATTGCGTCTAAATGAATTGACATTTGACACGCTTGAGTTAGCAGCGCTTTGTAAGGTTGCAAATAATATCCTGAAATTTAAATCTTCAACTGTGGATTTAACACCAAGAAGTATTTTTTCTAAATACTAGATATAAGAGCATTATTGGTGCACACTGAGTCCATAAACACCAATTATAAAAAATGTATTTTTGTTTGCCTTGTCTCCTCTGAACAAGAAAATACCTACTACTTGGAGTAAAAATAATAAAGGTTTGGAGTAAAAAGAATGCAAGGGTTGTACTTCCGCATAAAAAGAGAATAATAATTATGTTATACACCACATTCTAAGTTCAAACGTTCCACCAAACACAAGGAAAAACGTCGTAAACGCGCGCGCACGCAACACACACCCGTGTGTTCACAAATTACGCGTAGCTTACGTTCAGAGCCATTCATTAGTTATTTGCCAACGCGTAGGGCTTTTCCAATTTTGACTTTCATCTTACGTCACTTATGGTGTCCGGTTTGTGGGCATAAAGTACCCCACTGCTGGACATACATAATTAGATATAACGTCACGCCTATAATCCCCGAAGGGTTAGGCATAAGTGGACTGAGAAGTGAACTGGACTGGAGTTGGAATAAAGCTAGGCAGATAGGTCTATTAGTCGATTCGCTCAAATTCGGTCTATTTGTCGATTCACGTAAATTCGTGCGAGTTGACTAATAAGCCGATAATCTATCTTGCTATTTAACTGTAGTTAACTTGTAGTTCGATAATAACACAACGTCTCGTATAACGTTAAAAATTAAAGGGAGTCTCCATAAAAGAAAAGTGTTTTTCGGCGTTTTTTACTTTTGAGTGCGGAACCCTTCGTGTGCAAATCCGACTCGCACTTGGCCGGTTTTTTTAAGTTTTGACTAACCAGCTGTAAGTGACACAACAACAATAATAATATATGCCGCGGTCAATTCTGTAAAAATCGCACTGTGAATATTTACATATAAGGTGAAGTGAGCTGTCACTGTCAGTCCCTAGCAGCAGGTGGACTGACAGCTCACTTCAAGCTCATTTCACTTAAGTTTTCACGGTGAGAGTTTTACAGAATAGACCGGTTGGATCCGTTCTATTAACTAAATGTAATAGAAAACCCGTTTTATTGAAAAATATGGGAATTCGAGCGTGAACTGGCGTACTTTATGTACTTACGGTATTGCAATCTGTACATACTAACATACTGACCGAAATTACTGAATATCACGCAAAATGTATTCCTGAAAGGTGTAGGCAGAAGCATAAGTTGCCCCAAAATTTTTGGATGTTTATATTTAAGTATTAGGGGGACGGCTTTTGCTATCAACCGAGCACAAATCTGGACTCCAGGCGGATCACGAGAAATTCCTCATTGAAAAATCCCAATAATACCTGGGAATCGAACCCCGCGCCCTAATTGCTTAATACACTATCAATAATAATCTGAATCATTTTGAAGGATATTGCTAATCCATTGCTTCATAAATGTATATTATTCGAAAAACAACGTACTTAAATAACGCAATGAAAGTTGTTGAACTGTCAAAATGGAAGATATTCCAACTGTTAGTGTGCTGGACCTCATGTTCAGAAGCGCGTTTGCGACCAGTGAGGTAGTCGACAAAATAATAATGAATACTTACATACATAATCAGCGTGCAATTCGTCACGGCAGAGGAGACCTCAAACAATAAAAAAAACAACTGTGAAAAGGTCAGCAATGCATTCAGCAAGCGCAGTGTTGAAAGAAAGAATGAATACGAAAAAAGGAAAACAAAGAAGAGAGAACAATAAACGAATGACTAAAGTACGATTCGGATCCTGTAGCACCAAAACCATTGTCATTTACTTTCTTTTTGTTACTCCTAAGGGGCTTACAGGACCTAAACACAAAAAACGCAAGTTTTTGAAACAATAAAAGTATATGATCGAGTAGAGTAAACAAAATCAGAAAAATAAATGATATTCTTCAGGATATTATGCTAGGTAGATAGTGTACGTATTGAAAACATAATACAATACAACTAAATTGATACGATAGAAAAAAACATGAAGATACATCTAAAAACTTTCTTTTTACAATTAAAACCATACCTACTTACTAATATACATACAATCATTATGATTTTTAATCAAATTATTCTACAAGCAACATATTAAAGTACTAGTGTTTTAATTTTTTAGACCAAACAATAGATTTTTTGTAAATCGATAATTGCTTCCAAGATCCCAAAGTTCCGGCTAAATCGGTCCGAGGACTTGTCTACTATGCGAACTGTGTGTAAATATATTTTTACAACATAAATATAAATTGAAACTTGTTGTGATTGATGTAAATGCTTTTTGTTTATATAAGACCATATTTCTGACTTCAACATAAAATGGCTATATTATCTCAAAAACTAGCTATTATTTTTTTTTGCGCCCATATTGACTTTCAATCAGCATGTTGCAGGCTATATTGTACCAAAATTTCAGCCAAATTGACCGAACGGCTTTTTCTTAATTTTGTGCGGGGTCCTTTGATGACTACTAAAAATCTATTGTTATACCTAAACTAATTTTTAAATTTTCCCTATAGAGAAAATTATTTGATTTTTTGTATATTTGTTTGTTAAGCTCTCACACTAAAAAGGCTGAACAGATTTGGATGAAATTTTCTTGTGGGTAGACCATAACCTGAATTAGGACATAGGATACTTTTTATCCCGAATATTCCTACGGCATCGAAACTTATGCGGGTGAAACCGCAGGGCGAAACTAGTTATTGATGAAAAGATAAATGTAAACATGTAAACTTAATTATATAAATTACTATAAATACCTACGGTCAGAGCAGTAGTGGCCCAGTGGTAACGGCCGCGACTTACGAGTTGTAGGTCGTGAGTTCGAACCCAGGCAGGCGCTTTACTTTGTGTATTTAATTTCAAATAAAATTATTTAAAAAAAAATCATCACCACTGCTCTCAAAACGGTGAAGGAAAACATCGTGAGGAAACCGGCATGTCCTAGCAAAAATTTAAAGACATATGACATCTACCAACCCGCACTGGGCCCGCGTGGTGGGTTATAGCCACACCCTCTCACAGAGCGGAGGCCGGTGTCCCAGCAGTGGGAACAATATGGCTGATTATGCTCAACGTGATAGAGGCCAGAATAACAAATACTCTGTAACAATATCATCTGGCTAGCTACTACGGTTACAGAGCTACACCCCTGTGACAGACACACTGCATAATACTGCGTTAGCGATTTAGATGCCAAAAAGTAAACAAATATGAGTTTATGGAAAAATAACTTTATTTCCTACACAATAAAGTTCAGTTTACGCTACAACTTCAAACATTTTTCTAACTTTTTCAATAGTGCTAGTCATTCTGAAATCAACTTAATTTTCATTGTAATAAGGTCGATATTTGTTTAACTTGAAATAACATAAATTCTGAACACATTTGAATAGACCTTAGGCTTTTATTAATAAGGTCCCCCCCTTGTTTGGGGGTTTGACCCCCTTTGCCCAGTTTTTAAATCCCATGATTGGCCTTCCAAAAGCGCCCAACCAACATTTTGACGCTAATTTCCACCTCTGTTATCGTTTGTATTGGTTTAACGGGTGTATAAAAGCGCCCAGTAAAACTTTTGTTTATTCAATGGTCATGACTATAACTAAATAACTCATCAAGATGAGTAACGGTAACAAGAAGACATAATATGACTACGGTAGGTATAAAAGATAAAAGCTGAACCACAGTAACACTAGGTGTAGTAACTTCAAGTAACAATAAGTACCTAAGGTAATAGTTGGATTTCTAATAAGTCTCACTATTTTCAAGTGTTCTTAAAGAGTGCTAAGTAAATGTTTGATACCACCTATCTTGCCTAGGAAACGTATTATTACTTAAGGAGGTATAAACGGTACAGTCGCAACTAGTGTTGCCCAAAATCGGTCTTGGTCTTGCAGTCTTGGTCTTGTTCTTGCATTTTTGCAAGACCAAGACCAAGACCAAGACCGACTTTTTGTAGCAAGACCAAGACCAAGACTGACCCCTGCAAGACTTGAGCAAGAACAAGACTTAGCCTGCAAGACTCTTGCGTCTCGCAGTTAAGTCAAACTGAGATTTGGGCGTTATAGTAGGTATTTGGTTTCAATCCCGATTTTGATAGACGTTGCCCAGTATCAAAACCGTATCGTCATAACACTAACAGGTATTGTATTGATTATTATATGTTTCGACTATTTATTAAGTAGGTAGGTAGCGTGTTACTTACAAATTTGTTCCCATATGTGATAAAAATGTACCTAGCATAACTTTCTAGCAAAGTTCATTTCATACCTTGTAGGTATATCTACTTAGAGTATTATATTATACTTGTATAAGTCTAATGTGCAGATCTAACGTTAGTAGGTTGGTAAAAATTATGTACCTAGGTATTTATGTTTCAAAGTTTAAATATTATTATTAAAAAAAAATATTATTATTATATTATTCTTCTATTCAGCAAAATTTAAAACTAACAGCGAGTCGAGTAAGTCTAGTACTAGTAGCAGTTTTTAAGCCCGATGTTATGGTAGAGACGCTAGCACATCAAGCTACTACAATCTGCCATATTTCTTTAACAGATTTTCAACTTTATCGCTAAAACATTAAGGTTCATGGTTGATTTATCTTAGCGCTTCCCCCTTAAATCGATGAAGCTTTAGAAAAATAATTATCCCCTCATAACGAATCTAAAATAAAAGTAGTAAATGGGTCATTCAATTATGTAGATGATTAAAATGCCTCATGTGACGCGTCTGTTAGATTCATTGGGATTCATGGCCGACTCGACGCCGCGCGGGGATTCCCGCAATCTTCCGCATTTTTGTCAGGTTCCAGCATTTATGCACTTTATTGTGATAATTTTAAAGTTTATTTTCAAGTGCGTTAATAATACGAGGAGACCGCTTGGCGCTGCGGTCCCTTTGTCGCGGCATTTGAAAGCGAATAGCGTGAGCGCGAAGACAGTGTTGACCTCGCAAATGAACTTTACCAATACAGCTGATCAGGTGGCCCTTTCGAATTTTATTTACATTGCTGTTTTAAGTGAAATAAGTGAATTTACTATTTTTTATTTAAAAATCTTATTGGGTCAGATAGAAATAATGATGATTTATACAGTTTACAGTAAAAAAAAAAATTGCAGAAAAAAACGTAAAAAATTAAGAAAAACCGACGAAAAATTTCAACGCAGGAGGGTCCAGAATCATGTACTGAATCCATGGTAAGCGGTTGCGCTTAGATGTCCCTGCCACCCTGAGCAATAGCCTAATAGGTATTTGAATGTAGTCTAGTCTAAGTAGTAGAGTCTCGCAAGACTTGCGAGACTCTTGCTGCAAGACCAAGACCAAGACCAAGACTGAGAGCGCAATACCAAGACCAAGACCAAGACCAGGTGTATTGACGCAAGACCAAGACCAAGACTGGCTAAGGTCTTGTCTTGGTCTTGCATTTGGGCAACACTAGTCGCAACCATCATAGCACCTGCTTTTATAAATTCAAGTAACAGAAATTACTAAAAGTAATATTATAGTTTGTTATAACTCTTTCTACCGACAAGAGCTCTTGAAAATAGTTAGCAAAATATTTTTACCACCTACGTTGCTATAAAAGTATTAATTGCAACTTATTTACAGCTACTTAATTCAGTAATCAAAAACCCCTATTTATGATAGCAATTGGTATTATGGAGTTATTTTTAGAGCCCTAATCGTTACAGTGGGGTTCAAATTTACTTTTATGTTATTCTAAGCCATAATAACACGGAATTTAAACATTTAAAACCCTATTCTGGTATAACAAGTGCTACAATAGTTCTAACTACAGCCCATCCAGTACTTCTTGTTCATTAATAGTAATAATAGCAACCTAGGATGATAAGGAGTAGACACCATTTTAAATCAAACATAACCTAAAAATAAATCAGAAAAATACTAGTTTAAAACTCATATTTTGTTTAATTTTCTCATTTTAAAACGCAAAATATTTACTACAATACAATGAATGTAAAAGACAGAGCCAATATCCTGTTTTTATCTAAATTTAGATTGAGTGTATGCCCCGCATGATAAAATGCAATTTATTTTTACTTTAAATATCACTTATTTTTAAGGCCCTGCAAAATTGAGACGCAAAACATATATTATTTTCTCAATAAAGTAACCCTCGCAATAAATTTTAGCCATGTGATAAAGAAATCAAACTTCACTCATCGAGATATTGACAATCCGTAACTTGAAATTCACTTAATTTCAACTCCTTAGTTTGCCATCATTTTTGAGAAATAAAGTAACACTTTTGGAACTAATGTATATGCAAAACAATAGAAAAAGAAAACACGCTACAGCCCTGAGTTGCTAATCAACACTGATCAAGATACATAAAGCAAATCCAAGAAAAAAATGGACCTAAAAAAGAACTAATATGTTACTATAAAATTTATACCAGTAGACTTCAGAACTTGTGTACCACCTATAGTTTTTATTATAACCATAATACAGACTTTAAAGTGCTTGAGGTAGCTAGATTTATATTATACCACCATTATAGATACAAGAAATTGTTTGCCACTAACGCCACCCTATAACTATTATGTAACTCTCAGTGTTAAAAGAGTGAGCATTAAAATTATTATATTACTTATAGCGCTATAAGACGTGGGCCCAATCGAGAGTTTGTAAGGGGTTAGAGCGTGCTCTAACACCAATTGCTAAAACCATTGTATCACTCTTGCTTGCCAAATTCACTTTTAAATAACTCTTTTATCACCAATTCTTATTACCAAAATGCTAGTTGGGCGTGTTGGCTTGTCGATATCATCAAAGTCGCGGGAAACACCTGGACGAGGGACGCACGGAACCGGGTAGTATGGCAGAAGAAAGCGGAGGTCTGTACCAGCAGTGGGGGATTCCGGGCTGACATGATGATGAGCCCCGTTAGGTGCAACAGCCGAGCTCATCACCACCTGCCTGCCTTTTCCCAACTATGCTGGGGTCGGCTTCCAGTCTAACCAGATGCAGCTGAATATCAGTATTTTACAAGAAGCGACTGCCTATCTCATCTCTACCACCCAGTTACTGTGTAATACGAAACCCCTTGATAATACTGGTTGTCAGACTTTCGGGCTTCTGGCGACCAGTAACGACTGTCAATAATCCACGAATGACAACCGGGACCAACGTCTTAACGTGCTTTCCGAGACACGGAGGGGACTTGGTATGTAAATATGGTCACCCATCCACGGACCAACCGCGGCAAGCATAGCTTAACCTGATCGATCGACCCATGCGTCTATTATTACTTAGCCACGAGCCCCTCCGACAACAGCCGAACTATTCTGTAAAAATCTTACCGTGACAACTTAGGTGAAGCGAGCTGTCATTAGTGTATATCCCTGTGGAATGACCTAGCTCACTTCAAAGTCAGTTCACCTAAGTTTTCACGTTGAGAATTTTACTGAATATATCGGCAGCCGGTGTCCAGAGGCGATAATCACTTTCCATCACCAAGTCGTCTACCTACTCGTATGTGCCAACATCACATTAAAAGCGAACTCAAGTCCAAAGTGCTGGCTGCGACGTGCACACCCATCTGTGCCACTGACCCCGAAAACATTGCTTATCGTCTTTGCGCGTGCAAAAGTCGCTATGTGTTTTTAGTGAACTTATTTGAGTTATATGAATTATAACATTTAGCGTGTTTATACGGAACTTTCGATGTATGAATATCACATAGCTACATTCCTTAACTCTTTAAATATTGCACTTATCTCATAGCTGTTTATACAGTATGTGTGTATTGAAATAACGAATAAAACTGCATAAAGAACTGAAAACAACTAAATAACACATAGCGACTTTTGCACACGCAACGACGTTATGTAATCTGCTAACTGATCTTATAGGCAGTTTTTAGATACCTCTGGTCCGAGTTGTTATGAAAATAAAGTTGTGTCTTTTGCTCGCGGCTTCGTCAGGGTGGGGTGAGGCGTCATCATCATCTGCCTGCCTTTTCCCAACTACGTTGGGGTCGGCTTCTAGTCTAACCGAATGCAGCTGATTACCAGTAATTTATATAATGGAGCAACTGCCTATTTGACAACCCAGTTACTGGATAATACGACACACCTTAGTAATACTGGTTGTCAGACTTTCGGGCTTCTGACGACCCGTAACGACTGTCAAAGATCTACGAATGACAGCCGGAACCAACGTGCTTAACGTGCTGTCTGAGGCACGAACGAGCCTCGTTATGTAACGATTGGTCACCCATCCACGGATCGACCTCGGTAAGCCAAACTTAACCTTGATTGATCGATTCATGCATCTGTTGCTTAGGCACGAGCCTCTCCTGAGATGATGCGTATTAAGCATAAATTAATATGGAACCACCGTTTGCGTCTATACCCAAGTAACATTTTAAACTGTATAAAAGCTGTATTATGGACTATTTTGTTTACTGCAGGCTGTTAAACGTGCTGTATAAAGACTGTATAGCAAGCTATACAGCCCTTGTAACTCTGAAATGGGCCCCAAAATTATACAGCTTTAAGTGTAGATTTAGCTGTATAACAGCTGCATAATAGCTGTACTATTTGGCTGGCTAAGATACTATTTAGATACTTTTATACAGCTTCCATTCTCTAATTTTCTTTTTTATTCTTTTATACAGACTCAGGCTTGTGAAAATCTTAATAAAAGAATAAATATATTATAATTTTGTTCGTGGTTGAATTCATTCTCCATTTTATTTACTATGTGCCATATCTGAAGATAAGTGAAAAAATATTTAATAACCAAGTGGTAAGTACTCTTTCCTGTTTATCGTTGTTGTTATGCTTGCGACTGATATTTTTATGTGAGTATGTATACTAGTTTTAAGCTCAAAACTCACGCCCCTTCGAAATAAGGAATATACATACATTTTTTCTGTAACAACAAATATGTGATCAAATCTGAAAACAGTTTTAAGAGTAACCCGGACTGTTCTATTGATAGTAAACGTATTTGTGTGTACTATACAGTTAAAATCTTTTGTAATTTTGTACTGAAATTTCAAAAACAAACAAAAAATATCTCGTAAAATTGCAATGCAATTTATAAATTATTATAAAATGGCGTCCTTAGTTTATACAGCTCTTGCTCTTCTAGTACCCCTTAATACAGCTTTTTGCATAACAGAGTCGTTATTTAAGAACGTATCTCAGCCTAAAGAGTAACATTGTCTGTACATTAGTATTTAAGTACTGTAGAAGCTGCCTTAAATTCTTATTCATATTCATTAATACAGTTAATTAGGGTTCAGTTGAAAATATAGAAAACCTCATTATGATCCAAGGCCCGTAAGGCGGTGAGCAAGGAATCGGATAATAATTTACCAAATAGTAGTTACTGATAGCGAAAAGAAACAATGTATTGTTTTTATTTATAGAGATGTATTGTATCTAATTTAAATACTGAAGCAAACACTACAGAGTGCAACAGTTTAATGTATTTTTATTTTATATATATTTGTATCTTAACTCTTGTTCACTTAACAAATTGGCAACTGATCAAAATTATGACTCCGTGTTGTTATTAGTTGTATCCAATAAATAGACTGATTTTAGGTTATATTAGTTTCAAAATAATCAATAAGCTGGATAATTGTGTATGCCAACACTATAATAATAACTTTAATCTTCTAAAACACGAAAAACTGTAAAAAGGGAAAAATGTACGCCAATCGCATAAGGCTTTAAAAAGGAGTAAATCTAAACTCTTCTACATGAGACAGAATTGAATTAAACTATTATAAAGGGAACTGCTTGCTAAGAGTATCCTAGATTTCCGTTGTACAGCTATTATCAGGCTTAACTTGAAGGCTGAACAATAGAGTAATTTTACACCAATATTCAGGCTATAACAATATTTAATGCTCTTGTGCAGAAGTAGGTTATATAAAAGTATAATTTGAGAGCAGTATACAGTTATTGTCTTATAAAGTTGCTGAACGCAGTTTTTTACGCCGCGGTCTGTATTTTAGCATTTTCCAATGCTATTTAAAAGCTAAAGGTAAAAATTTAGGCTCTATACAGCCGTTAATCAGCTATACTGTATACAGTTGTACAGTTATACTAAAGTACAGTCCTATACATATTTTTACACTCTTGTACATCATTTATTAAGCTTATAGCTGGTAACGCGCTGGTAAATATAATATTTTTCCGCTTAAATGTTACTTGGGTAGTGTTTTAGATAGCGATTTGTGTATCTATGATATCTCTATATGAATAACTAGCTTCTGCCCGCGACTTCGTCCGCGTGAAATTTCTTGTTACTTCGACCCACCCCGTCGCATCACATCGCCTGCCCGCGCTATTACTTCGTTTTTGCTTAGCGTTCTTTCTGACTGTTTTTCTTTTTGCTTGGCTCCTAAAGGTCATAGCGTGATGTTAAATAGCCTATAGCCTTACTCAAGAATTGAGCTATCAAATGCAAAAAGAATTTTTCAAATCCGACTGGTAGTTCCAGAGATTGGCGCGTTCAACCAAATAAACTCTTCAACTTTATAATATTAGTATATAGTATAGATAATATTTATTTATTTATATATACTTTATTGTACACCAGAAAATACAAAACAAAAAATACAATTATGAATACAAAACATACAATGGGCGGCCTTATCGCTTTCTGCGATCTCTTCCAGGCAACCTTGGAATGGACAGTGAATGCGTGGATATAAAAAATGGGGTTGTTAATGGTGCAACTTAATACACTATAATAGATACATAGATATATATATATACTGCTGTATAATAGATACATAAATAAATACATACTAAATATACATATAAACAACGAAAATAAATGATGACTACAAATTATTGCAGCTAGGAAAACAAAATCACAACAACAAGTAATGCTCCTTCACGAGTCTCTTAAATACAGCTAACGATTGCGCGCGTTTTATTTGAACTGGCAATGCATTCCATAAACGAGCGGCCTGAACAGAAAAGGATTTGTCGAAAAATGTTGTAGAATGCATTGGCATTTTAAGCTTTAAATTATCCGATGATCTCAAAAACTTCGTGTGGGAGTCGCAAAGATACTGAAAACGTTTTTTAAGATAGAGAGGGGTGGAAGGGGAAAAGAGCACATTATACAATAGGGAAAGAATATGAGCATTCCGGCGAAGGCGAATTGGTAACCACTTGAGCTTCACCCGAAATTCGGAAACATGGTCATATTTGCGCAATCCGAATATGAACCTTATACAGACATTTTGAAGCCGCTCAAGTTTATCGAGTTGGTCTTGGGTAAGGTCAAGATAGCTTACATCAGCATAATCAAGAATGGGTAGAAGAAGTGATTGGGCAAGCGCAATCTTGGTGGCAGTTGGTAGAAAATTACGCAGTCTCTTAATAGTAATAAAGCTAAAGAGTTTGTTTTCTGTTTGATCGCGTTTATCTCTGGAACAACTGGTCGGGTTTAAAAATATATTTTTGCTTGCTATAGGCTATTTAACTCCAAGGTGCGATATTTAGATGCGATGGGTCGGCGGAATAAGAAAATTCACGCGGATGTAGTCGCGGGCAGAAGCTAGTATTTGATACTTCGTCTGTCTTGTTGGCTTAGTGGCTGCAAGCACAACTACTGAGCATGAGGTCCTAGTGTCATAGGTCACGGGGGTCCATGACTCAGGTCCAAATACGCGACCTTCCGCTTTGAAAGTGAACTCTGGTGCCATTTCAGCGTTTGCGACACATTGTGTCGATCACGGGGGTACATGACTCAGGTCCAAACACGCGACCTCCCGCTTTGAAAGTGAACTCTGGTGCCATTTGGGCGTTTGCGACACATTTGTGTAGATTGTTTCACGGAACAGTGTTGCAAGCGTCTGTGTTATCCGTTTGGATGGATTTTCCTCCTTTCTTGTCATTTTATCCGTTGCAATACCTGCAGTTGTTTCTGCAATTGGGAAAATGGAAGGGTAGGTACTTAACCTACATGATCAGGCCTTTAGCCCCCTTATGACGTCTCCATTTCCAGAAGGGGTAGACAGAGTTTAATCATAGTCCCAGTCCATATTTCGTAGGTAAGTTATATTTAAAGAAAATAAATTTTATGATTTATTTAATTTAAGCCTAAATTTATGTTGCCTCTGGAAAACTGATAAAAAAAATCCCAATAGATCTATATTGGATTTTGCTTTTAGGGATAGCACTGCCGGCCTGTGCCAGCCCTGAGGATTGAACCCAGGACCCTCAGCGGTCACGCCGTCGACCACTAGACCAACGAGGAAGAAACAAATAAAATCGGGCTTTTAAAACCTTTTGTACCTACAATCTTTTGTTTCATATAAGAAAAACCGCTTTCTTCTCTTCTCTTTTCTTTCTTCTCTGCACGACTCATGCATCGAACTGACGTCAAACCTGCTTTTTAATACTGGTAAAAACACAACTATAACAAACTTATCTTGTTGGAAACTGAATCAGTCGTCGGTAAGCACGAGCGCGTGTTTTGATTGCATAACTGCAGACTGTTCATTCTTGAAGTACAAACACACTTCACACGGGCAACTTGGTCAGCGATTGTTGCCGGCTACAGTAATTGTCAAGAGGTATCGCGGAACCCACTAACTGGGTGGTTGTCGAGGTCAGATAGGCAGTCGCTCCATGTAAAGTAGTGGTATTCAGCTGCATTCCGTTAGACTGGAGGCCGAGCACAACATAGTTGAGAACAGGTTCCGCAGATGATGACCATGAACAGTTGCTGAAGATTGTTGATAAAAATTATTCTATATGGTTTGGTTATAACTGCTCTATATATTGTGTTCCTAAACATAATCAAAACACATTATTTTATTCAAATTAGGCTAAAATTGGCACTTTTTATACATTCAAATGACTTAAAAGCATAAACGTAATCAGCCTATAATGCTTCCACTGCTGGGACACAGGCCTCTTCCTCTCAGTAAGAGATAGTGAGCCGTAATCCACCACGCGGGCCCAGTGCGTGTTGGTAAATGTCACATACCTTCGAATTGTTGGTTCTAGGACATGCCGGTTTCCTCGCGATATTAGCTTTCACCGTATTGAGAGTGGTGATGAAATACTTTACCCATAGTAAAACACCTATCTAGTTCGAACCCACGACCTAAACCTCGTAAGTTGCGACCGTTGCTGCTGGGCCACCACTGCTCTGCTCAGTGATAAGACAGTCCTTCAAAACGTCCGCCCTTCACCATTTCCTAGTGCTTTAGCTGGGAAGAGGAGGTACGGTCGGTACATAATTAGCATTAGTGTTTCCGTAACGTCCTTGTTGACTAATGTTGCCCACCACTGAGCAACTTAAGTTGCCCGTGTGTACACCCTATATTTAAGTATTTAAGTTACTACAAAATTCTCGAGTGATTTTACGAACTTTCTATATGAATATTCATACTTACCACTTATGCGAGAATTTTTATAACTATTTCACAATAGGAGTTTTTCTCATATTAAGGGGCTTACATGACCAAAAGCGCGGTCACTGTCGGACTGCATAGAAAAGAAAGAGAAACGCGATGACACAACCCTGGTAATTTATTGCAAAATATGAAGCAATTATTTAATTACAACAAAATATTGTTTGGTCAAAAAAATTAAAACACTAGTATTTTAGTATGTTGTATTTGAATCTGACTAAAAATCAGAATGATTTTATGTATGTATAATTATTAGTATAGTCTTTGTTGTATATAGAAAGTTTTTAGAGGAAACTTCATGATTTTTTTCTATACTTAGTATCAAATTAGTTGTTAGTATTAGTTTTCAACACACTATCTACCTAGCAGAATATCCTGAAGAATATCATATATTTTTCTGATTTTGTTTACTGTAGTCGATCATATACTTTTATTGTTTAAAAAACTTGCGTTTTTTTGTGTTAAGGTCCTGTAAGCCCCTTAAGTATCTATTATATTTAAACTAATAATATTATTATAATCAGCTGATTGCCTCGCTGGTCTAGCGGTCGCAAGAACGACTGCTGAGGGTGAGGTCCTGGGTTCGATGACCAATTCGTGCTGTTTTATTGGGTTTTGGAACGGAGTTCTTTATTTACTTTGTAAATGAGAGTTAGACTGAAAATGTGTAACATTTTAACTGTCACGACACGGCTCAGTGGCACTAGACTCGCCCCATGTTACATGGGACTTAAACGTTCTGGTGAAGTGTGGGTGTACTAAATGTAAGTACAGCTCTGCCTGACCCGTCGAGGCAAACAGGCGTGATGTTTGTGTTTATCTTTCCTTACAAAGGACGATCAAACGGCCCACAATGTAAAGGCTCCCGCAGACAGGCGGGAACCGACTCCGATAGAACTATATCCGTGAAGTTTTCATAGAAATTGTTCCGCCAGAGTCTCGTCGCGCCTATCTGCGGGAGCCTTAATACCAGTTTCTTAGCTCCGACTTAACTGTATAATTTATAAAGAGAAAACTAGCATTAGTTTTATTAAGCACATGTTTTCTCACGTTTTTGACACTTAAATGACTTATATTACAATTGTTGGCAAAAACGTGTTTGAGAAATTGTGAGCTTACATAACATAACCTAATATCACGCCTGTAATCTAAAGTAAAGTAAGTAATAATAATTATAATAATAATTAATCATCATAATTTTCATAATAATGATAATTATGATACAACCTCATTACTAACCCTTAAAATATATAATTAACCAGTTATGAATAAGCGGTTATAGCGTAGCGGTTGCAGAGCGGTTTAGCAAGAGTTTGGGAGGTCGAGAGTTCGAGTTCAGCGACTCATCAACTGGCAAAGGGTTATTGATTAAAATTCAAAATTATTTATTCCTGACAATAAAATTTACATTTGTATTTTCAATAAAAAATATAAATTATATATAAAATCGGTTGCGAATCATATTTCAAGATCAACATAAGTACAACGACGCTGACCATGAAACAAAAAAAAAATTCGGGCTTCGTTAGCGTAGGATCCCTATGTACTCGTAAGGCCATACATAGGGCATATTATACCTTATGCAAAAAAGTACATTAATAGGCACTTTTGAAAAGAAAATAGAATGTATTCTAGTCACTCCTTCCAAAAGGTAGTTTAGTATGAAGAAGAATGGGCGAGAGACTCCATAGAACTGCATACATACACACATACATACATAACCTCACGGTTTCTTCCCATGAGGGTAGGCAGAAATTACAGAACGCCACCTGCTTCGATTTTTACATAAGTACTCATTTTGCTTCGTTGACGTTGACATATATGAAATATATATTTAAAATCTAGTCGCATCTCATCTCAGCGACAAATAATGTCGAAAACTTGTGAGAAATGTAGGGACATTAGAGGTAGGATTGATACTGAGATCAGGGGCCGTATTCTCTATGACGCAATAAACGAAACCGCGCGAAATGATCACCATATTGGTGTGATTAGTTGAGAAACTGACGTGGTTGCGAAGTAAGGAACCATTGAGTGCTCATAGTGAATTAGGGCCCAGACTGTAAACGTTCTCAAAATTACGAGAATTGACCCTCTGACCCTCTGACCATACACGCCGTTTGACCCTCTGACCATACATGCCGTTTGACCCTCTGACCATACACGCCGTTTGACCCTCTGGACATACACGCCGTTTGACCCTCTGACCATACACGCCGTTTGACCCTCTGGACATACACGCCGTTTGACCCTCTGACCATACACGCCGTTTGACCCTCTGACCATACACGCCGTTTGACCCTCTGGACATACACGCCGTTTGACCCTCTGACCATACACGCCGTTTGACCCTCTGACCATACACGCCGTTTGACCCTCTGGACATACACGCCGTTTGACCCTCTGGACATACACGCCGTTTGACCCTCTGGACATACACGCCGTTTGACCCTCTGATCATACACGCCGTTTGTGAGTACATAGAGTACTAGGATATATAACTGTATATCCTTACTATAAGCTAACAGACTTAAAATAATAAATATGTATGTAGGTACCTAATGAAAGAAGCAGTAAAAGGACCATCATAGGGCATCAAAAAATTTGTCCGATTCGCTGTCAACAGGAACAGTGCCCAAAAGCCTGGCAGCATTTCTACGTTGTATGGCGATGCTGATTCTTGGGCCATGAAATAGGCCAGTCCCAGGGGGTCACGTGAAGAGTCGACCAACTTCCAGCGGGATTGTCCGAAAGGGTTACCGTTGGCCCGGAACATAAAGGGCTAAGGAAGGAACACGGGTGGGTTTTAGTCAGTAAGAGTCTGACACTCCCTTCCGCTCCACCCAGAGCGGGAGGAGTCATTTGATGATTTCCCAGTCTCAAAAAAAAAAAAAAAAAGAGTCGACCAACTTCTTGGCTATATCTCGAAAAACCAAGTGGGCACTTGGACCCTATGGCCCTAGTGTTTCAACCCCAAACGGCTGCCAATCGGGTTGGAATATTTTCGCCCTTTGAGATTTTTGCTCCTTGTGCAGCCGCCCCAGCACCGCCCACAGTGCTAGGAAGATGGGATGGCGCAAGGGTGTCGACATTCAAAAGTGCCTTTTATGACCTATTGAAATAAAAGCTTTGACTTTGACACGCTCACGTTGCATCCCACACCAAATTTTTTTAAATATGTATGTATTGTTTTTATTTTTTATCTGCTGAATGTATCTGATGTATTGGTGTGTTTTAGTCTATAAATATAAATAATGTATTTTCCTTCTTTCTTTCTCAAAGGTCTGTTTAACTTCCAGGGCATTATGTTCATTCCGTCTGATCTCTTCCCATCCTCGCGTGCCAGGCCGTTGGGTTCTAAAACAGTTAGCACTGCATATCTTAGATTATTTGTGTCAAGCAGCTAAACTTGCAAAATAGGCAAGCAATATTGCTCGGTACAATATGTATAATGTAGGTAATAACATTATGTACGAACTTGCGCAGGGCGGTGAAAGTAGATTCGCTTCATTACGCGCTGCAGTGCGGGGACACGGTTGTTGATGTCGATAGTTTGGCGATAATTATGAAAGTGTCGATAGTTTTGTGTCATTGATGTCGATAGTTTTTTTTTTTTTGAAGTGAAATTTCTTATTTATATATTTTATAATTACCTTCTTTAGGCGCGTTGGGCATTTTTTGAGATGGGAAAAATCCATTGAACTCGCGCCATTTTTACCGTAAGCGACACCGCACGTGTTTTGTTTATAAGACGATTCAAAAAATACCCGCTTCGGATGTGTTCGGCTGTCCTCGGGATGTATCCGATATGTCAGTGAGTGACGGCAAAGTATTCTGTTTGTGTTTTGTTTTTACTTCTGTCGGCACTCCCGGAGTGCCACTCTTTTTCTTTTTTTTTTTTTACCTAAAGAATGTCACTGACGCCGCAATCCACGTGGCCACCTACTGGGCTCAAACTATACATATAGAAAAAAACAACGAGGAAAAGTATCTACCATCGATACGAAAATAAGAAGAACACCTCTACTAGAATGAACTCGATCTTCTGCTGTTTATCAATGAAAGATTTGATTTAATTGTATGTACAGACGCCAGCACATCAAGCTACCTGAAACTATCAAATTTTGCCAACCAACTTTGAACCTTATGCTTTAGCGCTAAATATCTATTAAATAAATTTGACAGATTGTAGCAGTTTGATGTGCTGACGTCTGTACAAGCGTTTTGTTGTATTTAAAACATGGAGATGTAGGTATGCAACGTGGACCCGTTACATGTTATGATAATTCCGTCTGTTCCTTCTATTAACTGTGTTGCTGTTATTGACACCTATTGATAACCTTTAAAAACCGTAAAGTGTTATGCTTACACGTTTCATCTAAAATAATAAGTATTCCTGAAAGCTATTTTATTTCCATTTCTATCATAATATTAGCATAACATAAAACAATAAAACTTGATATTGCTAACCTAAGTACAAGTATTTTATTGTAATCGAACGTGTTTTATTAAACTATTGATATTTGCAGTAAAAAAGGCAATTTAGTGAATAAAATAACAATAACATGCTTAAAAAACTATGACCTAGCCTGGTTTTATGTGACCTTTTGAATGTCATGTGTTTTGACATTGCATGAATTACATCTACTGAAAATCAGACGCGTGATGCAGTAAAGCGGATGAGCGGTTTTATACAATATGATGTTCTCTGCCTTTCCTTGACAGTATGTTACAGGGCAAATTAAATTAGCTAGCGAAACTCTGTAGACGTATGGATACCAATCACATAGTCTGTCAAGTTTACACAATAAAAACAGATTTTCAAGTAAATGCACTAACAGCGGTCGATGACTCCACAAAAAATCATCGAATTATTATTTTTTTATTCTATCATGTTTATACATATATCGATACCCATCACGGTCTGTACAGTTTCGCTAGCTAATTTAATTTCACCCTGTAGAATATACATATAGATCCGCTATGTTCACTTAACCAAAGAATTAATTAATATTTTAATGCACATGTTAAACTAGGCTGATAAAGTTTTCGTTTTTCCAAATTATGTCAATAAAATAAGGAAAGAAAGGAAAGAAAATGAAACTAAATAACATACAAAGGAAAGAAAGAGAGATTCCTCTCCTCTTCTTACTATGTATTTTACTATTTTGCTACAGAGTTTGCGCCTCAAACTCAAAGCATTTATTTCAATCAAACCATTCACAGGCACTTTTGAATTGTCAAGAAGTCGGTCAGTCAGAAAATATGAAGCTAGTTGCCCATCCGAAAGCGTATTAGGTATCTATGGAAAAGAATTGTACACATTGATCTCATTACTATAAGATTCCAACCTAAGTACCTACCGACACTTGTGGCATCTATAAATGATTGTGTATTCTTACTGCCCTAGTCAGAACACTCAATCTTATCTTGCTTCTATTCTATGTACGAACAGTAACTAGTGTAATGTCGAATCTTGGTGCCAGAATACTGATACTTAGTTATCATCATCAGCCTGCAGCAGTCCCCAGCTGGACATAAGCCTCTCCTATTGCACGCCATTCAACTCAATTTCCGGCAACTCTCATCCAGCAGCTACCAGCCACCTTGCGAAGATCGTTGCTCCACCTCGCCTGAGGGATCCTACCTTACGTTTGCGGATTCGCGGTCTCCACTCAAGAACATGTCTACCTCAACGGTCGTCGGTTCTGCGGCTAATATGGCCCCCCTTTGCCACTTCAGCTTGCTTATTCTGTGAGCTATGTCGACAACTTTGGTTCTCTGCCGGATCACCTCGTTGCGGATTCGATCCCTCAGAGAGACTCCAAGTATAGCCCGTTCCATAGTTCGCTGAGCGACCTAGATACTTAGTACGTCTCCTAATCCTCGGTAATATCTAGACTTTCGTGATTTTTCTATCAACTACTCTAATGCGACGCAATTCAATAACATAATTTTATCTATTCATTTTTTTATCGATATACATAGCCAAGAGAACAATGCCCGTCACTACACCCAAACCGGTCCGCGGTATAATCGCGCATGTAGACAACATTACGTCACTCGTGCCATCGCCTCGTAATACATTACACGATTTTTTTCAACGCGCTCTATTTGTATTGGGAAACTGTACTGTGGTGAAATTAGGTTAGGGTAAGGTATTGCTTTACCTTAAAAACTAATAGGGAACCCTATTTTGACATGTGGCCCGAAAGTCTGACAACTAGTCTTATCAAGGAGTATCGTGTTATCTAGAGCTCGTTCACCTGCATCTTGGATGCCCTAAAAAATGCCACTGAGTCCACAATTAACGTGGCCACCCTGTGCTCAAACTATTAAAAAAAACTGATTTTTGGGTAGTCAGAATCCTGAAAGTTTTACAACCAGAACCAGTCTTATGAACGGGTGTGATATTATTCAGTAACTGGGTTGTGGAGTTTAGATAAACCAGATAGGTCAGAGAGGCTCCTTGTACATATATATAATAAAGGTATTCAGCTGCATTTGGTAAGTCTGGATGCCGAACCCAACGTTCCCAACACGATGATGACTGACAGAGGAAGTCTGAAAGAGGCGTCTGTGATCGAGAAGTTGAATGTGCTAAATGGTGCCCATGTTAAGCGGACTGCGGAGGAATTAGGAACATAGGTATCGTTAGGAAAGTTTTGATTAACAATGGGAATGACTATAAGAGTATAGGTAGGTACATCAAAGAAACGAAATAATACTTTGACCGAACTCGGAATGGAACCCAGGACCCCATGCTCAGCAGTCTTGCTTGCGAATTGCAACCACGAAACTAACAGGGCAGTTTTATTTTCCATGGAAAAATATTAATGACGCTGCCATCTAGTGGCACTTTGCAGAAGCATTTAAGACATTGCTTATAACTGCTTGGCTTAGCTACTCTTTTACTGCTTAGTACTATTGAAATAATAAACCATTACTTTCATCCACTCGCCACTGGATGGCGTTTAAAGCGTCTTCAGTATTTTGCTTTTGTAATAAAATAAGGTAGGTTAATTACAGCTACTATCGACACAACCAACCATCAGTGCTGTAGTTTCAACTATTCGCCGCTAGATGGCGTTAAAAGCAAAATTGCATAAATAAGAAGTGAATAAAATTCTGCATCGTGATTATTATTGCGACACTGTTGTTCTGTTATTTTGCGTAAGACATTTATGACGCTTTGTTACGTCAGAGAGTCCGATATAACGCTTGGTTGGACGCGAATTTAATTATCTCAGTGAAGGTCGCATTATAATGTTTGTGTAAAAGTACTTATTATCTTTCTTATAACATGTTCCTTTCAAACTATGGTCACTAGCAGAAGTATTACGAAATTTTAATGTCGGATTATTGACTGCGTGTATGCGCATATTTGGAACGTTGATTATTTATATTTAGTGAGAGAGTTGAGCAGATGTATTCAGAACGTAGACGAAGCAAATGTCAAACGAGTGCCCGGTATCTTACAGTACTCTTTGAACGAGTGTGCGTGGATTGTAGCAGACGGTGTTCTGTTGTTTCTGCCTACCCTCCAACACATTATATTGCATAGTCATCACCTGCCTAGCCTACCTTTTCCCAGATATGTTGGGGTCGGCTTCCAGTCTGAACAGACGAATGCTACGGTATAAATTTTCAATCTTAACTGGGTAATACGATTCACGTCGCCGCGTCGGTAAGTCGACTGCGTCAGTCTTCCGGGCTTGTGACCCATAACGACTTTCAAAGATCTGCGAATGACAGCCGGGGCCAAAAGCTTAACGTGCTTTCCGAGACACGGAGGGGTCTCGAATGCTCTCGATATGTAATGGATGGTCACCCATCCATGACCTGACCGCGGCAAGCTCAGCTTAACCTTCGATTGACCCGTGTGCCTGTTATCATTTATCCACGAGCCCCTCACAGAACTGCAATCCATAGACCTTAATGACACAGTTCAAAGGTCGCAATGTAAACTGCGATCAATCGAAGGCCTCGCTCGATGACCGAGCGAGAACACGAGATATTAGATGGTAAAGATGAATTAAACTAATCACTGGGCGACATTGAGATTCGCACGGATTGTGCAAATTGCATCGAACAGGTTATGGATATTTTATTTACTTAGCACATGGCGCCGATTTTTGCAATTTAAATAATCAAGTGTGAGTCGGCTTTCGCACTTAGGGTTCTGTACTATCTCTCTGTCTGTACGTCACAAGGCTATTTCTTTTTAACCATAACAGGACTCAGTCTCTATCGTGGCTAATAATCACACTGACGCACGCAACGACGCAGCTGTACGTGTCCAGACTGCACCACTCCACGAAGGTTGAGGAGATCATGGAGTTCATGCGTGTGAAGACTAACTGGACTTTGAGGGTCGAGAAGTTGGAGTCGCGTCACAACACGAACTTCAAGTCGTTTCGTGGTGCGTGTTCCGAGTGTTCCGACACATCATCTCGAAAAGTTCCTCAAGGAAGAGTTCTGGCCGAAGGGTGTTGTGTACCGCCGGTTTCGTGGCCTGCTACATGACACCAGACAGCGAAACACGACGCAGACACTTCGTGTGCGTTAGTTTTTAGTGTAAATAGGTATAATGTTGTATGAAATTATAGTATTTTTAAGTTAAATTATCTAATATTGTATTGTATGTGTTTATATGGGCCTTGGTGCCTCAAATAAATGGATAAATAAATCACACTTAATATTATAAAGGCGAAAGTTTGTGAGTGTGTGTGTGTTTAGGTATATGTTTGTTACTTCTTCACGCTCAAACGGCTGGACCAATTTTGATAAAATTTTGTATGGAGGTAGCTGACACCCGGGATTAACATATAGGCTACTTTTTATCCCGATATTCCCACGGGATCGACATTTGCGCAGGTGAAACCGCGTGGCGCAGCTAGTTAAGAAATATACTAAAACAGTTTTT
The DNA here is from genome assembly GCA_963855955.1 of Luperina nickerlii. Classification (NCBI taxonomy): domain Eukaryota; kingdom Metazoa; phylum Arthropoda; class Insecta; order Lepidoptera; family Noctuidae; genus Luperina; species Luperina nickerlii. The sequence continues at coordinate 565,818 of OY979690.1, forward strand.
GGCTAACGACGTCACGGCAGGCCCAGTCGGAGATGGCGGGATGAGCTGTAGTCCTTTTACCAAGCCTGGTCCGTGACAGCTCTGGACAATAAGGGCTAGTATAAAAAAAACAGTATTGGTAAATAGCAGTAGTGATAAAAAAACCTCTGTCACAAGTATGACTCGCACTTGGTTTGTATTCATGAGTTTGTTTGTTTGTTTGGACGCGCTAATCTCCGGAACTACCAGTCGGTTTTGGACAATTATTTTTGCATTTGACAGCTCAATTCTTAGGGAAGGCTATACGCTATTTAACATCACGCTATGATCCTCAGGAACAGAGCAAAAAGAAAAAAGTCAGAAAGAATGCAATCCGAAAACAAAGTAGTAGCCGGGGCAGGCGATGCGATGCGACGCGATGGGTTAAGAGCCGAAATTGTACGCAGACGAAGTCGCGGGAAAAAGCTAGTACCTTTTAAGAAGCTCCTTGAATATGGCATGGTTAGAGTTAGCTGAAATTATTTGCTGATAAAACGTTGTACAAATTATGAGCCAACTGGAACTCGAACTCAGGACCCAACCCGAAACATTGCTGCACCACGGGCTGCACTACTTCCACCAAACATTAGAGAGAAGGACGATACCTTTTCCGAAGGTCTTATTAATAAATAAAAAGCCTTGTTAGACCTTTTCGAAAGACATTGTCCTCGTTTTGAGTGCGCCGGAGGCTAGGCAGAGCTGTTGCGTATGTTACAACCATACAGGTTTCAACTTTAAAGGTTAGTAAAAATAAAATATTTTATTTTCTTAATATACAAAAATCACGTATCACTATGACATAAATATGTAGGTATGTATTAATAAATACATACAAATAAATAAAATTGAAGTATAACAGCTTTTTAATAAATGCATAATTATGAAAGTACAGACGCCAGCACATCAAGCTACTACAATCTGTCAAATTTCTTTAATAGATTTTCAACTTTATCGCTAGAATATAAGGTTCAAAGTAGGTTGAGAAAATTTGACAGTTTCGGGTAGCTTGATGTGCTGGCGTCTGTACATATTTAAAAATCTATAAATGATTGTCTGTTTGTTTTTATTCATTCATATCTGATTGTACGGCGGGACCTATGTAATAAAATAGGTTTTTAAAAGAATTGAAATCGATGAATTTCCGACATTCACGCGGGCGCAGCCGCGGTCAGAAGCTAGTATTTGTATAAAAATCAAGTGTCAAGTTCGTACGCACGACGACATATCAAGCTATATATTTCCACTTTTACCTGACCTCGCATTATAGGCTTTTCGTACAGACGCCAGCACATATCAAGCTACCAGAAACTGTCAAATTTTCCCAATTAACTTTGAACGTTAATATCTCGGAAACATGTTCAGATTCGCAGCAGAAGGTACCTAAGTAACAAATATGGGGGGCTGTAGAAAACTCGAGAACGTATGCCCTGGGTGTTACCGCTCTCCATCCACAAGCGGCGGTAATCCTTAGGTACACTGTCAGCATAAAGCTACGGTTTCCTTCTAACGGACGTTATAATGTCATCTGTCATTTTAACCAGTTATCATCTGCCTGCCTTTTCCCAACTATGTTGAGGTCGGCTTCCAGTCTAACCGGATGCAGCTGAGTAGCAGTATTTTACATGGAGCGACTGCCTATCTGACCTCCACAGCCCAGTTACTGGGTAAAGGCTCCTACAAACAGGCGCGACACGCGACATAATCCCGCGCGACACTAAGGCACCGCTCGTTGCGTGACTTGCGGTGCCTTTGTGTCGCGCGCGATTTTATCGCGTGTCGCGCCTGTTTGAAGAAGTCTTAATACGAAACCCCTCGGTAAGACTGGTTGTCAGATTTTCGGGGTTCTGATGACCCGTAACGACTGTCAAAGATCCACGAATGACAACCGGGACCAACGGCTTAACGTCATTTCCAATACACTGAGGGGTCTTGGTATATAAAAATGGTCACCCATCCACAGACCAACCGCAGCAAGGGTAGCTTAACCTGATCAATCGATCCGTACGGCTGTTATCTTTGAAAGGTGTCAAAAATCGCTCTGTACCTATTTGGACATTACGGCCGCATATGTCACCGCTATTCTACGAAGTTAGCTTAATAGCCAAAAAAAAACCCAAATAACAACAAATATTACACCTTACACCCACTTTACTTCATAAACGATTACACCTACTCTAATCCTAATTAAATTGACCTAGAGCATGAAGAAATCTGTTTGACATGACGACACATACACAGTCAACTATACATCAGATGTGACATTTGAAGCATGAAAACCGTCCTTACAGCTACAAAATAGAGATCAAAATGACATCACAGATGTGCAGACGAGCGTATGTATACTATTCAATTTGGGAATTCCGTAGCCTGCAAGGTTAAATTGTGGTCAGCTTGTGCCTTTTATGTTGGGGCAGATGAATAGGTCATCACTAGCAACACGCACTGGTCAAAGAGTTTCGTCTTGAGACACTGTATGTATGCGAGATGACATGATATTGCGTAGCTCACACTGGGACTCATTAGAAGGCTAAAAGTTACCCAAAGGGCAGTGAAGAGGGTTATACTTGGAGTTTCCTTAAGTAATCGAATCAGAAATGAAGAGATCCGTAGGAGAACCAAGGAATCCGACATAGCCCGAAGAATTGCCAAACTTAAGTGGCAGCGGGCAGGGCATATTGCTCGCAGAACAGATGGTCGTTGGGACCAAAAGGATCTGGAGTGGCGACCGCGTACCGGAAGATGTAGCATTAGAACGCCTTCCAAAAGGTGGACCAATGACTTGGTAGATGCCGCAAGAATCCACTGGAAGCGAGAAGCACAGTCGAAGTGGCGGTGCTTGAGGAGGCCTATGTCCAGAAGTGTACGTCTTTCGGCTGAAATGATGATCATGATGAGACTGCGCATAGGCAACGCATGATCTATTTTCTGAAATTTACACATGAAACCTCTCCATACCTCTAAAAGAGTTGGCTTGATGAAACTACGACAACTGACCTCCGTGGCAACTCAACGCAGGACAACTTGCCACTGATGCAACTGGACCCTATGAACAGACTCTTTTTATAGGTGCTGTTAAAAAGAGAAAGAAAGTAAATACGTTTTTCGGCCAAGATACATGAAACTACAAGACGAATAAGTTAAAAAAAATTACATAACATCAGGCCTTGTTTCCCGAAGGTTTGGGCTGAGCTGTACCTCTATAGTATACACAGATTTCGCCAGTTATGTTTAAGTCCTATCTAACAGGGAGGGAGCCTATTGCCATCATTTGCACAAATCCAGACTCCGGGTTGCTACTGAGAAATTCCAGGTAGAAAAACCCAATAACACTTTGCCCGACCTGGGAATCGAATCTGGGACCTCATGCTCAGCAACGAGGTGCTCCAGTTTGGCACTTATGCCAAAAGTCAAATTGTTATAAGTGCTAAAAAACTTGTTTACAAAAAAAGAACAAACGACTTTGGTTCTATTTGGTTTTGGGTTTATAGGCCGACCGAGACCGACGCGTTGCCTGAGGTAGCTGCGCGGTGCGCAAGAGGTTATCATTGTCACAAGTTGACGAATCACTTTTTAAAGTTCAGCTGTTTTTTTTTCTGGTAAAAATGTTTTTATTTTTCACTTTTTAGTTGTACAGACGCCAGCACATCAAGCTACCCGAAACTGTCAAATTTTCCCAATCTACTTTGAACCTTATACTTTAGCGATAAAGTTGAAATTTGACAGATTGTAGTAGCTTGATGTGCTGGCGTCTGTACCTACCCCACACAAAATCGCATAACACTAGTACTTGCTATATAAATATCAGCGACAGGAAGTTATTATAATATTATCATCAATATATTATTTATTCTACTCAAAATAATTGTATACCAGGGTCGCCACCTACAAACAAATAATGGCATCAGTAACAGGAAATGTATTTAATCCTAAAACTAACATTTGAGTCAATAATGGAAGATGTCCTAGCAAAACTTGCATCCGGTAACAAAGCCGCAATTATTTGTGGTGATTTTAATATTAATATTATGAAAAATATTTCAAAAAAATTGAATGATTTAAATTAAATGATTTAAAAAGGCTTAATAATCTGGGTTATTGTACATTCGTCACAAAGTAAATTCGCCACGAAAAAAAGTATGTGTAAACTCGTCACAACTCTATGTTTATGAAAGAAAATCCGCCATATTGTTTATTTCCGTACAGACAGCAGAAAAATCAAACAATAAAGAATAAAACGTTATTTCTTTATTTTTCATAATCACACAAATTCACATAAAAATCACAGTTCCACTTACAGCTAAAATATACGGTAATATTGCCTGGTTTTGTGCGTTTTTAAGCCCGCGTTGTCAAGGACAGCGTGACATCATCTTTTTTTGGTAATTTTCTTCTACATAAAAATCACAATTTTACTTACAACTATATACAGTATGTTAACTAACAGAGGGCGTTCCTGTTAACCCGCAATAGTATAGCAATCAATTAGATCGCCGCACACGCGGGCCGTCATTCATAAATGAATTCCGACATTGCTGTCCTTCAAGTACGCCTGTACAGAGTGTTTCTTTAACGTATCAATTTACCATTTTTTGTGAATATTTAAAAAAAAAAAATAAATAAAAACATTTTATTTTCGAATGGTAATATTTTTTTTAGCATGTATGGATGCTATACTATTGCGGGTTAATGGGAACGCCCTCTGTTAGTTAACATACTGTATATATATATTTATTGCAATAGGCTGATTTGCCTGCAACATTACGATTATAACAAAAACAATAAAAAGAAAATTAAATCACAGTAATAATCACAATTTTTTTTGGTAGTTTACGTGATACAAGTCTTTAAGATGCTGCATATAAGTAAGAAAGTTTTTTAAGAACTTCAGCCAGGGACATCATGTTAACGTAATTGTCCAAAATAGTTTTCAATTCTTTGTCATATGCAATAGATCGACATGTTCTCAAATTTAGTGGTACTTATATTAAATTTAAAATGTTTCAATTTCCAATTTAGGTATATGATCAGCCTCATTTTTAAGAGTATCAAGAGACTGAAGCATTTTAGGTTTTCTTTTACTTATTTTATTGTTCAAACGTTTATGCCACGCCTCTGCTAGATTTATTGTCCTATGGCGAATCCCTTGTACATTCCAAATAAACTCTATACTAGTGTTTTCTAACCACTGGGCTACAAAATAGTCGTTGAATTTTGTGACTGCATCGTTCTGTGGAGCATTTTCCATGATGTGCAACCAAGCGTCTTCAATGTCCTGTTTCTTTATATGGGCCAATGCAGCACGCATGGCTAAGTGTCTCTTCTCTTCAATGTCATTCAATTGTAAGGCTTGAGCTTTTTTGGGCAGTGCTTGTTTGAAGTGGAAATTACATCCAAGTAGTTTAACATCAGGAAATATTTTTTTTATGACATTTGTCACAGCAATTTCAACAATCATTGTAAGCGGTGTCCAACTAGGTAAATTTTGCATCAGTGATGTAAAAAGTCGTTCATAAGACCGTTCCTGCTTATTAGGCATAAGAACGTAGATGAGTGGGACTATGTTCGAATTATTATCATCGCTATTCACGTCTCCATATATATATAATACAGCCGATAAAATGGTTTAAAGCAGCTTGAAAAGTGCCATCCAAAAAAAATGTTTGTATACATATATATTTGTTGTGGTTTCACGAGCTGTCTCAGTGCAGAAAGCTATTATTCTATTTTCAGGCTCACTGTCATCATCGAATAATAAAAAAGAAGGTTTATATTTTTGTGGAATAATAACATCTTCTTCCGGTATAACATGACAGGTACGGCTAGAAAGAGATAGATACAGCGAGCGAGCGAGCGCGTGATAGCATGTGCAGGAGCGCAGGAGAAAACAAAAATTTAGAAATCATTTTCATTTCGAGCGCTAAAAACCAATAACTTTGTTTTCTACCAGTACTTTTTGCAAAAAATATGTACCTATGCAGACGTGTGACGAGTTTACACATATTTTTTATGCATGTGACGAATACACTTTCAATGTATGGAGTTTAAAAAATGTGACGAATTTACTTTGTGGCGAATGTACAACAACCCAATAATCTACTGCTAGTAGATGCGGCGTTTAATTTATCTAATGTTCTTACAGAACCGACTAGAATAACTCCAACTTCTGCTACTTGTATCGATAATGCCTTTTGAGATTGTGATTATTTAGATAAAACCATCGTGAATTATCTGCCGTCTGATCATTGATTGATCACCGCCACAACTAATTGATTAACACTTGAAAATTCTGTTGGAGCTGCTGAAGATTGTAAGACTATCTTTGCATTGTATAAACTCAATTTCCTTTGTATTGTATAATTGCATAGCACAGATGTTAGTTCTATGTATATACTATACCCTTTGTACCATTTACCGGGTAATGTCTTTCATTGACTTGAATGTGCCCTGGCGGCTGATAGTATGTCATGCTCACACAAATGTCTCGCTGACGGTGGCGTGTGTGTTGGATCATTTAGCTCCCTTCAAAATGGTTGAGGTGAATGGTGCTATGTTCGTGAACGGGTGCCGTCAGTTGGGGCTGGTCATCACTTAGCTGCCTCGACTTATTTTTAATTATTTTAATTTTGAATTGTTGTTTTCTTACTATTTGCTGTACTCTGGACGCTTTTAACGCGTACGTCTTTTTTACATCGATCTCACATATAATTATAAATTCACATTAATGATGTACATAACTAATATTTTTGTAAAAATATAATTTAAAAGAGTGTCCATGGAGTTTCTTGCCCGTTCTTTTCCATAGGTACCTACGCTTTGGAATGGGCAACTATGTAGCTTCATATTTTCTGACTGACCGATTTTTTGACAATTCAAAAGTGCCTGTAAATGAAATAAATGCTTTGAGTTTGAGTTTGAAACTAAGTGGAGAAAATACGTATTATTGAAGCTAACTCAAAACTACCCAAGCAAAGGTAATAAAATTCATATGGGACCGCCACTGAGACATACCCTACCAATTAAAGAAATTATTTTCGAAATTGATCCACAATTGTTGGAGATATCGCATCATCCTAGCCTTTTCCCAACTATGTTGGAGTCGGCTTCCAGTCTAACCGGATGCAGCTGAATACCAGTATTTTACATGAAGCGACTGCATATCTGACCTCCACAACCCAGTTATTGGGTAATACGATACCCCTTGGTAAGACTGGTTGTCAGACTTTCGGGCTTCTGACTGGGTAGTCAGAAGCCCGAAAGTCTGACAACCAGTCTTACCAAGGGGTACCAGTCGTTACGGGTGTAACGACTGTCAAAGATCCACGAATGGCAGCCGGGACCAACGGCTTAACGTACTTTCCGAGGCACGGAGGGGTATGATTGATTATTATTATTAATTCGTATGAAAAGATGGTCTCCCATCCACAGACAAACCGCGGCAAGCGTAGCTTAACCTGATCGATCGACCTGTGCGGCTGTTATCATTTAGTCACGGGCCTCTCTCGAACTAAACCGATTGAATTGAGAACCTCTTCCTTTTTTGAAGTAGGTTAACAAGGTACAGTGTGCCACACGTTCGTGACGTGTGGCTGACTGTACCTTGTTTAGTTGCTTACACCATAATTAAATACTGAGTTGGGAAAGAAAATACTCCTAGTTTAGAAAATGGGTGCAACACGATAAATAATGTTGGACTAGCACATTTTGTTGTCGATAAAATGACGCAAATGCTAGAACAAACAATAATTCTATCGAACTTACTCATTATAAGCTATATCTTTGAAATTCAATTCAAGTATCAGTTAGTTGTCTAAATAATGATAGGTCTGTTGTTGAGCAAGTAATTACATACTGGCTTCTGCCCGCGACTTCGTTCGCGCGAAATTTCTTGTTTTAACATAAAATATATCAAATGACACTCGGTCATACTGTAGCTTCAATCAGATCAGACATAATATGACTACTTACATAAAACTCACAAATGTTACCTCTTTATAATATTATTAGCATAGTATAGTGTTACATGCTGCACTGCAAAGTCTGACAACCAGTCTTACCAAGGGGTATCGTACCCAATAACTATATACTATTGGGTTGATGTGTGGTCTCCACTCCAAGGACTCGTCTGCTCCACCGGCTTTTGGTCTTTCTATAAACATGGCCGGCCCTCAGACACTTTATCTTGCTGACTCTGCAAGCTATGTTTTGCTTATAGAGTTACAACACTTACAAATCTTGAGCGGTAGGCCGACTTTCTGTCTTTCCCGGCTGCAATTAAATAGTTCAAAACAAGATCCCTTTTCAAGCAATCAGATGCAGTTGGTGGCAGTGATTTTATTTCCATCACAGATGGGATGTTTTGATTTTTTGTGCTTTTTTTTAGTTATATTTTTGGAATGGTCGCAAGTTGCAAATCCTTTATTTTGATATCCCACTTGGCCTTGGTACAATATTTTTTTAAGACATTACCTACTGACGTCCAAAATCCGCGAATGTGATTTTATAAAAGCAAAATCTAGTCAACTTAGACAAGTCGATAGACACCTCAAGTATGTATTAATAAATAAAATCAATCCAGTCGGTTGCTTTGAGGGTATACAAGAATCCCACAAACAAAGAAACAGACAACTGTGGGCTGTGGGGTAGTTGGGTAACAAAGAAACAGACAACTGTGGGCTGTGGGGTAGTTGGGTAACAAAGAAACAGACAACTGTGGGCTGCGGGGTAGTTGGGTAACAAAGAAACAGACAACTGTGGGCTGCGGGGTAGTTGGGTAACAAAGAAACAGACAACTGTGGGCTGTGGGGTAGTTGGGTAACACACTCTCAGTAGCAATAGCTGTCATTTTGACAGTTCTACAACATTCATTGGGTAATTTACTTTTCATCACACCTGCTCTGAAAATACATACTAATTATACCAATTAGAGGGAAGAAACGCCTTTATCCCGCCCTTCAAATCCTTTCATCCCAAGGTATGGAAGTTTGTATGAAAATCCTTCCGACCCAAGGGTGGGAAGTATGTATGAAATTCCAGTACATACCCGGTTTTTTTTTTAATTATGGCACTAGCAGGCTTTGTGCCAATGTCAAGTTACATACCCGGTTTTTTTTTTTAATTTGTCAGCAGTTATACTGCCAAGAGATTAACTGTCTACTAATTAAATTTCAAGTAAATTGTTACTGGCTACATACAGTTTTTTTTTTTTTTTTGTTACCAGTTACCAACCACCTTGGTGCATACAGAAAATTAAAAACGAAATTATTTTTGTATATAAAACGCAGACTTCTTAACAATTCAAAAGTGCCTGTAAATGGTTTAATTGAAAATAAATGGTTTGAGTTTGAGAACAGAAAGGAGGCCTGTGTCTCACCAGTGGGAACATTATAGACTGATTATGTATGATTTTGATACACTTCAACGTGTACCTAAGTATTTTTTGTTACTAAGGCATCGTGTGAAAAATAGCTGCACTTTTAATAATTGTACTTTTAACTAAATATAAACATTTCTATGCATTTATGTCCATAATTTTCCTCGTTGGTGTAATAAAAAGCACTATACATCCCTCAGGATAAAGTACAGTTCCATACCTCAAATGGTTTGCGCCCCTCGCAAGCTCGTGGCGCAAATGCCATAATCTCGGTATGGAACTGTCACTTTCTTCCCTCTGAAGTAATGTACTATTGTTGAGCAGTAAAATTTTTCGAAGCCCACAAGCCATGTATTATATATGTATATCCTTCAAAATTATTCAGATTGTGATTTATAGTGTGTTACGCAATTAGAGTGCGATTGTTCTGTCGCGCAGTCGGATAAAAACATGCCTGACCCACCTCTGTAGTAAAACTTGGTCATGCTTCATATTACATGTAGGTTGGTTGTAATGTAAGTGGGTAATAATTAAAATCGAGAAGAAATGGTCAAGGTCCCGCGCAACGTAATGTGCGTGACTACTGTGTCGACAGAACACGTGTTCAAAAATAATAAAGTGATAGTGTTCAAACCGGTCAAGTGCAAATCATACTTGCGTGAACAGAGCGCGAGCGGTAGCAGCACATTGGTGGCCGCGGACTAGCAAGCGACAGACTGTGAGTTTGGTTCTCACTTATCATACAAGATGAGAAAGAAAGGAAGAAAATAAAATTATAGCACTGTGTAACCTAAACCCGCACTTAAGTCACGTTTTTCTGTGACAGCGTGACTTAAATGCGGGCTTAGGTCACACGAGCTATAAAATAGAACACGATACGTATGAATTGAATATTATATAAAACTATTACCGACTTACCAATAAAATTACAATCTAGATAAAAAATAAATAGGTATCTATGGTTAAAGTTTGACGTTTTATTCGGGATTATAACGGGGTCATATTACCCTTCTCTTCTCTCAACTTCTCAGGATGGAGTTCGATCCCCAGATCAAGCAAAGTTTTAAATTTACGTAGGTACCATTCCGCACTGGGCCAGTGTGGTGAATTACGGCCCATTGCCTCTCACAGAGAGGAAGCCTGTTGGAAATAGGCTCGCCTCCATTGCATGGGAATTAAACATAATTAGCGAACTGTGGGTATAGGCCATAGATATATGAAATACATTTCTATGGTGTAGGCACTATACATACAGCTCTGCGCACCACTTCGACAAATCCAGGCATGATGTTAGACTATATTTTTGGTTTTTAAATTCAAAAGTTTGTCTCAAAAATATCTTTACATCTGGTGCAATCTCCGAATACAAAACCGAAATCTAAATTCAAGCTGATTCTCTCAAGATTACGACATTTACAAAAAACCTTGAAACAAAACTATCTCCTACGCTGTATACGCAGTCGAAAACCAGCCTTAACCGACTTCATAAAAGAAGGAGGTTCTCAATTCAGATGTTTATATATATTTTTTTTATGTATTTTCGGATATAACTCCCTCATTATATGGACGGATTTGCAATTTTTTTTTGTTCGATATATATATTTTCCGAAATCATCCCATTTAAATTTCGTAAAGATCAGATGATGAATTTCGGAGACAGACAACGGAACTCTTCAATAAATGCCAGCAAAACAACCGCGATTGCTGGTATGCATTGTATACGCAATCACACAACATAACATCACGCCTGTACCCTCTAAAGCGGTACGCAGATGTGTTCAGTATACCACGGTACACCCTCATTTCTGTCAAAGTTGTTATTGGGGTACTTACCTCTAATCTAAAAATTCTCTAATTTTTAATGGGTAAGGTATGCTTCAGGGGTGGTCACATACAAGTTTTATGAATTTTGCTCGGGTAGCTTTTTAATTAGCTTCAATAATACGATTCTTTTTCACTTAGTTTATAGGTATTGATGATGTTTTAATAGCTTCCTATCACTGATAATTACATAGCAAGTAGTGTGTGTCATAGTGGGCAATTTTGATGTGCCATTATCGTAGCGGCCATCGCCATTCCATTCCATACGTTGCGAGTGCGAAGCACGGACGGAAAGAGTCGTTACGAAAAAAAATCGGAACATTTTTTTTTTATTTCAATTTCGGTCGATATTTGAATGTGGATTTTGAAGTGATAGTAACTGGTGTGTGAAATATTTTTTTTTTAATAAATTTTTGGTGCCTTATTTTTTTCGGTGAGTAGTTATTTATTTTATTTTAAAAGGCATTGTTTTCATTTAGTTGATGTCTTATAATAGTGATCATGAATGTTTTTAATGACTGCTTTGCAAATGGAGCTATAAAAGAGGGTATTTGTAAAATATTGCAGATTCTCTATACAACTAAATAAAATTAGAGTGTCTGTTTGTAATATTAAAATAACCGCTATTTACTAAATGCATATGGATGTATACACGGTATACATATACTTACCAAAATATTTTTTTTTTACAATTTTTGTCTGTCTGTCTTTTTGTTTGTTCCGGTTAATCTCTGAAACGGCAGGACCGATTTTGACATGACGTTCACTAGCAGGTAGCTGATGTAATAAGGAATAACTTGGCTACTTTTATTTTAGAAAAAAATAGGGTCCCACGAAAAAAAAATATAACTAATGAAATGAACCTATTTATGTATTTGTGTACCTAGTTTTAATAGATTTTTTTATCATTGTTCCTGTCAAACAAAGCACCTGCCATCCAATCTCTTCACCACCCTTGGTTGACTGGTAGAGAATGCCTAAGGCATTAAGTCCGCCTTTGTACCTTTTTGTGCAAAAAGTTTAAATAAATAAATAATAAATGAAATTAAATCTATACAAATAAATACAATTGGAGTGGACCTGTTTGTAGTTTGTAATATTAAAATAACCGCTTTTTTACTAAATGCATAATATGGATGTATACACGGTACATATACTAAAATAACATTTTTTGCAATATTATAAAATGCGAAAGTGAGTCTGTCTGTCTGTTACCTCTCCATACTTAAACCGCTGAACTGATTTAGATGAAATTTGGTATAGAGATAGTTTGAGTCCCGGGAAAGGACATAGGAGTTTCTATCCCGATATTCTCACGGGATCGACAGTTATGCGGGTTAAAACGCGGGGCGCTGCTAGTAATAGTGTCAAATTGTTACTATTTTTTTACATGCGGTTGATCTTACCAATGACAGGTTGCGTTCATTATTAATTCGTATAAGTTGTATTGACCCCCAAAAGTGTTGGTCGCATAGATTGCGAGATCAGCCGGAAGGTGTGCAATGGGCTTAAACTTTTTAGTTCAAATTATCATAATTTATAACACTATAATGTTAATTCAGTATTTTGTTATGAAATCGTGTTGAAGAAGGGAAGGTTAGGTCCCTGCATTTCAAAAATAATTCATACTAATAGTAGTATTACTATTAGTATAAATTATTTTTTTAAGGCAGGCAAATGATGATGTTGATCTTATATAAGTATTTATATTAGATCAACATCATCATCTGCCTGCCTTGTCCCAACTATGTCGGGGTCGGCTTCCAGTCTAACCGGACGCAGCCGAATACCACTATTTTACATGGGGCGGGGCGACTGCCTATCTGACCTCCACAACCCAGTTGGGGATGGGTGTGTAACACAATCACGATACCCCTCGGTAAGACTGGTTGTCAAACTTTTGGGCTTCTGATTACCCGTAACAACTGTCAAATTTAGGAATGACAAGATAAACTCAGAACATACGATTTGAAAAGTAATGAACTACAAGTATGTCTGGATCACAAATGACAAAATATTTGTGAGAAAAGTCGACGGTGCAGAATACATACTCATCAAAAACACGAATAGTTTGAGTAAAATCTTATAATTAGTTTCATATTGTTCTAGAAGCAAGTTTTAGTACGGTCAGCATCAAAAGTCGATTAACACTTCAGTTTTTTTAATCTTAGTTATTGAGCAAAATATTAACACTTCAGTTTTTTTTAATCTCAGTTATTGAGCAAAATATTTGTTGAAAATTGCATCGTACTTCTGCTGCAATTTGAATAAATATTTTGCTCAATAACTGAGGTTAAAAAAACTGAAGTGTTAATCGACTTTTGATGCTGACCGTACCTATCTATATTTAAAATTCAAAAAATTACTATCGTTTATCAAAATTGTACAAATTACAATAACCTTTGTTGTATGGATTATGATGTATTCATTTTGACCGAAATATGGTTGAATAGTAGTGTTCTTAGTAGTGAACTATTTGATAACAGGTATGTTGTTTACAGAAGAGATAGGGAGACAACAGGCTTCCATCCTCATAAAGATGATGGCGGAGTTCTGATTGCTGTTACTACTAAAATCAGTTCAAAGTGCATTGGTAAAAGGCATAGTAAATGCGAAGATCTTTGGGTTACGATCGATATATCGACTGCACATAAATCAAGACAAGACAAGCTTTCTGTGCAGTCTGTCTTCCTCCACTTGTGTCTTCCAACAATTGAGCACTTTATAGAACATTGTATTGGCGTGTTTGAGACAACAAATATCCCAATTTGTATAATTGGGGATTTCAATTTGGGCAAAATAAATGCGGCTCCAGGTGCCATCAACAGTTCACTGCCTACCACTTGTTTAAGATTATTGGAATTTATTAACGTTAGTAGACTCTCTGTGTGAAATTGCGATCAAAACTGTTCTGCGCGTATTCTGGATCTAGTTATTGTCAACAATACCTTCGTACACAGTGAGTGAATCCAGTTGTTCTTTAACCGCTGTTGATAAACTACATCCTCCCCTTGATCTTACTATATCATTGTTAAAGGAATCGAATCTCCCATACAATAATCTCAACAAGAGAAAAAACTTTTATATGGCAAATGATGAACATATTACAACTTATATAAATGAACATGACTGGCTTCAGCAATTTGCGAACAGTAATGATAAATATGGTATATTAAAGGTGTTTTATACACTGCAATAAACACATTTGTCCCGAATTGTAAGTCAATGACTTGCCGCTATCCCCCATGGTTTAATAAAACAATTGTAAAAACACTCAAAGAGAAAAATAAGTCAAGAATGCGCTTTAGGAAATATAAAAACCCGTTAGACGAACTAGAACTAAAATAAGTCTCTAAACGTTGTCAAAACCTGGCCAAAACTTTGTACAGTATGTATGGAAAACTTAGAATCAGAAATTAAAGAAAATCGTAAACTATTTTGGACTCACGAAAGGCTAAGCGCGATGGGTCTGGTATATATCCACTAACTATGACTGACGGGCAAACTAGCACATCAAATGATTTAGATATTTGTGATCCTTTTGGCAATTATTTCACATCTGTGTACACCCCTGAACATGGTACAGAATATAAAAACGACACAAATTTTCTTAACATATTAGAAACTAATAGCCAGTACCTAACAATACCAGAATTGGATAGTGATTCTCTTCTCAAAAAGCTACGTTGTCTTAACACTAGGAAAGGGGTAGGTCCTGACGGAATCCCACCCTTATTTATTGCTGCCTGTGCACCGGCCTTGGTTACCCCGCTCTTAAAAATATACAAAGTGTCGCTGGCCACTGGAACCTTCCCATCCGAGTGGAAAAGGCCAAAGTCGTCCCTGTGTATAAGTCGGACAAAAAAGACACTATTTTCAATTGTCGGCCTATCGCGATTCTCTCCGCGTTTGCCAAGATATTTGAGTCGATGATCTGTCCTCACATTCAACGCCATTTCAGACTTTATCTTAGCGATCACCAACACGGCTTTGTTGCCTCAAGGGTTACTGCCACAAACTTGCTGTCCTTCTCGGAGTCCCTAATAGAATCTGCTGACTCAATTAAACAATTTGATGTGTTGTACACTGATTTCAGCAAGGCCTTCGATAAAATTCCTCATTCCATACTAATACACAAACTAGCAACGTATGGTATCACTGGTCCCTTGCTGAAATGGCTTAAATCATATCTATCGAAGCGCGAATATTATGTTGTTGTTAACGGTTTTCGATCTGCGAGCAATTATTGCATGACTTCGGGTGCACCTCAGGGGTCACATCTGGCTCCTATGTTATTTATCATATATATAAATGACCTTCCCCATTGCTTTTACCTTTCCGAGTGCTTTCTTTACGCTGATGACCTAAAGTTTGCTCGAAGAATCGAATAATCGAGCGATATCGCGCTTCTTCAAGAGGATCTAAACAGACTTGTTGAATGGTGTGACACTAACAAAATGGAACTTAATTTTTAAAAAAGTTACCGTTTGTCTTTTTCTAGAAAGTCACACCCAATTAATTCGGAGTACTTCATAGACAGTAAAAAGATACAAGAAGTGGATGCGATTAAGGATCTGGGAGTACTGTTCGACAAAAAAATTACTTTCGTCCCCCACATCGAGCATATTATTAGGAAAGCATCAAAAATGTTAGGGTTTGTGCTTAGAAACACCAGGGGCTTCAAACAGGTTGGTACTTAAATAATGCTGTACCTAGTGTTGCCCAAAATCGGTCTTGGTCTTGCAGTCTTGGTCTTGTTCTTGCATTTTTGCAAGACCAAGACCAAGACCAAGACCGACTTATTTTAGCAAGACCAAGACCAAGACTGAACCCTGCAAGACTTGAGCAAGACAAGACTAAGCCTGCAAGACTCTTGCGTCTCGCAGTTAAGTCAAACTGAGATTTGGGCGTTATAGTAGGTATTTGGTTTCAATCCCGATTATGCGAAAATGGATGTATTTTTTTTATGAAATAGTAAATTACATTGTTGAATTGCATTCAAAACTAAAATTATTGTTGATAATAAAAAAATATCGAAAAATTACGTGACTATCAATACACTTCTGCACGTTTTTTTAATCTTCTTTACTTAAGGCGAAAGCGGTATTAGGTAGCCCGCGAAATTCACTGACCAGCAAATTGCAAAAAACGTAAGAAAATTTTTATTTCGCGGGCTACCTTAGCGCTTCCCCCTTAAATCGATGAAGTTTTAGAAACATAATTATCCCCTCATCATTATGAGGGGATAATTATTTTTGATGAATTGAATGACCCATTTACTACTTTTATTTTAGATTCGTTATCTAAAATAAAAGTAGTAAATGGGTCATTCAATTATATAGATGATTAAAATGCCTCATGTGACGCGTCTGTTAGATTCATTGGGATTCATGGCCGACTCGACACCGCGCGGGGATTCCCGCAATTTTCCGCATTTTTTGTCAGGTTCAAGCATTTATGCACTTTATTGTAATAATTTTAAAGTTTATTTTCAAGTGCGTTAATAATACGAGGAGACCGCTTGGCGCTGCGGTCCCTTTGTGGCAGCATTTGAAAGTGAATAGCGTAGGTACTAAGACAGTGTTGACCTCGCAAATGAACTTTAGCGATACAGCTGATCAGGTAGCCCTTTCGAGTTTTATTTACATTGCTGTTTTAAGTGAAACAAGTGAATTTACAATTTTTTAATTAAAAATCTCATTGGGTCAGATATAAATAATGATTTTATACAGTTTAGAGTAAAAAAATTGCAGAAAAAAACGTAAAAATTAAGAAAAAGCCGACGAAAAATTTCAACGCAGGGGGGGTCCAGAATCATGTACAGACGCCAGCACATCAAGCTACCCGAAACTGTCAAATTTTCCCAATCAATTTTGAACCTTATGCTTTAGCGATAAAGTTGAAAATCTATTAAAGAAATTTGACAGATTGTAGTAGGTTGATGTGCTGGCGTCTGTACCTACTGAATCCATGGTAAGTGGTTGCGCGTCGATGTCCCTGCCACCCTGAGCAATAGCCTAATAGGTATTTGAATGTAGTCTAGTCTAAGTAGTAGAGTCTCGCAAGACTTGCGAGACTCTTGCTGCAAGACCAAGACCAAGACCAAGACTGAGAGCGCAATACCAAGACCAAGACCAAGACCAGGTGTATTGACGCAAGACCAAGACCAAGACTGGCTAAGGTCTTGTCTTGGTCTTGCATTTGGGCAACACTAGCTGTACCATAGCCTTGTACAAAGCGTTTTGGAGTATTGCAGTGTTGTATGGAGACAGACGCCACACATAAGTTACATTTGGAAAGAATCCAAAAACGGTTTCTGTGGCACCTCGCATTTTATAGAGGAAAAGTATACAGCTTTTCCCCTATAACACTCGTCTCAAATATTCGCTCGTTATCAACTCGAAGAGAAGTTATTGATGCCTTATTTCTATGCAACTATAAGTTGCATAGAAATAAAATAGACTGCCCAAACCTGCTGAGTCTCCTAAAATTTTATGCCCAGCCCGATATCCGCGAAATCCTATTACACCATTAAGGCTACTACAAACAGGCGCGACACGCGATATAATCGCGCGCGACACAAAGGCACCTCTCGTTGCGCGACTTGCGGTGTCTTTGTGTCGCGTGTCGTGTCGCGCCTGTTTGAAGGAGCCTTTATACCCACCGTTGCGTAGAACGGTCTCTGGGTGCTAACTCACCGATTTCACGCACGTGTAAAAATGTAAATGTTTGCAGCAATGTTACGGATATAGGTACACCATGACAACATCGGAAAATTTTATAAAATCGTTATTGAGCATTATTCTCAAAACCAATGATCTTGCATGAATGTGAATTAAATCATTTATATTTTTTAAAGTTAGCTATTGATCTGTTTTGTATTAGTATGTATGTAAAACCGTAAATACTGCATTTAGCCTATAGGTAATTGTTGCACAGTTTATGAATGTATTATTTAGGAAAATATTTGTAAAATGTATTGTGGAAACAAATGTTAAATTAAAAAACAAGTACAGCCGCACTGGTCGAACGATCAGGGTAAGCTTCGCCTGTCGCGGTTGCTTCGTTGATGGGTGACCATCTTTACAAACCAAGACCCATCCGTGCCTCGGAAAGCACGTTAAGGCATTGGTCCCTGCTGTCATTAGTGGATCTATGACAGTCTTTACTAGACGTCAGAAGCCCGAAAGTCTGACAACCACAGTGACAGTCTTACCAAGGGGTGTTACCCACTGGAGGTCAGATAGGCAGTCGCTCCATATAAAATACTGGTATTCAGCTGCATCCGGTTAGACTGGAAGCTGACCCCAACATAGTTGGGAAAAGGCAGGCAGGTGATGATGAGTTACAGATAATTTTAACAATCGTCAAATAAACTAATGAAAGTGACATTAAGGTGACTGAATAGGGAATTCTTAATTAGTAATACTAAATTGAGCAATTATTAACTAATCGCCAAACACGTTCGTCGACATTCCGCAAAATTCTAAAAATGTGCAATCGTTGCCAACTTACGCTTTATAATGTTATGAGTTATCCATTACAGACTTACATTCGTTCAACGATTTGTGGAGATTATGATCCAGTTACTTAAAAGATGTTAATAAATTTTAACAGAGTCCAAACAAAAAGGAAGTTCTATATTCGTCTGTAAGTAGCATAATCAGCCGCTAATGTTCCCACTGCTGGGACACAGGGCTCCTCTCTGTGAGAGGGAGTGGGCCGTAATCTACCACGCGGGCACATTGCGGGTTGATTGATGTCACATATTTTCGAATTTTTGGTTCTAGTGTTCTAGAACCGAAAATTCGAAAACATGTGACATCCGCCGGTTTGCCGGTTTCCTCACGATGTTTTCGAATTTTCGGTTCTAGAACACTAGAACCAAAAATTCGAAAACATGTTGTCGATTATGTAACGATAATGTATAGTTTGCGATCCAGTTACTTAAAAGACGTTAATCAGCTTTACAATATTTTGTTAACATCAAGAAAACACAATTAAAAACGTTAAAAGTTTCCGAAACGTTTTAATATCACAATCCACGTACATTATTATTCTCATACAATATACAAACATTTAAAAAAATACACCGTACCTACCCATACATTCCACAATTCAGTTACTGTGTAACATGATACTCCTTAGTAAGACTGCTTGTCAGGCTTTTAGGCTTCTGACTACTGTCAAAAATCTACCAATGACAGCCGGACCAACAATTTATCGTGTAGACCTTCTCGGTATAATTTGAGAAAGACATCTATCCCGGTTTTTTTTTAATGATATTATTATCATCTGCAATAATTGCTATTTGAACGTTTAGCTGTAGGTGAGTTATTCTTGAAAGGAAACACAATTCAATTAGAGTAAATACAATCGGTGGTTCCACATGTTACATTATTTGATCTAATATTCTATATTAGGAGGAATAGGTAGGTCGTGCGATTCTCCATACAAATGTATTCTCTTTTTTTTCTTTCCGAATAATGCCTCTAGAGCAATATTTTTTTTTCATAAAATCAAGGTTTGCTGTAAACACGTCCCTGTCATTTTCTTTTTTTCAGCAACTAATAAGTAAAGAAAATAGAGCATTTTTTGTAAGTTTCAGAGGGTCACTCTGAAACTTACAAAAAATGCTCTATTTTTACCGCCGTGATTAGAGGACTACCAGACAAATTAGAAAAGATTTCACATTAAAAAAAAATGTTAGGAACCTAAACATACTCTTTATTAAAATGATAATGTAAAAAATAATTGAATCAGCTCAGTTTTCGAGGAGAAAAAAGGGGAATACGAAACGTCGACTTCGTGAAAATTTTAGTGATAATTTCGGTCTGAGCTGCAGCGGTCCCTATTCACACTACACACTACGGGGCAGACTTGAGGTAAGACGACGACAATGGTTTCTTCAAATACCTATTTTTCAAATTCATCGCAGGCACCGTCCCCTCTTAAATTAAGGTTATACATAAAAAAAATAACTTTAATTTCGGAAGTCGGTGTCGTTGGTTCTGTATTTTCGTTTTTTGACATCGACTTTCGAAATTATAGTTATTTTTCACTTTGTAGTGTTTTTTTTTTGGAAGTCGGTTGTTTTTTTTTTTTGTAAAAAAGTTTTTATTTTTCATTTTTAGGGTTCCGTACCTCAAAAGGAAAAAACGGAACCCTTATAGGATCACTTTGTTGTCCGTCTGTCCGTCCGTCCGTCCGTCTGTCAAGACCCTTTTTCTCAGGAACGCGTGGAGGTATGAAGCTGAAATTTATATCAATTACTCAGGTCTACTGTCCCTTGAAGCTGTGAAAAAATCAAACTTCTAAGCCAACGCAATCAAAAGATACAGCCGTTTATGCCGCAAATTTTCGACACTTGCAAGGGAATCAAAACCTACAGGGTGCTTCCCGTGAACTCAGAATCTTGAAATTTGGTACGAAGCAACGTCTTATAGCATAGATAAAGGAAAAATTACGAAAACCATAAATTTTTAGTTGCATCACATAATATATATTTTTTTTAATAATTTTAAACTTACTACCCATTTCCTCATAAACGCGTAGAGGTATTAAATTGAAATTCATACCAAATACTCAGGTCTATAATACCTTTAAGCTGTAACAAAATCAAACTTCTATGTCAACGCAATCAAAAGAAACAGCAATTTAAGCTGCATATTTTGAAACTCGCAAGTACTCGCAAGGGAATCAAAACCTAAAGGGTACTTCCAGTCGACCTAGAATCTTGAAATTTGGCATGAAGCAACGTTTTATAGCACACATAAAGGAAAAATTCCGAAAACCTTGAATTTTTAGTTACATTACAAAATATATATTTATTTTTTAATAAATATAAACTTATTACTTTTTTCCTCATGAACGCGTAGAGCTATCAAGTTGAAATTCATATCAAATACTTAGATCTAATTGCCTTTAACCCGTGAAAAAAAAAAAATTCTAAGTCAACGCAAAAACGCAAAACGCAAAAGTACAACCATTGATACCGCATACCTATTTTGAAACTCGCAACTACACGCAAGGGAATTAAAACCTAAAGACCACTTCCCGTTGACATAGAATCTCGAAATTTGGTAAGAAGCAATAAAAAAAAAAAAAAAAAAAAAAAAAAACGCGAGCGATAAATGATATGTGTTAATATAAAATAAAGGATTACTTACTTAAACGATAAAGAGATCTTTGTCTTAAATTTATGCTCCTCCATCTTTCCCCATTGTAATGTTATGAATTTCATTTTGCAATAAAAATACCATAGTTATGACTCGATTGTCGTAATGAACGAACTTTGTAAACCTTGCAGGTTTGTACGGAACCCTCGGTGCGCGAGTCCGACTCGCACTTGGCCGGTTTTTTTAGTTGTACTTACCCCAAACAAATTCATATAACCCTACTTGCCGTAACCTCCTCCTTTTTTGAAGTCGGTTAAAAAAAAACAAGTATTGTATTGTGAGAACCTCAAAAAAGGACACATTGATTACGTTGGCGGTAGTGATGTAACGGATATTCGCATTCGCATTCGCATTCGCGAATATCCGCATATTTTTCAATATTCGCATTCGCATTCGCAAATTATGCGAATATTTAGCGAATGTTTTTAATAATCAAAAAGGAAATTATTATATGCATGCATGTGAAATAATAATACAATAGATAACACTTAGATATTTTTATTAAATCATACTTCTACATTCTAAATTAACGTCTCATTTATGAAGGGCACGCCACGATAGCGGCGGTAAGACCCTCTTTGAGGAGTGGCTAGAGAGGCGTCATGGCGCCCTCACCTACCGCCTGACGCAGGTCCTCACCGGACACGGAAGTTTCGGGAGGTTCCTGCACATAATCAGGCGGGAGGAAACGCCCGGGTGTCACCATTGCCAGAATCGCCCAGAGGACACAGTGGAGCACACGGTGGAGGTCTGCCCCGCTTGGGCGGAGCACCGCCGTGTCCTCGTAGAGGCAATCGGCAGCAGCGGCGACCTCTCGCGTCCGGGCCTGGTTCAAGCCATGGTCCGGGGCGAGAGGGAGTGGGGGGCAGTCGCCTCCTTCTGCGAAGCAGTCATGCTAGCGAAGGAGGCGGTTGGACGGCTGAGGGAGAGAGCCTTCCGTCCCAGCCGCCGCGGGAGACGCTCCGGGCGTCGGGAGCCGCGCGACGACTCCCGGCCACCGTAGGCGCGGGCCTGCGGGCGGAGAGTAATGGGTAACTCACCGTCCGATCAGGACCAGGCCCGTGCCGGACGGCGCGTACGTGTTCCACGCGCGCCTCAAAGAGATGTCAGCATTAAACGAAGGGGCCCTTAAGGGCCGAAGCCTGCCGGATCAGTGGGATTGTCCGAAAGGGTTACCGCTGACCCGGAACATAAAGGGCGAAGGAAGGAACACGGGTGGGTTTTAGTCAGTAAGAGTCTGACACTCCCTTCCGCTCCACCCAGAGCGGGAGGAGTCATTTGATGATTTCCCATCCTCAAAAAAAAAAAAAGTCTCATTTATGAAAAAAGAACTTCAGAGATCTGATCAAATCTAACATTAATCAGCCTTGTTACAACTATGTAAGGTTTGCATTTATTTAGTAGTATATTATTACTTTACTACCATTTTTAAATAGAGTTTACAGTTTCTATTTACTAAAAAACTAAACAATTACTTGAAACAAAATTATTAAACTTTAAATATCTTAATACATTAGATATTTAAAGTTTAATAATTTTGTTTATAACCTTTGGCTTTAAATGTATATTTTTTCATTCCACTTTATATATCTGAGGAATTAAATATATTTATAATGAATTAGTGATGTAACAGATATTCGCATTCGCATTCGCATTCGCGAATGTTGAAGATAAATATTCGCATTCACATTCGCATTCGCGAATGTGAAAAATCCAACATTCGTTACATCACTAGTTGGCGGCTGTACAGTCCACCGAATTAGGCGCGTTTCACACCCAACCACTAATAAGTTACACAACATTGATTTAACGAATACAAACGCAGATCTAAAGACATTGGCCTCCTTTTTATCACATATTGTGTGGAAACTGATAAACGAGTTCTGATGAGATTGTTACAAGACTTACTAGTTAGCAGAGATTGTTATGTACCTTTGTGGGACATGCGGCTAAATAATAACAGTCGCAGGTCGACATCCATCGAAGGTTCAGCTATGCTTACCGCGGTTGGTTCGTGAAGAGTGACCATTTATAACATACCCAGTAACTGGATTGTGGAGGTGTAATGCCAGTATTTTATATAGAGCGACTGCCTAGAAGGGCAGTAAAATACGGGCATTTAGCTGCATCTTGTTAGACTAGAAACCCGCCCCAACAAAGTTTGGAAAAGGCTACGCAGATGATGAGTACTAGAGCTCTTTGTGAAGCAGCTCGTCCGGGGAAGTACTACCACCTGTGTCTGCCGCCAAGCAGTGTTGCTGTGTTCCAGTTTGAAGGGCATGTGTGCCGATGTAGTTACAGGCACATGACATATTACAGCGTTGTCTCTGGGACGGCAACATATCTGCGATGTCTCTGGCATTTCAGATGTACATAGGCGGCGATGACCACTTACCATCAGGTGGGCTGTCGACTTTTTCCATTCAATTGCATAAAAATGGCTCGCATAGCTGTCTCGTATAGGGCCGCAGCATTATGCAGAGCAATGACCGCTTAGTATAGATGTGACACATATTTTTCCTCAACTTGTTCATTTTTGTGTTATTTATTTGCGTCATGTTTATCGCAAATAATAGGTAAGTACTCATATTCTTTCTTTTTAAAAATGTTGGTTAGAATAAACGCTGTGCCTTAATAATAATAATAAAATAATTTATTTGCATACAACATGGTATACAATGGTGTTAAGGTGTAAGGTTACACGTGTTGATGTCAAATCAGCCATCTTGGTGCTCAATCTTATTTTACCTAGTGAGCGCGTGCGTTTTTATGGCATTTTAAGTCATGTGCGTAACGGCGCACGTGTATGATGTGCACCTTATTTGCATTACTCACTCGGATTGTCAATCCTTTTCATTTCCAATGTAATTCAACAAAATCCGTTACTTTATAAGCTTCAAAAATGCTTTAACATGACAGCAATACTAACGCAATATAGGATATTGTTGAAATTTACAAAGAATTAAATTG
The DNA here is from genome assembly GCA_963855955.1 of Luperina nickerlii. Lineage (NCBI taxonomy): Eukaryota > Metazoa > Arthropoda > Insecta > Lepidoptera > Noctuidae > Luperina > Luperina nickerlii. The sequence goes on from OY979690.1 coordinate 590,175, forward strand.
ATTTAAATCCCTTTCAGTCTTTCAGAGCAGTGGTGGCCAAGTGGTAACGGCCGCGACTTACGAGTTGTAGGTCGTAGGTTCGAACCCAGACAGGCGCTTTACTTTGTGTAAATTATTACATCACCACTGCTCACAAAACGGTGAAGGAAAACATCGTGAGGAAACCGGCATGTCCTAGAACCAAAAAATTCGAAGACATGTGACATCTACCAACACGCACTGGGCCCGCGTGGTGGATTACGGCCCACTCCCTCTCGCTGAGAGGAGGCCTGTGTCCCAGCAGTGGGAACATTATAGGCTGATGATGATGATGAAATCCCTTTCACAAAGGAATTGTCATTCTAAGTGAATTTCCCAATTAGGGTGCAGATTGTTGGATAAAGAAAAAGTGTAGTCTGTAAGGAGGCCTTTTGTAGCTTCTGCCTGCCTCCATTGGAAAATGTATTATTATTCATGACCTTATACGAGTCTACGATATACATAGTATGTACCTACATAAGTTGGTACCTATTCGTATTGGAAAAATTCTAGCGTTATACTTGCGTCATAAGTACCTACATAACTAATATAATGAAGATACTAATTAAAATACCGTATATTAACGCGTATCGATTATCCATATATCCGTATACCCATTAGGAATCCATAATAATATCAGCCCTTATCTGCCGCACTGGTAGCAAAGGCATCATCAGAAGGAAATACAGCAGTCAATCTTACCAAGCGGTATCGTGTTGCACAGTAACTGAGTTGTGGAGGTCAGATAGGCAGTCGCTCCATGTGACATACTAGTAATCTGCCCAAGAAAACACCTAAGTGATTTCAACGTGTCGTACCTGTACCAAAAGCAGTGGTGGCCCAGTGGCCGAGTCGTAGGTCGTGGGTTTGAATCCAGACAGGCGCTTTGCTTTGTGTCAATTATTTGATCACCGTTGTAAGAGCAGTGCTCTTAGAACGGCGAAGGAAGACATCGTGAGGAATCCGGGATGTCCTAAAACCAGAAATTCGAAGACATGTGACATCTACCGCGTGATGTACACACAATGTCTCACGACCTGATTCCTATGCCATGTGAATAAGAACAAGATTACAAGAAAAACACCTCATTCACTCTCACAGATGATTTCTTGCGATTATTATATCATAGGCTACGTATGCCCGTAATTAATGAATTAATTAGTACTAAGAAACACTTTGTATGATATACAATGAGAAGTAGGTTGAAGAAAAAACTGTTCAAGTGTAAAATCGCTACTAAGGGGTGCTACTGTTGAGCACGAGGTCCGGGGTTCGACTCCTAAGTCGGGTTAAAGTGTTATTGGGTTTTTTTATTAGGAACTTCTCAGTAGCAGCCGGGGATCTGAATTCGGTGGCAATAGGCTCGCCCACTGTCGGCCAACAGCTAGTAATACTATAAGTTTTTAGTTTACCACCTGAGTACACATTGTGGAATGTAATAAATATAAGCATTTAGAACTCGTGCCGATCTGAGACGAACCACTAAATTCGCATGAAGCTTGAAAGGCGAACCGAGCGAAGCCTGTCTGTATTACATACATTTTGTAAGTCCCACCATTTAATGGGCGTTTCATCACACCACATGACCACGCATAACATATCTACATAAGTAGCTAATCATGATGCAGTACCATCAGCCCTGTGGTAATGCTTCCGACTTATGTGTTGGATTGTGGGTTTGAATCCAGAGAGGCACTTTACTTTGTGTAGTTTATTCCATCATCATTGCTCTCAAAATGGTGCCATGGCATGTCCTAGAATCAAAAATTGTAAGATTGTGACATCCCGCACAGGGCCCGCGTGGTGAATTCCAGCCGACTCCCTCCCACAGAGTTATGGCCTGTGTCCCAGCTGTGGGAACGTTATAGGCTAATTATAATATTTTTTGGGATTCAAAGTACGTCACTCAAACTTAAAATTGTGATGCTCCCGAGGTGGACACTCTACTTATTATCACCCTCTATGGAAAAATGAGTAAGTGCAACTTATGAATAAGAATAGTACGTTTGTTTATTTAATACAATTACTTGTGGAAAACATACTCATTTTCTATAAAACTAAGTAAAATCCTCATTTGAAAAAACAATTACAAACGAATTATTGCTTTTCGCGTGTTTTTATTTTTTCACAAACTTTTTTATTTTAATTTGGCTCGCGCCTTTTACTGTATCATACAGCCTGTTACTTGTTCATACAATGTTCGTGATCTCTTTGGTGATTCGAACTTTAACTGACAATATTGCAATATTCACATTCCAAATTCAAATCACTTTTAGTCCCTAGGGATAAAAGAGCTATTTTGGTCCCTGTTTACGAAGAATAAACTAGCTCTTTTTGAATAGATGTGATAAAGAATGTATTTTTTTGTAGTGTCGAAATGAATTGACATTTCGAGTGAGTAACGCTATTATTGTACAGATTTAGAGAGGGAGTTATTGCATGTTAAAAAATAATGTATCTCATACTGTACAGGAGATCGAGGGGTAACTTTCATTTAAAATGGGGCGAGTGCGAGTCGATCTTGCGTATTAAATGTTCCGAACCGCCTAAACCATCAGTTTTCTATCTTTTTATTATTATTTAACTAACTGCGCCCCGCGATCTCACCGGTATAAATCTCGATCCTGAGGGAATATCGAGATAATATCCTGTCCTAATTCCAGGTCATGGTCTACGGGCAGAAGCTAGTCTAAACTATATAATGCGACTTCGTCTCATGGACTTGGGTACATAATTGACTACAGTCGTTATAAGCCATGTCATTCCTGTCTGTGTATTAATCTAGCTTATAAACAATCTGTGTGCCATCTTTCATCAACATTCGATCAGCCGTTTTTGCGTATGGGTAACAGATATCCAACCGTACAAACTTCACATTTATAATATCAGTAAGTACTTATAGATTTCTTGTGTGTACATCCTCACCGTTAGAATACAGAACCCTGAAAATGACAAAGCCAAGTAATGTCTAAACTAACACATTTAAAATTAATTCAATAAAACAAAGGAAGAGTAACGTTTTTAAATGCGAATCGTTCAACCTTGAACTTTACAGACTGCTTGCTGTACTCTCTAGGCCATCTTTGTTACTGTAGTAGTGAACTATTACAGTTTGCATACGATTTTGAAGTATTTTGCTAATCCATTACTTCATAATAATATTATTATTATTTATTTTTATTTTTCATATCTTGGGACCATGGGGTCCCGGTCCTTTGGAAGGCATACGAGGGGCCGAAGCCAACTCGCAGAGGCTCCTTTGTAATTGTTTTATTATTATTATTATTTATTTTCATTAATCAAGTAACACAGACTCATACAATAATTACGCATACAATGTCAATATAAAATAATTAGGTACACATACAAACACAAAATAAAAAAAAAATTCAAACTCGGTCACAAAATAAAATAATAATACGAGTAGGTACATAATACTTATAATATTATATTATGTTCGAAAAATGCGTCTGCTCAGCAACATAAATAACGCAATGAATGTTGTTAACTGTCAAAACCCATTGCTACTGGAAGTGTGTTACGTAATCACCTCGCGAGTAAGGCGATTCGCACACTGCACGGTATCACGCAGCGGAACGCAGATAACGTGCCTCCGCGCGTGATTTTTTACATACAAATTCAATAAAAACGCGCTTCCGCGCGTGGTATTTGGCTCCATTTCACACACCCCGCTGCGTGTTGCGGTGCAGTGTGGGCTTCCCCTAAGAGCGTAGTAGGCACCGCGTCAGTGGATTGCTTATTGCATCCCCTAATTGCTTATCACGGTTTCAATCAAAATTCGAGAGTTTTGAAGGATATTTCTAATCCCTGCTTTATCCATAATATATGTACTATACTATATTATACTAATATTATAAATTCGAAAGTAACTCTGTCTGACTGTCTGTCTGTCTGTATGTTACCTTTTCACGCCTAAACTACTGAACGGATTCCGATAAAATTTGGCAGAGAGATAGATTGCATCCCGGGGAAGGACTTAGGATAGTTTTTATAGACATACCTCGCGGGCGAAGCCGCGGGCGGAAGCTAGTAGGTTGTAACGTATAACGCAATGAACGTTTCAACAACTTTCTGTGAAAAAATAATCAGCCGCAAATGCAATACATACATTTGGGACGGGTAGGTATTGAAGTTTTGTATGGAACAGTTGATAATATTTTTTTCGCGATTACGAAGTTTATCCCATGGAAAAAGTTATTCAGTTTGATGGTCTGCACCACACCCTTCAATTTGGGGTATTCCCCGAAACGCACCAACTTTGGAACGCACCAAAAGTATTCCTCTAAAAAAAATTTACTTAAATATTAATCAAAATAAAAATATCATAATTTTATTCCTCGAAATGCATCAACGGCGAAACAGAGAAGAGCATGAAGAATTTGTAATAAATGATATTGATAGACTTTCATTTGGTGCGTTTCGAGGAATACCCCTTCAATTTTACATGGATAGATCATGTAAAATTGAAGCTGGCCTCTTGTTCTATTGAAACACCGTGCTACGCAGGCGCTAAAGGTCCATGGACCTTTAGCACTGACGTGTGGCCTACTGTACATATAAGACCGTATCGTGGTGAGCGCTAATCCTGCTTGAGGTTAAACAAACAACGAGAACAAACGTACATTTTGCACTCTGAGTCATTCATAGATTTTTGAGAGGTTAAGCTACGCTTACCGCAGTTGCTCCGTTGATGGGTAACCGTCTTTACATACCAAGACCCCTCCGTGCCTCGGAAAGCACGTTAAGCCGTTGGTCCCTAGTGTTATTAATGGATCTATGACAGTCTTTACTGGACATCAGAAGCCCGAAAATCTGACAACCAGTCTGACCAAGGGGCGTCGTGTCACCCAGTGACTGGGTTGTGGAGGTCAGATAGGCAGTCGCTCCATGTTAAATATTGGTATTCACCTGCATCCGGGGACACTGGAAGCTGACCCCAACATACTTGACAAAAGGCAGGCAGATGAAGATGATGTTAGTCTACTGACAGCTAGTTCGTCATTTGGGGTCAAAGTGTTGTAAATTTGATTTATCCATCAGGAATTCTGAATTTTTGAGTAGCACCCAAGTCTATGGCAGTAGACCCCATTACATGGGACCTAACATTATCGGTGTACGTGATTGGTATACAATACCCTCTGCCAACCTTTTCGGGGTATGCAGGCGTAAAGTTATGTCGTTAATCAATAAATCATCAATAATAATCGATAAAAAAAGTAAACACTTTGTTCAAAACCGGAGGTATGTCATTTTAATAGGTATTGAACATAAAAATTATATTGCAAAACTGCGTCCACGCAATGGTATTTAAAAGAATTTAGGAAGACGGCCTTCGGATTCGCGTTAAGTTTTGCAACCGAACTTACGAATATTGCCGAAGTCGAGATACCTACATTGAAATTGAAAATGTGTTAACAAAATTCAGTACTTTGCAGGTTTTAAAATGTTAAGAATTTGTCATACCTAGTTGGTATTAGTACTGTATTCATATACAAGTTCACATTTTCTGTCTCTGTCTGCGTCCGCATTGTTCTTCTAAATTTCGCAACGGATTTGATGCATTTTTCAACCGGAGATTTTATTTAAGGCTTAAGTGTACCAGGCCACTCAGAAAGTATTACGAAAATAGTTTTTATGTATGAGAAACTGGCCAGTTATAATCTATTTTGAAAATATGATTATTTGTAAGTAAAAATAGGTACGTTCCAGTTTCAAAATTGTCCACATTGTTTGCGAGTTAATTTAAATTATCATGTCTCATTAAAAAATGGATCTGCGCCGGAACATTTTCGCGCTATGATTTTGTCGCCTGAAACAGGACGAATCGTACGATAGACTTCAAATGGCATTCATGGATGAAGGCCCTTCTAAGGCAACCGTGTATCCATGGTATTAACGAATTTAAGCGCGGTCGACTAACTTTGGGGGATGAAGAAAGATGTGGTCGCCCTTTGAAGGCTGTTACGGAAGAAAACGTGCTAGCAGTGAAAAACTTAATCCAAGACAATAGGCGAGTTACATATCAAGAGATTCAGTACATACTGCAGGATGAATCAGGAAGCCTTCACAAAATTCTACACGTCCATCTTCGCGTGAGGAGGATAGTTTCACGCTAGGTGCCGAACAACCTCACCGATACCGTCCGGGTGGAATGGTGCTGTGAAATAATAAACAAATTTGAAGCAGGCTCGTCTCGGCTCGGGCTTAAAATATTTACATAAAGAACTTTTTTTTTTTTCGCAAAACTTTCTGTGTCCCCCCTCGTATAATACCTTCATGAGGGGCTTGTGGCTAAGAAATAGCCGCACTGGTCGATCGATCAAGTTAAGCTACGCTTACCGCGATTGACCCGTGGATGGGTGACCATTTTTCCATACCAAGATCCCCCATGCCTCGGAAAGCATGTTAAGTCGTTGGTCCCGGCTGTCATTCTTGGATCTTCGACAGTCGTTACGGATAGTCAGAAGCCAGAAATTCTGACAACCAGTCTTACCAAGCGGTATCGTATTACCCAGTAACTGGGTTGTGGATGTCAGATAGGCAGTCGCTCCATGTAAAATACTGGTATTCAGCTGCATTCGGTTAGACTGGAAGCCGACTCCAACATAGTTGGGAAAAGGCAGGCAGATGATGACATTCATATGAATACTGACATATAATAACAAAATTCGATAGTAGTAAGTAGGACTAGGTATTAACAATTCCACATATCATCACGCTTGTAATTCCCAAAGGGTTAGTCAGAGGTGAGCGTAAGTACGCCCACATTTCGCCAACTCTGTGTAAAAGTCCCACCATGTAACAGAGGCGCGCCTACTACCATCAGCCAGGCACAAACCCTGACTCCGGGCTGCTACTGAGAAATTCCAGATGGAAAAATTCCAGAGGGAAAAATTCCAGATGGAAAAATTCCAGATGGAAAAATTCCAGATGGAAAAATCCAATAACACTTTGCCCGACCCCCGGGACCAGAGAATTGAACTCATGTTTAGCAGTTGTGCTGGCGAACAGTACACCAATAAGGCAGTCAATAACAACGAAAACAAAAACAATTAAAATTTCAGGGATTGTTAAATAAATCGCCACTTCTTCGGCAAAAATATTATTATGCAATTTTTTAAATTAAATTTGTTTTGCCCAAAATTCAGCAACGCGAATTACCTAATAAGTACCGTGACCACTAATCGTTATGGATCGGTTGAGTATATTAAAAAATATTTAGAAAAAAAAAATGCAGTCGTGTTTTTCACACTAAGACTTGGTTAAAATATTCAAAACCAAATAAATTTTAGTCAATTTTCAAAGTGGTAAAATACAGATATTAAGTCAATTAATAGACGACTGCTACCACTGCATCTGCATTACTCATCATTGTCCTCTCATCCCAATTTATTACTGATCGGTGCTACATGTCTTTTTCTTCCATACTACTCTATTAAGGCTCCTTTAACAGGCGCGACGCGCGATTATATCGCACGTCGCGCCTGTTTGTAGGAGCCCTTAGTTGTCATCTCGTTAGTCACCTTTCTATCCATATGTCATCTTTCCCACAGTCCATGGTGGATTTTCCTACTCAATGGCACTGAAACAATTTGTCAGGTTTATACCTATTGTTTTAAATATAAATATTCAGTTACTTAGGTAAAGGCCTCCCTTCCCTCTTTCCACATTTTCCGGCCAAAGTGCTTGTCGGCCAATCCTTTTAGACACGTCATCCCGTCATCTTTTTCTATAGTTTGCTTGAATCTCGTAAAACTTGTTTACAATATCAGAACGCATCTTATTGAAGGATAATTATCATTGCAACCTACTCGTATAAATGGCCGTGAATGACTTAATAACCGATCATTGTATTAAATGATTTATCATCTAATTTAATAGCCTGCCTGATGGTTATTCCCGGGGAAAATGTGGGTTAAGACTTGAGTTAATTTCCATACGATGTGTGTAAAAAACTAGAGGGGCCCGTGGCTAAAGAAGGGCCCGTGGCTAAAGAGGGGCCCGTGGCTAAAGCGGGGCCCATGGCTAAATAATAACAGCCACACAGGTCGATCGATCAAGTTAAGCTATGCTTGTCACGGTTGGTCTGTGGATGGGTGACCATCTTTACATACCGAGACCCTCCGTGCCTCGGAAAGCACGTTATGCCGTTGGTCCCAGCTGTCATTCGTGGATCTTTGACAGTCGTTGCGGGTAGTCAGAAGCCCGAAAGTCTGACTGTCAGTCTTACCAAGAGGTATCGTATTACCTAGTAACTGGGTTGTTGGAGGTCAGATTGGCAGTCGCTCCATGTAAAATACTGGTAGTCAGCTGCGTCCGGTTAGACTGGAAGCCGACCCCAACATAGTTTGGAACAGGCAGGCAGGTGATGATGGGTGTAATAAACTAGTAATGTTTGTTGTGAGAAAATATTATAGACTAATACTAGCGACTTGTTCTTGTTTTGCTCGGGTGCAATGGCGACGTATCAAAAATTCAAGATTTCTATACTGTATCTAAGCTAAATATCTAATTAAGGAATTCGGAAACAGACACAAAAAACGGCTTTGTTTTATCGTATTTATAGAGGATATGTACGGCTTGTACCCTAATTGCTCAAAACGGGGTGCTTTGAGCAATTAGGGTGCAAGTCGTACACATCTTCTATTGACATTCGTTTTCATTTTGACAACACAAAAAAAACATTAAGTACTTTAAACTTTGGAAAAATCATTTTGCCCCATGGGGGAAAAGGCGCCTTTTAGGGTTCCGTGTAAAATAGAAAACCCTTATAAAAGAATTGATATTTAGTAAATATTGATTCCTGTCTCAAACTGAAACAGTCTTCTATAGTAGCAACTAATATTATAAAGAGGTAATTTTTGTTTGCTTATAGGTAAGTAGGCGGTAATCTCCGGAACTTCCAGTCGGATTTGAAAAATTCCTTGTATTTGATAGCCCAACTCTTGAGCAAGGCTATAGGTTATATAACATCACGCTAGGACCCTAAGGAGACGAGCAAAATTAAAAAAAAGTCAGAAAGAACGCTGAGCGAAATGATGAAGACGAAGTTGGGGGCATTAAGCTAGTAATCTATATGTTAGCTCAATCTCATTATAATATATTATCACACTAATATTATAAAGGCGAAAGTTTGTGAGTGTGTGTGTGTTTATATGTTTGTTACTTCTTTACGCTCAAACGGCTAGACCAATTTTGATAAAACTTTGTATGAAGGTAGCTGACACCCTGGATTACCATTTAGGCTACTTTATATCCCTATATTCCCACAGGATCGACATTTTCGCGGGTGAATCCGCGGGGAGCAGCTAGTTTAAAATAAATACTTACCGGTTGTACATTTTCCCTATTTACAAAACAGCAAACCGCGCTAAAAATAATGTTAGTCTGTTTGTTCAAACTAATCTCGAAATCAATACGCATAAGCATGAAGTCACGTTTATGAAGAAGAAAAATCATCGTGAGCCTAGACATGCTGTCATACAGTAGGATATCACGAACACAAAATCGTACTACCTACGGTCTGTTCCAAAATTATCTGACGAAACTATAAACAAACCCTGTTCCGGTTAGATTCTTAATCAATCACTCACTAAAGGAAATTAGTAACAGATTCATTTGTATTTAGAAGTTTTCAACTTGTATGTCTCACGAGTTTTTCTAACCACCGTAACAGGTGTTCTGTGTAGTTTGTGCCTACCTGCATGGAAAGTAGTGTTGCCCAAATGCAAGACCAAGACAAGACCTTAGCCAGTCTTGGTCTTGGTCTTGCGTCAATACACCTGGTCTTGGTCTTGGTCTTGGTATGGCGCTCTCAGTCTTGGTCTTGGTCTTGGTCTTGCAGCAAGAGTCTCGCAAGTCTTGCGAGACTCTACTACTTAGACTAGACTACATTCAAATACCTATTAGCCTATTGCTCAGGGTGGCACATCGACGCGCAACTGCTTACCATGGATTCAGTACATGATTCTGGACCCCCCTGCGTTAAAATTTTTCGTCAACTTTTTCTTAATTTTTACGTTTTTTTCTGCATTTTTTTTACTGTAAACTGAAAATCATTAATTCTATCTGACCCAATGAGATTTTTAATTTAAAAAAAAAAATAGTAAATTCACTTGTTTCACTTAAAACAGCAATGTAAATAAAACTGGAAAGGGCTACCTGATCAGCTGTATTACTAAAGTTCATTTGCGAGGTCAACACTGTCTTCGTACCTACGCTATTCGCTTTCAAATGCCGCGACAAAGGGACCGCAGCGCCAAGCGGTCTGCTCGTATTATTAACGCACTTGAAAATAAACGTTAAAATTATTACAATAAAGTGCATTCGACCTACTCGACTCGCTGTTAGTTTTAAATTTTGCTGAATAGAAGAATAATATAAACTTTGAAACTATAAATACCTACATAATTTTTACCAACCTACTAACGTTAGATCTGCACATTAGACTTATACAAGTATAATATAATGCTCTAAGTAGTTATACCTACAAGGTATGAAATGAACTTTGCTAGAAAGTTATGATCGGTACATTTTTATCACATATGGGAACAAATTTGTAAGTAACACGCTACCTACCTATTTAACAAATAGTCGAAACATATAATAATAATCAATACAATACTTTTTAGTGTTATGACGATACGGTTTTGATACTGGGGAACGTCTATCAAATTCGGGATTGAAACCAAATACCTACTATAACGCCCAAATCTCAGTTTGACTTAACTGCGAGACGCAAGAGTCTTGCAGGCTTAGTCTTGTTCTTGCTCAAGTCTTGCAGGGTTCAGTCTTGGTCTTGATCTTGCTACAATAAGTCGGTCTTGGTCTTGGTCTTGGTCTTGCAAAAATGCAAGAACAAGACCAAGACTGCAAGACCAAGACCGATTTTGGGCAACACTAATGGAAAGAAGGCGTGAGGTTTATTGCGTGTGTTTTTCCAACAATTATTGCTTGAACAACATTATACAATTGAAAATAACCGACAAAAATTTAGATAATAAAATTAACTCCAAAAGCACTCAATTTGTAAGTGGTAATACAACTTGAGAAAGAAAGACAATACATTTATTTCGCATAGACTTACGTAGGCAGAAACTAATCCCGCCAATCTCGCGTTCATTTCGCGCGGTTTCGTTCATTGTGTCATAGAGAATTACGGCACTGCGCGATCCTAAATACATACAGTGCGTGCCACGTAAGAAGAGACTTGACACACCACGTGGTCTGACATGCGCAGAACATGATTTTAGGTATCTTTAGCGGTATGAGGTCTGAGTGCGGGACGTGACCGGACGTCATAGGGGCGGCGGAAAGAACGGGGGAGGCGGGGTCAAGTCTCTTCTTACGTGGCACACCCGGTACTCCATTTGCTTCGTTTACATTCGTACATCTTTCGGTGTATTCTGTAAAAATCTCACTATAAAAACTCAGGTGAAGTGAGCTGTCAATTTAATAGTGTCAATCCCTAGCATCAGGTGGAATGACAACTCGCAACAGCCGCAAGGGTTTGGGTCATCGAAGGTAAAGCTATGTTTGCCGAGGTCGGTCCGTCGATGTCCGTGTCTCGGAAAGCACGTTAAGCCGTAGGACCGAACTGTCATTCGTAAATCTTTGACAGTTACGGGTAGTCAGAAGCCGAAAAATCTGACAACCAGTCTTACCAAGGGGTAACGTGTTACCCAGTAAGTTGTGGAGTTGAGGTGGAGTTGAGATCGCTCCATGTAAAATACTGGTATTAAGCTGCATCCGGTTAGACTGGAAGCTGACCCCAACATAGTTGGGAACAGGCAGGCAGTTTGATTGCTTTGTTCGCGTTCATACTGTTCAATTCCCGTCATTAAACACGTTCAAAATCTAGTCGCAATCCCATCTCAGCGACAGTCAGTATCAAAAACTTATCAAAAATGTAGGGTAATTCGAGATATTTTTGAACAGATTGAGACTGAGCTCAGACTGTGAACGAGAATCGCCCCTCTGGTCATACGCACTGACCTTTTCGAAGCCTAATTTAATTCCGTGATAGATCAAAACAATAAACTTCCCGACTTCAAAGAGTTAGTATGCAGTGTTTGTCGTAGCCTGGTGTGTTGCCAAGGTGAAAACGTGGCAAACATACAAATAGTATGTAATCATGTTATCAAAGCTATAAATGTCGTTATATGGATTATGTCATGTCCTACACATTTCTGAGGGGCTCATGGCTAATTATAGATACCAGCTGTGCGAATCTGTCCATCATTTGCCGAGCCCTTCCCCAACTATGTCGGGGTTGGTTTTCAGTCTAACCTGAACCCTAATTGCATAACACACTATCACAATTCACAACAGAATCATTTTGAAGAATATTGCTAAACCATTGCTTCATATTTTCGAAAAAATTGTCCGCTCAACAATGTAAATAACGCAATGAATGTTTTTAAACTCTCAAAATGAAAGCCAATGCTACTGTTAGTGAGGTACACAATCACAGCTGAGTACCTACTATCTATTATATACTAATATTATAAAGCTGAAGCAGCAGCACGGTTGGCGCAGTGGTTAAGTGATTGACTGCTGCGCTGCGTGTCGCGGGTTCAATTCCCTCACGGAACAAATATTTCTATGACCTACAAGTAGTTGTTCCGGGTCTCTGGCTGTTTGGGTACGTGAATTTATTTTGTAAACGCACCCACAATACAGGAGAAATTCCTAGTGTGGGGCAACGTTTAGTCCAACAAAAAAAAAAGAGTTTGTTTGTTTGGTTGAACGCGCTAATCTCTGAAACTACCAGTCGGATTTGATATTTTTTTTGCATTTGATAGCCCAATTCTTGAGGAAGGCTATAGGCTATTTAACATCACGCTATGACCTTTAGGAGCCGAGCAAAAAGAAAATAAGTCAGAAAGAACGCTAAGCAAAAACGAAGTAATAGCGCGGGCAGGCGATGCGATGCGACGGGGTGGGTCGGAGTAACAAGAAATTTCACGCGGACGAAGTCGCGGGCAGAAGCTAGTTGTTTTATAAATGGAGCGACTGCCTACCAAGTCAAATCAAAATATTCTATTTCACATAAGCCTACGTACATCAGCACTTATGAAACGTCACAAGCTAGGTGCACGGTTCCAATGGGCATTGTTCATATTTTTTTAAATGTTGTAATTGAAAAACCATTTCGAGGAATAGCGTTACTGATCATTACGGACTAATTAATTTTGAAAAATATTCATATGTTATTGATATTTTTGATAAAATACGATTGACCTTCTTTGCCCTTCAAATTACGTACGACTGGCTGTACAGTTTTGTATCGTTGCCTCAGAAAATAAAAAGTAAGAGGCAAGTATTGTCTACAATCTGTCAAATGTCAAATTATTGTAAATATGTCAAAAATATAAACATTCTTGTTTATAAATCTCATTATTACATTACATAAGGTACATTATTTCAACACTCGACAATATTAATTTAATATACTGGAAGAGTTATGGAATACAGGAAGTGCTTTGTTCCAACTTGCAGCAATAATAGTAATAATGTCGCCGCGTGCGTTATTATTCTATTTCTAAGTCGCCGCGTCGATTGTTCTAGTGACGATAGAGAGTAGTATATTCCTTGGAGGACACTTACACATAAAAAAACCATTTGTAAATAAATACGCTAAGCTAGGATTCGATTATTTAAGACGTCTATTCGGCCTATTGACACTTTGACAGATGTGACATTGTTGACGTTGTGTTGACAGTTTAAAATTTTTAATAATGTACTAGTAAAGCAACGGCACTTAATCTTGATGCTATTGGATGACGTCACCTACCTTAAAAACTTAAAATAATTAAATAATTTCTATTAAAATAACTATTGAGCCAATCATCAAAATATTCAAATTAGTTTCTCAAAATGCTCTAAATTTACAAAAAATAAAATAAAATATAATGGTTAGAAATTTTGGACAATCCCCATTGGTCGTTTCCTACAGAGAAGAGCCGGCAAGAAACTCCACGGTTACGCTTTAACAAATAATTAGCTCTTACAATGTTTTCAAATTACAGTGTTAATAGGTATTTGAGTACAGTGTAGTCCAGTCAACAAGTACTTAACAAAATAAGAAATGGCCAACATGTCAAAACATTAATCAGTCTACAAGGCCTGCAACGTTCTCACATTCACAAAATAGAAAATAATTTATGTACAGACGCCAGCACATCAAGCTACCCGAAACTATCAAATTGTCCCAATCAACTTTGAACCTTATGCTTTAGTGATAAAGTTGAAAATCTATTAAAGAAATTTGACAGATTGTGGTAGCTTGATGTGCTGGCGTCTGTACAAGATAAATAAATAATAACAAAAAACTATTTAAGCCCATCTGACTACCACAACATACTTAGTTACTGGGTAACAGGATACTTACTCCCCAGATTAATTTCTTATAGGTAGCTTTCATTCAGGCGATCAGATGAATGGGATGACGAAAACAAATAATGGTCTTATAATAACTAGACTACTATATGAGCAGTGATAGTGGAAAGACCAAAGAAACGATGGATGGACTACTGAGATGACTGATAGAGAAGTGTGGAAGAAAAATACATGTTGCGCCGACCAGAAATACAATGGGATTAGGCAGCGTTTCCACCAGAGATGAGCGAGGATGCGTAGCGGTGGAATGTGTGTAAAACCAACCAATAACAACGCTAACTTAGTTCAAGCTATGAAAATGAAGCGATGTTATTGGTTTGTTTCAAACACATCCCTTGCTACGCATCCTCGCACATTTCTGGTGGAAACGCAGCCTAAGGGCAGGAGAATGATGGATGACGATGACTATAGGAGCAGTGGTGCCCAGTGGTAACTAGATATGAGCGCCGATGGCCAATACCACGGCGGCGGCGTGGCCTTAAAATTTCCACGGCGGCGGCGGCGGCGTCGCGGCGGCGCGACGTGGCCGGCCGTGGGCCTTAGAATTTTTTTTATCAGGGAAAGATTTCTTAAAAAAAAACTTAAAGAAAACCGTATTAAAAAGCTTTACCTATATTTTTTAATAATTGTTAATATAATTTTAGTCTTTTAAATAAAATTGGAGATCACGTTTACTTACTGAATAATAATCATTTCAATGTTTTCTAGTGACCGACCGAAAGTTCGGTTTCGGTTTCGGCCAGTTTCGGCCAAATCAACTAGTTTCGGCCTAAGTTTCGGTTTCGGCCAGGAAATGGCCGAAACTTTCGGCCGCGCCGATACTTGAGTGTTCATGAATTATCGTCCATCGTTCGGCGAACTTCGCGGCTAGCTCGTGCTCGCTCGTCGCGTCGCCCGCGCCGGCCCAGTTCGCCGCCGTCCATCGTTAATCGCATGGAGTTGAGGTTGTGTTTTGCACATACGAGGGTGGTCCCATAATGAATTGGCCTAACTATGAACTAATGAAGGAAATGAAACGAAACCAATTTTATTTTTCAATATAATCACCATGAATACTACTAACACACTTCTGACATCTGTGAATCAACATCTCTTAACCTTTATAAAAATAATCACAATTTTTAGCCTCAAAATGACCGAAGACGGCCGCTTGCAACTCTTCATCGCTTGAAATTTTTCTTCCTCTTAAGTCTCGCTTTAAATTTGGAAATAAATAATAGTCAGACGGGGCCATGTCTGGACTGTGAGGTGGATGTTCAACTTCTGTGAACCCGCATTGACGAACTGCATCCTTCGAAACACCAGCGGTATGAACAGGGGCGTTGTCATGGAGCAACAGGACACCTTTAGACAGCTTGCCTCTTCGTTTTTCCTTTATCTTGTCTCGTAATTTATATATTAAAGAAGCATAATATTAGCCGTTCACGACTGTATTACGTTCTTTAAAATCCACCATCAATATGCCTTGAAAATCCCAAAAGATTGTGCACATCAGTTTTTTAGCCGATTGTTGCATCTTTGCCTTTCTAAGGGGCTTTTCACCCTTATAACGCCATCCCATTGATTCGCGCTTGCTTTGTGGGTCATAATACAAGATCATAGTTTCATCACCAGTCACTAGCCGCTCGATCACAGTCTTAGAATTTTCGCCACAAAGATCCAAAAACTCCGAAGCGCAGCGCACTCTTTCCTGTCTCTGTACCGCTGAAAGAAGTTTCGGTACCCATCTTGCACTCACTTTTTTCATGTGAAGATGTTTATGGATCGCACGAATACGTACTTTTAGAGAGCCCAAGCCTAGCTGCAATTTCTCTAATCTTCAAACGGCGGTCACTCAGAACCTCCTCTTCGATAAGAGCAATCGTTTCGGGAGTGAGCACTTCCACAGGTCGACCGTCGTGGCAAATGTCTTCGACGGTTTCTCTTCCGAGGCGAAACTCTTTCACCCAATTTATCACTGTGCTATAGGAGGGGGCAGACTCCTTATACACGTCATCCAATCGTTCTTTTATTTGGGCAGGGTATAAACCTTCTTTAAACAAAAACTTTATGACACTTCGATTCTCAGTTGTCGACATTTTGAAAAAATACGCGACTCTTGTTATGCTAATGCCTGCTAAACTAAGACTAAGCATTTCATGTCGATGCGCGTTTCTTATATTAAGTGCACGATAAACGTACTATTTAATGCAACACAACATGTAGCGACATGTCGCGTAGAACTATATCAGGCCAGTTCATTATGGGACCGACCTCGTAAATGATTAGGTAAGTATTCAACTGTCTGTATGTATAATATACATTGTATATTCAAATAAATGTGTAAAAAACACACCAGATTTCTGTATACGATAGAAATTTTAAATATGTTTAAGTAAGTTTCGGTTTCGGTTTCGGCCGAAACTAAGAGCAAGGACGAAAGTTCGGTTTCGGTTTCGGTTTCGGCTGAAAAACCTGTTTCGGTCGGACACTATTTTTTTTTATGAGAAACAGCCATTTTAAGTTAATACACGTTCACTCGGTGAAATATTCGACTCGACTGAGTGTGAGCGACGAGCGAGCGTAGCGTCGCGAGGCGACTAGGCGAACTAATACGGCCGGGCCGCGCGTGCGAGCGGTAGAGCAAGTTGCGACTCGTCGCGACGGCGCGCCGCGGGTTTCACTCGGCGACGACGCGTCGACATGAACTCACGGCGACGGCGGCGCGCCGGCGCGGCGCTCATATCTAGTGGTAACGGCCGCGACTTACGAGTTGTTGGTCGTAGGTTCGAAGCCCGACACGCGCTTTACTTTGTTTAGAATATCATGTCATCATCACTGCTCTCAAAACGGTGAAATCCAATTGTATTATATATATATATATATATATATATCCTGTAGGTGTATATGTAGTATATATATCTATCCTGTAGGTACCTAATTAGGTACCTACAGGATTTTGTAATTTCTCTGATTTAAATGAATATTCATGGAGTTTCTTGCCCGTTCTTCTCCATAGAGATCTACGTTTTGGAATGGGCAACTAGCTTCAACTTTCTGAATAACTGACTGATGATTTGACAGTTGAAATAAATGCTTTGAGTTCGTGTTTGAAAAACAACATCGAGTTGTCCTAGATCCAAAAGTAGGTACGAAGACAAGTGATATCCACCAAACGGCACGGGGCCCGCGCGTGGTGAGTAACAGTTACAGCTCACTCTCTCTTACAGAGAGGAGGCTTGTATCCCAGCAGTGGGAACATTTGTATACTGATTATGCTAACTAGACTCTAACTACCTGGCGTCTCTCGTAGTACCTACGCGAGCGTAGCTTAGCTACAGGCCACTGCGGACCGACCTGATTCCTGATTCTTATCATCTAATTTCTTATGCAACACAGTCCACCATATCCATAGCCTAAGGCGGTTTGGATTAATTACCAGTAATTAAATACATCAATAGCTCGTTTGCGTAACTTAGTTTAAGTTACATACATAACCTTCAGTGTAACGCATGTTCGATATATTATCTTATCGAATATTAATCGTCTAATTATTGTCAAACAGCTGCTTAATTACAATATACCTATCCTTAGATAGTTAGAGTTGACGACAGTGGTGGCTCAGTGGTAATAGCCGCGACTTACGAGAGGTTTGAACCCCGACAGGCGCTTTACCTACTTTGTGTTATTTATTTCATCATGTTTACCAACAACTCCCCCGTCAATGCCATTCAGGCTCCAAAAGATCTTTGTAGGACTCGATCTCAGTAAACAGTGTTAGTAATCAGTGTCTACACCTTGTCCACAGAAAATGACGCCCTCTGTGAACATAGCAGAGTACTATGCCGGTAAAACGCTGTTCATTACCGGAGCGACTGGTTTCATGGGTAAAGTCATGGTGGAGAAGCTCCTAAGATGCTGTCCTGATGTGAAGAAGATGTACTTACTCATGAGACCCAAGAAAGGACACAGCAGTAAGGAACGGTTGGATGAATTGTTGAGTTTTCGGGTAAGTAGCGCCATCTAGTATGGAGTAGTAGAACTAAGTTCGTATTAAACGTCGAAGTTGCGATGTCATCCATTCAAGTCTTGTTGAATACATTATGTTTTTAATATTGATTGATGAGTAATGCACACATTTATTAAAAAAAAAAATTAATGAGTCATCAATTCATCATTATCCATACGTCATGACCATCATGAAAGTAAAAAAATGGATTTCAAATTCACCAAAAGATATCTACTACAAAGATAAACAATAACCTGCACTTTTGCTTCTTACCAAATTTCGAGATTCTATGTCAACGGGAAGTGGTCTTTAGGTTTTAATTCCCTTGCGTGTAGTTGCGAGTTTCAAAATATGCGGTATCAATGGTTGTACTTTTGCGTTTTGCGTTTTTGCGTTGACTTAGAATTTTTTTTTTTCACGGGTTAAAGGCAATTAGATCTAAGTATTTGATATGAATTTCAACTTGATAGCTCTACGCGTTCATGAGGAAAAAAGTAATAAGTTTATATTTATTAAAAAAATAAATATATATTTTGTAATGTAACTAAAAATTTAAGGTTTTCGGAATTTTTCCTTTATGTGTGCTATAAAACGTTGCTTCAAGCCAAATTTCAAGATTCTAGGTCGACTGGAAGTACCCTTTAGGTTTTGATTCCCTTGCGAGTACTTGCGAGTTTCAAAATATGCAGCTTAAATTGCTGTTTCTTTTGATTGCGTTGACATAGAAGTTTGATTTTGTTACAGCTTAAAGGTATTATAGACCTGAGTATTTGGTAAGAATTTCAATTTAATACCTCTACGCGTTTATGAGGAAATGGGTAGTAAGTTTAAAATTATTTTAAAAAAAATATTATGTGATGTAACTAAAAATTTATGGTTTTCGTAATTTTTCCTTTATCTATGCTATAAGACGTTGCTTCGTACCAAATTTCAAGATACTGAGTTCACGGGAAGCACCCTGTAGGTTTTGATTCCCTTGCAAGTGTCGAAAATTTGCGGCATAAACGGCTGTATCTTTTGATTGCGTTGGCTTAGAAGTTTGATTTTTTCACAGCTTCAAGGGACAGTAGACCTGAGTAATTGATATAAATTTCAGCTTCATACCTCTACGCGTTCCTGAGAAAAAGGGTCTTGACAGACGGACGGACGGACGGACAGACGGACAACAAAGTGATCCTATAAGGGTTCCGTTTTTTCCTTTTGAGGTACGGAACCCTAAAAAACAACCATAGATTGTAGAACAAACAGATCTATACAGGGCAGGGTTCAGTGGCGGTACCTTCATAGAAGCCGAAAAGCCCGGCTTGCCCTAATAAAATCATAATTCACAACAACAAACGTACTTAAACCTATCAATAAATAATATATTTTAAAAAATACCAGTCAAACATTCGCAACACACACATACTCAATAAGAAAATCAGCCAATCCCTCAGTTGGCCGTTTTTTTATACGTTGAAAATCTGTAGGCTTTCCCTAGGCACGCCACTGGCAGGGTTACCCATCGCGTCTGCAGAGTTTAGCTACCTAATTTAAAATATCCATGACCCATGTATACATTGTACTCCTTTTAATTTGTTTCACCAACTTTAAGTTTAATTTTCCAGGTGTTCGATCGTCTAAAAGCCGAGTCCCCCAAAATCTTCGACAAGCTGCAGGTGGTCGCCGGAGACATTCTGTCCGAAGACCTGGGGGTATCCCACGAGGATCGAATGCTCATCCAGAATGAGGCACAGATTATCTTCCACTGTGCTGCTTGCGTCAGGTTGGTAAAAGACATTTACAGAAGAACTAGCTTCTGCCCGTGACTTCGTCCGCGTAAAATTTCTTGTTCCCCCGACCCACTCTGTCGCATCGCATCGCCTGCCTGTGCTATTACTTAGCGTTCTTTCCGACTTTTTATTTTATTTTTGCTTGTCTTGGAGACGAGCAAAAATAAAAGCGTGATGTTAAATAGCCTAAGTCTTTCCTCAATCATTGGGATATACAGATTTTTTTAAGTCCAACCGATAGTTCCAGAGATTAGCGCTTTCAAACAAACTCTTCATGATTAGTATCAGATTTATTACAAAGCTTTTGTCCAGTGTTACTTGCTTCCTGTGGGAACTATTCTATTATCTGATCAAAATATCCCGAGGGCCATAAAGTGATATTATACATCTAACTAACATAATATTTCATGACGCCTGTAATCCCCGAAAGATCAGGCAGAGGTGTAGGTTAGGTGGATAACCACATTTCGCCAGTTATGATTAAGTCCCACGTAATAGGGGGCGAGCCTATTGCCGGCATAAATCCATGCTCCGGGCTACTAATGAGAAATTCTTGATGGAAAAACCTATAAATAACACTCTGCCCGACCTGGCAATCCAACGAAGCAATCCTAAACTATAACCAATCTAAATTAAATCCTAGAGTTAATGAACATTTTGTGATTTTCAGATTCGACATGTTCCTCCGCGATGCTGTCAAAATGAACACAATTGGGACGAAGAAAGTCTTGGAGTTAGCTGAAGGAGTCAAAAACTTGGAGGTGAGAAACTTCTGAACATTTTTATTTATTTATTTATTTTTCATTAGTTTAATGATGAGATGGGATGGGATGTCGCAACAGTGACCAACCGTTATTTGTTGAGCTTTATGATTGGTATATAGAAGATATATCACTTTCAATTTTTCTTTTCCAGTCTTTCGTCCACGTATCAACCTCATACTGCCGCTGCGAGCTGGAGCTGTTCGAAGAGAAGCTGTACCCGTCCAAGCACCGGCCGGATCACGTGATGCAGTGCGTCGGCTGGATGGACGACGAGCTGCTGACGCATATGCAGCCTAAGTAAGATGAATGGTCGACATCGAAGTCAAGATCAGCCTGTCTAATCTGTAAAATCTCATAGTGAAAACTTTGGTGAAGCCAGTCTGAATTGAGCTGTCAATAGTGCAGGTCCCTTGTAGTAGGTGGAATAACAAATCACTTCAAGGTCAATTCCCCTAAGTTTTCACGGTGAATTTTTACAGAATCTCGGCAGAAGATCGGCAAGTCCATTTCGCAATAAAAAAATATAAAGAACCCGGTTCTTAAAAGGATATCACAAAAATTATCAATATCAGTGCGTTTACGTAGCTCATCGTCACTAGTCTTAACAACGGGTATCGTGCTACCCAGTAACTGGATTATGGAGGCCAGCTCACCTGTTTGGGTCAGCTTCCAGTCTAAAACCCGGTTCTTAAAAGGATATCACAAAAATTATCAATATCAGTGCGTTTACGTAACTCATCGTCACTAGTCTTAACAACGGGTATCGTGCTACCCAGTAACTGGATTATGGAGGCCAGCTCACCTGTTTGGGTCAGCTTCCAGTCTAACCGGATGCAGTCATGTAATGAATACTGGTATTCAGCTGCATCCGGTTGAACCGGAAGCCGATTCCAACATAGTTGGAAAAATGCTACGCAGATGATGATAAAGTAACCAATCATCATCCTCCTGCCCCTCTCCTAATAATTATTCTTCTTAGAAAAGTTATCTGACTATTGAAAAATCAGCCCTAAGAGCACAATGCATAATAAAAAAGTTGTAGGTAGTCAGCGCAGCATTTGTTGTTCACACATATCTAATAATTAAACGTCATCTCAATCACTCTCTAGCCTTACACAGAATGCATCAGTCGATTATTTGGTCAACCTCTACGAATAATTAGCGCCTGATCTCTCTACGGTCGTTTCGGATTGCCGTTCCATCGTACTGTAAGAGTGAGGAAAGGGGAAGTACACCTAAGTATAGGCAATACGGGCTGGTGTCCGCAACTCCACGTCACGCGGGTATTTTGTGTACGGGTGGGAAAATCTATAATCCTCAGCTCTTCAAGGAAGGCCATTAGGCCAGCAACGCCTTGATGTTACTGATCGTCTCACGGAGGCGACATCTCATCATTTGAAGACACATCTGCAGTAAAATATTTCCTACGCTCCCGGTTAAGATTGACCGCCGTAACCGAAATCTATTCGCAATTAATCAAGTAATCATCCATTTTAACATCAACATTACTTATTTTCTAGGATAATTGAGCCTCAGCCAAATACATACGCCTACACAAAGTCTCTCACAGAAGATCTGGTGTCACAGTACGAGGGGAAGTTCCCCATAGTGATCGCACGGCCATCTATCGGTGAGTAGCGGTACTCGTTTGCGAACAAGCATGGCGGCTGGTTGGTTTGCGCGCCAAACACAAAAGTGTTCTTGTCTTCTTCTAACAATGGAGATAGAAAAAGATAAAAAGCGACCGTAACATTCGAGTTTTACAGCTTCTAAAGTTTCGTCTAAACTAGTATGAAACGTTAAAGTTCAATTTACTTTGACAGCTCTGATAAAAAATCCGCTTCTAAGATCTACACACACGGGCAACTTGAATTGCCCAATTCTGGGCAATAACCAATATTGCTCAGAATTAAGCAGCTAAAGTTTCCCGTGTATAGGCGAAAGAACTGCACAATTTTAAGCGATATGGAACAACTCAACTAACTGTACAGCTCCAAAAAATTACGACGGAAGATAAGGTCGTGTAAACATAGCTTTACTACCTATTTGAATTATGACTTATATTTCTATTTTATTTTACAGTGGCAGCAGCCTACAAAGAGCCTATGCCTGGATGGGTGGACAATTTAAACGGGCCTACTGGACTACTAGTGGGGGCTGGCAAAGGTATGTCAAATTCGTCATCATTCTTCTGTCCTTAACCCAATTTATTTGCGGTCGGCGCAACATGTCTTTTTCTCCCACACTTCTCCATTAGTCGTTATCTCAGCAGTCACCCCTTTTTAGCCATATCATAGAAAGAAAGAAAGAAAGAAAGAAAATATGTTTATTTGCGGCAAACATGACGCATAAAAATAAAAACACAAAACAAAAGCAAAAATAACAATTTGGGATCATCAAACGTAGGTCAAATTATAATGGTCTTTATTATCATTAACATTTTTTTGGTCAAGGTTAGAGTTCAAGTTTTAAAACAAAAGAATAATAACTAATGAATGAAACATTTTTAATAATGGATCCATAAATCGACGTTTTTTTTTAAATGCATTTGTGTGCTTAGTAGGTAATCACTGCCTCGTTGGTTCAGTGATCTCAACCGCGACTACTGAGCATGATGTCCCGGGTTCAATCCTTCAGGCAGTGTTATTGAGTTTTTCCATCTGGAATTTCTCAGTAGCAAAGAGTCTCAATAAAAATTCAAAGTCTGGATTTGTGACAATAGGCTCCTAATACACATAACTATTGAAATGGACTTGTCATCTACACCTCTGCCACATCACATGTCATGTCATGTCATGTTTCCAGGTGTTATTCGTACGATGCACTGCAATGAGAGTTATGCAGCAGACGTGGTTCCGGTCGACGTGACAGTCAACGCCTGCATCATTCTGGGATACCTTACTGGTGTTGAGCAGTAAGTTGACTAACTTTACTTTACAATCAAACTCAAACTAAAAGCATTTATTTCAAATAAACCAATCACAGGCACTTTTGAATTGTCAAGGGGTTGGTCAGTCAGAAAGATACAGCTAGTTGTCCATTCCAAAGCGTATTAGATTAGGTACCTATGAAGACGAACGGGCAAGAAACTCCACGGACACTCTTTTAATGTTCAACAGATATGATAACCTACACGTGTGCTTACACGGGCAACTTATGTTGCGCGGTTCTTGACATTTTTTGTCAAAATAATACGGCAAATTCAAGCAATTAAGGCGCTACTTCGAAAATCTAAAATCATCGAAATCCTACTAAGCGAGCGACAGTGATGCAATTACTTTTGAAACGCAAAAGAAGAGTGATGGCTAGAGTGTGCGTGCGCTCGGAATAAAACGACTTATGTGCCAAAACGAATTTACTCCTTTTTTAACAAAATAAATGAATTAATTTAAAACTACTTTGAGTAAACTTTGATATGATAATTCTCTATGTTTTAGAGTAAATTCCATTGAAAAACTCCTAAGCGTTACGCCGTGAGGTCGCACAACTTTGCAATTTTTTTGTATCGAGATAAAATCATTGAATCATGTATTCTTTTTACATGATACTAGCTAGACCAGAGTCAAAAAACATATAGGGTGAGTGGGGGGAAGATAGAAAACGGGGTAACACAAAAAGTTGTCCATAACGTCAGACTTAATGCAGTTTTTGCAGTTATGACAACATTGTTAAGATCGCCATTTTGTTACGTTGCACATATCAATCAGCGTTTACCGCTTTGAGTGAATGGTTGTGTGAAAAATGCAAATGTCTGCGCAGTGACTTTTACGCAAATTAATCGAGTGTTTTAATCTTACCCCGTGTTCTGTAACTTTACTTACGAGGTGAATACGAATGTTTTATTGGAATATCTACTCATTATTTTTAATTCTTAGTTGTGTTATTACATCCAAATATGGCTATTTTTCGTATTTTAGGATTTATTTCAATTTTCCATCTTTACCCACCAATATTTGACGGGGTAAGAAGAACATTTAAAAGTTTCGACCTTACCCCGTTTTCAAAAGTCATACTAATAGTCAGATGTTCTCAAACTGTTCATGATAAGATAAGTATACAAAATAAAATAATCGGTACCTACCCTTTTATGATTTTATGATGTTCTTATAGAATATCGTTTATGCAAATTTTGAATGAATTAATTTTGTGTATAATTGATTAGTGATTACAAATATTATTATTATAAATACCAACTTAGGACTACCGAATGACTATTCAATAATTGCATTTTGTCAATTCAGAATCACCATGCCACGTAACTACGTCCGGACATCGGCCATAGAGAAAGTAAAACGGAAGGAATCTTTATAATATAATACGTCATAGTGTGAAAGAACAAGACATCCCGAAAAATCCGTGCCGAAGTCGAGATTATTATGTTAAGAATTAAGGTACAACTTCGTAGCCAACTGCAAGCAGCAGCAGCAGGCGACGTGTCGCCTCGACACTACTGGTTTCTATGTGTTTCTATGAAATACCTTCCGTAGCTAGCGACACGTTGTTTTCATAGAAATATATAGACCCCAGTAGTATCGCAGCGACACGTCGTATTCTGCTGCTGTCTGCAGTCGACTACGAACTCGTACCTTTAGATGTAATAAAGATTAAAATTGAATCTTTAAAGATATTGATCCTAAATATGGCAAATTAATGTAAGATAAGTGATTTGTTATTGCTTTTTTGCCTTTGAAGAGTCTTTTTATGTTTTTGTTATGGGCATGAAGCCATACATTTTTTTTTTCTAAGTTGTTGCTTGGATAACTATTTAATTTTGAAATATTTTATCTTTATGTCACTTTTATTTGTTACGTATTGCGCTACATTTGTAGACTCAGATGAAAGAAAAATGCAAACTCTCTGTTTTGTAATATCTCGGTAAGTATTAGGATAAAGTAAAATTAAAGGATATATTTGATTGATAGCAATGTTTTATTTTCAGTATAACCTTAAGCAATTAAAGTGGAAAGTTTGAGAACCTCTTTGTCAATCTTCCCCCGGTGGGGTAAGATTGAAATATATAAAAATATAAAAACGTTATATCTTTCTTAACTAAAGGAATTTTGACACTTCAGTCAGTTCTCAGTTTTTAGGGCACTTCAAACTATAGACTAGTGACCACCAACAGCGTCTGAGAATCATTTAAACGATTTTAGAAACTATTTCGATCTTTCCCCATCACCCTTTCATCTTTCCCCTGGTTCATTTTCGTGATAAAAACATTTAATTTAATTTTTTTTATGCTTTGGAGCAGATTTAACAGGATGTTATTAATATGATAGAAAAATATACTCTTTGCTCTTTACTCAAACAAATAATTTTTCAGCATAAGCTCATATGTACTGTTCTACAAGACTTCAAATACAACACTGCTCATCTCATCAAAAAACCGTTCGATCTTGCCCCCACTCACCCTACCAAAATGTTAAATCTCTATTCCACATACTTAACAAGTTACACGAAATAGAAAAACCACATTTTTTCAATATATCCAACTTCATCCATCCATCCTTCTTCCATTTCATTTCATTTCAATAAAATAGGCACATTCATTACCAATACAGAATAATATGTGGAATATAAATAAGCAGTAAGTAACACTAATTCCGAACAAAAAAATTGCCAGGCAATATAATAATGCTGAAGAAATTGCCTGTGAAGTTTTCTATGCCTAGCTTGGTTTAACTATAAAAAATCATGCATTTATAAGTTTTCATTGAATTTCCAGGCCCAAACAGATACACATCTGCAATATCACTCAGTCAGAAATCAATCCGATCACGTGGGGTCAAGCTTTGGATATAGGTAAGTCAATACGTTTTTAACTATCACATTTTTTTGTACTGCATTACGTAGGAATGTTGATCAAAATGAAATTTAGTTAGGTTCGACAGTAATGATAATGAAATTATCAAAACCGTTTTCTAAGTTATAATTCAACGGGACAGGTTATGCTTACATGAAAATCATCATAATGTACCTACGTCAAATATTAAGGTCTGTTACAAGGGTCAACTATAATTGCTTAATTTCTCAATTTGAGTTGCCCTTGTCTGTTAACTTACAGAAATAATGTTGATGACTTTAATGGATGATTTGCCGAATTAATCTACTAAAACGTAATTTCCTTGCAGGCCGGGTCCACGTCCAGGAGTTCCCCTTCACCGTCTGCTTGTGGTACCCCGGAGGCTCCCCGAAGAGCTCGTGGATAGCGCACCAGTTCGCGCTGTTCTTCACTCACATGCTGCCCGCTTACTTTGTGGACATGCTCATGTTCCTCATGGGAAAGAAGACTTTGTAAGTTTGTTTTGAACGCTTGTAGAACTGGTTGTATAACAATTAAACTAATATAGGCTGCTACAGGACCGAAATCTGCTATTTATTTACGTTTAATTAGGAGGCCTTCCAACGCTACGTCTTTTGGTACGCGGTTGCCACTCCAGAACCTTTCGGCCCCATCGGCCATCTGTTCTGCGAGCAATGTGCCCTGCCCACTGCCACCTAAGTTTGGCAATTCTTCGGGCTATGTCGGTTACCTTGGTTCTCCTGCGGATCTCCTCATTCCTGATTCGATAATGCAGGAAAACTCCAAGCCTTCTCCATTGCCCTTTGGGTGACTTTTAGCGTTCTTATAAGGCCCATGATATTGCGTAGCTTCCCGAACGTTGCCCAGCAGAATCGGATTCGACGATTGACCTCTTTCTCGAAGTCAATTGATCTACTATTTATTTACACAGCAGGGCAACTTTATCGCCACAAAAAGTTGCGTTATCTTAAGGTTTGCCAACACGGGCAACTAAAATTGCGCTAATAACTTGATCGGTTGACTGTGATGTCACGCAACACCGAGCGATTTATTGCGCTGCTAGGATTCTAGTAATTGTTGCTACACATAACGCTAACTACAACACACTAAAGAGATACGAAGCAACTTAACGAAGATTGCGCACTACCACCGATAACTGTCGCGAATAATAATTGGTGAATGCGGTGTCATCTAGTTTTAAAATGTTCACCAAAAATATTACGTGTGAAAGTGTCGTAAAAGATTTCAATTCAAAGAATTGGCTATGGAAACGCAACTCTACTTCAGTGTTTTAATCAAAACAAAATACCTACCTATTATATGTTTCCAGCATGATTAAAATCCAGAAGCGAATTAGCTACGGCCTGAAAGTCCTACAATACTACACGACCAAGGAATGGCACTTCACCAATGACAACTTTGTGGCGCTGCAGCACAGGATCTCTAAGAGTGACAACGAAACGTTTTATACTGATATGAAGGTAATTAAGTCATTTTAAATAGTATTTACCGTGATAACCGGTCATTTGTATGGCACAGTGAGTTTTATAAAGAGACTGTCACTGTGTCACACAGTTATTAGTGACAGGAACTCAACTTTTTTATTATGTGTTCAAGAATACTAATCAAATAAGTAATATTGTTTGCACCGTTTGCGAATTATGGATGAAGTAGCAAGGATAGAAGTTCTGAAATAATTTTGCTGGTTTTCACTCTTAAACTACACACTGGTTTTCACACACTGACGCGAATCCTATAATCGTTTAATTGTCTATATTAATGCGCTTTCTTACTGTAATTTATCCATTATTGCTCAATGGAAAAAGGTAGTGTGCGGTATTAAAATTTGGAAGAGTTATTCTATCATAGGTAATACGGGCTGGTGCCCGCAACTCCACGTCAATGCGCGTATTTTGCGTACGGTATTCTATCATTTATTTAAATTTGCCTCTGAATCACGAAACTATTGTTCGTTAAGAGGAAATGCGGGTGTTCTTTTCTCTATAGAAACGCTCTCGCCAGTTTTCTTTCCAGTTAATGACCATAAAGCAATGATTTTTTACAGAATAATAAATGTTAACTACTTGTATGTCCCTATGTTTTGCTAATTGATGTTTGTTTTTTTTTTTGTAAGCACTAAAACCCTCAAAAAATGTCAAAATTGCCGATTTTAACCGCTGTCAACAGAGGCCTAGCGCACAAATTTGACAACCATTAATGAAAATCCAATATCGGAGGAGCAAATAGGCGAGAGCCAAACCTCGAATTATGACTTTTACTTAGGCTTTTTCAAAAGTCTCTCAGACCGCATTTTCTCTTACACGTAAACTAGTCGCGAGCTCTAACTCACTGCTGATCATGGCCAAAAAGCACGCTGTCTCACTTGGCTTCGTGTCCGACAGAGATAGTATCAGTGATGAGCAGTTAGGCGCTAGTCTACACGAACAACGTCTAGTTCTCACGCACAGAAACACCGTTCTGAACTGATAGACGAGTAAAAAAATTCAAAAAGTGCTTCGGAATCAATGACGTATTATATATAGACACGTTATCAACCAACATCTCGGCGCTTAAAAACGGCGAAAATACTAGATAACTACTTATACGCGTAAAGAAAGGGAAAGAAAATATGACACCGTACGGCGGGATGTCTGTTGCTAGAGGGAGATAAATAAACATCTTCAGTTACGTCACAGGATAACTAATAGTCAAATTACATGCTCATTGGTCGAGCGCACGAGTGACGTAGCTATCAGAGGCATATGGGGAAAAAAGGACACTCGATTTTCTAGAGTTAATAAAATAATTGATAATTGTACCGTGTTACCTACTTTACGAATAAAGTAATACCAATATTATATCTTTTAAATGTTTAATATATATATATATATATATATAACAATCCGATTATTTCACAAAAACCAATACTTTTAAATAATGTGTTTTAAATGACGTATAATTTTACCATAATTATAGGAACTGCAGTCTTTTTTATTCTTCGATATTTTTTTTCGTCACATAAATATCGTCAGCTGAGAAATGCTTTGAGCAAACTTTAGTATAGGGAGTTGGTAGCCAATCGTTTTCACGTCTTTGAACCCTTATTATATTAAGCCACTTTTCTTTTATCAGCCCATCTGTAGGCAATCTAAAATGAAACGGAAAACAATAATGTATATTCATAACATAACAAGTGCATAATATTATATTCAAACAATATTATAAATTCTAACAACCAAAAAAAACTTGTGTATTAGTGTCCCAACTTCCCCTAACGTCACGTGATTACTAACTTCATGCGCCGGCCGCCATTAGACGCAGCGTCGTACAAAATAAAATAAAATAATCTAGTTTTGTAAACTTACGCGTGAAATGACACATTTTTGTCTTTAACTTTTGGGGTATATTTTTTACATCCTCTGAAAACACACGACGGCATATTTTCTTTATGTTTTGCACAGGTTTTCACATACGATATAAATTAAAAACAAACATAGCGTCGCGCGACAGGTTGGTGCGTGACTGAGCGCAATGTGGCCAATTGGCTTCATTTCATGTTGCCATTTTAGAGTGCGGACAACGTATCTATAGTTTTATACATCATTGTTCGGAATATCGAGTTTTATAAAAAAAACCGCTGCACAAATCAATTACAAATAAAGTTTATTGAACTCTTCGATAAATGAGCTTTATCGGTACGGGCTTGGTTTTGATGATTTTACAGATCTTTTATTACTTATTTACACTCAAAGTTACGTGAAAAATAGCAAGAAAAACGAATCTTTGTTGGCTCATAACTTTTTATTTTACTATTCGTTTCCGTACAGACAAAATTTATAATAAGTCTAAACGATATCATGTTTAGCTTTGGATACACAATGTCAAACAGTGGAGTTATAATACTCTCCCGGAATATGAATGGAAAAAATATCGACTAGTGGCACCTTAAAGTCGAGTATCTAATGCCAACTATATTTCCAGGATATGAATTGGAGCATGTACCTCAGGAACTACATCAAAGGAGCTCGGGAGTACTGCTGCAAAGAGGACCCCGCGACCTTGCCCGCGGCCAGGCGGTTACAGGGACAGTAAGTGACACTACCTTCCAAACTCATAATAAGGCAGAGGCTATAGTTCATACACCCACTTCTCGCCCGTTACATTTAAGCCCCATGTAACAGAGGGCGAGCCTATTGTTGATTGCAATAAGTCTGATAATAGGTACTAAGTAATTGACCCTACTTCATAAATAAGAATCACAATACCACTGCAGGGCTAACGTCTCTCCTCGTACATAGAAGGAAGTTTGAACCATAATCACAAAACCTTAAATTGCTAAATTCTGGGCAGTAATCAAATAACATGACACAACTATGAACATCAATTTTATGTCAACATGCAGCATTTGTTGCTACAGGTATCGCCACACCTATATTGACCGATATGAAGCAACTTAATAATCTAGATACCGCCACTACATAATTATTATTGTATGCCTATTAAGCAGGACATATTGGAACTTTAATTTATTTTTTAGACCTGTAACTAACATATGCCCACAATAAAATATTTTGAATTTGAATTAGATTGCTCCATTATCGCTGGCAATAGTCGGTAAAAAGTTTCCCGTGTGAGTGCACGTTCAATTCTGCTTCACTATTGTTATAACTAATTTCTCTTCTATTGTCCACAGATTATACTACCTGGACAAAACAGTACAGATCATGATCGGCCTCTTAGTATCATACTTTGCTTACTACTATTTTAATATACTATATTCTCTGATAAGCTCGTAATTTAGATAAAACAATCATTAATGTCATTATGTTCAAAATGAGGCTACGAAAAAGTGCCTATTAAACTTACTGTAATCCAATTCAAGTAATGAATGTCATAGTTATCCCTTTAAAGTATAAATTAAAATATGTACCTAGCAATTTAAGACAACAATTTGTGGCTGTTGACGGAAACTATTTGTGTAAGAAGTGTGTCTTAATTGTGCGAGCGCCCTTACCTTAATACTATACAATAGATAAAGTGTTTAAACATTTGAGTAACATATGGAAAAGAGCGAACATGTTAAGCAAGTTTTAAACAAATTCCTTCCCTATAAAGCCCCTGCCCCCAGCCCCTTTCCCTGTAATGTAATATCTAATTGACACAATAAACTGTTTTGTATTTTGTATTTTTTTTTTGTATAAAGCAGACTCATGTAAGCTTTTCGAACTGTTATTCATTATCATTCAAATATTTGCAGTGCTTTGTCGAAATGTAAAATTGATTACATACTAATTTGTTACTGCAAACACAAACGAACGTAGGATGTTAATAAAAGCAGTATCAGTTAAATAATAAGGTGCAAGTAAAATTTACATTAAGTGTGCTGTGCATACACAGGAACGACACGCGTCGACGACAGGGGCAACTGCAAGCGTCGACGCACGCTCATGTGTATGTCACTACGCTGCCGTGGCATAACTAAAATGCCGTTATCCGACATCTGGTCGATTTTTAACTTTTAATGCTATTGTAAAGAGAAAAAAGAATCTATGGATCTGTTTCCGAATTTTCAATACCTTGCTATTCAAGGTATCGAAAATTCGGAAACAGATCCATAGATTTTTGTTTCTCTTTATAATAGCATTAAAAGTTAAAAATCGACCAGATGTCGGATAACGGCATTTTAGTTATGCCACGGCAGTACGGTACTTACCATTTTCATTCCTTGACTGCACATAAACCAAAGACAGACAACCATCACTGCATGTGTAGCGGAACTTGCAACCTGCCTAATACTCAATATTATCATATTTTGTACAATATACCAAGTAAATATGGCACATTGAGTTATTAAAAACTATTCTAACTGTATACCTCATCTATATGTATTTGTAATAAATAATGTTAATTCTAATTATCAATAATAAATTAAATTAAGACGAAGAACGAGTTTTATTTCGCTGATTGTATTTTTTTATTAGCACCATTCGTCAACGAGTAACTTAAATTGCTCAATACAGGGCCACTTAATTAAATTGCTTAACTCTGGGCAATTTTGGGCCAATACTAATTAATATGAAGTAGTCTTGACAATATCAAGCAATGCCGACAGTTGCTAGAGATAAAGCCATCACACCATTTTGGGCGATATGGAGCAACTTAATGAACTTATAGACAACACAGAATTTAAAGATCAATTTAAAGTTAAAATATATAATCATCCTATCAGCCTGTAATGTTTCCACTGTTGAGACACAGGCCTCCTCTCAGTAAGAGTGAGTGAGCCATAATCCACCACAAGGGCTCATTGCGGGTTGGTAGATGCCTCATGTCTTCGAATTTTCGTTTCTAGTACATGCCGGTTTCCTCAGGATGTTTCCTTCACCGTTTCGAGAGCACTGGTGATGAAATAATTTACACAAAGTAAAGAGCCGTCTGAGTTCAAACCCACGACCTACGTAAGTCGGGGCCGATACCACTGGGCCACCACTGCTCTCATGAGGTAGACATGCCGAAGTTATTTACAGGAATGTATCTAGTAGATTTGGCTGGTTTTTCTTAAACACGATGCCATCTTACCAGCGGCGCAGGTACGGTATAA